>OV049924.1:132034013-133234013 GCA_920104205.1 Eupeodes latifasciatus | reverse complement strand
CCATGCATTTGATGATTTTTTTAGTTTTTATTATTTTTTGTTAATTGTTTTTGTTGTTTTTTCTCTTGATTATTTAACATTAAATATTAAAAAAAAAGAAAATTGAAAACAAAATACCAAAAACATAACATTTGAATAATTTAAAACAGCAAAACAGTTTTTTTATGCTGGTGTACGCTCAATTTTGAGAGTAACTGTGCATGCATATCAATGTACTTAACGTAAAAAATAATATTAAATATTTAAAAAACTTAAACGAAATTGGTATTTAATAAAATAATATAGTGTTAAATTTTCATGAATGAATAAACCACATGGTTTTTCTTGAAATAATAAACAGTGGTAGAGACTTAAATAGAAACGATTTTTTAATTTTTTAAAACCTGTATTAAAATATTCTTTGAAGTACCTACATACATACATATGTACATAATTGGGAAAATATTTTTGTATCTCTTTCTTAACTTCATTTGAACATAGATTTCTTTTTTCTTTACAAAATAAAAGCTGCATGTGATATTAGTAACAAAAAAATGTGTTGTCAGCTGGAAAAATTTTAGAACCATTTTATTTAATACAAAGCAAATTAACCGGATTTTCGAACTTGAAACGTTAGTACTTGGTCGGATAACCCTCATTTTTAATAACGGCTGCAAAACGCCTTGGAATGCTGGTGACTAGTTCTTGACATATGTATCTTTCCATTGTTCCTCAGTGGTTTTGAAAAGCTCAAATGATTTCTGGATTTTGTCTTATCTAAAGCTCTCTTAACATACCCGAATGATTTTCGATTGGATTGGACTTTGATCTAACTAATCCAAAATATTAGTTTTTTTCTTTTTCAAACTGACACTTCACTAGACGTGAGTTGTGTTTGGGATAATTGTCCTGTTGAAAAATGTAAGAAACATGTACATTTTCAAACGAATGCGGCCCCAGTACAGTTTTTCAGTTCATATTTATAATCCAATTGATCCATACGTTCTTCAATTAGCACTATAGGACCCACACTTTACCACGGAAAAGTTGGAAAACCGTCACATTTCTATCCCCATGCTTGATTGTGTTATTGAGATTTAGCTCCTGGTTAATTGGACGTCGCGTCGCACATAACATTTTTCATCTGATCCAAACATGTTTACTTTAAATTCAACACTCCATAAGATTTTTTTCCAAAATGTGAGCGTTTTTTTTAATTTTCTCGCGCAAACTCCAAGCGATGTTTAAGGTTTCTTGTAAAACTCATAGTTTTTTAACAAGCTATACATCCCCCCAAAGTAATTTTTAAATGACGATTGATTACCTTATAGCCGATGCGGTTGTTTTATGGCTTAATTGCAACAAGATTGATACTCGTAGATGATCTTTTCTTTAATTTCTTTTTCTTTTTCTCTCTTTTCTCTTGCGGTTTTCTCGGTGTAAGCCTATAGCATTATATTACATATTCTTTGAGCATTTTAATTGGCTTCCTTGGAAGATTTTCCTGAATAGTACAACTGCACAATAAGCTTACGCATATCAGGTATGTAGCTTCTGTTCTTACACATTTTAAATGTTAGAGATATAAGTTGATCCATCAGAAAAATAAATTTTCAATTTTTCGATTTCAATCACATACCACGTCTACATATAATTACCAAAATTGAAGTCGTTTCTAATTATTTTTGGAAAAATTAAACAATTTGTTAATTCTGTACTATTCTGTTATTTAAAAAAAATCCAAAAGAAGAAGAGACTAATAACAGTAAAGTTTAACATAATAATTGCCATTTGTATTGAGTTAATATGGCCAACATTTAGGAGAGAACAAGCGATAAGTATTTTGTTTCATCGTTTCTACTTATTTTTTCACCACTGTATGTAGACACTCGTAATTCGTAGTAGTTTTGTGTGCCTTAATGATTTGATATGATACAATTTTAGAAAAATTTCTTAGTTTTCGATACTGACCCTAAGTTTGGTATATTAGTTTTCTACGCAACTAAAAAAGTTCTTTATTTTTATCTTATTTGTCAATCAGACTTCTTCAAAATTAAATGTTTAAATTTTCTTTCTTATTTTAACCTATTGTTTAGAATGTTAAATCAATATTTATAACCTTATATTATGATATATTGAACATTTGGTCCACAAATCCGTTTATAAGCTCAAAAATGGATTCAGTAATATAATTTTGATTGCAAAATTCTAAGTGTACCACTAAAAACAATGAACGAAATACAGAGTAGACCAATTACCCAAATTTTGATTTAATAAACTTTTAGTGAATCAGAATAAAGTGGATACTTATATATTGAAAAATTAAATTCACGGATTAAAAACCTAGAGTATTTACTATTTCGTGTTCGGAGTTTTCTTATTCGAAGAATTACAACAAGTCCCAAATTCACATTTTGAATGCCACTAGTTGTACTGACAAAAATTCCAACTTTTTGAGTGACTTGGGTGCTTATTTGTGCGGGTTTAAAATTCTAAACAACTAAATTGTTCTCTAAAATTACATTTATAAGGAGGCTCGTTTATTTGTAGTGCTTAAGTGCATTTATCGAAGTTGAAAAACAGTTTTTTGTCACTTCATGAATTTAAAGACTATTTAAAACAAATCATAGTACAATTAGAGAAACATAACATCATTGTAAAAAATCTTTAAAACTCACGCGTATTTTTTTTTTTTTTGTATTTTTATTTAAATAGCTAATAATTTTTGTTTTCTTAATTTTACGTACATACATAAATATAAAAAGTTTTAACTTAAACAAAATTTTGTAAAACAGAACAAAACTTAAAGCCAATAGTGATCTATTTTTTCTTTCGATCTTGCGTACATTTGGGACAAAACCATTTGCCTTTTGGTTTTGTTGTAAGTCCAACGCAGGCAAAGTGAAACCATTCAATTGGGCACTAAAATATATTTTTTTTTTTTTTTTTAATTACAAACTTAAAATCGAAAGAAACGAAATAACTTACATCTGGATTATCACATCCAATCATCTCGCCATAAGACACTTGATGACACAAACAGTAGGTAGGTTCATTAGGATCAACTGGCATATCCAATACATCACTTGGATGCGTGGCAGGTCCAGATTCTTTTTCAGATTCTTCAACTTCTGCATTCTTCTAGAGTGTCAAACGAATTTAACAATAAAATTTACAAACAAAGAAAATAGAAGAACACGGGGAAGAAGTATAATTAAAACACTTATCACATTTTTGTAAGGACGATTATAATAGTATCTAAGGATTTGGTGTGAAAAGAAAAATAAAACTAAACGATTACAAAAATGGAGCGATGAACGAAATGAGGATGTAATGAAATAAATATATGTAAATCCAAAAATTCAGAAAAAGGAAATCAAATCACATGCAAAGTAGGTAGCTAAATAATTGAGGGTGTGAAATAAAATTTTGGAAATAGCGGTAATTTACCTGTGTCAAGCAACTCAACTAAAATAGAAATATTTTTGTTGTAATTTCGATTTTTTGAAATAAAAAGCATTCGTAGATTTTTGTTTGTTTTTGTTTTTGAAAAGAAAACAAAAGAAGCGAGAAATAAACAAATTTTGAAAAAAAATTCATATTGTTTTTGAAAAAAGATTTTAAGATGAGTGTTAGTTTTTTTAATGAACGAGATGATGATTACCTTTTGACCCTTGCGATTCTCTTTTTCTTGATTTACCTTCTGCTTTTTCTTTTTGCTAACTTGCGCCGCAGTACCACCACCGCCTCGAGCCTCATCCTCTGAGGATGGTGATTGTTTCTTTTTACCAGTTACCTTAGCGTCCTTGGTTTTCTTTCTACCTTCTGTTGATAATTTATTTTGCGGCAAGAACGCATGGTAAATTATTTTAGAGAAACTGAAATTCAAATTGAAAACTTACTCTTTACTACAGCCTCTTCGGATTTGCTTCGTGTCGACGATGCTTTCTCCTGAATCTCGCCCTCGAACCTAGCCAAATCATTATCCAACCTTCGTATTTGTTTGTCAACCAATTCATACGTCTGTATCGCTAGCTGAACCTTGTCATCACTGTACTCCTTGGCTTTGCCAAATAACACCTGGATCTCATGCAGCCGCTTCTTCCGTTCCTCCTCGGTCATGGCATCTTTATTGGTCACCAGATTTTTCATGTACTCTTTGGCATGGGTGTCGATACTTTTCATTGCCGTCTGGGCCCGATCATCGAGCTTACGCATAAGTTTGAAATTCCTTTCCAGCTCTGTTGGCAGTGATTCAAGACCTAGAGACGGCAATGAATCCATATTTTTTGTTTGCTAGTGTTTTGCTGTTTCTTGTTTTTGATTCAATGTGTTTTTTTTTTAATTATTTGTGCAGTTTGTTCTACTTACTATCGAGGTAGTTTTCTAGATAAAGTGCAGATGTCATCGTATTTGATTAAAATAAGAAATAATAAATAAGAAAATATAAAAAATAATAAACTAACTTTTTTTTTATTGTTTATGTGTACAAAATAAATAATAAATATTATTTGTTATTTTTCCTTGAAGGCAGCTTTCTTTCTTTTCTCGTTTCTCCGCAACTGATAACGCGTCCAAAAGTTTGACTTTTGTGAGATTTTTGTTGAGTTTTCCAATTTGCATACATTTTTGTGACAGATGGGATGGCATACGAAAAGTATTCATAAATGTCAAAACAAAGAGGAATTTGAAAGATTTAGTACAATTTAGAACAGTGTGGAACTCCTTAGGGCCGAGTTACAACGTATCGAATATAAAATATTTCCAATTTTACTTTAATATTATATATATTGTATGAAATTTGGATTAACAAAAATGGAGCCCGTTAAATGGCATATTGTGCAAAAGTAATTTTAAATTCTGATAAGTTTACATGGATAAAATAAATCAATTTATTTTTAATTTAGTTTTGTGAAAACACATATGAACCGTGCATTTTGCATTCCACAAGGTAAAATAAATTGATTTACTTTTAATTTAAGATCAATTGTGCCGATCTGGATATATTGACAGTTTTACCACTCCTTTCACTAGTGCTAATACAATTTTTTTAAATGTTTAGGTGAAAATTGACAGCTAAACCACACTCGTTAATACGTATACGAAGTTACATTGTGTTCCATTCAATTTAAACCATGGAAAAAACACAATCGAGCAACTCGTTAAAATTATTTAGGCTTATTATGAAAATGGGTGTTCAAATCAAAATGCATATCGTGTACTTCGTGATTTGTCGGTCAGTTTAATGGTCTTAATAAGCGTACAATCAGTAAAATCGTGCACAAATTTGAGAAAACCGTGTCGGTAGGAGTTGTGAAAATACCAGCGCATGCTCATACTGCAGTAATTATTGCTGATGTTCACGATAGTGTGGCTCAAGAATAGTCCACTTCAAGTCGTTATCCGTATCGTGCCCATAGAGGAAATATATTATATAATATCGGGTGATTTTTTAAGAGCTTGAGAACTTTTTTAAAAAAAAAAAACGCATAAAATTTGCAAAATCTCATCGATTCTTTATTTGAAACGTTAGATTGGTCCATGACATTTACTTTTTGAAGATAATTTCATTTAAATGTTGACCGCGGCTGCGTCTTAGGTGGTCCATTCGGAAAGTCCAATTTTGGGTAACTTTTTCGAGCATTTCGGCCGGAATAGCCCGAATTTCTTCGGAAATGTTGTCTTCTAAAGCTGGAATAGTTGCTGGCTTATTTGTGTAGACTTTAGACTTGACGTAGCCCCACAAAAAATAGTCTAAAGGCGTCAAATCGCATGATCTTGGTGGTCAACTTACCGGTCCATTCCTTGAGATGAATTGTTCTCCGAAGTTTTCCCTCAAAATGGCCATAGAATCGCGAGCTGTGTGGCATGTAGCGCCATCTTGTTGAAACCACATGTCAACCAAGTTCAGTTCTTCCATTTTTGGCAACAAAAAGTTTGTTAGCATTGAACGATAGCGATCGCCATTCACCGTAACGTTGCGTCCAACAGCATCTTTGAAAAAATACGGTCCAATGATTCCACCAGCGTACAAACCACACCAAACAGTGCATTTTTCGGGATGCATGGGCAGTTCTTGAACGGCTTCTGGTTGCTCTTCACTCCAAATGCGGCAATTTTGCTTATTTACGTAGCCATTCAACCAGAAATGAGCCTCATCGCTGAACAAAATTTGTCGATAAACACATTTCGAACCGAACACTGATTTTGGTAATAAAATTCAATGATTTGCAAGCGTTGCTCGTTAGTAAGTCCATTCATCATGAAATGTCAAAGCATACTGAGCATCTTTCTCTTTGACACCATGTCTGAAATCCCGCGTAATCTGTCAAATACTAATGCATGAAAATCCTAACCTCAAAAAAATCACCCATTATAATATATAATATAATATATTTCCTCTATGATCGTGCCCAACAATTGCAACACTTATCCTTGTCGTTAATGCACAAAGACTTGCATTTACACGCTTACAATGTGCAATTGACTCAAGAACTAAAGCCTCTTGACCATTTCAAGCGTCATCAATGATCAGAATTGTGGCAACGGTGGATGATCAATTTTCGAAGTGCTGAGGCACATTTTCACCTCAGTAGATTCGTCAATAAGCAGAATTGCCGCATTTGGGCAAATGATAACCCAAGAGTGATTTTCAAAAATCCAATGCCACAAAATCCACAAAGAGTGACTGTTTGGCCGTATTTTTTTCCAAATAGGCCGGTCAGGCAGTTACTGTGAATGGTGTTCGTTATCGTGATATGATAACGAACTTTTTATGGCGCGAATTGAAAGATATGGATGCAGGCGATATGCGGTTTCAATAGGACTGTGCCACTTGCCACACAGCAAAAGAAAAATGGCTCTTTTAAGCGACAAATCAAATGGCCGTGTTATCTCACGTGGCCACAAAGATCCAGGTTTTTTGAAAGAAAAGGTGTACATTGATAAACCAGCAGCAGTTTAAGAGCTAAAAGAAGAGCTACACATTGATGGCATAGAACCTCAATTATGCCTCAACGTAATAGGGCCTTAAAATTTAACCACCCTTTGTTATAAAGTTTGACAAAATTAACAAAACACAAAAATAAAGTAGCAAAAGTTTCTCTATATTTCCGCTAAAAGAGGTAGTAGCGTTAAGAAATAGATGACACACAGGAGAAGTTGGCTACTAGCAGTCCGTATCTGGTTTGTCAATGGCTTAATGATTCAGTATTTTCAATATTCATGGTTCAATATTTTTCTATGAAATTTTTACTAAAACCACGGTGGAACTTCTTTAGCACCAAAACGCGGAACTTTAATTATTGGATTTTGCAAGAGGCCCTAATATTGTATTCATGGTTTAAAAAAAAAATTTATTATAGCATTTTCATTTACCTTTTTCGTTAAATTAACTCAAATAGTTTTTAATTGCCTTTTGATCATAAAATATATTGTGGATCAATAAATTCTATGACAAAAAAAAAACTAAAACGAAAGCAGTTTAACGTCAACCTTAATCTAATCAGTTCCTTTCTTTTTTGTTTCTCTTTCTGTATTTTCGTTTCGTTTGACTTTGACATTTCTTAAGGTTCTTAACAATAATACCGAGAAACAACAAGTTTTATTTGTTTAATTATTACACAAAAATCAATTCCATTCAAGTAAATTATTAAAATAAAACAAATAAAATGACTGACTACGATTCGGACGAGGAAAAATCTCAAATGGAGAAACTCCAATATGCAGATGTTAAGCCGGGAATGTTTGTCAGCGGCTGGGACGATGAGAATGACCTAATCGAAGAGGACAAAGATCCTCAAGGTAAATTTTTGTTTCCAAATAAATAATCTTGAAATTATAATTCTTAGTTCAATGAAAAAACAAATAATTTAATATTTTTTTAGCAAGCTTAGAACGATTGATATTGTGGTCAGTTAATGAAGGTCAGATAGACAAAGTTCGTGAAATTCTTGAATTCAATCCAGAAACAGTAAATGCCGTCGATGAAGATGGATATACTCCTTTGCACAGGTACACAAATATGAATGAAAGTACCTAACTTCATTCATTATCTACCTGTTTGTGTTTTTGTTTTAATTTTCAGAGCTTGTTATAACAATTTCGTTGACATCGCTAAACTCTTGCTTCAATATAATGCCAATTTGAATGCACAAACCGAATTGAAATGGACTCCATTGCATTCGGCTTGTAAATGGAGCAATGCTGAATGTGCTGCATTGCTTCTCCAGCATGAAGCTGATGTTAATGCCAAATCAGATGGCTTACAAACTCCACTTCATGTTGCTGCAACAGTTTCCAATTGTCGCAATACAGCCATGACACTTCTATTGGACAGAAATATCGATGCTCAAGCTCGGAATAATTCAGACGAAACTGCTGCTATGATTGCAAGACGAACAGGAATGACATACCCAGTTTTTGAAATTGGACTACCAGCATTTCAAGTAGAAACTGGATTGATTGATTAATAAAAATATTTTACTTACCTAAATTAGATTTAAAAATATACCTACAAAATATTATACAAAATTAAGAATATTTTTCGATTACTATTCACTATTTAGGGGATCTATCAGCTATCACTAAAATCGCCCTAAAAGTAAGTAAGTTTTTGAATTCTTCCAATATTAAAAAAAATATAAAAAGAGTCGTCCACATGTCTGTTTCCGCCCGGGTTCGAACCGGGGACCTTGTGCGTGTGAAGCACACGTGATAACCACTACACTACGGAAACTGTTGAAAATTTAGGAGCGAAGATTATATTTTAGTTCAAGATAATACCAACATTCAGAGCAATTCATTCTGTGTTATTCTTTTGCTGTACGACACAAGACTGACAGTTACAGACAAAGTGGGTAATCACCCTCGAAACTGCCTACAGACAATCGAGCACGACAGTGATCACTGCGGACTGGGTGCTGTAATGCAGATTCCGAACGAACGCGTGGAGTTGGAGGAATACGTTGCGACACATTCTTACAATTACAGTAAGATGCGCTGGCCTCGTTTCACCAACGCCTTAGCGAGAGAACTTCGTTCGAGTGACATAGCCCCACCAAACAACAGAAACCTGACAAACACAGAAATTGACCAACATTTACAACAGATGGATGAAACAATAAAACGAACAATGGAACGGACAATACCAAAGTACAAAGAACGGGACCAAATGGACGCTTACAGAAACGCGACTATTGACGCACTACGTAGGCACAAGAGTGGCTTACTGACAAGACTCAAAAACTTGTACAGACGACTTACAGACCCACACGACTTGGAGGTTAGGACACTCAAGTCGTCAATAAAAAATGTCAATCTGTTGATTAAGGAGAACTACAGGTTATCAATTAACAAGTACTGGGATCGTAAGATCCGGTCTGTTAATTCCAGTGACCCTAGTATGTTCCCTAAAATCAATAAGATATTTAGGAAAAAGAACGACAATGACCTTCCGTGTCTGAAACTCCAAAGAACTGAAGAGAACATAGACGTACTCAGGACAGCGCAAATAGATCCAGAAGAAGCCATCTTTGACGATGACTTTTTTATAATTGAAGATCCGAAGGAAAAGGTGGAGGCGGTGGGAGCTGCTTTCCAGCAAGTGTACAAGGTGAATGTTAGCATTCGCCCCAACCACGACCTGGAAAAAAGAGCCCTACTCAATCACTTTTACCTTCGAAATGATATAACACAATGGCGATCTGAGAACCGCGGTTCAATGACGACTCCTTGGCAAATGCCATAATCGCCGAGCAAACGGGACCAAGTCCCTTGTTAGTGACGAAGGTTGAGCTTCAACTCATCTTCAACTCAATAAAAAACAAAAAGTCAGCAGGTGTCGACGGTATATCCAACGTTGCACTAAGACATTTACCGATGGAGGCAATCGACATTTACACCACACTCTTTAACAATGCACTGAATAATGCATATTATCCAGTGCAGTGGAAGACCGCTGTGGTTCATCCTCTCCCGAAAAAGGGAAAGGACAACTCCAACCCGTCAAATCTTCGGTCGATAAGTCTTCTTCCGAGCATCAGCAAAGTTTTCGAAAAGATCATTAATAGGGCTCTGACTAAGTGGGCTGCGGACAACAAAATAATTCCGGATAAACAGTTCGGGTTCAAGGCTGGTCATGACACAATTCATGCTGCGTCTAAACTCGTTTCTGATATCCAATGGAATAAATCAAAACAACAATGCACAGGTGCTGTTCTGGTTGATTTGGAAAAGGCCTTTGACACCGTATGGCTAGAGGGTCTTTACCTAAAACTGAGCAGGCTTGGCATAAGCAAACCATTGTTGTATATACTTTATGATATGCTTAACGGTAGAAAGTTTGTTGTCAAAAGTGGCAATGTAACTTCTACCACAACATTCTTAATTAAAAATGGTCTTCAACAGGGAGCGGTGAATTCGCCGATTCTCTTCAGCATTTACACCAGCGATCTGATAGGTAGTCTTACAAAGGCAATTGCGTACGCCGACGATCTAATTGCGTACAGAACGGCCCGAAAGGTTGAGGTTATTAGAATTCTCTTGCAGCGTGATTTCGACAAGATTCAGCGATATTGCGACGACTGGAAACTGAAAATAAATGTCCAAAAGTCGGAGACAATTCTGTTCCGGACTCCGTTGGCTAGGGCCACGAGGGATACTCGCAAGAATTGGCGCAAGATGGTCATCGTTGATCTTCATGGGCAGCTATTAGCGAGCAAAAGTGTAGTGAAGTACCTCGGTATCTGGTTAGATCAGTATTTATATTTCGACAGACATATAAATGCTGCTCTGACCAGGGCCAGAGGAGCCTTCGCTTTGACGAAACGGCTGTTTTACAGCAGTCGGCTTGACCCCAGAGTGAAGGTAATTTGCTACATGGCCCTCATACGGCCGATGATCGTTTATGGTTGTCCGGTGTGGTTCAACGTTGCCCCTTCACAGATGGAGAAGTTTCGGGTGTTCGAGCGGCAGTGTTTACGACGCTGTACCGGCTTATATCGAACAGCAGAATCTTCTTACGTGCATTACTATTCCAACGAGGTCCTATACAACGGGGCTCGAATCAACAGAATTGACAATTTCGTGATAAAACTCGTTCGAGGTCACATTGCAAGGGCTATTTGTTCGACCAACAATTTAATTTTCGGGGCGTTTTATCCGAACGACGAGTATTTTGAGAGTGCACGCTTGAGCGGCTTTATTCCACCAGAGGCATTCCTCTTTTTAGACAGATGCGGTCTGATATAGGATAGATTGGCAGTTCCGCTAATCTACCACGTCAGACGACGTACCGTGGATAGGCGACTCCTGTATAATCGGGACGTCGTGGCACAAAACGGAGCAGAGCTCCTTCGGTTCAGTAGGGCTGTGTCCGAACGGGACCGAACTGATAGGGTGAAGCAGGAGAACCAGTTTTGGTGGCTGCAATCGGCACTTGATAGTGGGTAGTCGGGATGGGGTTTTAAGCCTTGGCCGGCTTACATACTTGTTTTATAGTTTTAGGGTTTAGTTTTAAGTAGAATAGGCATGGTGGCACAAAAAAAATAAACAAAAAAAATACAAAAGAACAAACAAAAAAAATAAAACACAAAAAAAAAACACAAAAAATACAAAAAAAAAAACGGAATAAAAAAAAAGGACAAAATATGAAAAACAAAAAATGTTAGATAGGTAGATTTGCTGCTGTGGTTGTTCTAGTTTTAAGTAGTTTATAGGTAGACTAGGTAGTTTAAGTTAGCTTTAAGTTTTATATTAAGGACCTTATTTTAAGTAGTTTTTAAGTAAAAATAAAAAAGGACATTGATATTAGTTTTTTTTTTCAAATTTTCTAATAAATACATAAATAAATAAAATTTAATTGAAGTAAAGTAGATCTTAGGGCCGAAAGGCAATAGTATTAAGTGTTATAGTTTAACTTAGAGCGTCTGTATGGGACCAGTAAGTTAGTTGTAAGTTATGGTTATTTAGGCTAGTTTTATGAATTTTTGTCTAGCTTTAAGATAGTCTTAAGAATGAATTAATAAAAATGATGAAAAATGAATGAATTCTGTGTTATTTCACTTTTAACAATACATTTTTAGAAATTTTACAGTAGTATTTTTGGAAGATTAAGTGTAGTGTATTTGTTACTTCACAACAATCGATAACTAAATTAATTTTGATAGGGCAGGAAAAATAACTAAATCTTTTTTAAAGTGGTTTAAGAACACCAACTCAAAGCATTTTCCATTAATAAAAAATCAATTTATTTCTGTTTAGATTTCTATTTGCTTAGCAATATAAATTTCCTTGATTGGTTAAGAACTAAGTTTGGTTAAGTTTTCCATTGGTAATTTAATATTTTTCATGTCAAATGAAATACATTTGATGTTTCTTCTTGTTGGTGGGACAAGTGCCTGCGGAACTGTCCAATTTGTGTGCTAAGAATTGGTTTTGCTTACAGCAGATTCCGAAGAAGGAATTAAGCCAGATTAAGCAACTAATTGATTTTAACTGTAATCTTCTGAATTTGACATTAAAAACGAAACTAGTGTATTGTTTATTGATTTAGATTAAGTTGTAACCCTTCATTTTAAAGATTTTTGTTTGGAAAAAGATTGAATTCTGTTAAATATTCAGACAAAATAAAATAAATTACAAAAACTTAATCTCAATTAGAATATTTTGTTTTGAAAAATAGAAATTATGGCACTGTCGTTTTTGACACGTCAAAAAAATTACAGAAATTAATTTTATAATACAATTTAAGTTATTGTAATTTTTCAAGTGTCATAAATTCCAAATCGGAACTTTACTTCAATAATCTCTACTTTCAGTTGATCGTGCAAAAACTACCAAAACCATTATTATCTACAAAACACTTCTTAGGTAACCTAATAGTCCACCACAACTTGTAATTTGCACTGTAAAGAAATATTACTTTTCCTTTTCCAATTTGCCAAGGAACTACCTATTTTACTCAAAACATTAAAGAAATTCTGAAGAATATTAACAAATTAAAAAGTTATGAAGTTCAGCTTTAAGTTGAATGAAAAGACATGATCAGCTGTCATTTTGACTTAATGGACTTGACTTGATAATTAAGGTCTGGTCAAACAGAACGCTGTGTGGCGGGACGGGAAACAATTTTGCCAGGTGCGTTCCCTGTCTTTTAAAGAATTAGGTATATGTTGTTGTTCGAACAGAACGCGATCAAAGCCAACGGTCACTGCTCATTGTTCAAGAAAAACTTAAATTCTTAAATTTTGTCTTCAGTTTGAATGTAACTAATTTATTTTACCAATACAAATTTGACTCCAATAAAATTTCCAGGTGTCAGTTTTTTTTAAATATACATTTTCAATCGTCTTCCATTTACCATGAAAAGATTTAAGCTTCTACACTTTAATATCGAATTTTAAAAGGTCTTTTTTAATACAGATTGATTTTTCAAATGCTGCTTTTTAGCAAGTATTTTCAAGAGCACAAAAAACCAATCCCGGTAGGTGTTGTCATATATGTATGTAGATACGAGTGATCTGAAAGATAACCCCCAATTTTGAAAAAGTTCGATATTTAACCAATTGAAACCCCATCGTTCAAAAAGCAGTCTCCACAAAAGAACGGGCAGGTTCAGTCGACATTAGGGACTTAAGACAAGTCAATTTATGTCAGAATGACAGTTGATCATGTTTTTTCATGCAACTATGAATTTTATTTTTTTTTTCTGCACAATTCCATTTAATTTTTTGTGCTAAGGGTTCCTTGTCAAATTGGAAAAGAAATAAGTAAAATTTATTTAAAATACAAAAAAGAAATCGTGAGATTTGTAGACAATAATGCCTTTGATAGTTTTTGTACGATAAACTGAATGTAGAGGTTAGTGAAGTAAAGTTCTGAGTTTGAAATGTATGACACTTGAAAAACTAACTAGTTGCCTTGGTCAAAATGTACGTTCAACGAATTCAGTTGACTGCAAATAAAGTGCCTTATGTTGTCTGAACCTGCCCAATCAAATGTGGGGAATTTATTTCCCGCATTGCTTTATTTAAATTTTACAGAAAACAGAATATAAAACCCTTGTTGACGTAAACATTTTAAAACAAAACATTTTTAATTATTGTCTGCCAAGATGCCACAAAGAAAATGACAAACATCAAATTCTACGCATTCTCAAAAAATAACAAATCAAACAAACCCTATATTCGCTGTCTATGCTGTAAAATGTCATAGTTTTCTTAATTATTTAACATTTTTTTTTTAATTTTATTTTAGAAAACTTATTAAATTTTAAATAAAACAATAATTTTAATAAAAATGTTTCTTCGTAAAATAATCACCCAACAACGTCCATCGCTAGTGCAAGTATTTTCCAAACTTGACAAACGTTGTATCTCGATCTCGAATCAAAAATACTCGGCAGATATTTCGTTTCAAGATGAAAAAGTGAAAACATTTTTGGAAAATATTCGTAAAGAGTTCTACGATCTTCGTGTAAATAATGAAGATTTTCAAAGAATGAATAAGATTTCAGAGGTTGTTCGGTCAATTGAGCAGCGTAATGTTCTCCTGGGAAATATAACTTCTCTCGATGATATGAAAAATGAAAAAGACGAGGACATGAGGCAGCTAATAAAGGAGGAGAATCAGGTAAGAAATCTTATGCTGGGCTAAATTGACTTCTCATAATTGTGTTGTCGTCCTAGGTATACGCGGATCTCCTGAGTAAAACCGAGGAACAACTCTTTCAGCAAATGCTGATGTTAGCCGATGACGAAAGTTATTCGTCGCTTATCTTCGAAGTAAATGCCGGCGCTGGAGGCCAAGAAGCTATGCTCTTCGCCGGAGAACTCTTTGATACTTATTGGAATTTTATGCACTACAAAGGTTGGGATGTGGAACCTCTTGAGGAAGATCGGACGGATATAGGAGGTAATGGTTTTATAAACTTAGATATAATTGAATTTGATAACGATGTTTTCCCTTCAGGCCTTCGTCATGCCAACCTCATTGTCCACGGAGAAGATGCTTACGATTTTCTAAAGTACGAAGCAGGAGTTCACCGTGTCCAACGTATCCCCGCCACAGAGAAAGCCGGAAGGGTCCACACCAGCACAGCATCGATTGCAGTTATCCCTCGCCCGGACGATGTTGATTGCACCATCAACGAGAAGGACCTGAAAATCGAAACGAAGCGGGCTAGTGGAGCTGGTGGACAACACGTTAACACAACCGATTCAGCTGTCCGAATTGTTCACATTCCAACAGGAATCGCTGTTGAAGCCCAAAGCGAACGATCACAACTGAAAAATAGAGAAATCGCCATAGCTCGTCTGCAGGCCAAGTTGTTGCAAAAGAAACTTGAAGAGAGTGAGAGCAGCAAGAGTGCTACTCGAAAATCCCAAGTTGGATCGTTAAATCGCAACGAGAAGATCCGAACGTACAACTTTGCCCAGGATCGCATCACCGACCATCGGATCCAGGGAGGTACTGTGCACAATATGGCCGAGTACTTCAAGGGCAACCAACACCTAGAATCCTTGATTGAAAGACTGGCCAGGGAGAATAGAAAAACAAAACTCCTCGAAATGATTTCCAATGCGGAATCGAAAGATTTATTAGAAGCAGAAAATAAAAAGAAATAAAACTGAATTCACTTTGCAACATTACTCCAATCGCCAGCTGATCCTATTTGGGTCAGATGCTTTCTCACTTCCTTTTCTAGGATTGCTTGAATCTCCCGACAACCACCAAGAGCCTGTTCGATGACAATTGGCAGGTTGTCAAGGTGGAAACGCTGCGACATGTCCATGAAGGCGATCTTATTCGAACTGGGAAGTGATGCCACCGATAGAGTAGGGCCTCCTGAGAGTTCCTCTACATTGGAGACGTCTGTCAAAGGTATGTTTTCTTTGCTCAATGACGCTGTGCAGGCACACACATACTCTTTAAGACAAATGCCGGCGTCGACAAGGGCCAGAGTTGCTGCATTCACCGAGACAGCGTAGTTGGCTCCATCGGATTGAAGGACCTCGATGAAGACATCGATTTGGGATCGTGGATACAGTTCAGTCTTAATGGCGGCCTTTAGAGCCTGCTGCAGATGGAGAGTGATTTCTTGGGATTTTCGATCACCACGAGGGCGGTTCTTTCGTTCGGCAGTAGAAAATGTAGCCATGCTGTATTGGCAATTGACGCTGACCTCTTCATGGCTGCTTTTTTTCGATGAAGCCTACAAGAAAAGGGTGGTTGTTTTAAATGTTTTTTGTTTGTATTTTTATTGATGAAAATGCACCTGATGTGGACCGTAAACAGCGGCTAGAACTTTTGTGTTTCCCTGTTCAATGTAAGCACTTCCATCTGGCTGAGAGAAAACACCGAGTTTACATTTGATTCGACGCAGTTCATGTGGTCGGCGACCATCTAAACGAAGACCCTGCTCACTAAGTAAATTAAAACCAGACATTAGAGAAAGTTTCTTTAGGAATTTGGGATAATTATTTGAGACTTCTTGATGTAAAGTCAAGAAATCACGCACATTTCTTTTTCTTGTTCGAATGCAACAGAAGTGAAGAAATGACAGCTGATTTGTTTTGGAAACTATACGAAGACAGTGACACAGAGCGGACTGTTGTGTAACTAATAAGTAACGCATTCAGATAAAATGTAAACGAAATTTGTTTCAAGGGTGGTTATGCAGTATAATTTTTATCGAAGACGCACGTTTAATGACGCAACAACTTTATCTTGATATTATTTGAAAATCAAATACTTTGATGAAGTAGATTAAAGTGGCCAACTCTACATTAGGTAAATTTATGTATTTAAAATAATTAAATTATCTTTGACATTTTTTCAACTCAATGACATTGACTCGTGACATTTATGTAATTCACTTCACGTCTCTGGACAAATTTTTCGTTGATAAATTTAGATTAAGAAAGTATTTTTTTTAAATGATGATTGAAAATAGATTTTTCAATAACATTTTGTTGGTATACGTTTTTGCCGATGAAACTAGTGTCAGCTTAGTTGTCAAACATTTACATATATGTTGGGCTTGATCCAAAACTGATTACGGGGTCAGTGATAGGCGTTTACTATGAACAGAATGAATGTATGTGTCTTATTCCGTCTACCCAACAACTGAAGCACGTCCCAGCCGAAAATTTAAACTTATGAGAAAGCATAACCCCCTAAAGAAAGCGAATCAACACCACCATTTACCTGTCAAAAGAATTATTTTGGCTTAAGCCTTATGATAAATGATCAGAGCAATTCACCTCTTTTTGTAGATTGCATATTAGTTCCATTATAGGAACTTTAACTGGACACTGCCTCATAGGTTAACGTGCTTTTCGTTTTATAGCACGTTAATAAAGAGGAGGTGTAGATAGTTTCTAGTGTATCCTGTTTTATTTTAATGATTAAGACTCCTCTTAGGAGACTTCTATAATAATCTGAGTGACCTGGTAAATTCCTATATTAACGGTCTTAAATGCTTCATTAAACTCTAAATGGTTTCATGAGCAGGTAAGATCTTTAGTTCTGCGTGGTATCACAATGGATTTAAGGGCTATTCACATGAGAGCGACCAACGACCGACTAATGAATGAATAAATGTTATTTTAAACAATTTATAAGACTGAATTCTTTTCAAATTGTGAACAAAAAAGAAAAAATATGGTTGATTTTAAGGTAATAAAATAAGATTTTGTCTTACTGAAATAAGAGAAATTTAAGAAAACAAATTGTTGCTCGTGAATTAAAATCTGATGGGTACGAACTGTCAAACTCAATTCGAGTTTCACATACGATCCAAAACTAACGAATTGGGTGTTTTCGAGCGTCTTAACCTAAAAATAACAAAAAAAAACAAGCCATGTCAAAACAGTTAAAATAGAAGAATATTCGTTCGTTCGTTCGTTGGTCCTTCTCATGTGAATATAGTCCTTCACTACTAAGTAATACATACAAACGCTTGATTTTGGTATTATTTTCTTGCTACACAAAAGTAATCTTTTGCATTATTTTCTCTCATTATATATTTTTCAAATTTTAGATATGAAATTTTTAATATTCCTATCTAATACTCTGAACGCATTCAGCAGATCCTCTTGAAGCATGATACAACTAATAAAGATAGCGCATGTAAGGTTTTGGTTGTCAAACTATTGTGACGTCACGAACACTCAATCAAATGAAGAGAGCTAGTATATTTGGCGCAATTTCAATCTATTTTTTGTTGTGAATGTTAACGGAAATGAATTTTTAAATCCATAAAGTTATTTAAAATGGTATTGTTCATAATTTATACAAAAAAAACATTTATTAATAAACATGGGTGTTTGTTCTGTTTTTGACTGCAACAACAACGAAAGAAATAAGATAACGAAAGATTCCAGCTTTCATAAATTTCCATAAGGAAATTTAAATCTCTGAAAGCAGTGGGTCTTGTTCAAAGCGTTGTCGCGAGCTGTTAGCCTTGGATACCTCGAAGACGAAAGTTGGGAAGAATGCTATCAACTGTTTAAATATGTAAGTCTCTAAACAGTAATGTATCGCACAGTATTTCAGTTTAAATTTGTTTGCAGACAATTGATTGGTTCGACGTCATGAATGTCAGGTCTCCCTACAGTGATTCACGTGAAAGGGTCCACGCATACGGACTACATTTGGAAACCCAATATGATATGATTTTAAATATGCGGGTAGTTGGCAAAAAATGTTTGCTACCATTTCAAAAAGGTAAACTACAAAACTATTTCAAATAAACACTATTGAATATATTATATTGAAGGTATCATCCAATCTAATAACTATTAGAACGGCTATTCCAGGAAGTCCAATTTATAAATAAGAAGAAAATTTAATTCGACAAAAATTAAATAAGATGTTTATTGTACAAGAAAATATGATCAAAAAAAATAAACTGAAAAATATCGAACTTCAATATTGTTCGATATTAAACCTATAAATATTAATATCACAAGTGTTTTTATAGTAAAGTTTATATATACAAATAGTTAATTATATATATACTAACAATAACGCCCTGCAATTATTGCACAAGGATGTATTGGAACGTTTTGGCGTTGAGTTCCTAATGACATACCTATTGAACCAAGACGTCCTTGAAAACTTCTGCGGTGTCATAAGAGCTAAAGGTGGTCTTCATGATCACCCAGATCGCCAAGAGTTTAAGTACACGATGAGGTCATACATCCTTGGGCACAATGAAGGTGCACTTTCTGACAACGGAAATGTTGGTGTGGATAATACAACAGACTTATGTTTCAAAGAAATTTCTTTGACAGGTTTGATCTCACAATTTTATTATCGATTTATCTTAACAATATTCGCTTTTTCAGGAAGGATTTTTGTCGTTGTCAAAGTCGACAATAGCATGCCTATTGCTTCTGAGCCAGAAGAAAGTCTCCCATTTTCTTACGATGGTTTGGAAAACTTGGCTGGCTACATTTGCCATCGTTTTTAAAAACACCATACCAAACCTGGAACAAATTGAACCAGACGAAAGCTCTTGGGTCAATCATTTGGACGAAGGAGGCTTGTCTAAAGCAAATCCCAAAATGATGGCTCATTTCGCTGCATTAGAAAATGTTTTTAATGCAGTAAATGGAGAAGGTGAAGGCATTTACATCTGTCCAAACTACATCCAGCATTTACTTGAAGTTGCCGAGAAAGCAAAGATCAAATGCGATGAGAAGATTATGAAGCTTTTCTTTCGTTGTCGTATGCAATTCCGAATGCGAAAACTGAACAGACAAATCACGGAAAACAAACTGTCCAGAAAAAGAAAATACAAACAAATTATTAATTAAATAAAAGGTTGAAAAACCACTGATTCAAAAAGACGATCATATCTTTTATTTAACCATTTATTACTAATTAAACAATCTTCCAGGTAATTCTATGAAGAAAAATGCATCCAAATGAAAAAGAAAAACAAAAATACACCAAATTCTTCATTCACTTCGATTTTTTATTAATTTCTTTCACTAAAACACACAAATTTTCTTTAACTTACGAAGAAACACAAATATTAACTATTTAAAACCATTTACCTAAATAAAAAATATTAGAAATATTAACATTTTATTATAATAACAAAATATCTTAACATATTAGTGCCAATTGTTTTGTTTTGATTTCACATACTGAATAATAAACGTCAAACTCGTTGAGTGTTAGTGACGTAGATGCGCAGAACGAAACAAAAATAGAAACGCGAATGCGCTATCTGTTTTAGTTGTATCATGCTCTTGAAGTCCCTCTCGCTAAACGCTCTCAATTATCGAATTTCCCTGAACACAGCCACCAATAACGCCCACTATCAGATGACAACAAAAACCCTTACTCAAAATCTAACTTCAACTAAACTACTGTCAAAAATATTTCTTACAAATGGCGGATGTTTGTTTTTTTAACCGCGTTCCATAGTAAATTGTAAATCATTTTTTCTATCCATCCATAAATAATCCTCATCCGCATTGAGATTCATTAAACACCTAGTTTTATATTAAATAACATTTGTTTTATAAGAATTGCATAACCCATCACATTCATAGCCAAAATTATGTCTGTTACCAATGCAAGTATGTCGCATCCATCCACCCACGACAAGAAATAAGTTTTCTATCATTTTCTTTTTTAAATATTTTTAGCACAATGGCTCAACTTTTTCAAAGCAGCTGGTGTTCCAGGTGGGTCAGCTGGAATGTATGCACATTTATTCGTAGTGAATCGCATTCAATTGGATATGCTGACAGATTTAAACAAAGAATACCTTCGAGAGATGGGAATAACACTGATGGGTGATATTATAGCCATTCTGAGGTAAGCCACTTAAAAAAAACTCTATAAATAGATGAAGATATATTTGGGTGATCTCTTTGTAGGCATTCGAAACATGTGAGTGAGCAAACAGCTCGAGAGAAAGTCCTCAGTTCAGAGAATCCCTTGCCAGTGGCGACTGTGGTCGCAAATCCTATTGCACGGGATGTAAAGACCATAGAAAATAACAAAAATCGTAAGGAGACCTGGTTTTACCCATAGAACCATTTATTAAATAATCAAGAATGTATTTATTTTCCCCAGATAAATCGACATTATCAACTAATTCAGTAGTTCCCCTGCCCAAAGTTCCACGACGAGTTTTGCCAGAACACGAGGGCAAATACAAAATCAAATTGCCCTCTGGCACAACTCAACGTAGCAAAGAAATACTCGCCAAGAAAGCGATGCTCTATTCTGACAAAGAAACTGCAGTGAAACCACGAGTCTTTGAACGTCTTTCTCGGAGCACGCATAACATTGAATTCGAAGACCTGACTAAACCAAACAAGAAAAAACCGGTGATCGATCAGAAGATTAGGATCACAGGTGTTGGAAACAAACCCTTCACCGCGTCATCGTCGTCGTCGATCTTCTCCCGCCTAGGAGGCAAAGCAGATCCTGATACAATTGAGATACCATCTTCGGATCAGCACATCAAGCCAATCCTCAAAAAGTCATCAAAATCTGTAAGTTTGATATGTTATTCTTTCCGTCAAGTCTTAATTATAAGTTTGTCTGATTTTACAGAGTTCCTCTGGGGTAGTCAAATCCATTTCAAAGTCTTCATCGTCTTCACAGAAAGTACTCCTGGTTAAGAAAGTCCCCATCAAAATAGATTCAGATAACTCTTATGACTCAGAAGATGATATGCGAATGGACACGAGCGGGGACAAGATTGTGTCATTTGCATCCGAAGCTGAGGTTCGTGAGATTGCCCCTCGTGTGGTCAGCATCAAGGGAAAAACCAAAAACCGATTGACTACAACATCCAACATAAAGTCTCGAATGGGTTCTGGGATGCATGGTAAAATTTTTTTGACATCCTTCTGATCGTTGAACTAATCGTCCCCCTCTCCACATAGCTGATAGAATCCATCGCACCGCCAAGCCCGTGAAACTGAAACTATCCCCGCAACAGAACAAAATAAGTCCAAATAAAGCTCATGCGATTCGTATGAAATCCGACGAGCTCCTCAGATCAGAAAAACCAGTCTACAGCCGATTAGGAACCAATCCCGTGGGCAGTGGACTTTCAAAACTAGCAAATCGCATTGGACGAGTTAGCCTGGCGAGTAGTTCTAAGTCATCGACTTCAACAGCGACAGGTTCCTCCTCTCCATTGCCACGTAAAAAGACTCCGAGTAATAAAAGTGGAAGTGTTTTTGAGAGATTAGGATTTGCCCGTTAGACTTTCGAAGTCTTATCTCTGCGAAGAGCTCATCTAGGTCATTAGTTTTACTTAAATTTTCACCAGAGGAGTACCTTGACTTCGTAATAAAATTGCAGATGATTTAGAGATAGACGAGATGTGAAGAAAAAGAAGGACGTTGCAGTGGGGCGGGGTGTTCAATATTTGAAAACCAGATTGTATCAATGTTTGAATAAAAATAATGCTTTTTTGTGACTACGAAGTAGTAAAACGTAAATAATTAAGTTAAATAAATAATTATAATTCATTTAATACTAATCTTTTTTCTTAGAGTGTGAACTTAACCAACGACAAAATATTTAAAGATATTAAAGAAAAAGATGAAAAAGTATAGGGATTTTTCGGCCCTGATTTGTTTCTAAATGTGTTTGGGAGAATGTATAGAGAACTAGAGTTCCAGCAAAGCGAGGTACCTTGTCCTTGTCCCTTACGTGTCCTTCGATTTTTTTAAAGTATTCACTAGATTTTTTAACACATTTGGCCAGTTCGTATTTCTAGCCGGCGGTTCGGGAATTTCTTTCTACTTTCTACAAGAACGCTGCGATAGACAATATACTCAAAGTTTTAAAAGTAAAAACGAGAAATTTGTATGAGAAAAGTTGTTTATTTTTTGAAGAATAGGAAAATTTGTGATGCCTTAGAAATATAAACTGGCCAATTAAAAAAACAAGGCTGAGTTCATAACTTTAGACTTTATAGCCCATGCCGTGCCTAAAATATGCTCTGAAACGTTTATGAACAAAATTACAACTGCATGCCTGCAGTAATTATACTTTGCTCAAAATAAGTTTGTAATAGAAAACTTTTACAAAATGAGAAAAAAGACTTGCTAACAATCACCCACTTCGCTGTGTGTATTTATGGAAGATATTAGACTTTATATTTCTCAATTTATTGTAATGCTCTTAATTATACAATATTTTTAGTAATACCAAATATTATAAAGATTGGCCTTGAGTATTGTTTACAGTGTTACCGCTGGGATTTTTGAAAAGGTCGCAAAAAAAAGGGTCAAATGAAAAAAAAAGTCGCATTTAGATTATTTTTTTAAAACATACCTAAATCAAACGAAATCTGTATACATTGCAAAAAAAAAAGAGGCTAGGATGCGACCCACACTGGTAACTTCCCATCCCGTCTGTCGACTTGTCTTGCTTAAAAGTTTGTCTATATGTATCAATGTTTACCAAATTTGCGTACTTTTTTTTGTAGATTTTATTTTTTTATAAAAAAACGGACTGTTGGATTTTTATAAAAAAAACTACTGAATATCGAAAACAATATTTTCTGTGAAATAAAATAAGTTTGAAGCCAATATTTGTAATTTTTGAAAAGCTATTTGAGTCAAAAGTAAATGTTTACAAGTGTTAGTATTGTTTTTTTTTTAGGTTTTTATTAACTGTCAATTTGATTTTTCTCAAAATTTTACAGAATGTTGAAAAAAATATTTCTTAAAAGATAAAATTAGTTTTAAGCCAATGTCTCAAATTTTTGAAAAGATATTTACGTCGAAAAACAATTTTTAATAACTTTAAAAATTTGTTTTTAGGTTTTTTTTTTTGTAAAAAACTGTCTATTCGATTTTTTTCAAAATTTTACTGAATGTTGACAACATTACTTTTTGAAAGATAAAAGTAGTTTAAAAGCAATATCCCAAAGTTTTGAAAAGATATTTGAGTCGAAAATCAATTTTTACCAACTTTGAGTAATGTTTTTTTAGGTGTTTATACTTTTTTTTAAAAAAAAAAACTGTTAATTCGATTGTTCTCAAAATGTTTCTTAATGTTGAAAACAATATTTCTTATAAGTTTAAAGTAGTAAAAAGCTATTATCTCAAAGTTTTGAAAAGATATTTGAGTCGAAAATCAATTTTTACCAACTTTTATTAATTATTTTTTTTGGGTTTTTATTTTTTTTTTAAAACCGTCAAATCGATTTTTCTCAAAATTTTTCAGAATGTTGAAAACAATATTTCTTATAAGATAAAATAAGTTTGAAGCCTTAATTTCAAGTTTTTGAAAAGATATTTGAGTCGAAATTCAATTTTTACCAACTTTGAGTAATGTTTTTTTTAGGTTTTTATTTTTTATAAAAAAAAACTGTCAATTATATTTTTCTCAAAATTTTATCAGATGTCAAAAACATTATTCTTCGTTGCAAACAATTGTTTTGGAGATAAAATCATATTTTGGTCGTAAAATTTTTGAGGTGACAATTTTTTTGATTTATAAAAAAAACGTTAATTGGATTTTTTTCCAAAAATATAATTGTTTTGTATCACGTTACAATATTATAATATAAAATTCAAGTCTCTAGCGTCATTAGTTCATGAGATATTTAGGTTTAACCAAAATTTTCACCTTTTTTTTTAAACTGCTATGGTAAAAAAAACCACCCACGCTTTTTTCTTGAGAGCCCTTTCTGCATCTTTCTGCCTTATTATCTGTATAAAAAAATTTATTTGAAGTCGATATCTTTTCTGGTTCTTGAGCTATGGAGGACGAAAAAAAACGTCGCGAACGTACGTACACACGCACGCACAAACATCTTTCTAAAAATCTTTTATTTCGACTCTAGGGACCTTGAAACGTCGAGAAATGTCAATTTGACAAATCGGACCTATTACAAGAACTTCCTATGGGAAGTTAATAATTGGGAAATTTTGTTAAAGAGGAACGGAGTGGTGAAATAACAAAAATTACTCATAAAACTTAAAATTGTTAACTATTAACTACATTTATATGCAGAGTCGAAAGGTTGAAATAAATTTTTATAGAATAGCAAGATTTCGATTCTGAGAGAACGTGATCGAGTCGACCCAAACAATTTCAACTTGATTCCATTGTATAGATTGAAATTATGTGTGACAGTGTTAGTTATGTTCTTATTTGAATGGAAGTTTGGAAATTTTGTATGAATTACGAGTAAGAAAATAACTTATCTTTTCAATGTATTTTTTCTAGAGATTGGGTCAAAAAAGTCGCATAATTTTTTAAAAAGGGTCAAAATAGACAATTTTTTAAAAAGTCGTATCATGGTCGCATGAGGCACAAAAAAGGGTCAAAATGCGACTAAGGTCGCATAGCGGTAACACTGATTGTTTATCGTTATTGCAAATGCAAGACGACGAGATCAAACACTAAATCTGGCGAAATAATTGGGATTCTATTGTAGCTTCAATCGTAATTTTATATTTGTTAGAATTTGATTTGTTTTTTTTTTTTTTTAAATTCGAAACTCATTTATTAAAAGGTAGGGATAAAAACTTTGACAAATATTTGTCATCATATTCCTGTTTTTGGATACCAGCCAAGAAAACAGCAATGAGAGGACGGACAAGCGGAGGTACACTTATGGCAATAAAAAACAACATTCTGTAGAAGTTTGGAGTCAAAATAAAGGAAAACATTTGTTGCATACTGCCCATAATCTCGTAAAGGCCCTAACTAACATTTTCACTATTTCGAGATAATGATGAAAACACTAAATCGTTAACCGCGACCTGAAGGTAAAAAGTTAAAAATACCAACAAATATTTTTTGTAAAGCTTTTTTATTGCTTTATTTTTTGGAATAGTTTTAAACTCAAAATTTTTATGCATTTGGGAAAAAAGGTAGATAGGGCTTTCAAGCTTGGGACGAAAAAAAAGGCCCTATGTACAACAATTTCCGTTATACTTTATTAAAAATCCTTAATAAAACATGAAATAAGAATTCATGATTAATATTTAAAGCTAAATTAACAAGCATTCTTGACCGGTTCATGTTTAATCACTTATTGCGAAGTTTCCGCTTCAAAAGTTTCAACAGACTATGTAAATGCCTAATAAAGTCCTCTGCTAAAAACCAAACTCAACATTCGATAAAGAGTTAAACAGGACCAAGCACGAAACGAGGTTACGACCTTTACATATCAACTGAAGGCCAATAACGCACTCTCCAACAAAATCACATTCTAAATTCGTAAAAAAAACTCGACAAGATTCAATACGTTACGAGGTTACAACCTTTTACATAAAAAATTGGAGCCAGAAAAAAAGCCCTAACTACAAAAATTCTCAAATGGATCTTATGTGATTTCGTTCTCAAATGTTGGTACGATTGATATTGCATTTGTATCTCGATGGCTGTGTTCGTTAAGTAGTTGTGCTTTTGGAATCATGTGTTTTTCATTGGGGAAAAAATCAATCTATATTACTGTTGATAATATAGATTGATTTTTTATATATATTACTGTTGATTATGTTCAAATGGTAGACATGTGCATTCAAGAGGACACAAGCGTCCACAGGTTTTTCTCAAAACCCACCTCTGTCTATCAACTCCTACTCTCACCTCCCCGTGGTGAACATCGGGTTCCAACCCCAGTGGAAAGTTGTTGGTGGCAGCAAACGAGAGAGGGGGGAGAGGTGTCTCCACTAATGCACCTATCCTTATCCAGACGGCAGCGGAGGAATTCCTGAGATGGAATCAACGGTGGCGTCTATACAGTTCCAGTAAGGTTGAACTACTTAGTGAACACCTTATAGGGCTTCTACTACTTATTCGGAGCCCAGGCCTATAAGGAGCGGTTTATCCGGCTCCCCGTCCTTGGAGTTATACTAAGGACCTGGCCCCCCAGGTTGGGGGTTGTGCCGTCGGAGTGACTTCCTGGCCACGTAAAAACGTCATAGTTGCGAAGCACCAACAAGCCTCGGATACCGACGGATTTACTGTTGACAACCTACGCAAACGAATTAAGGACAACGAACTTCGGATATGCACGTGGAATGTTAGATCCCTTAACAGACCACGTGCAGCCGAACAATTAGCGGAGGCCCTAGACTGCTATAAAGCAGACATCACCGCCATCCAGGAAATACGATGGGATGGGCCGGGCAAAAAGAGGATGAAAAACTGCGACATTTACTATGGGGACTGCTACCGAGAAAACCAACAGCGCTTATTTGGATGCGGCTTTGTCATTGGAGCCAGACTTAGGCAAGAAGTCTTGAGCTATATGTAGGTGCATCAACGAGCGCCTCATGACCATTCGCATCAAGGCTAAATTCGTCAACATTAGCCTGATATGCGCACACGCCCCCACCGAAGAGAAGGATGACAACACCACAGATATGTTCTTCGAGCTCTTAGACAAAAAATATGAGCAGTGTCCTAGCTACTATATTAAAATTGTCCTATGCCAAGCTAGGAAGGAAAGACATCTTTGGTGGTGGAATAATCGGGAAAAACAGCCTGCACGACAACACTTCCGACAACGGATTCAGGCTCATAGATTTTGCTGCGGGGCGAAACGTCATGGTAGCCAGTACGCGTTTTCCACACCTCAATATCCACAAAGGAACTTGGAGTTCTCCAGATCAATCTACCGTCAACCAGATTGACCATATTGCGATCGACGCCAGACACGCTTCCAGCATCATGGATGTCCTCGATCGACTCGGACCACTACCTCGTTGTAGCCAAGGTAGCACTTCGGGTTTCCAGACCCAAGGCAAAACAGGGAGATGCTGGGAGAAGGTACAACGTCGAACGGCTACAATCGTAGGAGATCGCCAAATCCTTTTCCGACCGAGTTACAAGTAACCTCTCTCGAAGTTCTCTGACCTGGAAAAAGGAGACCCTCTAAACTGCACCAATTATAGAGGAATCAGTCTACTTAACATCGCCTACAAAATCTTCTCTGCCGTAATATGTGAACGTCTAAAGCCCATCGTCAACAACCTGATAGGTCCATATCAGTGTGAAAGTCCACAGTCCATTAAATATTCACACTACGGCAGATCCTGGAAAAAAACCCAAGAACACCAAATCGACACCCACCATCTTTTCATCGATTTCAAAGCCGCATATGACAGTATCTACAGGGACGAGCTGTATAGAGCCATGTATAGTTTTGGCTTCCCTGCCAAACTCGTCCGTTTGTGCAGGATGACCATGGAGAATTCACGCTGTTCCATAAAGGTTGGAAACAACTTAACAGAACCTTTCGATGTCAAAAAAGGTTTTAGACAAGGAGATGCGCTGTCATGTGATTATTTTAACATCGTCCTTGAAAGAATAGTGCAAAGCTCACACGTCAACACTAGAGGCACTATCTTTCAAAAGTCTGTCCAACTAGGTACTAACATATGCTGATGACATTGACATACTCGGAAGAACTCAGCGTGATGTCAATGGGGCTTTTGTGAGTATTGAGGCAGAGGCGGCAAAAATGGGTTTAACGGTTAATGAGGCAAAACAAAGTACATGCTGTCGTCAAGAAAGGACCTACAACACCGAGTCTTGGTCAAAACGTCACCATCGACAGACGTAAATTTGAGGTAGTCAAGGACTTCGTCTAGGCTCCGCTGTAAACGCAGAAAACAACACCAGCGCTGAGATCAAACGAAGAATAACTCTTGCTAACCGCTGTTTATTTGGGCTAAGAAAGCAATTGAGTGGAAAAATCCTCTCTCGAAAGACCAAAGTGTCGCTATATAAGACCCTTATCATCCCCGTCCTGCTATACGGTGCAGAAGCATGGGCTATGACAAAAGCGGATAAAAGCACCTTGGGTCGTTTCGAGAGAAACGTTCTTCGTGTGATCCGTATGCATCGAAGGGGAGTGGAGGAGAAGATGGAACGACGAGCTGTACGGGCTGTGCAGCGCCGTAGACTTAGCCAGAAGGGTAAAAGTCCAACGACTAAGATGGCTGGGTCACGTAGAGCGCATGGAAACCAATGGTCCGGCCCGGAAAGTCTTCGAATCCACACCCACAGTAGAGGAAGACCGCGGATCAGGTGGCGCGCACAAGGGGAAAGTGACCTCACCCAACTTGGAGCGCGAAACTGGAGACATCTAGCTAGGGACCGAGCTAGATGGAGAAGTTTGTTGGGTGAGGCCCTAGCTCACACAGGACTGTAGCGCCACCTTAAGTAAGTAAGTAAGTAACTGTGCAATTTTGCCCTATTTAATTGAAATGGCCCGGTGGCCCTAAAAATTTGAAAATGGCCCTCTAAAAAGTATTTGAACCAAATACAGAACATGTATTAATATACATACACTAAGATTTCAATCCTTCACTGACGATGAGGAGTTCGATTTATTTATTTTTCACTTAGGATGTTACCCAGATTCGTAAATCATCACAAAATGTTTGTAGGTTTAATTAATTTAATTGATTTTTACTTTTCATGAACCAACTAAACTGTGTTAAACTTTACTTTGATTCATTAAATGAATGTGGTTTATTTTATGGTAAATGTAATATTTACTTATTTATTTTTGTTTGTTTTTGAATGAATTTTATTATTTATGCTTTGTAACAATTATTTTTATAAACAAATTTGTGGCAAAAAAATGAATTTAAAAAGATACAGTAGTGCATCTCCTTCATTTTTGTTTTTGGCCCCGAAACGACGAAAATTGCCCGATTTATTTTCAAAAGTGGTCCGATTTCAAAAAAAAATCGGCAACGCTGTTTCTGAATATTGCAAATAATTATAAAAATTCCCAGCTCGAAAGTGCTACTCATAATCTGGCGGATAATTTAATACTTATGTAGATGGAAAGCATCGGCAACATGCAACTACCATAATGCTATGGATAACATGCTTTCTCATTTTGAAACCACTAGTTCTTTTAAGTTTGTTCCAATCTGCGAGTTTCAACGAATTATATTGGAAGCAGCGAGGTTTATGAAAAATACGAACAAGTTAACAAAAAAAAAAAAAAATGAGTGGTATGACTTTTCCTGTGAACAATTAGAGAAAAGATCATTAGCTCTTCTTAATCTCCTGAGAAGATATGAAATTCCAAGTGTTAGTTTAGATTACTTGGAGATTAACAAACTTTACAAAAATACATGTAAAGAAAAAAAAAAAAGAAGTATGAAGAAAAGTTAGCAGTTTCCTTAAATCGAAGTAAAGATTCAACCGAGTTTTGGGCTATAACAAGGAAATTAAATGGAAATTCAAAAGTAAAAGTAGTAGCAGCAGTGTCATTGCAGGCGTTGAGTTATCATTTCACTCCACTTTTAAATTTGTCAACACAAATATTTTGGAGTTATGCACGAGCAGCAACTTGGATTGATAAACTCTATAAGAGTATACATACATAACTAAAAATGAAGTGAGTTGTGTTCTACAAGGTTTTAAAGATGGCGAGGTATACCAGCTGAGTTCTTTAAAAATAGCACAATTTTGTTTAAGATCAAATTAACAGAAGCGCTTAACATATTGCTCAAATTTAGAACGTTCCCTGATCGCTTTTTTGTTATGAAGAAGACCCTAAAAATTATAGAGGAATATCGTTTCTGAATGCAGCCTTGAAAATATTCACAATCGTTCTTTACGAAAGACTGAACAGTTGGGTACAAGATGAAAACAAGCTTAGCGAATTTTAAAGTGGTTTTCGTAAAGGTTACTCCACAGTGGATAATATCTTTGTGCTTCGTTCACCAGTGCTGTCGTTTTAAAAATTTCAAGAGTATTTTTTTTTCTGTCATTTTGGGGAGTATTTTCCTAAATTGAGGAGTAAAACAAAATGAAACAAACACATGCTTGGCCCATAAACAAAATTAAAAACTGAAAATAATAATGTCCAAATTCGAAGTTAATTGACCTACTGCGAAGGTTAATGTTTCACTGCTAAAAGGCCAACATTTTAAAATAATATAATTAAAATAAAAAAACGATTTTAAATTCATCACTTTTTGTTTATTAAATAAGAAATTGGCAATTAAAATAATATTTAACATCACCATACAAAAAATTAATTTCATCATTTTAATTCTTAGGTTTTTGTTTGAATATTCATAAATACATAAGAAAAGCTCATCCTACCATATGTATGACTTATCGAACAAAAGAACAAAAATAAAATACATTCATAAATACATAAAATACAAAAAAAAAGTTCACCCTACTAACATAATTGAATGAACAAAACAACAAAAATAAAGCCTTAAACCTATAAATAAATAAATTTTTAATTCATTATTGTAAATTCGACGTTTCATATTTTCAGTTACAAACATTAAGGGGCCAGTTATAGCTATCATTGAAATCGATGCGGAAAAATTTTGAATCGATATTTGACGGTGTTTCCCTTTGATTAGAAATGAAAATCATGTACTGATCGATCAGAAATCACACAAAGAATTTTTTTTCAGAAAAAAAAGTTTAGTTGCGCATTTATTTTTTGCTAAAAATGCATTTTTCTATTTTCCGGATGGAAATTCATTATTCTGAGCAGCTGATACTTTTATGTTCAAAACTGAAACGAATCATTCCACTGATTTGTGTTCCAATTTTACACAGTTCCAATGACAGATTTCTGTCAGTAAAAATTTTTCGGTGGTTTTCAATCAGGAAATTTTTTTCAATAACAACATTTTTTTTTGTTTTCAATGATGGAAACCAATGATAGCTATAACTAGCGCCTAAAACAATTTTTTGTAATTCTCGATTAAAGTTTTCGATGGCTCCCATTTTTCGGTGAAATTGCAGTTAGTAAGCCTCTCACCATTTCTACCTTGGTGGAATTTCTTTTTTTATCTTTTATAAGGCTAACAACTGAAAATTTTCTTCCTGCTGTTGCACTACTATGAGGCAAACTGATAAATAAACCGACCAATTTTTTAATCAGGGGAAACATTAAATCATTATTTGCGTTTTTTATTTAATAAAATTTCGCTATCGCAATCTGAAAAGAATGGAACGAACATTTGGAATGGTAATAGAACAAAACAGAGATGTTAGTAGGTAAATGCAATCAGAGATTTGCAAGTTTTGGCATTGTATTTTAAATTTTGGTTTTTATTTATAAACCCAATACAAATTTTTTTTGCGTTTTATTTTGGGGAGTAGTTTTCGTCCGTGGGTAGTAGAGTAGCAGTTGACTTTCGAAAGGAGTAAAATACTAATATAGTAGCAAAAACGACAGCAGTGTCGTTCACTTGCGCAGTGGAAACTCGACCAAAATAAAAAAATTGTACGCCTTCTTTGTCGATTTCAAAGCAGCTTTTGATTCTATCAATAGAAACGCTTTAATATACAAGCTATAACCTAGGAGTGTCAACTAATTTTGTCAACATTTTTGAAAAACTGTACCAAAACACCATAGCATACATTTATAATGGAAAAGAAAAATCAGAGAGGATTAAAGTGAACTAAGGAGTAAGACAAGGTTGTAATCTAAGCTCCTTGTTATTTGCACTTTTTCTAGATGATTTGGTTGAGTATCTCAATTGTGGAGTGGAGTTTGCTATCAAACGGATCAAAGTGATCATGTATGCCGATGACATTGTCATTCTTGCGGAGTCACAGACTGCTCTACAGTGTTGATGATTAAAAAACTGGAAGAATATTGCCAAGTGCGGAATCTAGAAGTTAATCCAGGAAAATCAAAAGTCCTGGTTTTTAAGAATGGATCTGGCTGGCAGAACGGCGAGAGACGAGCACTGGAAATAATGGCGAAAAAACTTTAGCCGTAGTTAAGTCTTATATTTATTTAGGAACGGAGTTAACTTTCAATTTAAATTTAGAAAAACATCTCATAAGCAAACTAAATAAGGCTGAATCGGCAATATGTGTAAATTGGAAAAGAATTTATAGTAACAAGCTAATAGCGACTGACTTAAAATATAGAGTATTTAATGCTACTGCGCAAGCTATCCTGTTTTATGGTGCGCAGGTATGGGAAGCACAGAAGTATGAGCTAGTTTAAAGCCTATTACGTTTTTTCTTAAGGAAAATATTCTTTCTGCCGATAAATGCCCCAAAATATATGTATTATTTGGAAACTGATCTTCCGTCACTGTTTATTTCAACTCTCAAACTGAATGTTGACTACATTGTGAGAGTACTAAATATGGAGGAGCATAGGCTACCGAGAAAGATAATGGAGTATGCGATTCAAACAAAAAAAAAACTAGTTGTAAAAGATTGGAACTTGTTAGCTGTGGACGGTGGCTTGACCCTGAATTGGAGTATGAATGTGGTTCAATTAAAGAAGATGCTTTACTAAGTAATATCCGTCACTAATGAGAATGAAAGGTATGCTATGCGCATATTGAAAAAAGCCCGCTCATCAACGGAAAGGCAATATTATTCAAAGTGCGTACTTAATCTCAACGACAGAAACTATTTCACCAGCGAATATAACAATTCTATCATTGGATCCATATTAAAGATAAGAGGAGAACTGATCAGACTAAACTTTAGGTCCCATCGTAACGAGGTTAGCAATCGTCGCACACTGAGAGAGAGGATGTATTACACTTCGTAGGCGTTTGTCCGATGCTGACGAAGATAAGGCGTGTTCACTTTGAAAAAATTTTTCTGCGAACTGGATGCGCATTTATAAATTCTGCAAAGAAGGGGTAAAATACAGAGCCCGAATCATCGATAAACATTTTTGATCCAAACTATTAACAGGCAGAAGAATCCAATCACCGAATAAATTTTTGTTTTGATTTGAATTTGAAATATTTTAATTTAACTAATCTAAAAGTCCTAAAAATTTGTTTTGACCAAAATAAAAGTTCCTAAAATAAAAAAAAAATAATTTGTCTTTTTTGATTTAACTAATCTAAAAGTCCTTAATCCATTACAATTTGTTACTTGCAGTAATATAAAATGAAAATTTAAAAAAAAAAATAAAAACAATAATTATGTTTTAATATGTTAAATTACTTAATTACCTTCAATCTGGTTTGCCATTAACTTCTTTACGATAAGTCTGGTACCATTACAGATTTTTGGTTGGTTATTATTTCAAACTATTATTATTGGAACTTCTACTTTTAGCGATAAGTAATTTGGTTGCAGTCCTGGTAAATCTAAAGAATTAAAAAATCGCGTCGGGTAATTAACTTCATCCTTTTTATTTGTTAAAGTGTCAATTGATTTGTTTGCAATGAATTGTGTATTTATCTCGACCAAAATTGTTGCGGTGATTTCCGAAACAGTTTTATACTAATCATAATCATAATATCATTCATAATCATTTTTTCTTTATATGTATGTATCTAAGTAACAAAATTGTCAAATCCTAGCTTTCATAAAATGTTTAACTGTAGCCTGTGCCTAAATTATAAGACAATACGTCTTAATGTGTGTAGGTTTTTCATGAAATAAAAATAAATAAAATAAATAAAAATAAATAATTTTTATAATTTTCCTTTATATTTGAAAAAAAAAAATTGAATCTATTCGTTCCTTCCGTTTCAACATCAAGTGGCATTATTCAATAACCGATTTCCAACAACTGTTTTGAAAATTTTTCAGCAGAAACATCGTTTTGTATAATCATATAATTCGTATGCAGTGATGAAACATGGTATAATCGTCAAAGCTTATCGAAAGTCACCAGTCAAAAGAATCATTGCGCCGCCAAATATTTCCTGGCTTCCTTGCAAATCTTTCTAGGAACATTAGAAAAATGTATCTATTTATTATATTTATATTTTTACACCACTCTAATGAAAGTTAAACAATATTTTATTTACAACACTCACTTTTCTTTATAAAAATTCCTTTGAATTTACATATACATATAAATACACTTCGTGTCACATGGACAGGGACATGCTTTTTTCGTCTTTTATTTGACGTTATTTTTCAAATCCTTATGTTTTTTGGCAAAACACAAATATGGAATGAAAGAGGTATGTATTAAGTTTATATTACAAAGAAAAAGTTTGGATTAAGTTAATAAATACAAGTTTTATGGTGTTTTTTCCGAAGAAGGTCATAAAAAGTACCTAGTTTTTTGTGTCACATGTATAGGGCCAAAATCCAAATTTACCTGGAAGACCCCTTAAAGTAAAGAAAATAACAAAAATTCTTATTGTTTAGGTAAATACTGGTTTTATTGAATGGATTAAAATAATTTTTAGTAATGTGTGCCTCCTGATTTCTGAATTATTTCAAGTAATCTGTGGTGTATGGATTCATGGAGTGCTGTCAGAAAATTGAGCGAAATTTGGGCCCTGAACCGTTTTATTGCTTCAAAAATCTCTTCGGTTTTTTGTTTTTTTTCTCATTCCACATTTGGTTTTTCCAAAAAACCTAAGTATTTGGAAAATAACTTCAAATAAAAAACGAAAAAATAGGCTGGGATGCGACCGTCACGTCTGTCGATTTGTGACTTGCTTAAAAGATTTGTAGGTTTTCGTGTTTTGTTAAAAAAGTTGTCAGTTAAATTATTCTTAAACATTTTAAAATTACAAACAATATTTTGGATATAATGAAATAGTTTGATTTCAAAATCTATTTTTGTTAACGAGATTTTTAGTCGAAAACCAATTTTTACCAATTTTAGTAGCATTTCTTAAAAGTTTTTATTTCTTATATAAACAAATACAAATTGGACGAATGAAATCAATTTGAAGTCATTATCTTCTATTGTCCACGAGATATCGAGAACCGAACATCAATTTTTACCAAATTTGCGTACTTTTTTTGTGCAGAAATGATTGAAATTGGTTCATTAGTTCTTGAGGCAACTTAAAAAAAAATAACGGTTCTATGGGGGGTACCCCTCTGGAGCACTACAAAGAAAGTTGTTTTGAATGAAGCCAAGTTAAGAAACAAGTTTTAGAAAAAAATTAATAAATTCTGAGCACAAACAGTAATCTTAAGGATAAAAATATTGAGTGCCCAAGAGCCAAACTTTAGCTTTTTGTTGTCTTGATTATTGTTTGTCTCATATATTTTTATTAAAATTAGTTTTTCAAGTGTCATAAACTTCAAACTCAGCGCTTTACTTCACTAACCTCTACCTTCAGTTGATCGTGCAAAAACTACTAAATAATAATAATTGTCCACAAAACACTCCTCACGCAAGCTACAAACCCATCTCGACCTGTATATGTATTTTTTGGCAGCTGGCCAATCAGATATTATAGAAACTTGCACTACTCTCAAGCCCCTTATGTCGTCTGAACCTGTCCAATTTAACTCTAAGTTACTAGTTAGACAATTTCTTTTGATCGGTAAATTGGATTTTTTATGCAGAGGGTTGTTTTTGTGCATTATCTTGATTGTGAATCCGAATCTTGTCAAATTAATAGCTGTCAATATTTTGTTACTGAATAGAGAGCCATATTTTAATACTGAATAGAGCTACAAGACGCTTACACAAACGACTGGAATGTCATTTAAACACAGCCAATATGATACTTCCAGATACGGTTGAAAACATTTATTTTAATCGAGGTCCAGAAAAAAAAATAAAAAAGTTTTGTAGTTTTTATTTTGCTTGATTTAAGTAACTGTAATATTAAAAAAATTACAACGATGGTTTTGAGCCAGTTTTTTATAGTTTGATTCAGGTGAGGAGCAGCAAATGCGAAGAGTATCATTAAGGTGGGAGTCTGATAATCTTGAACGATATTTGTTCTTCAAAAAATTCATTTTTGAGAAAGACGATTCGCATATACATATGTATATATGTCGAGCCAAACTTAGTAGCCAAGTTGATAGCTAGTTTTTTGCAATGATATTTTTCTGGAACATGCTTACCACAAAATTCTTCAGTGGATGCAGTTTTAAATATTTGCAGGGAAATATCTTCTTGGGGTCAATTAATTCCAATTGTAATGAAGCTTTTAAAAGATCGAATAACTTCGCAGCCACTTCAGTCCATTCTGCTACTGCAGTGACTTCATAAGGCAATTAATGGAATTGAGATAGCTTCCTAATTTCTGCAAAATCTTGGAATCTTACAACAAATTCGCTTTAAAGATCGGATAGAAAGTTTGAAAGCACTGCAATGTCTTCTTCTTCAGAGTTCTTCTTTTTATATTCAAGAATTGTTGGAAAATTAATGAATTCTTTTTTAGCAATATCTTTTTCGAAAACATCCAGCTTACGACGAAAAGCGGACACACTTTGTATTAAGTCGCATAATAATTTCCCATTTCCTTGTAACTGGTTGTTAAGCTCATTTAAATATTTCGGAACATCTTTTAGAAAAGCCAAAGGTAGTACAATTGCGCTTTTTTGTTATGAACTCCAAGTGCTTCCTTGTTCCGTCGTATCTAAGGTTTGCAAGAAGATAACTTGCTCTTTAATCATCCAGAAACGTTCAATAACATGACCTTTACCTAGCCAACGAATATTGTTGTGTTGCAGTAAGTCCAAATACGCCGCCGCGCCGCCGTTTCAAACGTTTTTAAAAACGAAAAATTATAATAAAAATCGATATCGAACGAAAGCTCCGTAATTAGATCTCACAATAAGACTGACAACTGATTCGACTGCAGAGAGAATTTTACTTACAAAAAAAGCGATTGTTTATATTTTGTATGTCAATTTAATTTATTTGTCTGTGAATACCTGCTTAGCCGCCATTTTAAAATTGCGTAAAGGAGTTGCAATTTTGTTTAAATTTACATAAGTACATGTTATTAAATTAAATCGGTAGTATGGCTAAGTTTGATCTTTCGTGGTTCCGCGGTCCGCAGTTTGACCTTTCCGGACCGCGGTCCGCCTGTTGCTGACCGCTGCTTTATACACTAAATACAAAACAATAACTCACTTTCACGTTTCAAAATTTAAAATTATAATCAAGATTTTAAAATGTTGACATATTGCATACTTCGAAGTGAACTTGGATGTGTTTTTAATCTGTTAATTTCCTAAGTTTCATATTGATTTTTACGGGCAACATAAATAAATTTACGTATAACGTAAAAGTTATATGTGACTTAGAATAAGATTTATGATATGAATGAGCAAACTTAATTTTGAATTTAGATTTAGATTTCGGCAACTTAACTGTATTACTTTCTACTTTTTGACATTTGAATCATTTTGTTGTTCTCACCTTCGGACTTTGTTTTACCCCGGTTAAATTACCCTTTGTTGCAATAACTCATAAAATTAAAAACAAAAACCAAAAACAATTGCATTCTAGACACAGAAAAATGTTTTTTTTTTTATTATGTACATATTTTTAATTTAAACATTAATCATAAATATTAATATACATACATGATATAAAAATAGTCTTACAAAATATTAATACTTAATTATAGCTTATCCTATTTGAACAGTTTAATCTACTATAATAATTTCCGATGCTGAAGCTTCTTCGGTCATTTTCATTAATTCCTTAAAATAAGCTGCCGCTCGTATTGCATATTCGGTTATTCGAAGATTTGCATCTTTGAAATTCTTGTACTCTTCCTCAACAGCTACTTGTTCAATTTTCTTAACCCTGCGACTTTTTCGACAGGCATAGGTATTTTTATCACGACGTTCTTGTTCCTTGACGCTGCGTTCTTTTTTTGGAAATTTCCGAACCATATTGCTGCGAAACTTACAAATATCCTCGTAAGCTTCTTTCGGAATTGCTGGTAGCCTTGTATTTAGCTCAATGAGTTCTTCCTTGATCTTGATGTCAGGTGATAATTGAGGATGTTCAATTTTTATAGGCGGCGATGATTGGCTTGTTTTTCTGCGTTTCGGAGGTGACCCTTTCCGATTAATTGTAGGAATTTCATTTAGGTAGGGCTCCTCGATGATTTCGGTTTTAATCACAACCCTATTGTCATTTGCAGCTAGAATAGTTCCATTTAAAGAATAATTCACTGCTGTTGGGGAAAAAGGCGAAGGAGGGTTTTTGTATTGGTTGATGTTGACTCGTTGAAGCCTCTGTGGAAGTTCATTGTCTGTTGATTCAAAAAAACAAGACGATGTTGTTACTCCCTGAAGAGGTCTTGTTACTTTTCTTGGTTTGTTTGAATTTTGTATGAGTGGTGTCGATGATGATGTTGATGTTGATGAAATAGAGGTCTTAGATAAATCACTGAGGTCTAATAACACAGAATTTGTTCCATTTCCCAAAGCTATTGATTCATCATCTCGACATCGTTTTCCTTGGTCAAACTTCTTATGACGATATTCAAAAACTGTTTCACACGACATTTTGTATAGGTTTGATTTTTTTTTTCTTTTTGAAAATTAAAATGATAGAATAATTCTAAGATGCACTTTCTTGTTGAATGGTTTTTCGTTTCTGAAAATTATCAACTATTTCCTTATAAATTTATACTAAATACCCGAAATAAGGAACACCACATTATTCATTATAGGAAAACAAAAACAAGACCATAAAATCACCCGAATTGAAACATGTGTTGTTTTTCTGTTCGTTACTTCAAAAACAGAGAGTACCTGGTGAATTGAAATATCAGAATATGTAAGTGATAAATTACTTGTTTGGTGAACAAAACAATGTTTTTTTGGCAAGTAAAACAGTAGAAAATGAGATGACGCATATCTAGGGATTAAGAAGGATTTGTTTTGTTGTGATTTTCGTAAAGTTAATCTTTTGCAACAACAAAATTGTTAGATAAATTAAATGCCTAAACAGCAAACAACAAAATATATCTTTAAAATTCTGCAAACAGATAATCAAACTCAAAAATATGTAATTTAGAAATCTTTAGATAGCAGAGTTCTAAAGTGTAAAACGTTAGTACGTTTTTGAAGGCTTTATAATTTAACTTAGCTAAACACTTTTTTCAAAATGGCACTGCAATTTGCTGTTATCATTTTGTGTTTGGAATTATGGTATAGCTATCGAAAAATATGCGAATCTTGCATGGAAAAAATATTAGAAACATAGTGTTTTTCTTGTGATATTCGATTTATTTGGTATAAAGTTTTGTTTATTTAATAAATAAATAATTCTTTCTTTTTAAAAGAAAAAATATATGATTTTCTTGGTGATTTATAGAAATGGGTTATTGATAAGAAACTTACGAACAGATGAAGAAACAGTTTAAAAAATAAGATAGGTCTTTAGAAGATAAAAGAAGAAACAGTCAAAAGTCCTTACTTTAAGGTTTAAAGCCAAAAACAAGTAGAAAAAGAAAAATTAGGTACAGCATTTTGATAAACTAGTTGGCTTCAGAAGAAAAAGCCATTTTTTCTTCCAACGCTCATCTTATTTAAATGAAGGCACTTTTTTAAGTAGAATAATCCAAACCCAATCTTATGAAGCCAACTTTTCTGGCAGAAATCAAAAAATAGACTTCTGATTACAGTAGGAGAACTATTCAAAATAAGGTTAACTTTTACCATTAAACACTTTTGCCGTCCAAATTAAAATAACCCAAATAAATATATTCTTTTTACATAAATAAAGATAAATTTGTTTAAATTTGGTGGAGAAAATAATGTCAGACGACAAAGAACATTAAATTCAATCCCAAATAAACGCAGAAGACAGTTGGGGGTTTTAGTGAAAGCAAATTTTTGTCTAGATAATTTTTAGCATCTGAAGCTGGCCCAAAAAAATATGTTCTGTGGACTAAATCTAGGCTCTTGACTCAATTAAATGTGAGTTCATGCAACCGGAGCGCCCATAAACGTTGTGGAAAGAATATTATCTCCATAATACAATACACTTAATGGAGGGCCCATCTGGATTTTTGGATTGTGAAAAAATAAAATATCTGTGAGATGCACTTAAGAAGTCAAAACTCTAGAGTCAAAGTCAAAAACAGGAGGATCTCATGGTTAAAATTAATAAATTGCACCACTGGATCGCACAAACCAATGGCGTATACAGGGCTTGGGGGTTGTAGGTGTCGTGACCCCCCTTGGAGATCATTTTTTTTTATTTTTCACAGGAATTGCATTGAATTTAAAACTTATCGTATTGCTAATGCATATGGTATGGACCCTCTTATATTTTTATTTATTTATTTTTTATATATGAAACTAAAATTTGTATTTTACGGCTTTAAAATTTGTTGCTAAAAGTACTACTTTTAACTGGGGAATGGACTAAGAACAAGAAATCAAGAAAAAAATAAAAAAAAGAATCGGCTTAAAACCTTAACTTCCAAGTTTGAACACAATCGACAGATAGACTGACGGAATCGGGGACCAACTTTCTTGAGTTCGAAATGCAATAAATGAATAAATGAAATATCTCGAAAACAAAAATAGATATTGAAATCAGACGTATTTATCACTATGCAAAATGTTTTTGTCAACTTTTAGTAATTTTTTATAAAGAAAATGATTTTCGAGTCTTACACAAAATTTTGTTATTAATATTTTGTTGAACTTTTAGATAAATCGAATGACGGGCACGGATGAGAAGTTATCAGTGCGACCCACATCCCAGCGACCCACATCCCAGCCTCCTTTTTTTATTGAATTAATCATGAAATATTAAATTCAGCAATTAAAATTGCATGCTGAATTTTTTTATCTAGGTATTTTTCAAAAACAACAAACAAGATGCGTCATCTCTCACATTTTCATCACCATCACTATTGGCTACCTGATATAACATATTTTTCAAGTATTCATTCAAAATCGAAAATGATCCTTTTTCTATAAATAAAGTTACCTACATATGTAGATTATATATGTTTACCTGCATCTCAGTTTTATTACTCTGTTGTTGTTTTTTTGTGACAATTGCAAAACAGATTTAGACCTGGTTCCGGTTTTTATAGATTCATCCTTTGTTAGCTTAGAAACGTTTTTTTTTAATAAAAAATCGTCGAATTAATATTAAAATAACTAAAATAGATTTTTGCCGGGTCTGTAGGAGATTTGAAAACACTAATGCATGCTCGTATAGCAGTCCACCTCAACTCGTTCGTCGTGGGTTCGTCAGAATGGTGACAAGAAATGGCAATAGTGGATGATCAATTTTCAAAGAAAATCATCTTCAGTGATGAGGCACATTTTCACCTCAGTGGATTTGTCAATAAGCAGAATTGCTATGATAAATCCAAGAGTAATTGTCAAAAAACCAATGCACCCACAAAGAATGAATCGGTGTGGTTTATGGGCTGGCAACATCATCGGCCCGAATTAGAAGATATGGATTTGGAAGATATGTGGTTTCAACAAGACGGTGCCACTTGCCACACAGTTAACAAAACAATGACTCTTTTGAGCGACAAATCAATTGGCCGCTAAGATCATGTGATTTGACATCGTTGGACTTCTTTCTTTGGTGTTATTTGAAAGAAAAGGTGTACGTAAAGATAATTTCTTCCATACATATTTGATCCATATAAATATTATCATTATAAAAAGAAATGACAATAATTTTCTAAATAATTTGTGTTTTATTCAAAATCAACATCGGCCCTTAAAATTTTTAAAGAGTCATAAACAGTGGAGTCAGTTCTTATATTATTAATTTAATATTTCACCCACCTACATACCTACAATCTTCTACAGGTACTTTAATCATATTTATATAGATTTAGAAAGAGCTACCTGTTTCAAGGGACAAAATAAACAGATGCCTATGTTCATAAAACCAAAAACACATACCTATCAGAGAATTAGCTCCACTAATTAGCTATGAATTTCATTTTAGTTGGAATACTAAAATAAAATGTGTAATTTTCTAAGAAAATCACTAATATCCTGCGCCTCGCACCTTCATCACAAACTTCTAAGTGTAAAATAATAATCTACTAATTACCAGTAAGTAACAAATCCTACCAACAAATAAGACACTAATCCTTTTACAACCAATAAGTCACGGTACTCTGTTCATCACTTAATTATCCCTGAATCTCCCTCAATATACAGGTAGATTAAAGTTGTTCTTATAAATACCTCAGGCATTTTAAATCAGTACATCAGAACTATACAAGTCCTTACCCAGTGAACACTTGCAGTGCTAATTTAAATAAAATGCAAATGGCTAATCAAGATCAATTGTCTCTTTATCGTCATAGCGAAAGGAAGCGAAGCCGGGATGATGAAGAAAATACCGCTACTACATTCTCAACAGACAGTGATTCATCCTTAGAAGCTGATCAGGAAAATTACACTTCAAATTTGCCAAAACAAAGAAAAGTCTACACCACCGAGCTGACACCTAAACAAAAATTCAAAATCGAAAGAGCAATTAATGATATTCGTATAAGAATTCAATTGATTAATTTGAATGACAATAATCAACCAGAAAAGATTGATCAGACCAAAGATGACTCTCAAGTAAATTATGGAAGAGAAAGACCACTTCCATCATCGATTTCTAGCACTGATTCGAATGGAAATGTCCTCCAAACTACTCCCGCCAAACGAGGAAGACCTGAAGTCAAAATAAAAAATAGTGATAAAGAATCCTTGTCTGATGACGAAATCAATGAGAAACTTATCAAACTTGATAGTCCAATGCCAATTGGACCTCCACCAAATCGACAAGTACCATTTGAAGGCTTTTCTTATGCTCCAACGACCGATGTTAACCGGAAAAAGAAAAAACTTGTCACCTTTGAAGGTGAAGACAATCTGCCATCGAAAATTCTAAAGAGCACAGAACAAACTGAAATGAAACGAATTAAATTTTCATCCAAGAAAATGGGATGAAGTCGAAAAATCAAAGAAATTAATATCGAAGATGAATAGAAAATTTATAAAGCAGCTAATTTAAGTCTTAGCGAATTTGCTAACAGATCAGCATCGTTTGGAAAAAAATAGATGTTTTTAAATATGTTGTTATTATATACATTAAGTTAAGATTTTGTGCCATTCATGTGATTATAGTTTGTTTAAAATAAAAAAAAAAAAAAAAAACGTACATAACATAATATTTGTTTTTATTGATGTTTTAACGATGAAGGTGGTTTTTCAATTGTTGACTTTTTTTTATTTGTATAACAGCCGAATTCAGAAATTTCAATGTCTAGGACTGAGGAGAGGATTTTTCGAAATTTTCTAGTATCAAATGTAGGTAAGAAATTTTACTAAAGAGATTATTGTTCGGGTTATATGTATGTGGTTTCAAGGGATGTGGATTGCAAATTTCTCTAACTATGTAGTTGTTTTTAATAACAAATGTTGGTGCCCTTTTTCAAAAGTATGATAAACTAATTTCTTTTTCAATTTTTTTTTCAGATAATTTTAGGGCAGTCATTGCCTTTTTATTTAGGGACAAACTTTGCAACCAATTAAATTGACAACAAGAGTTAAAAAATTTTAGTATCTTTTGTTAAAATTAATTTCATTCAGAGTTAAAAACATTTTTCTTTAAAAAACCTCTGGTTTTCGGTTCCAGCAAACCAATAATTTACCTCAATTCAAAACAAAAATAATAACTTGTTTAAGGTTAGTTAAGGCTTAAAATAAGGTCTTAAAAAAAGGACGAAATGAACAAATATATTTTTGATAATCAAAAGTAAGGTGTGTGTGTAACAATTTGCAATGAAAATTGTCAAAAAAATGTTTACCATGATGAAATAGAAATCAAAAAACCAAATTAAGTTCTCTATGATTTGTTCGTTTTCTTTTTTTCGAAAGCCGAAAGTTGTTCAGGGTACATGAGTGTTTATATTTAGATGAAAAAAAAAAGAAAATCTGAGAAAAATTCGTGTTGACTCAAAAACTTAATATTTGTTGCAAAGCAACTATATGACTACATTTTCTTACGATGGTTTTTTAGCTAAGTATTGTGGATGGAATTCATCTGTTTTGACTTTTAATCTCTAATTACATGATATTGTTTATATTAAGTCCCATTCCAAAAACTTGTATTACTTTTTATTTTACTCTTGTAACAGAAGCTTTAATTTCACGCTATTTTTCGACAAACAACAACTAAAAGCTTAAGGTAGAAAAAAATCCCAAAAAAGGTTAAAAGAGAGAGGACAAAAACTATTTACAAAAAGAGGCTGGGATGCGACCCACACTGATAACTTCCCATCCCACCTATCGATTTGTCTTGCTTAAAAGTTTGTCTAAATGTATCAATTCTTACCAAATTTGCGTTTTATTTTTTGTAGATTTTATTTTTTTTATGAAAAAACGGACTGTTGGATTTTTATAAAAAAATTACTGAATATAAAAAACAATATTTTCTGTGAAATAAAATAAGTTTGAAGCCAATATTTTTAATTTTTGAAAAGCTATTTGAGCCGAAAATCAAATTTTACCAACTTTTATTAATTTTTTTCTTTAGGTTTTTATTTTTTGTAAAAAAACTGTCAATTCGATTTTTCTCAAAATTTGTCCTAATGTTGAAAACAATATTTCTTATAAGTTAAAATTAGTTAGAAGCCATAATCTCAAATTTTTGAAAAGATATTTAAGTCGAAAATCAATTTTTACCAACTTTTATTAAATTTTTTTTTTCGGTTTTTAATTTTTTGTAAAAAAACTGTCAATTCTATTTTTTTTCAAAATTTTACTGAATGTTGAAAACAATATTTTTTGAAAGATAAAAGTAGTTTAAAGCCAATATCTCAAAGTCTTGAAAAGATATTTGAGTCAAAAATCAATTTTTACCAACTTTTTTTTTATTTTTTCTTAGGTTATTATTTTTTGTAAAAAAACTGTCAATTCGATTTTTCTCAAAATTTTAACAGATGTCAAAAACATTATTCTTCATTGCACAAAATTGTTTTGGAAATGAAATCATATTTTAGTCGTAAAATTTTCGAAGTGACAAATTTTTTTTTTTCAGTTTTTTTGATTTATAAAAAAAACCGTTAATTGAATTTTTTTCCAAAAATATAATTGTTTTGTATCACGTTACAATATATAATATAAAATTTAATTCAAGTCTCTAGCGTCATTGGTTCATGAGATATTTAGGGTTAACCAAAATTTTCACCTTTTTTTTAAACTGCTATGGTAAAAAAACCACCCACGCAATTTTCTTGAGAGCCCTTTCTGCATCTTTCTGCCTTATTATCTGTATAACAAAATTTATTTGAAGTCGATATCTCTTCTGGTTCTTGAGCTATGGACGACGAAAAAAACGTCGCGAACGTACGGACGTACGGACGTACGGACGTACGGACGTACGGACGTACAGACGTACGGACGTACGGACGTACGTACACACGCACGCACAGACATCTTTCTAAAAATCTTTTATTTCGACTCTAGGAACCTTGAAACGTCGAGAAATGTCAAAATTTTCAATTTGTCAAATCGGACCCATTACAATAACTTCCTATGGGAAGTTAAAAAGAGGCTGGGATGTGCCCGCACTGAAAACTCAAGAGAAATTGAAAGAGTAGATATGCAATCAAACATTTAAGTTTAAAATTTTTTGTGTGGGTGAGTTATATCAATATATTTGTATAGGGAAACACTGTCTTTAAATATTACCAATTATTAACAACAATATTTCTAAGGTATGAAACAGCTTTTAAGTCAGTATTTCCTTTTATTCTTAAGATGTTTAATTCAAAATTTAGTTTTTAGTACTTCAATAGTATTTTTTGTTTCAGGTTTTAATTTGTATTGCAATTGGTAATAAGTAATAACTTTACAAAATATTAATAACAAAATAAATATGTAAGTTAAAGGAAGATTAAAGTCAATAGTCTTTTTCTGTTCTCAACAAAATTAAGTCAAAACAAATTTTATTAGTTCATAGTTATTTTTTGCAGATTTTCATTTTTTGTAATGTGTAACAATATTTTGAGCACAGTAAGATAATTTGAAGTTAATAATCTTTTTTGTTTTCGAGATATTTGAGTACAAAATCTTTTTTCAACAAGTTTTGCAAGGTTTTTATTTCTAAATTTGAAATAGCTTTTGCGGCCTAAATTTGTTTATTTATTAATATTCCCGATATATTTTAGTAAAAAATCGATTTTAACGAGTTTTCAGTAGTATTTTTGAAAGTTTTTATTTTTAATAAGAATAAATTTAACGAATAGTAGCAACAATATCCTTTAGGTAATTTTATTTTAAAGTCAAAATCTTTATTTCTTGCCAACATATTCAAGTCGAAAATATATTTGTACCAATTTTAGGAAGTAATTTATTTACGTTTTTTTTTACACAACTGTCATTCTATTTTTCTAAAAATTTTACCAGATGTCAAAAACGTTATTCTTCGTTACATAAAATTATTTTGGAATTAATATCATTTCTTTTTCGAAAAATGTTCGAGGTGTTAAACATTTTTTCACTTTGTTTTGATTTACTAAAAAGAACAAACGATAATTGAATTTTGTTGGCAAAATTATATTTAACGTCAAATTATATTGTATAAAATTCAATTCAAGTCGCTAGTGTTATTGGTTCGTGAGATATTTTGGGTTAACCAACATTTTCTATCTTTTTTTTTAATTCCTATGGCAAAAAAAAACCACCCACTCAATTTTTTGAGGGTCCTTTCTGTGTCTTTCTGCATAACTATCACTATAACAAAAATTATTTGAAGTCGATGTCTCCACTGGTTCGTGATATGAACGATAAAAAATGCTTCCCGAACGTACAAACGTACGTACACACGCACTAATAGATATCTCTCTAAAAATCTTTTATTTAGAATTTAGACTAAATTTTCAATTCGATAAATCGGACCGATTACAATAATTTACTATGAGAATTAAAAATATCACTTATTACTACATGCACGTTAGACGCTTTTTCAAAAATGTTGGGATATTTGAAGTTTTTAGGAATTTTAGCCTACGCCTTGTCAAAAACAAAGATCGATTTAAGAACTTGAATGTTTACAAACTGTTAAGAAGCCGATTCAATTTTTTGAAATACAATTCGTCAAAATGTTAATGATGCGGCTGTTGACAAAAATGTCAACATGTCAAAGTGTTGGGATTAATTTATTCTTAAGGATAAGAAGTGATAAGAATGTTTTGAGAGTTCTCTGCTGTTATTTGTTACTCATTTACCCAAATGGCTCTACTAAGCTCTTAACGTTTACATTTAAATTTGTGACCTCGAATATATTCCAAAACGAAAGTGATAATACTATCAGAATTTTGTTAGACGGAGAATTAAATTTTTCACATCTGGTCAAATTTTTTTACAAACAGTTTTTTTTACAACAAATAAAAAACTTAAAAAAATTGTACTAAAAGTTGGTAAAAATTGATTGATTTTGACTCGAATATCTTTTTAAAAATTAAAGATATTGCCTTCAAATTAATTTTTTCTCATACGAACAAAATTTGTTGGTAAAACATATGTTCGAATATTTCGATATTGACTTCAAACAAAATGCTGCTAAAATTGATAAAAATTGGCTTTTGGGCAATTATTATATGCAAAATATTGTGGCTTAATTATAATAATTATTTAAAAAAAATTCATTTGACTACTTTTCTTACAAAACACGAAAGTCTACAAAAACAACAAAAAACTGATAAGAAATGCTTTTCGACTCAAGAACAGATAAAGATATTGACTTAAATTTTTTTATCTCATACAAAATATTGTTAACAATATTTTATTTAAGCTTTATTTTTTGTAACACTAACCAAGCGATGCTATTCTAAAGTATTTTGTTTGCCTATATTCGAATAATTTGTAAAGTCAGTTTTTTTTAAAGTCATAAGTCAATCTTTTTAATACCTCACTTAGTTTTATAAAATGTTCATTAGTTGTCAGCTTAACAAAAAGATGTTTAACAATTAATGAGGTATTATATATGAGGGGTATAATTTCAAAACTCTTCTATTCCACTTTTTTTCAAAAATGAGTTAAGTATGAGAAAGTGTTCTTTAGAAGAGCCCTTGTCTATGTATTTAGCTAAAATTTATCAAAACTTGTTACTTCCTATACTTTTGAGTACTCAAAAAGTGAATTTTTTTTTCAAAACTACACTATTCCACTCAGTCGTTTAATTCAAAACTCATTTATTCCCATACAAACCAAAATCCGCACCAAAACTCTTCTTTTCCTATGCAAATTAAAGTAGCCGCTTTCAAAACTCGTGTATTCCAATGACATTAAAAAGGCGGGAATCTTTGTTGTTTTGAGAGCATTCATGGGTTAAACTATTTAGTGTTGCAATAATTCTTGTTAAGAAAACATCTTTGGTAAGTTCGCAGATAAAATAATGTTTTATAAGTAGATTTATATTTAATAATTAAATATATTGTATTTATAGATCATGAAAAAAAGTTTACTTTCTTTTCAAAACTCCTCTATTCCTAAATAGGTTGAATCAAAAAGTTTACTTTCTTTTCAAAACTCATCTATTCCTAAATAGGTTGAATCAAAACTCAACTATTCCAATCGTAATTTTCGAAACTCTTCTTTTCCAAATTAAATTGAATTTTTATAATTTTTAGATTTATCTTATAGGTTCAAAACCAAAACAAATAGATAAAGATCATTCCAAACTTCAAATTTAGCCTTTCGACCAATCGCTAATGTCATTTTAGTAGCTTTTAATAGTTTTTTTTCGTTTTACTTAAAATTCTAAAAAGTGGAAAAGAAGAGTTTTGAAATTATACCCCTCATATGTAGCATACATTCAAACTAAATTTTCAAAATTGAGATTATACATTTTCATTCATTTTATGGTTTTTCATAAAATGTTTTCCACATAAAGTGCCACATTGTGAACTTTTTAAGACTCAATATTCAAAGAAGTTTCGATGTACTCGTATAAAAAAATCATACCCAACTCGTTTTATTAAAAAAAAGTAAGGAACAAAATGTCCTTATTTAAAACTTTTTTTCAAAGCAGAACATTAATACCACATCGCTTAAGATAAACTTTGTGTACTGACTTCAATCAAAGTCGTAGAAATAGAAACAAGAATAATGCAGACGACCTATCAAACAAATGGAAGAAACGACTCATTGAAAATTGAGAAGTAAAAAAGAACAATACATAATGTTTTGAGTTAAAGAGTTTTTACTTTTGATTTTATTTTATCAAAGATCACAAGGGCTCATAATTATTTATAATTTGAGTTTCTTAAATATATTTATATTCGTGTAGTTTAAAAACATAAAATTAATTATTATTTGTTTTATTTATTTGTCTTCGATGTCACTTTTCGAATTGGAAAACCTCCCAATGGTGGATTAGCAGACTTGTATTTCCGCCAAGCTTCTTGAACGTCGATATCATCGTCGTCGTCGGCGTTTCTAGCTCTTCGGTCCAAATTCTGACAAGAAGATTTCTTATCAGAAGTTCTTGATTCTGCAGATTTTATTGTAGCTGATTGATTTCCTCCTGATGGATGATGTGATGTTGTCGAAGATAAATTTGAGAGAAATGATTTGACAATATAATCAATATTATTAGTAGTTGAAGCACTTGAAGTTTTAATATAAGCCGGAAAAGGCATATTTTGTTTAACGAATGACTGGTTTTCCATAGGTTTTCTATGATTCACATGCTGAGTTCTAAATGGTAATCGGTTGTTAAATTTCCCGGTTCTGAATCTTTGTGTATTTGATGAATATGTATTGTTGAATTTTGCTTGTTTTGCTCGATTGTAATAAGTTGAATACCCATCTTCCTCTCGATTTCTTTTTAATTGATTGAATTTCTTATAACGATTATCACAATAAACTTGAGTAGCCATATTGTTTGTTTCAAAATTATTAATAGTAATTATTTAATAGTTAGTAATAATTCGAAGTGAGAGTTGCGATGTCTTGTGTAGTTATGATGTCCTTTTTGAAATCATCGAGCATTTATATAGGTAAAAGTTTAATCCTACCTGGGTTATTTTGAAAAACAGGCAGATTATCATTATGAGAAGTGGTAGAATACTTAACAGTTTAAGGGTGAAATAAAAAAGATTATATGGCGTAACTTATTGGTTGTAAAAGGATTAACTTTATTATTAGGTAAAAAGGGTTTTGAAGTATAGGGGTTCAGTTATTAAATATATTATGTGTGATGGGGCTTAAGTGTTAGTTATTAGAAAGAAATTAGGTATTTGTTTTATTTAATTTGTGAAATTTTGTTGTTTTTAAATGATACTTTTTTTTTTAATTTAGAAATAAATATTAATCCATGTATTTAAATTTGCATTGCAGATTTTTGTTTCTAATACGGGTAAATTTTCAATTTTAAATTCGAACAAATATATTATAATTTGCTTACATTTAATTTTCAGAGCATGATTCTATATTCGCGTAATACGGCTTAAAAACGAATTTCAGTATTTCACAGTACGGCTAAAACTAATAAGCATTCCACGGAACATTATGTATTTAAATAAGCTGTATGTTTATACAAAATTAGTACGATAACCCTTTTTATGTGAATTGTGGCAAACCAGAAGTGCACCAAAACTTTTTGTTTTCACGGCACAAAAACAACAAAAAGCGGCAATTTTTGAAATACTCAAAAGTTATGGATGGTACTTATAAATTCAGATATTCTTAAGCTTAAGTAAATTTATTTATTCTACAAAGGACGTAAAAATGTATTTTTTTTAAACTTATATTTTTTATTTTTTTTTTAATTCGAAGTCGACTCTTTGACAATTTTAAACTTTAACGCTAAAGCACTCTTAAAGCATACTTAATCCATTTGACGTTTGTAATTTTATAACAAAAATTAAAAAAAAAAATGTTTTTTGAATCTTAAAGGACGATTTTGAGCTTGTAAATCAAACATTTTTTTTTGAACAAGGGACCTCTCAATCTGTAAGGGAATACTCTACCACAGCCCCAAAAAACATACAAATGCGTCAAGTTATAAAGCTTCATTATTTAGAAGAGTTCTTTAAAGTGTTTAAAAAAAACTGCTTTAACACTAGAGTCGGCTTTGTCGCCTAAATGAGAACTGTTTAAAATTTTATGGGAATGAGTTTAACTTAGAATTCTTAAATGCATTAAATATACAGAATTATTCAATAAGGTGTTTTTCATTCTGATATTTTAAGCAAATCAAATGAGTATTGTTCAAGGGAAATCAATGGATGTTTATCTTTTTATCGTAAAGAGAAGGTATGTTATTAAAAAACACTATCAGCCAAATGGCCGATTGCAGCATTATATCTCTTTTTTTTTTCATTCCTCAATAACTTCACAGGTTTCATCTTTGAGCTTTTAAGTAAAGCATTGGCATTGGTGGAGCATTGGTATAAACCTAATCCCTTATTAGATTTCAAAGAAAAAAGTAAGAGTAAGGTGATTATCTCTTCAGTCTGTGACTACGAATTTTCAACATTTTTGTACTAAACTTTAACAATTCCAATACTCTTATTGAAACCTTTTAAGATCCATTTAAAAAAAAAAACATTTTAACTTTTTCAAATGTCAAAAGATGATAACTTCAAAACTGACAACTTAACAAATAGTCTGCTATTCAAAAATACTGACGCTATTTTACATTGTATGAGAAGTAAAACCTTATATTACTTATATTTTAAACTATCAGATTTTATTTTTTCATTAACTGAATTAATAAGAAAGCTTTTGGTTATATTTTTTAACTATTTAATAAATATATATATAAATACTTTCTGCGATTGTTGGTTGTTTAAGGTCGTCTTGAAGTAGTTCACAATTAGTTTTGGATGTCATTCTTCGAAATATCAGCGTATATATTTAAATGTCATTGAATTTTGTAAAATGGAATGAAGGTCATTTGTAAATAAATCGAATAACAGTGGACCAAAATGGATTCCCTGTGGGACTCCAGAGTTGACAAAAAAATTACTTGAACGATTATTTTAAAAAAACAACACTGTCTGTCTGTCACTTAAGTAAGTTGAAATCCAAGAAATAACATTGTCATTAAGTCCAATTTTCTACAATTTTCTCAGGGAACAGTATGGCTTAGTTTGTCAAATGCCTTACTAAAGTCCGTAAATACGTTATTGGTTTTTTTATTTTAGATTAATAAAACCCGAGTGGGGAAATTGTTTAGAGCTTGAAGAGTTATTAAAATAAGTAAGAGTTTGATGAGAAAGAGTCTTTACATGCACATTCAAAATATTTGCCAACCAAACATGTCCTATAAATTCAAACGATCATGGCTTTTATCATCTTTATAAGTCATGCTTAAAGGGAATCCGTCAAATTCGTTTCGCGAATTGATTTTAAAATCACATTTGGTATTTGAAATAAAGCTTTCATAGAGAAAGTTGGAGTAAATTATGTATTAATTAATAAATAAATTGTCAGTTCCCGACAAGTTGCCCTTCAGCTAGGCCTTGTTTCTATTATATTTTTCTTAAATTTTTAAGATGTCGATCAATTTATGGTGGATTCTTATTTCTTGATTTAATTTAACGTATTGGGACATTTTCTATGAAGCATTCAAATAGTACTTTATAAATTTTTAATAAAATATCATCCAAATATACAATGTATGTATGTAGATTAAAAAATATTAATTTCCAGTTAAGATCATTAAAACCTCAATCCTTAAGCTGGACTGCAAATTATTAAGACCCTTCTCTTAAACATAAATTTTGACTACCTGTTAGAACAATGAGCATGCAAATAAGATGGATTAAGTTTATCCTTTTAAATAGTCGAAGGCTCTTTAATATCACATTAGTAATATAATACGTTACACACAATTGTGTAATCTTTAAAAACTAGTAAGAAAAACATACATAATAATTTATTTAACAAAATGGCAGCATCTATATTTGAACATGAAAAATCCAATTCAAAAAAACGAAGACGTGAAGAAGATGAATTGTTCACAATTGCCACACTACCGCGCGCCACCGCCGGCAAAACAAACAAAATTATTAACAACTATGAGTTAACCAATAAGAAGGTTGCTAACCATTTTCCACAAACGATTCCAACAAAATTCGAACGTCAACCCCAAAACGGAATGTATTTTCTGGCTTCATCAAAAATATATTCAAATCAGAATAATATCGGAAAATCATTAATTTCAACAACCCTATCACAGACAACAATTTATCAATTTCAAAAATACCAAACAAAGCTGCCAGAAACTATCCAAAAATATTTGAAGATCTGTTTAGTGTTCATCACCAAAAACTTCGATACAATTTCTGAAAACGATGAAGACATCATTTAGAGGGGATGGCATTGAAAACAAGACTTTTGAGAAAATACATACATAAGTGATACCTGTCTCAACTTAGATTTCAATGTTTTCAAGATATTAAGGAAGCCCCAGATGAAAGAAGTTGACATCCAAGAGGAATGGAAAAATACAAATTCAAAAATATGATGCAATCGTTTCGAAGTTGGAAAGTTAAATCCTCAAAATAATTTTAAAGATTTAATAACTAAAAATAAAACTGCTAACCCTATTGGTTCCATGTTCCATTTTTACTCAAAATAAAATTGTAATTGATTAGAAATAAATATTGGAGTTCTGAAATGTATTTAATGTACAATCGATTTAAAAAGAAGTCATTTTACGTGTTCGATTTTCAAGTGATTTGAACATTACAACTATGTACATATGTACATAACAAAAGTAATTTCAACAATAAATATTAAATGAAGCTTAAATAATTTTTGTAATAGACTTGTTTCGGGGAAAGATGCAGCTTCTTTTTCATATTTGAGGGAACGGACAAATCATTTAATATGATTTTTTAAAAACAATGTACTATAAGAACTTTCAAGATACATTTTCGGCTGTGCTCATAACAACATCAGTGTTTTTTTCCAACCCATCTTTGAAAACTGCCTTCCGTAAAGAAATGCAAATCTTAAGCTAGATGTACTGCACAGCACATTGACACGATACAAAGAGAAACACTAATATTTTATTGAAAAGCACAGAAAAAATAAAAACATAATAAATTATAAAAATGTTGATAATTAACGAAATCGCTTTTTGATTGATTTGAATTTTACTAGAACTGATTTTGAGAAGTTATGAAATTTGCTGAAACGAAATTTAAGAGTTTAGGTTCCTCATAAACCTTTAAATAGGTAGTGCATAGAGCTTCGAACCAAACTCAAACCTAAATATAAATGTCGTTAAATGGATCATTGTTTATGATTTAGAAAAAGTAGCACATACATAACATAAGAAATTTTTAAGTTTCAATGTATTTTATACAAAAAATAAATTAAATCGATTTCGAAATTTTGGATGGCTTGACGATGAAGCGGAAATCCTTGAAATTTCAGAAGATGGAATTTTTCGCCAAATATACGACAGACATTAATATTTTTCTTCATAATGATTTCGGTTAACAAAAGAAACAATTATGGTATTAGTGAAAATCGAAAGCTTATTGGAATATCCATCAAACAGGTGCATCAAAGATATTTTCAAATTTACGTAGTCAGAAACAATTCCATCGCTCCTATCAATCTACTTTAGGTTGCTTTACGGTTCTTTGCAAATGGAAGCCATCTTCTGAGTATAGCTGACTTCGGAGGAATGCATGTCTCGACAGTTTCAAGGATTGTTTTAAAAGTTTCCAAAGCAATAGCGAGACTTGGAAATGACTTTATAAAATTTCTAGAAAAATTAAAAGGGATTTTGACAGCACTCATATAAAAATTCATTCCCCTGGTTAGTGTTATGCTTTTTTTCATTTATTTATACATACATACTATATGGTTTTGGAATGTATTGTATTTTAAGGTGGAGTTGGTGCAGAACGTTTTCGAAACTGAAAATTCTATTTCTCTGTAAACGTCCAAGCCATTTCCAATGATAAAATAATGTTCACCAATGTGGTAGTAAAGCCACCTTACTATTATTAAGGACTAAGTCATGATGCAATATTTGTAAAATAAAAAATTGTAATATCAGGTAATTTAAAGTACCTTCGAAAAACTCATTTTATGAAACAACTGCATTTCAGAACAGCTGAACAATAAATTACAAATTCGATCTAGAGGTGTAATCGAAAAGGCTTTTGGGATTTTATAACGAAGATTTCCAATTTGTCCCACGGTGTCCGTTTAAATTTGAGTACTTTCATGATCATTATTATTTTAATCTGCGCCTTGCACAACATTTTACTACAAATAAACTCCAATGTCATTAAAACATTTTGAGCCTCTTTGGCTTTTTTTCAAAACTTCAGTTTTAATTTCAGTATCAGGTTCCATGGACTTTTTCTTCAAGTCATGTTCAATATTTCTCTGATACTTTTTTTTCAGCAGCTTCTTCCCTTAAAGTGTCATACTGCAACTTTGCGAGTTCCATTTTAATGCGAGAAAGTTCTGAGTACTGCTCAATTATCTTGCTGCTTGCTAGACTTAAGGCGACGACGACGGGTCTTCATCTGGTTATCTAAGGTGTATTCAAATCTTTATGAAAGTTTTCAAACTCCTTTATGAGACATTTTGTCAAAGCCACATTTGGTGGTTTGTCTTTTTCCAGAAGAAGTACTGTCCTCATTCATATCATTGGGTGTCTGAGCTGGGTTTTTCAACTTGGAGTGTACACTTTTATTAAATATAGAGGCTTATCGGGGTTTTGTCAATCTAAAGTCAAATTAACTACTCTTTAAGTAATCAGCACAACTAAACTGTCTTTTTCTTTTATAAATAACATTTTCGTCCCTATCATTAAAATCATTGTCTCCGTCTAATTCGTTCTCCAATCCATGAAAAGTTTTTGAGTTTATAATAGCGATAGCTCAATCAAAATTGAATCGCTCGGTTTGAAAAGCTTTCCTCCTCCACTTTGAACACTAGAACATTTTTCTTGGACAGCATCTTTTCGTGTTTCAGCCTTGAAGTTTCCATTCAAACTTTTAAGGGAATAGCTGCTCACATAACAGGAAGATTCGAATTGGCTGTTGAAATTTTCTGCAATGCGACGACGCGACGCCGAGCACTTTGCTTGTCCTTCTTCATAGACGCACTATGAGATGTTAGGGTTTTTTTTTATTTTTTAAGACATTTTCTTTTACTTTATACACTAAATACACTAAATACTTTTTGACATTTGAATCATTTTGTTGTTCTCACCTTCGGACTTTGTTTTACCCCGGTTAAATTACCCTTTGTTGCAATAACTCATAAAATTAAAAACAAAAACCAAAAACAATTGCATTCTAGATACAGAAAAATGTTTTTTTTATTATGTACATATTTTAATTTAAACATTAATCATAAATATTAATATACATACATGATATAAAAATAGTCTTACAAAATATTAATACCTTATTATAGCTTATCCTATTTGAACATTTTAATCTACTATAATAATTTCCGATGCTGAAGCTTCTTCGGTCATTTTCATTAATTCCTTAAAGTAAGCTGCCGCTCGTATTGCATTTCAGCCATTCGAAGATTTGCATCTTTGAAATTCTTGTACTCTTCCTCAACAGCTACTTGTTCAATTTTCTTAACCCTGCGACTTTTTCGACAGGCATAGGTATTTTTATCACGACGTTCTTGTTCCTTGACGCTGCGTTCTTTTTTTGGAAATTTCCGAACCATATTGCTACGAAACTTACAAATATCCTCGTAAGCTTCTTTCGGAATTGCTGGTAGCCTTGTATTTAGCTCAATGAGTTCTTCCTTGATCTTGATGTCAGGTGATAATTGAGGATGTTCAATTTTTATAGGCGGCGATGATTGGCTTGTTTTTCTGCGTTTCGGAGGTGACCCTTTCCGATTAATTGTAGGAATTTCATTTAGGTAGGGCTCCTCGATGATTTCGGTTTTAATCACAACCCTATTGTCATTTGCAGCTAGAATAGTTCCATTTAAAGAATAATTCACTGCTGTTGGGGAAAAAGGCGAAGGAGGGTTTTTGTATTGGTTGATGTTGACTCGTTGAAGCCTCTGTGGAAGTTCATTGTTTGTTGATTCAAAAAAACAAGACGATGTTGTTACTCACTGAAGAGGTCTTGTTACTTTTCTTGTTTTTTTTAAATTTTTTATGAGTGGTGTCGATGATGATGTTGATGTTGATGAAATAGAGGTCTTAGATAAATCACTGAGGTCTAATAACACAGAATTTGTTCCATTTCCCAAAGCTATTGATTCATCATCTCGACATCGTTTTCCGTGGTTAAACTTCTTATGACGATATTCAAAAACTGCTTCACACGACATTTTGTATAGGTTTGATTTTTTTTTCTTTTTGAAAATTAAAATGATAGAATAATAATTCTAAGATGCACTTTCTTGTTGAATGGTTTTTCGTTTCTGAAAATTATCAACTATTTCCTTATAAATTTATACTAAATACCCGAAATAAGGAACACCACATTATTCATTATAGGAAAACAAAAACAAGACCATAAAATCACCCGAATTGAAACATGTGTTGTTTTTCTGTTCGTTACTTCAAAAACAAAGAGTACCTGGTGAATTGAAATCTCAGAGTATGTTAGTGATAAATTACTTCTTTGGTGAACAAAACAATGTTTTTTTGGCAAGTAAAACAGTAGAAAATTAGATGACGCATATCTAGGGATTAAGAAGGATTTGTTTTGTTGCGATTTTCGTGAAGTTAATCTTTTGCAACAACAAGATTGTTAGATAAATTAAATGCCTAAACAGCAAACAACAAAATATATCTTTTAAATTCTGCAAACATATAATCAAACTCAAAAATATGTAATTTAGAAATCTTTAGATAGCAGAGTTCTAAAGTGTAAAACGTTAGTACGTTTTTGAAGGTTTTATAATTTAACTTAGCTAAACACTTTTTTCAAAATGGCACTGCAATTTGCTGTTATCATTTTGTTTTTGGACTTATGGTATAGCTATCGAAAAATATGCGAATCTTGCATGGAAAAAATATTAGAAACAAAGTGTTTTTCTTGTGATATTCGATTTATTTGGTATAAAGTTTTGTTTATTTAATAAACCAATAATTCTTTCTCTTTAAAAGAAAAAATATATGATTTTCTTGGTGATTTATAGAAATGGGTTATTGATAAGAAATTTACGAACAGATGAAGAAACAGTTTACAAAATAGTATAGGTGTTTAGAAGATAAAAGAAGAAACAGTCAAAAGTCCTTACTTTAAGGTTTAAAGCCAAAAACAAGTAGAAAAAGAAAAATTACAGCATTTTGATAAAAGCCATTTTTTCTTCCAATGCTCATCTTATTTAAATGAAGGCACTTTTTAAGTAGAATAATTCAAACCCAATCTTATGAAGCCCCCCTTGGAGATCATTTTTTTTTATTGTTCACAGGAATTGCATTGAATTCAAAATGTATCGTATTGCGTTAATGGATATGACTCCCCTTACATTTTTAATTATTTATTTTTTATATATGTATGAAACTAAAATTTGTATTTTACGGCTTTAAACTTTGTTGCTAAAAGTACTACTTTAAACTGAGGATTGGACCAAGAACAAGAAATCCAGCCAATTAAAATCGCTCAGCACAAATGCATTAACTTTTGACCAATGGACCATTCAGGGGGGGATCATATGAGCCATAAAGCTTATACAGTTAAGTTATATAAGTACAAATTCCATCTTAAAATTTGTTAGTAATTTGACAATATTCACCAAAAAAGCGGTTTTATTTTGTCACAATTTAGAATTTGGAGAAACTTTAGTAATGCTTTAAATTATTTTCATAAGATCTTTTCTGAGAGAAAGAACAAATATTCAGGTTCTTAAGAAGAAACCTTGAATACCCCCAATGTGATATTAAGTTTCCTTTAGAGCCCCCGCAGACTGCAGACTTTTTATCGGCCGATAGTTTGGTCGGCTTCTTAATCAGTATGGAGAGGAATGCGTATGCGCACACTAGAGCGATTCAGTAAAAAAGTTTGATGGGCTACCCGATTACATTCAAACTAATCTGTCCGCCAACTATCGGCCGACTGTTTAATCAGTATTGGCGCGTACACGCCTGCGCATACATGACGATTGTTTAGTCGGCCGATAGTTCAGTTCGCTCTGTGATTTGGCATCGTGTGCGTGTATTTTGAATATGGCATCGCCCAAATCACAATTGTTGATTCGAGAATAGTCGGCCGACTGTTGGATAGTCTGCGCCCTGTTCACCAACCAAATTGTTTAGTTGGCTCGGTGTGCGCACTTTCAGCCCAACCCGACCAAACTATCGGCCGATAAAAAGTCTGCAGTCTGCGGGGGCTCTTAAATTCCTGAAACTCGTATTCAATTCCATCTTTAACTATATGACTAGTTTTGCGTTCGCAACTCGAGATTTTAATCAAGGATGACATTACGATGGTAGAGAAATCGAAAAAGTTTGGAAATTAATGTTTTGAGCCGATTCGCATTAGGTATGTTTTCATTTTTTTAAGACTTAAAATAACAGTAGTCCTCACACAATTTTTTTTTTATCAAAAATCGAAAATTCGAATGTTTTCAAAAACTTACCGTTAGATTTTTTTTTAAATTTCCTTCAAATTTTTTTTTTACTTTAACTTCTTTCAATAAAAAAAAAGATATTTTTGTATTGCTCATGAATGGTACCCACCATAGAACCGTTATTTTGTTTTAAGATTTTCTCAAGAACTAATGAACAGATGTCAATCTTTTTTCTGCACAAGCGCCTATACTGTCTCAATAATATTTGATGTTCAAAAATGTTATTTACATAGACCTAAGTCAATTTTTTCGAAATTCGATATCTTGAAAATGGGTCATCATTTTTTGTAGAAATTGATATGTAAAACGTGGTATTAATAAGCTCTAAATAACTGCACACCAAAAATATTTTTAAACTAAAATTGAAAAATTTTATATATAAAACAAGAATTAAAAAAAAAAACACTCACGATTTTCAAATACAAACTTTTAAAAATCAAGATTTTTTGAGTAATCAAATGATGTTTAAATTTTTGAAAAAAAAACTTTTTTTGCAGGTACATTTCTAAAAATTATTGAAATCGGTTCAATAATTCTTGAGAAAGCTTAAAAACCAAATAACGGTTCTATGGTGGGTACCCTTCTGGAGCAATATAAACAAATATTTCTTATTTAAAGAAGCCAGGTTAAGAAAACAATTTAGAGAAAATTTAATAAAAATCTATTAGGCAGTTCGTTTTTGAGAAAATTCGAATTTTTGATTTTTGAGCAAAAAATTTGGATGTGGATTATTCTTTTTTTTCGTTTAAAAAAAAATAAAAATAGCCCAATGCGAATCGGCTTAGAACCTTAATTTCCAAGTTTGAAAACAATCGACAGATAGGAGGACGGAATCGGGGGACCAACTTTCTTGAGTTCGAAATGCAATAAAAAATGAAATATCTTGAAAACAAAAATAGATATCGAAATCAGACGTATTTTATCACTATGCAAAATGTTTTTGTCAACTTTAAGTAATTTTTTAGAAAAAAATGATTTTCGAGTCTTACACGAAATTTTGTTATTGATATTTTGTTGAACTTTTAGACAAATCGAAAGACGGGCACGGATGAGAACTTATCAGTGTGGGTCGCATCGCAGCCTCTTTTTTTTATTGAATTAATCATGAAATATTGAATTCAGCAATTAAACTTGCTTGCTGAGTTTTTGTATCTGCTGTGCCCAGGAGCCAAGAAACATTTTTATTACACCGCGTATTGTGTACTGTGTTGTAGCCATAAAGTCTCATCAAGTGAATTCTCATGAAAACTATTCTTCAGTTTTTATTACCTTTGTAATGGTAATACAGATTGTTTTGAAAGAGCTATTTTTCAAAAACAACAAACAAGATGCGTCATCTCTCACATTTTCATCACCATCACTATTGGCTACCTGATATAACATATTTTTCAAGTATTCATTCAAAATCGAAAATGATCCTTTTTCTATAAATAAAGTTACCTATGTAGATTATATATGTTTACCTGCATCTCAGTTTTATTGCTCTGTTGTTGTTTTTTTGGTGACAATTGCAAAACAGATTGAGACCTGGTTTCGGTTTTTATAGATTAATCCTTTGTTTTTACAAAGATCCTTAAACAGGTATTTGATGTTTTGATTTTATTTCTATAAAATCTCCAGGACAATGACATTTTGTTATCATAATTGCAATAGCTTTCTCGGAGTGCAGTTTAACTATTTTAACAAAAGAAAACCGTTTTAAAAAATACCAAAATATGTCTACAAACGCAATTTTCGAATACCGCCACAAGAAGTTCGACCAAAGGAAACGAAGCCGAGAGGAGGATACTCTGTCAACGGAATCTGATTTGTCATCGATACATCCACTGGAAGCTACTTTTACAAATTTGACTAATTCCACTCCAAAGCGAAGAAAAATTCACAGAAATGTCACTGCCAATGCCGAAAGCATCCAACATCAATTGCAATCATCTAGCCCTCCAGTTTTTATACCAGCCTCAATGGTTCAATTGATGAATCAAATGCCAACTCTTAACAGACCAAGGACAACGTTGATGCTTCCAATCAATGGAACTATATTCACTGCTGATAATAGAATTAGAATCAAATCGGAACCAATTGATTTCGCAATTCCCTCACAACATTCACCACCTTCCGGAATCAATACTCAACCAATTAATACCAAAAAAATCAAAACTGAACCTATATCGGTCCACCAAATCAAACAAGAACTAATTGAACTAGAAAATAGCCACAACACCATGCCAATAATTCCCAAAGAAATCTACGAAGATATTTGTAAATATCGAAGCAATATGGCTCGAAATTTCCCAAAAAAAGAAAGAAGCTCGAAAGAACAGGAGAGACGTGTTAAAAATACTTTTGCCTGTCGAAAAAGTCGAAGAATTGAGAAAATTCAACACGTTGCTACTGAAGAAGAATACAAATGCTATAAGCAGACAAATTTACGAATGGAAGAGTATGCTATTAGAGCTGCAGTTTATTTCAGGGAATTGATGAAGCTTAGCGAAAAAGTTCCCGGTGCAGATGCTAATAATTAATAGATTGACGAAATCGAAAACCTTTGTACATTTTGTATATTTTGACCATTATTTGTGATAATAAATAATATAATTTATTTGTAATTAAATTCATAGATGTTTTTTTATATTTTATAGAAGGGTTTGAATTCAGTAGGAATAACAACAAGTTATTTCTTTAAACTGGGCGCAATATCCGATTTCCGATCATTATTGCCGTTCCAAGTTGTTTTTAAAACAAGAAAATTTCGCCTGAATTCATTTCTTGTCTATATAGGTAAATATTGGGATGTTTGTTTTGTTAAAAAAGTTGTCAGTTAAATTATTCTAAACATTTTAAAATCACCAATAATATTTTGCATATGATGAAATAGTTTGATTTCAAAATCTATTTTTTTTTAACGAGATTTTTAGTCGCAACCCAATTCACACCAATTTTAGTAGCATTTCTTAAAAGTTTTTTTTTCTTAAATAAACAAATACAAATTGGATGAATGAAATGAATTTGAAGTCAATACCTCCTATTTTTCACGAGATATCGAGAACATCATTTTTTACCAAATTTATTATAGTTTTTTGACGTGACAACGTCTTAAATTAGGTTGCGGCTGGGAGTCACTTATGAAAAAGTGTAACGCCCGGTAACGTTACGATGAGTCACCGAACGAGAGAGAGGCCCGCCGAATGCCTTGCGTCTCTCTCCCACTCAACTATGATCGGTCTGCCGCGCGCGCAGCACTAGAGAATTAGGCGCATTGAATCGGCGCATGCTTGTGTCTCTGTCTTTGTCTTTCTCGAACGTTCTTGGCGTTGGAAAAACAAGAAAGCGTCATAATACAAGTTCACACGTGTGGTTAAAGTATCGTCAGCTGTGTCTGTAGTGAAAATGTGGAGTGCTTAGATTCGTCATTTACAACAACTACAACAATAAAGGTAAATAATTGTACACTGATATTTCATTATCGTAAACTATGATTGATTGATTAATTGTTAGATTGACACAAAAGTTGAGAAACTGAGTTTATAGGTTATGTCATACTATTGATAAATGTTGATAGTGTTAAGTAAATTATTAGTTTAAAAAATTTGTGCAATTCTTATTTTCATTCAATTCCTTGTTCCTATTGTGCAATTTAATTATATTCATATCAATAAATATTCTACCGAGAAAAAGACGTTGTCACGTAAAATCTTCGCCCGTAAAACCGACTTTACAGGCAACCATTTTTTTTTATAAAAAACTGACTGCTGGATTTTATAAATATATATAAATATTTTACATTTTCTGTGAGTAAAATTAGTTTGAAGCTAATATTTTTAATTTTAAAAAAGATAATTGAGTCGAAAATCTATCTATTCTTTCTAATCTATTTTTATCAGCTTTTATTTTTTTTAGGTTTTTATTTTTTACAAGAAAATTGTCGATTCGATTTTTGTCAAAGTTTTACTGAATGTTGAAAACAATATTTCTCATAAGATAAAATTAATTTAAAGCCAATATCTCAAAGTTTTGAAAAGATATTTAAGTCGAAAATCAATTTTTACTAACTTTTGTTAATTTTTTTTTAGGTTTTTAAATTTTTGTAAAAAAAACAGTCAATTCGATTTTTCTCAACATGTTACTGAATGTTTAAAACAATATTTTTTAAAAAATAAAATTAGTTTAAGGCCAATGTCTCAAATTTTTGAAAAGTTATTTCAGTCGAAAATCAACTGACTTTTACTAACTTTTATTATTTTTTTTTGTTTTAGGCTTTTATTTTTTGTAAAAAACTGTCAATTCGATTTTTCTCAAAATTTTACAGAATGTTAAAAACAATATTTCTTATAAGATAAAATAAGTTGGAAGCAATATTCTAAAATTTTCGAAAAGATATTTAAGTCCAAATTCAATTCATACCTACTTTGAGTAATGTTTTTTTTAGGTTTTAATTTTTTATAAAACAACTACCTATCAATTCGAATTTTCTCAAAATTTTACTATATGTTCAAAACGTTATTTTTCGTTGCACAAAATTGTTTTGGAGATGAAATCATATTTTAGTCGTAAAATTTTCAAGTTGGCAATTTTTTTTCTTCAGATTTTTTGATTTATAAAAAAAACCGTTAGTTGGATTTTTTTTCCAAAAATAAACTTGTTTAGTATCACTTTACAATATAGAATATAAAATTTAATTCAAGTCTCTAGGGTTATTGGTTCGTGAGATATTTAGGGTTCACCAAATGTTTCATCTTTTTTTTAAACTGCTATGGTGACAAATTTGGTTAACCCTAAATATCTCACGAAAATATGATTTTATCTCCAAAACAAGTATTTTTACAGTATTTTTTTTATAAAAATCCAACAGTCCGTTTTTTTTTATAAAAAAATAAAATCTACAAAAAATAGTACGCAAATTTCGTAAAAATTGATACATATAGACAAACTTTTAAGCAAGACAAATCGACAGACGGGATGGAAGTTATCAGTGTGGGTCGCATCCCAGCCTCTTTTTGTTTTGGAAAAATCCAGGATATTTACTTTAAATTATTAAAATTAAATTAAGTTATTAAATGCAATTAATTAATTAATTGAAATTTTGTTGAACTTTTAAGAAAATTGATTGATTAAAAATTATAGTACTGTTAGTCGAATTATTCGCCAATCTTGATGTTGTTTGCTATCCATTGATAAAAAAGTTAATTTATTTTGAGGTCTATTCAGTTCATCGAAAGTAACCAATAGTGCCATTTTAATGGCACTCTATTGAAATTGATTTTTGCTTTAATTGCAATGTTTGTTGCCATATGCGGCCTAAATAGCATGGTTTACAGCTTTGTGCCCATGCACAAAAAAACGATGTACTAGAGCTAAGCTTTCCAACTATATATGTATTAGGACTGGCCACGTGACCAGACCCGACTAGACTTTTGGCTAGTCTCGTCAAAATCGAAAGATTTCAGTCTCGTCTCCGTATCAGTCTCGGTTTCGTATAACTGGTTCTCGTATCGGTCTCGTTTTTTTTTCGTCAGTTGTTTCATCGGTAGTCTCATCTCGTCTCACCTATGTAAATTTTGATGTTGAAAGATGTTCTTGAAGTGCCCTGTCGAACCAAATCGACTTATTTTCATGTCACATCATTCTCACATCTCACGTTCGGTGAGCAAGTTCAAGCAATTTTAAGGTACGAAAGTGGATCAAAAAAGTTCGCGGAATAGAAGGGAAGGGGGATGAAATTTAGCACTTTTTTATTTTTCCTCTTCAATATACTTTCCCTTAAGTCTAATGCAGTTTTCACATCGGGCGAAAAATTTATTCATGTCTTCGAAAAAAAAATGATTTGTCATTTCTGTTCATCATCGGTAAATCTTTTCCACGGAGTTCTTTCTTTAGATTTGGAAATAAAAACAATCAGAAGGGGCCAAATCTGAGCTAAAAGGGGGGTGATTTAATAAACTAACACATTTCTCCAAGGCAGTCATCGCAACGTGACTCTTGTGAATTGGTGCATTGTCTTGCAATATCAGAACACCTTTTGTCCATTTTCCTCTCCTTTTTTTAGGCTTTTATTTTTTGTAAAAAACTGTCAATTCGATTTTTCTCAAAATTTTACAGAATGTTAAAAACAATATTTCTTATAAGATAAAATAAGTTGGAAGCAATATTCTAAAATTTTCGAAAAGATATTTAAGTCCAAATTCAATTCATACCTACTTTGAGTAATGTTTTTTTTAGGTTTTAATTTTTTATAAAACAACTACCTATCAATTCGAATTTTCTCAAAATTTTACTATATGTTCAAAACGTTATTTTTCGTTGCACAAAATTGTTTTGGAGATGAAATCATATTTTAGTCGTAAAATTTTCAAGTTGGCAATTTTTTTCTTCAGATTTTTTGATTTATAAAAAAAACCGTTAGTTGGATTTTTTTTCCAAAAATAAACTTGTTTAGTATCACTTTACAATATAGAATATAAAATTTAATTCAAGTCTCTAGGGTTATTGGTTCGTGAGATATTTAGGGTTCACCAAATGTTTCATCTTTTTTTTAAACTGCTATGGTGACAAATTTGGTTAACCCTAAATATCTCACGAAAATATGATTTTATCTCCAAAACAAGTATTTTTACAGTATTTTTTTTATAAAAATCCAACAGTCCGTTTTTTTTTATAAAAAAATAAAATCTACAAAAAATAGTACGCAAATTTCGTAAAAATTGATACATATAGACAAACTTTTAAGCAAGACAAATCGACAGACGGGATGGAAGTTATCAGTGTGGGTCGCATCCCAGCCTCTTTTTGTTTTGGAAAAATCCAGGATATTTACTTTAAATTATTAAAATTAAATTAAGTTATTAAATGCAATTAATTAATTAATTGAAATTTTGTTGAACTTTTAAGAAAATTGATTGATTAAAAATTATAGTACTGTTAGTCGAATTATTCGCCAATCTTGATGTTGTTTGCTATCCATTGATAAAAAAGTTAATTTATTTTGAGGTCTATTCAGTTCATCGAAAGTAACCAATAGTGCCATTTTAATGGCACTCTATTGAAATTGATTTTTGCTTTAATTGCAATGTTTGTTGCCATATGCGGCCTAAATAGCATGGTTTACAGCTTTGTGCCCATGCACAAAAAAACGATGTACTAGAGCTAAGCTTTCCAACTATATATGTATTAGGACTGGCCACGTGACCAGACCCGACTAGACTTTTGGCTAGTCTCGTCAAAATCGAAAGATTTCAGTCTCGTCTCCGTATCAGTCTCGGTTTCGTATAACTGGTTCTCGTATCGGTCTCGTTTTTTTTTCGTCAGTTGTTTCATCGGTAGTCTCATCTCGTCTCACCTATGTAAATTTTGATGTTGAAAGATGTTCTTGAAGTGCCCTGTCGAACCAAATCGACTTATTTTCATGTCACATCATTCTCACATCTCACGTTCGGTGAGCAAGTTCAAGCAATTTTAAGGTACGAAAGTGGATCAAAAAAGTTCGCGGAATAGAAGGGAAGGGGGATGAAATTTAGCACTTTTTTATTTTTCCTCTTCAATATACTTTCCCTTAAGTCTAATGCAGTTTTCACATCGGGCGAAAAATTTATTCATGTCTTCGAAAAAAAAATGATTTGTCATTTCTGTTCATCATCGGTAAATCTTTTCCACGGAGTTCTTTCTTTAGATTTGGAAATAAAAACAATCAGAAGGGGCCAAATCTGAGCTAAAAGGGGGGTGATTTAATAAACTAACACATTTCTCCAAGGCAGTCATCGCAACGTGACTCTTGTGAATTGGTGCATTGTCTTGCAATATCAGAACACCTTTTGTCCATTTTCCTCTCCTTTTTCTATGATGGCTTCTTTTAAATGTAGGATTTTTGCGTATAGTATCCGCCGGTTGTATTGGCACCATTTTTCTTGTAGTCAATAAACGAAATCCTCTCCGAATCCCAAAAGACTGTAGCCATGATTTTTCTAGCCGATTGTGAGACCTTGAACTTCTTGGGGGTGCTTCGAGTCTTTCATCGACTCCTGTTTTGAATTATACTCAAAATGATAAACCCAAGTTTTATGGTCAGTCGCAGTTTGGGCAATAAATTCATCTCTGTTTCTAGTTTCCAGAATTCCCTTGATATTTAAATCCTTGCTCAATATTCAAGACCTCTGTTGATATTTTAGAACCACCCTAGATAGTTTAATAATTCCCTTGATATTTCAAGACCTTTTATAAAACCTCTGTAACTCCTATGATGTTTCAAGACCTCCCATTGATTCTTTATAATTGTCTTCATATTTTAAGACCTCCCTTGTTATTTCAAGATCTAAATTGCAACTACTCCGGGAATCTTAACCCTTCAATGATACTTGAACATTGGTAGTACTTGCAATCTACAGACCTTCTTTCCTTTTTTTCCTTGATATCTCCCTTTGATTCAGTAAATCTGAAATCTTCAGACCTTCCTTGAAATTTCGCAACTTCTTTTGATTTTCCAAGACCTTTCTTTAAATCTCCTGACATGCATTGTGTTTCAAGACCTATTTGGTGACATATCAATCATTTAATATTTACATCTGTGCTACAATAATTGCAGAAGTGTGTCGTTAAGCAATATGAAAATCCGGTTGTCATTTCATTTTGGTAGTAAATAGAAGAAATTGCAGAAAGGTTGCATAAGTTCAAAAGCTTACGAGAAGACTTTACTTGCTGTCGCTTCTTCAACAACTGAAAGCATCCACCTTAGACATGACAAGATTTATCAGCTTTTATTTTTTTTTAGGTTTTTATTTTTTACAAGAAAATTGTCGATTCGATTTTTGTCAAAGTTTTACTGAATGTTGAAAACAATATTTCTCATAAGATAAAATTAATTTAAAGCCAATATCTCAAAGTTTTGAAAAGATATTTAAGTCGAAAATCAATTTTTACTAACTTTTGTTAATTTTTTTTTAGGTTTTTAAATTTTTGTAAAAAAACAGTCAATTCGATTTTTCTCAACATGTTACTGAATGTTTAAAACAATATTTTTTAAAAAATAAAATTAGTTTAAGGCCAATGTCTCAAATTTTTGAAAAGTTATTTCAGTCGAAAATCAACTGACTTTTACTAACTTTTATTATTAACTTCCCATAGGAAGTTATTGTAATGGGTCCGATTTGACAAATTGAAAATTTTGACATTTCTCGACGTTTCAAGGTTCCTAGAGTCGAAATAAAAGATTTTTAGAAAGATGTCTGTGCGTGCGTGTGTACGTACGTCCGTACGTCTGTACGTCCGTACGTCCGTACGTCCGTACGTCCGTACGTTCGCGACGTTTTTTTCGTCGTCCATAGCTCAAGAACCAGAAGAGATATCGACTTCAAATAAATTTTGTTATACAGATAATAAGGCAGAAAGATGCAGAAAGGGCTCTCAAGAAAATTGCGTGGGTGGTTTTTTTACCATAGCAGTTTAAAAAAAAGGTGAAAATTTTGGTTAACCCTAAATATCTCATGAACCAATGACGCTAGAGACTTGAATTAAATTTTATATTATATATTGTAACGTGATACAAAACAACTATATTTTTGGAAAAAAAATCAATTAACGGTTTTTTTTATAAATCAAAAAAACTGAAAAAAAAAATTTGTCACTTCGAAAATTTTACGACTAAAATATGATTTCATTTCCAAAACAATTTTGTGCAATGAAGAATAATGTTTTTGACATCTGATAAAATTTTGAGAAAAATCGAATTGACAGTTTTTTTACAAAAAATAATAACCTAAGAAAAAATAAAAAAAAAGTTGGTAAAAATTGAGTTTTGACTCAAATATCTTTTCAAGACTTTGAGATATTGGCCTTAAACTACTTTTATCTTTCAAAAAATATTGTTTTCAACATTCAGTAAAATTTTGAAAAAAATAGAATTGACAGTTTTTTTACAAAAAATTAAAAACCGAAAAAAAAATTAATAAAAGTTGGTAAAAATTGATTTTCGACTTAAATATCTTTTCAAAAATTTGAGATTATGGCTTCTAACTAATTTTAACTTATAAGAAATATTGTTTTTAACATTAGGACAAATTTTGAGAAAAATCGAATTGACAGTTTTTTTTACAAAAAATAAAAACCTAAAGAAAAAAATTAATAAAAGTTGGTAAAAATTGATTTTCGGCTCAAATAGCTTTTCAAAAATTAAAAATATTGGCTTCAAACTTATTTTATTTCACAGAAAATATTGTTTTTTATATTCAGTAATTTTTTTATAAAAATCCAACAGTCCGTTTTTTCATAAAAAAAATAAAATCTACAAAAAATAAAACGCAAATTTGGTAAGAATTGATACATTTAGACAAACTTTTAAGCAAGACAAATCGATAGGTGGGATGGGAAGTTATCAGTGTGGAGATGAAATCATATTTTAGTCGTAAAATTTTCAAGTTGGCAATTTTTTTTCTTCAGATTTTTTGATTTATAAAAAAAACCGTTAGTTGGATTTTTTTTCCAAAAATAAACTTGTTTAGTATCACTTTACAATATAGAATATAAAATTTAATTCAAGTCTCTAGGGTTATTGGTTCGTGAGATATTTAGGGTTCACCAAATGTTTCATCTTTTTTTTAAACTGCTATGGTGACAAATTTGGTTAACCCTAAATATCTCACGAAAATATGATTTTATCTCCAAAACAAGTATTTTTACAGTATTTTTTTTATAAAAATCCAACAGTCCGTTTTTTTTTATAAAAAAATAAAATCTACAAAAAATAGTACGCAAATTTCGTAAAAATTGATACATATAGACAAACTTTTAAGCAAGACAAATCGACAGACGGGATGGAAGTTATCAGTGTGGGTCGCATCCCAGCCTCTTTTTGTTTTGGAAAAATCCAGGATATTGACTTTAAATTATTAAAATTAAATTAAGTTATTAAATGCAATTAATTAATTAATTGAAATTTTGTTGAACTTTTAAGAAAATTGATTGATTAAAAATTATAGTACTGTTAGTCGAATTATTCGCCAATCTTGATGTTGTTTGCTATCCATTGATAAAAAAGTTAATTTATTTTGAGGTCTATTCAGTTCATCGAAAGTAACCAATAGTGCCATTTTAATGGCACTCTATTGAAATTGATTTTTGCTTTAATTGCAATGTTTGTTGCCATATGCGGCCTAAATAGCATGGTTTACAGCTTTGTGCCCATGCACAAAAAAACGATGTACTAGAGCTAAGCTTTCCAACTATATATGTATTAGGACTGGCCACGTGACCAGACCCGACTAGACTTTTGGCTAGTCTCGTCAAAATCGAAAGATTTCAGTCTCGTCTCCGTATCAGTCTCGGTTTCGTATAACTGGTTCTCGTATCGGTCTCGTTTTTTTTCGTCAGTTGTTTCATCGGTAGTCTCATCTCGTCTCACCTATGTAAATTTTGATGTTGAAAGATGTTCTTGAAGTGCCCTGTCGAACCAAATCGACTTATTTTCATGTCACATCATTCTCACATCTCACGTTCGGTGAGCAAGTTCAAGCAATTTTAAGGTACGAAAGTGGATCAAAAAAGTTCGCGGAATAGAAGGGTAGGGGGATGAAATTTAGCACTTTTTTATTTTTCCTCTTCAATATACTTTCCCTTAAGTCTAATGCAGTTTTCACATCGGGCGAAAAATTTATTCATGTCTTCGAAAAAAAAATGATTTGTCATTTCTGTTCATCATCGGTAAATCTTTTCCACGGAGTTCTTTCTTTAGATTTGGAAATAAAAACAATCAGAAGGGGCCAAATCTGAGCTAAAAGGGGGGTGATTTAATAAACTAACACATTTCTCCAAGGCAGTCATCGCAACGTGACTCTTGTGAATTGGTGCATTGTCTTGCAATATCAGAACACCTTTTGTCCATTTTCCTCTCCTTTTTCTATGATGGCTTCTTTTAAATGTAGGATTTTTGCGTATAGTATCCGCCGGTTGTATTGGCACCATTTTTCTTGTAGTCAATAAACGAAATCCTCTCCGAATCCCAAAAGACTGTAGCCATGATTTTTCTAGCCGATTGTGAGACCTTGAACTTCTTGGGGGTGCTTCGAGTCTTTCATCGACTCCTGTTTTGAATTATACTCAAAATGATAAACCCAAGTTTTATGGTCAGTCGCAGTTTGGGCAATAAATTCATCTCTGTTTCTAGTTTCCAGAATTCCCTTGATATTTAAATCCTTGCTCAATATTCAAGACCTCTGTTGATATTTTAGAACCACCCTAGATAGTTTAATAATTCCCTTGATATTTCAAGACCTTTTATAAAACCTCTGTAACTCCTATGATGTTTCAAGACCTCCCATTGATTCTTTATAATTGTCTTCATATTTTAAGACCTCCCTTGTTATTTCAAGATCTAAATTGCAACTACTCCGGGAATCTTAACCCTTCAATGATACTTGAACATTGGTAGTACTTGCAATCTACAGACCTTCTTTCCTTTTTTTCCTTGATATCTCCCTTTGATTCAGTAAATCTGAAATCTTCAGACCTTCCTTGAAATTTCGCAACTTCTTTTGATTTTCCAAGACCTTTCTTTAAATCTCCTGACATGCATTGTGTTTCAAGACCTATTTGGTGACATATCAATCATTTAATATTTACATCTGTGCTACAATAATTGCAGAAGTGTGTCGTTAAGCAATATGAAAATCCGGTTGTCATTTCATTTTGGTAGTAAATAGAAGAAATTGCAGAAAGGTTGCATAAGTTCAAAAGCTTACGAGAAGACTTTACTTCCTGTCGCTTCTTCAACAACTGAAAGCATCCACCTTAGACATGACAAGATGGGCATGCAGAACATTTAACATTCTCGTACTCCAACCATTTCTGCAAGTTGTTTGTTCTTTAGTCGAGAATCTTCCAGAATAAGTTTCTCGACTTTTCCGACAATGTCTAAGGAAGTTGCCTCAATCGGTCGGCCCAAGCGGGGATCTTCTTCTATGGACTTTCTACCTTGTTTAAAAAGATTATGCCACTTGTAAATCATTGTTTTCCAAGGACAAGAGTCTACGTAAACAGCTGACATCTCCAAAAATGATCTGAGGCGATTTGCTTTGCTTAGTCAAGAACTTTATCACTGCCCGAAACTCAATTTTTTCCATTATTAATTTTTTCTCTCGGATTGACTTACTCACTCAGCAAAAGCTCAAACACTTTTCACTTGATTTGAACCAAGCTCGCCATTAATTTCTCTAATAAATGTCCAAAACAATATGAGGTACAAAAATTTCCCCAGGGCTGATCCAACTACTTCATTCCGCCCTCGTACTTTTCTGAGGAAAAGTTTAAATTTTAAGACGTTTCTTTATAAATCGAAATTGTACCCTTTCTTCAATGAAATTTAGTAGTAAATAAAATCAAACTTTAAAATCAAACAGATGTAACCGATCTTAAAGCTTGTGCACGTTTGTATTAGTTTACTGTAGTTTGACGAATTTAAGAAGAATTATCAACACATTTTATCTAAAAGCCGAAAAAACGACTAGTCTCGTCTCGTTGCAAGCCCTAATATTATACCTCGCTTGTGGGCAGTAGGTATACCAAAATTCCCATTTGCCTTTAAACATTAAATGTTTTCGAAATATGGTCATTGAAATTGGTTTGGGAACACAAAATCCCAAACAAATATTTTGGATTTTTCTGGTCACTAGCGAGCTAGTTGCCAATTCTATTTTTATTTATCCAATAATTTTTCTTTCAATCATTTTTTGGGTGGTAAGTTCTTTTCCATTTTATAATAGTCAGATAAATATCTCAGTTTTATATTATTTTAAAATAATCAATCGGACATGGCTTGAAAAAATATCGGAAGTTGAAGTATTTCAACTTAAACATTACAAAACTTTTTTTAATACCATATACCATAATCAAGGCAATAATATTATTTATCTTAGACCCATTTATAGAAATACGGGCTTAACTACCATGACATACTATTTTCACTTTCCGTTGAGCATGTTATTTTTTTGTTGTTGTATTTTTGCGTAACCTGCATTATTCCATTATACAAGCATAAAAATAGAGGTATGTATAGCCTACTTTGTAAGCTATGCACTTGTTAAGCTAAGTAGGTATTATGACGGATTAAATTGCTACCTATAAGTATTTTAAACTTTGTAAAGTCCATTTTGTCATCAATCTCTTTCCAGTTCAAGTAATTTAGTCAAGCTAAATCAGTCAATAAACCCGCATTGAAAGAAACAAAGAAGTAAAAAACAGATGAAGAAAAAGTAGAAACTGGATCGCCTTCACCGATTACTCTGGGCCCTCTAGTTTGATATTTTCGTTAAAACGATCAAAGTTTATTTTTCAAACCATTAGACCGAAGAAACTTACACACTTGTTTTGTCTATATTTTGCCGGTTTAATGTTTGTAAATAGAGTTTGTACATTTACCTATGTAGATATTATATGAGCTCATATGTATGTTGGTAAAGAACACTCGATGATTGTAGACATAAGGCCTCTTAAATTATATTACACAATACATAATAATTCTAATCCCACATAATAATGCACTACGTATGCGCAAGCACATTTCTTAATTTAGACAATTTACTGTGCACGTCTTTGTTCTGTCTATCTACTTCCTTTGTTTATTTTTGAAGATTTTTCACTTTTTTGGCGGAGATTTAAAAAAAAATTGTTTTCTGGCATTAGGTAGATTGTTCGAAATACTTATGGAGTTTTCCATGAGTAAAATAAATCAATTTATTATGCACTTCTTATTTTTTTGTTTATCAGCTTCCTTTGTTTATATTTGAAGATTTTTCACTTTTTTATAGGAAAATTAAAAAAAAAAGATCATATAAATATTTTTTTGTGGTTAAATTTAGAAGAGAAGAATCAAAAAAGAACTACATATACAATTGGAGCGGGATTTTTGAGCCATTTTGTTTTGGTGACATCTGTCAAATCTTTTGTTTATTATTCAATTGTTTATGCAAAATCGTCATGGCAAGTAACACGATTGAACAGCACGTTCAAATGATACAACTTTATTATCAAAATGAGTGTTCGTTAACGCAAACGTTGCGCGTATTGCGCCCATTTTACCGTGAACGTGGTGACCTTTCACAGTCGACTCTTCAACGTTTGGTGGCCAAATTTGAGACGACCGGTTCAGTAAACAATCAGCCAACACCCTTACGTTCAAGGAACGCAAGATCGGCCGAGAACATCGCCGCGGTCCGTGAAAGTGTACGTACTTTTTTGAAAACGACGTTAGTGAGTCACCGTCAACGGCGAGCGCTATATAACGATGATAACTAATTTCTTATGGCCCAAATTGAACCATATGGACCTAGACGACATATGGTTCCAGCAGGACGGCGGCGGCGGCGCGCGGCGGTACGTGCCACACAGCAAAGGCCACAATTGACATTTTGCATGAACGATTTGAGGGTAAGGTTATGCGATTTGACCCCGCTAGACTTTTTCCTGTGGGGTTTCTTGAAGTCGCATGTCTATGCAAATAAACCACATTCAACCGATGCCTTAAAGGTGAACATAACACAGGCCATCGCTCAAATTCATCCGGATCTATGCGGAAGAGTCATTGAAAATTGCCACCGTAATAAGCCGAGGCGGGCATTTAAATGATGTCATATTCCCCACATATACATGCGCCTTTCAAATAAAAAAATAATTTTGTTAATACTTTTGTTAATACTTTTGACTGTTTCTTCTTTTATCTTCTAAAGACTTATACTATTTTGTAAACTGTTTCTTCATCTGTTCGTAAGTTTCTTATCAATAACCCATTTCTATAAATCACCAAGAAAACGAAATATTTTTTCTTTTAAAAAGAAAGAATTATTTATTTATTAAATAAACAAAACTTTATACCAAACAAATCGAATATCACAAGAAAAACACTATGTTTCTAATATTTTTTCCATGCAAGATTCGCATATTTTTCGATAGCTATACCATAAGTCCAAACACAAAATGATAACAGCAAATTGCAGTGCCATTTTGAAAAAAGTGTTTAGCTAAGTTAAATTATAAAACCTTCAAAAACGTACTAACGTTTTACACTTTAGAACTCTGCTATAAAAAAGATTTCTAAATTACATATTTTTGAGTTTGATTATATGTTTGCAGAATTTAAAAGATATATTTTGTTGTTTGCTGTTTAGGCATTTAATTTATCTAACAATCTTGTTGTTGCAAAAGATTAACTTCACGAAAATCGCAACAAAACAAATCCTTCTTGATCCCTAGATATGCGTCATCTCATTTTCTACTGTTTTACTTGCCAAAAAAACATTGTTTTGTTCACCAAACAAGTGATTTATCACTAACATATTCTGATATTTCAATTCACCAGGTACTCTTTGTTTTTGAAGTAACGAACAGAAAAACAACACATGTTTCAATTCGGGTGATTTTATGGTCTTGTTTTTGTTTTCCTATAATGAATAATGTGGTGTTCCTTATTTCGGGTATTTAGTATAAATTTATAAGGAAATAGTTGATAATTTTTAGAAACGAAAAACCATTCAACAAGAAAGTGCATCTTAGAATTATTATTCTATCATTTTAATTTTCAAAAAGAAAAAAAAATCAAACCTATACAAAATGTCGTGTGAAGCAGTTTTTGAATATCGTCATAAGGAGTTTAACCACGGAAAACGATGTCGAGATGATGAATCAATAGCTTTGGGAAATGGAACAAATTCTGTGTTATTAGACCTCAGTGATTTATCTAAGACCTCTATTTCATCAACATCAACATCATCATCGACACCACTCATAAAAAATTCAAAAAAAAACAAGAAAAGTAACAAGACCTCTTCAGGGAGTAACAACATCGTCTTGTTTTTTTGAATCAACAAACAATGAACTTCCACAGAGGCTTCAACGAGTCAACATCAACCAATACAAAAACCCTCCTTCGCCTTTTTCCCCAACAGCAGTGAATTATTCTTTAAATGGAACTATTCTAGCTGCAAATGACAATAGGGTTGTGATTAAAACCGAAATCATCGAGGAGTCCTACCTAAATGAAATTCCTACAATTAATCGGAAAGGGTCACCTCCGAAACGCAGAAAAACAAGCCAATCATCGCCGCCTATAAAAATTGAACATCCTCAATTATCACCTGCATCAAAATCAAGGAAGAACTCATTGAGCTAAATAAAAGGCTACCAGCAATTCCGAAAGAAGCTTACGAGGATATTTATAAGTTTCGCAGCAATATGGTTCGGAAATTTCCAAAAAAAGAACGCAGCGTCAAGGAACAAGAACGTCGTGATAAAAATACCTATGCTTGTCGAAAAAGTCGCAGGGTTAAGAAAATTGAACAAGTAGCTGTTGAGGAAGAGTACAAGAATTTCAAAGATGCAAATCTTCGAATGGCCGAATATGCAATACGAGCGGCAGCTTATTTTAAGGAATTAATGAAAATTACCGAAGAAGCTTCAGCATCGGAAATTATTATAGTAGATTAAACTGTTCAAATAGGATAAGCTATAATTAAGTATTAATATTTTGTAAGACTATTTTTATATCATGTATGTATATTAATATTTATGATTAATGTTTAAATTAAAATATGTACATAATAAAAAAAAAACATTTTTCTGTATCTAGAATGCAATTGTTTTTGGTTTTTGTTTTTAATTTTATGAGTTATTGCAACAAAGGGTAATTTAACCGGGGTAAAACAAAGTCCGAAGGTGAGAACAACAAAATGATTCAAATGTCAAAAAGTAGAAAGTAATACAAATCATAAATCTTATTCTAAGCCACATTTAACTTTTACGTTATACGTAAATTTGTTTATGTTGCCCGCATATCTGTTTGCACACCTAATTTGCGCTAAGACTTAATGCACGTATGGTTTGCAGGATGAATTCAGGTTCTTGTATGTTCGCTAAATAAGGAGCATAATAGCAGCAAGAAGTTGAGTTAGATGCCTTCCTGAAATCTTCATTTATAATGCTTCTCTTCTTGTCTTCAAGGATGCTTACATAGTATTGACGAACAGGTAATAAGTTTCGCTGTTCTCATATATCCATAAAATTACTCATTAAGGCGGCCTTAAATTTTGTTGCCCAGTTTGGTCGTTGGGAGTTGTTATGGGTTCTCAAGATTTCGTTGTAACACTTTTTAATTAGGCGCTCATCAGAGGCATTCAACAGTTTTTCCCAGAAATGCAAAGCTCTTTTCGCTATCTCGTAATCTAATGGAAGTGTACCAGTTTCTAAGCGAACCACATTGCTTTGTGTGTTTTTAGCTAGACCAAGCAACTTCTTTAAAACTGAAGTTTGAATAACTTCAATTTTGTCTCCAGCTTCCAGACCCCATATCTCCGCACAGTATAGTAAAGTCGATTTAATTGTTGAATTATAAACTTTGATTCTTCCTTCCCAGTTTTCCATGTAAGGGCTTCTCATAGCTTTTTCGGTTACTGCTGCTGCTGCTCTTGCCTTGGTTTTGAAGACATTCATGGTTTCATTCCAAGATCCAGTTCGACTCAAGGTTATTCCCAGATATTCAAAGCTATCTACAACTTCAATTGAGTCTTCTTTATATGCAAATCTTTCCGGGCATGATGATATTTTTCTTTTTGCAAAGTTTACTATCTTCGATTTTTCCGTATTTAATTCCATATCTTTTGCTGTAAAATATTTTTCAAGTGATTTCAAAGTTTTTCTTAAATGAAGCTCAGATTGAGCGAAGACAGCAATATCGTCGGCATATGCTATCAGGATAACATTTGTTGTTTCCGAAATGTCTATTCCTGTAAGGCCCTCGATTCTTAAGAATTCTTCCAAATCATTTATATATAAGTTAAATAGGAGGGCACTTGATGGATCACCCTGTAGAACACCCTTTGTGACATTCGCTTCTTCTGTTAGGCCACTTGTTGTCTTAATAGCAATTTTGGTTTTCACATATATGTTTTGAAATGCATGTATTATTTTCCCACTTGCTCCAATGGATCTAAGGTGGGTCCATAGCTTATCGTGATTCACACTATCAAATGCTCCTTTAAGGTCAACAAAGATTACAAAAAAACTTCCCTTCTTTTTTGCAAGAGTAATATCTGTGATTGCACTTAGGATAAAGAGGTTATCAGCACAACTTCGTCCTTTTCTGAAACCGTTCTGGAATTCAGGAATTAGTTGCTCTTCTTCTGCCCACTCTTGAAGCCTGTTTGATAGGATTTGGGTGTAAACTTTCATCAAAGCATTTTCGATCGCTATAGGTCGATAGTTCGTTGGTAGAGATTTATCACCTTTTTTAAATATCATTGTAATGTCTGCTCTAAAAACGCCTGATAGGTTTCTTCCTTCGTTATTGAACAGGCTTTGAAAGAAAGAAAGTAAATATTCAAACCATAGGTTTGGTAGATGCTTAATGAACTCGTTTACAATCCTATCCGGACCCGCGGATTTATTATTGCGCAGCCCAAATATAACTGTTATAAGTTCGTCCATGCTTATGTCTCTATCAAGAAATGGATGATACGTATCGGCAAAAAGTCTATACACTACCTCATTGCCACTATACATATCCTGGAGGTAATCGTCCCAAACTTCCTTCGTAATATGGTTTCGAGCAATAGAGTTCGGTTGGATGCTTTTGATTGCTCTCCAAAAATCTTTGCTGTTTTTTGTGTTTTGAAGTTGTTGTGTTAGGTCCTTATTGGATTGCTTTTTAGCGGAGTTCAAGGTTGATACGTATAATTTCCTGCTGGAGATGTACTCTGATCTTTTGTTTATGTTATTAGGGTCTTTTCGATAACTTCTCATTTTCTGCTTCATTTCTCGCTTTTGCAATCTGCAATCATTATTGAACCATTTATTCTTTTGGAACATTGGTGCAGTATAAATCTTATAGTGTTTCATCATTCCGCATTCTTCTGCAGCATGCTTGATGTTTTCGAATATTTGTTGGTATCCAATTGTATCTCCATTCATTTGTAAACTTCCAGCTTTGGCTTGCATACACGAGATGTAGTTTTCCGCTGCAGACGTATTCCAAACTAGTTTCCAAGTTGAGAACATATTTGGAGTAATATCCAAACTTGTTGCAGACGGGCACAGAAAGTTTAAGATACAGCACATATGATCAGAGTGTAGCAAAATCTGAGATACCTTAAAGTCATCAATGTTTGCCGCCCCTTCTAGATTAACCCATACAGTGTCCACGGTGCTTCTACCCTGGTGTGATTCAAATGTAAAGTCACCGTATGCATCGCTTCTACTTCTTCCATTTATAAGTAACAGACCAGCGTTTTCAAATATCTCACCAAGTAATTTACCCCTCCTATTTATGATTGTGTCTCTACTCTTTCTTGTGTGAGATAGTTGTGAGCCTTCCAATATGTCACTGTCTAATTGATTCGATAGTCCGAAACGAGCATTTAAGTCTCCTCCTATTATAATTGTATGCGTGGGGTAATTATTCTGTAGGCATTCTAATTCCTCTTGTATAAGTTCACAGCATGAGTTATCATGCATTTCTCTAGACGGGCTAAGATAAGCAAAGTATATTATGTACTTCAAGCTATTAAAAACAATCTCTAGTATTATCCATAGATTTGTTTTACTAATTTCTCTCAAAACATCGTATTTTGCAGGATTTTTTACAAGAATTTGCAATCCACCTTTTCCTCTTCCTCTTGACTTACCTTTGACTGCGTTCGAGTAAAACATGTTATAGTTTTCAAAAATATTAGATGGAGCTTGTTTTGTATTATCTAGGACCCAGGTTTCACTTAAGCATAAAACATCAAAACTAAGGATTAAATTTAATTCAATGTTATCTAGATTACACAAATTTTTTATTGCATTAATATTCCAAAAGCTAATTTTCAAATTCTTTTCTTGAGTTTCCCTAACATTAATATGGTTATATTTATTTTGTAGCTATGCTAATTCATTACGTTGCGTGAGCCTTCCTTGAGGGAGTTCTTCGTCAACTATTGATGCTCTGCTATCATGTGACCTGATTGGTGTGAAGAACTTATCGATAGATGTCACTGCTGTTGAGTTCCTTGGCTTAGTTTTCGGCCTCTTAGGTTTGTCTGTAGGATGGGCTGAAGTACTCTGCTCTGAGCTCTCTGGTGTGCACGGATTTTTTTCGTCCGGGGACCTGATTCGTTTTTTCTGTATAGAATTTTCTTTTCTCTTCTCATCTTCTAGCTGTTGCAGTGTAAACGGCTTCTTATTAATAATGATTTTATCATATTTAATGCTGACATCTGCTCCTTCATTTCTGATATCCTCTGCCTTTTTACGTAATATTTGTCTGGTCTCTGCTACCTCTTTGCTAAAGTCATCATCAATATAAATTTTTGCGAATCGGTGTTCTTTCGCAAGCTTCTTTTTGTTTTGCATGACTATGAGTTTCACCCTATATGATATGAGTGCAACTTTGACAGGGCGGGGATTTTGTTGTCTTGGTCCTATGCGCATAATCCAAGTATATTTATAGTTTGTATATTTAAAAAAAAAAGAGTTATAATCGAAAAATATCTTATCCATAACATTCTTGATTGATGGAAGCATACATGTATTTGCTATCAAAAAAAAAACTATGCATCAAAGGAACACAAATGTTTTAAAAAAGGAATCAGAACGATTATAGCGAACCTGTTGAATAAATGCAGAGCAAATAAAATGTAAATTTTGACATATGTATATCACAAAATGAAAACGTCTTAAAATCGTTCTGAATTTATGCACAACTAATTCAATAGAACATGTAATCGTCATAAATGTTTATTGTTGACGTACAGAAGTTTTTTTTTAGTGAATTTCCACAGTTTAACGCAAAATATAATTTTCATTCATTCCTTAAAAATGTTTAGTTACCAAAGTTCAAGTTTACTTATTATTGTTTGAAAAGTATGTTTAGTAAAAATGCTGCTAATAATAAAAAAAAAATTAATGAGTTTTACGTATGTATATGTTTTTGTTTTTCGTAATATAATAAATACTACCGTAGATTACATTTTATAAATGCAGAACATAGAAGAAAATATACATTAACAATAGTTTTCAGATATAAAGCAGAGGTTAGCGTAGAAAAATATTTTTGAGAAAGCCAATAATATTTTAAATATGTTCATTAAAGAAATTTCCGCTTCGGCTAACCTTCATCAACTTTTTAGAAAAAAAATTAGCATTAATAGCAGCCAATTATTTCATAGCATAATTAATTTTTCAGATTGTAAAATGTCTAGAAATTTTCATACGCTACAAAATTCGTAATTTTATGCGTAAACATAGAAGATAACATTATTTAGTCAAGAAGTATGGATTTTGGCGCGTATATCGGTTTTTTTCTATTGGGTGTTCGGTTTCCCCATACTGGAATAAAAAAAAGTTACTTAAATCTATTTATTGCACTCATTTAGTTGGTATTGTGTGTAAACACATTGCCTTTTTCTATTCCTTAAAGATGCTTTACACAAAGCAACTAATTTTTAAAACATGGTTCCCTCAAATTTTTATTCCAAAATCTAACTACAAACAAAATTCCAACTCTAACATAGTCCCTTAAAAAGAAATTTTCAGGAATATTTTTGCAACAAACAAAACTAAAATTTGGTCTTGCAACTACCGAACTGCTTAAATGATGAAAATACTAATCTAATTGAGGAATCTGAACTAGCTAAAGTTGGCAATGGAACTTCACAAGTATGCTTCTCGTAGCATTGTCTGTACAAAAAAATACGGAGGCATCCGCCTATTGTTTCCACCTGAACTTCTAACGTCGCCAAGAAAATGCTCTAAACAAACTACACCTGAAAAAATTGTCTGTTTTGTTGTTTGACAAAGTATTGAGTTACACTTTTGTCCATTTGCAATAATTATACTTAACCAGTTGCAGCGCATGTTGCGTTCGCAAATAATTTAAGTAAACAAAATAAATAATAATAAACTAATAAATCATTAAATAATATGTATTTGGTCAATTTTATTTTATTTAATATACATTTACAACATTTATTTGGATTGAAATTAAAAAGCTATACAAATCTTCCAATTTAAGACCATGTCAGCACTTCAGATTCTGTTGGTTAGGATTGTTTAGTTTTTGAACGAGGCCATGAAACATTCAAAATGAAGCATTTAGATGGGCCTGATTACTATAATGAAGCATTTTGATGGGCCGAAACACTAAATGTGAGAATGTGTTTGGTTTTTTGCATCATTTCACGCACACTTTCTCACATTTAGTGCTTAGTTAGCTTGTAGGCAAACCGAAATGTCAGTCTGAGATTCCGGTCTTGGTAATGTGTTTTTGGTTTTAGGTTTAGCTTTGAAGTCATATGTGTAGTGTATACACTATACATGTACTTTTTATTCATACATGTTTCTTAGTACCTATATAAAATAGTGCCAAAAAAGAAAAAAAAAACACTTGACATTTGAAATAAAAACATAATATAATATATATTTTTTGAACCCCCCCCCCCCGAAATTTTTTTCAGCGTTCGCCCCTGAATTTGGTGTGTTGTAGGGAGGTGAAATATTCTTTTAATAAAGAATATTAACAGTTTTTCCACACTTTCGTACTTTTTTTACCCCAAACCACAAGCACAATCGACCTAGACACTGCTTCAAACACAAGAAATTTGCTACTGTGTGCTATGTTCTTGTTTGAGAAACATTTTGCCCAGGAAGTTACGATTGCACTTTTTGCTTTCATAAGTTTTTCACTAGACGTCTTTTCATATTAAGATTCTTTGTAAAGCACACTCCTATATAATTGAATTCTCTCACCACCTCAATCAAGTTGGAATCGTAGCTCCATCTTTCATTTGAGCAATTTCTTCCACCCCCGTTCTTGAATATCATTATTTTAGATTTACTTAAATTGACCTTAAGATTCCACGTTACACAGTACCTATGCAGCTGGTTTATCATTAGTTGCAGTGATTGGGGTGAATTAGAAAACAGCACAATGTCATCGGCATAGAATAGTGCTTTGATCGTTGCTCCGGCGAATTCCACTCCACCATACCAATATTGTCGGTAAGGTCATCCACAAACAGCGCAAATAAAAGAGGACTCAACGCACACCCCTGCCGGACGCCTGTTTCAGTCTGAAACAATTCAAAGTTTTCCTCCATTCCAAACCGCGGCTTTAGTATCATGGTATATATTTCTGAGGACTTTACCGAATTTCCTGGACATCCCTATAGTCCATAAAGTTTGTATAAGAGCGCATTTCTGTCCACCGCATCAAACACTGCTTTAAAATCCACGAAAAAACAGTGAAGTTTCTTTTTGCCTCGTAGGAAGTTCTCGGCAATGTTCTTAAGGACAAAAATTTGGTCGACCGTGGAGTAACCGGCTCTGAAACCGGCTTGAAACTCCTTCAATAAACCATTATATGTAATCCACAAATTATATCGTCTTTGCAAAATCGCCGTAAAAATTTTGTATGAAACGTTCAAAAACCTTTTTCCACGTTAGTTGTCTGGGTTTTGAGTACTCCCTGTTTTGTGGATAGGACAGATTAAGGACTCCTTAAACCCTTCTGGTATAGATCCACTATCCAAAATATGGTTAAACTCAGAAGTAATCATTTTTATCAGCTCATTGGTGCCGTACTTGTAAAATTCAACTGGAATTCCGTCGGGACCAGCCGCTTTGCCATCCTGTAAATTTTTGAAAGTATTTAAAACTTCTGCAGTAGTTATTATCGCATCCAGTGTACTATTTTCAGTGCTTGGCTCTGCATAGGATGATGTTGCCTTGACGGTTAAGGGATTCAAAAGCTCTTTAAAGTGCGAAAAGAACGTCAGGTGTTAAGTCTCTATGTATCTTATACTCATTTCCATTCAGTCTTTTCACCGCTTTCCGAAAATCCGATGAATTCTTGCATTGTGCTAGTCGCCTAGCCTCTTCATTAAAAAAAGTACTTCTTTTTGTCCTGCATATGTTTTTGAACTCCATATTTTCTTCCAAGTACTTGCTCTTAATATAATGACTTCCATAAACTCGAAATGACTTTAACCACGCAAATGACCTCTGTCTCGCTTTCTCTGATACACAGCTGCCTTGTTAGAATTGCATTTCAGTTTTGGTAGCAACCGTAGAACAATTATATGTCAAGAGAAAGAGGATTCTCTGTAGATTAAGAAAATTGTATTTTTATTTAATATCTAATACATAAAATATTCCTGTCACAGTGTTAGTTGCCATACTCCTCCGAAACGGCTTAACCAATTTCAATGAATTTTTGCATATACATTTGGTATTTCTGAGAATAGGTTTTTATCTATTTTTTATATTCTTAAGTGTTATGCTTTAATTGCATCAACATCGTACACGGTGCAACGATCTTACGATAATATTTAGTGACCCTATGTAGAATGAAGCATTGATTGCTATTGTGGATCTTTGCATTATCATTGCGAACTTACCACTCAGTCATTTCGGTATGCAATCACCAAATCGAAATGCATCTTATTTAATAGACACTGAATAAATAGTAAACTACAATACAATTCTGTAGAAATGGCAGCGATTGTTGCTCGCAATGTCCCACTAATGAGTGAAGAACAAAGAACCATTTATGACCACATCATGCTCGCAGACAAGGTGGATTCTTTTTTGTTTTGGATGCACCAGGTGGAACTAGCAAACATTCCTTTTTTCACTAATTTTTGCTAACACACGATCAAACAATGGTAATGCATTGGCTGTTGCATTTTCTGGCATTGCGGCAACTTTATTGGATGGAGGCAGAACAGCTCATTCAGTATTTAAACTGACACTAAATATTCAAAATAAACAAGACGCGATGTGCAATATAAAAAAACAATCATCCATGGCCACAGTGCTGAAACAGTGTAAAATTATCATCTGAGATGAATGCACTATGGCACACAAACATTCGCTTGACGCGTTGAAAAGGACATTGAAAGATATAAAAAATAACGACAGAGTATTTGACGGCACTCTGTTACTCCTTTCAGGTGATTCCAGACAAAAACTTCCCGTTATTCCGCATTCTACGTAAGCTGGTGAGATCAACGCATGGTTAAAATCATCGCCAATGCGGCGTAATGTTGAAAAAGTACAACTAAAAGTAAATATGTGTGTTCAAATGCTTCAAGATCCATCCGCTGAAACCTTCGCAAAACAACTGTAAGATATAGGCGATGGAAAAGTGAAACTCGATGCATAAAATTACCGGTCGATTCCTGCAAGATTATTGAATCACAGGATGCTCTCATTGACCAGATATTTTCCGATCTACACATACAGAGCAATTTTAGCAGCAAAAAATGTGGATGTCAACGAATTAAATCTCAAGATACAGCATTTGTTACCAGGAGACTTGGTGTTATACAAATCTATTGATACAGTTTGTGATGCTACAGAAGCTGTAAATTATCTAACTGAGTTTTTGAAATCAGGCATGCCACCGCAAAATTTAAAACTGAAGGTTGGACCTCCGGTAATTTTTTTCGTAATTTGAACCCACCACGGTTATGCAACAGCATGCGATTTGTAATTAAAAAATTAATGAAAAATGTTATCGAAATCATATTTCTAAATGGAAAATTCCGAGGTGAAAATATATTATTACCGCGAATCCCTGTTATACCCACAGATGTGCCAAATTAATTCAAACGCCTTCAATTTCCAATTAGATTGGCATTTGCAATGACTATCAATAAGTCTCAAGGCCAAACGATGCCTGCCTGCGGCTTAGATTTGAGCACTTCATGTTTTTCACACGGACAATTATACGTGGCGTGTTCTCGAGTGTTCGAACCATCCAGTTTGTTTGTATTGGCGAAAGATGGGATCACACAAAATATTGTTCACTCTTTTGCATTGAGGGATTGATATTGTTTTTTTAAGTATTGTTATAATTTGCGATATGTATATAATTTTAAAGAATTAATTTTAATAAATTAAAAAAATTTGTTTGGTGATTTCTTATTTCAATATTTTGTCACCGCTTACAGTGCTCCTCTCCCACTTATATACCACATCCTTACACACTTACAATAAGTTATTTATTTCTAGCAAAATATTCTCTAGAAATTATTTATATGACATGACAACGTTTGTCGGGTCAGCTAGTAAGTTTATAATTTGTTGAAAAAATTAACTTTTTTAATAATTAAAATAAATGACTTGTGTATTTGAACTCATCCGCTTTCGGAAATTATTTTTAAATATTTCGTCAATGTTCAAAGTTTGTGATGATAAGAAAACATGTCTATATGTCTATGTTCTGATTTTTGTATAGATAGGTATGTAGGTATCAACCTCATTTTGTTATTTAAATTAATTTATATGTATGTAGGCATTTGTAAGAAAAATATGTTGAGTTTTTTGTTACTGAACACAAAAGGCAGCAAAACTTGGTTCTGAAATGTCAATTAAGGTATACTTATATCAATTCATCTAAATTTAAAGAATAAACATTTTGAAGAAGAGCAACACAATAGACTTCTCGATTGATAATTCAAAAATAATTTTAATATTCAAATATTGTCACACCCTTTGTACTGTTTTTTTTCTTGAAACGAACAGTATTTTGATGAGACTTTCAAATTTCTTTTTATTTGAATTAATGTATAACATCATAAAGCGTTAAATAAAATTTTACTAAAATCAATAACATTACTTGTTCGTGATATACTCTTATGTAGTCCAACAAAACTTCAGCTTTTTTTAAACAAATAATTTTAGAAAAAAATACTGTAAGGAGTTTTTTCTCTAGGTACGATTGACGAAAAAAAGTTTCCTTAGCACACAAGTATACTTACCTCACATGCAAACATATATGTACTGTACATACATCTCAAATAATGGATTTATATACTCATTTATATACCCGAAAAGGTGCCGTGACATAAGGGCAAGTGTCATAAGACCAAATTTTGAAATTTGGCATGTTTCGTATACTTGTTTTTTCTGTTCATTCAGCAACGGCACATTATTTCGAACGAAAAAAAATGCAGCTCTCGATTTAGTTTTTGGTTCAATGCATCGTGCATCGATCGATTTGGCGCAATCATTCCTACTTCAATCAGTAGCTTCTCGATATGTTTGGCATTGGTGGCCATTCACAGTTTTCAAATGCGCAAATGATTTTGGTCCTCGTACATTTACCAACAGCAGTCGCAAATAAAAACATTCATCATTTCTAGGATGAACAGTGTACATGTACATGCGACCTAGCGCATCAGTGGAAAACACCTGTGGCCAATTTGGAATTTTCTCTTAATATATTTTGTCTTTCTTCGCTTAAGTTCTGTGAATACACTTGTTGCTGCCTTGCATGTCTTGTGCGGCGGCCGATGTTCTCACGTCGCGACGTACTCTAGGCAAATATTCTACGTGACTTTGTTTCAGTTTTTTGATTTAAAATAAAAAGATAACTGATTTTTTCGAAATTATACCAAATTTGCTCAGAATGTGTAATACAGAATTTTATATAAGTGGATTTGGGGTCAACCAAATTTTTCACTTTTTTCTTAAATTGCTCTATGATAAAAAAAAACACTCACTAAATTTTTTTAAAAGTCGTTTTTGCATTTTTTTCTTATTATCTTTAAAACAAACGTTATTTGAAGTCGATATCTCTGACGTTTCTAGAGATATGGTTGACTAAAAAAGGTTCCCAAAAGTAAGCTTTGGTTTAGAATATAGGGCCCTTGAAACGTCAAAAAATTTAAAAATTTTCAATTCCACAAATCGGAATTTTTACAATAGCTTTCTATGGGAAGCTAAACGGAGTTCACCTCTTTTCTGTTGAAAATGTTCCTGAATTTTGTCTGCTATAAACCTCACGGAGCCCGAGACCGTGTCATATGTATGTTCCCAGTGAACTCTTCACCAAGTCAACCGATTTCGATGAAAGTTGGCATTTTATGTGTAATTTGGTCTAACTTGAGATATAGGATAGTTTATATATCGATTATTGGTCTTAATAATTTATAATTAACAATAAACTGATTGCCAATGTTGATGTTTGTTATTAATCGTTAGTTTCATAAGTCTCGAACAGATGGCGCCTTAAATCAGATTTTTTACAGAAAACTGTCGGACCATCTATCGTGAACTTCTCATAGATGGCGCCACGTTGGAATTCGAAATTTATTCTTCAACAACACGTGGTGCAATGTGATATTTTGATCGATCTATAACGTAACATCGCTTTTTCTGGATTATTTCTCATTTAATTTCATCTTAATATATAAAATGCAGTATCATATGTATGTTCCCAGTGAACTCTTCACCAAGTCAACCTTATTGCTATAGAAATCCTTAGAAATTCCTATTAAAACCAACCGAAGGTGTAAAAAAAAATAGCTAATAAATGTTTTTCATCGCATACGCTGCGAAGAGAATTACCTAATGATAGGACCAAAAAATGTTTTCTAATTTAGTTATTCATGGTCGTTTTAATTAGCATGCTTATAACTTAAATATCTCTATACCTATTTATGTCTACCCGTGCGAAGCCGGGACGGGCCGCTAGTATTAATAATAAAAATATCACAGAAATCTGTATTAGCGATTTCTCCTGCAATAAAAACTCTATTGAATATATTTTGTTGTTTTATTTAATTAGTTTATTTCCATCATATTTTGTTCTTCTTAAATTTATCAAAAACAAAATATTTAATTTTTATACGAACATGAAATTAACTTACAAATTGTGTTTGGCCTGGAATTGTTTCCGTTATGATTTCTTTTTTTATTTTTGTGTTATTATTTTGTATTCATAAATTAATGTGTGTTTTTTTTAATATAATAATATGTTTGTTTTTATTATAATAATATGCATACATAATTCAAAAATTAAATCTCAGTTGGGTTTTTTTAACAAAAAAAGTACAATTTTTAGAACTTTGCAATTTAAAATGAACAAAACTCTCATTGGACACATAAATATACGACAAGAGGCATTGGTTAAGATTGATTCGTTGAAGTGAAGTGAGAAGGGGAGATTATGATGAGCCAGTGTTGATATGGGAGCGGTGCATTGGCGGGGAAGAAGAAAATAAAGTAAATAGAAATGCTGGGGCAGGGGTAAACTTAACAATTTATACTCTTTGTTATTTTTCTTTTGATTATAAATTAAATCCACTCTGTTTTTCTTTTTTAATGATTTTCATTTTAATTTAAATGAGGGTACAATGTCTTACCCCCTTATACGGAACATTTAATTTGATTATATTTAATTAGGTGTGATTTTTTTTAGCTTTGTTGTCAAGTGAATTTGTTACAATTCTTCTTCTTATTATTATTTACTGCATTAGCTGACCCTGGACTATTTCTAAAATCATTTTATGCCTAAAGTACTCCATGTTTTGCTGTGAGAATGTGATCTCCCGATCCCGGCATATGAACTCGACAAACATGCAACTGAATATACCACAATCATCGTTGTTATTTTGCTGCGGCACATCCCTGACACTTTCTATCAGGAAGCCCGACGTGTCAAAGGGTCGCTTTCTCTTGTCCAGTGATTCCTCGCGCAAATACTGCTCCAGGGCAGCTAGAATTTCTGGATTTGGCGTACCCATTGAATCGTAGTACTTTATGGTACGATCTCGCAAATGGATGATGGCCATGCACCAATGAATTCCACCAATGTGTTAATAACATCACAGTTAAGCCAGTTTTTGCCAAAGAGCGTTGATATATGGCGGCGGGTGATGCGCATATTGAATTTTGATATTAAAATCTTAAAGAAAAAAATATTTCACTCAAAAGATAAAGATCAAAAAACAACAAAAATAAACATACTTGGTCCGGTGGGCCACCAAAGAGAGCTCCTTTAATGATTGCCTCATGTTCTGGCGTAATCGCTGGGAATTCTGGTTCCTCTTCGCCTTCTTGCATTTCCTTCTTCTTGTCGCGGGTTTCAGCTGATAGCACTTCCCCTCTAAAATTACGTTTTTTCTTACTGAAATAGAAGAAGAAGCAATAATACCAAAATATATGTAAAATCCTACACGACACCATATTGGCCTTCAAACAAAGGAGCTGAGTATGTTAGCTACATACATAGTTCAATTTCAAACTAACCGAAACCGGGTATCCCTAAAGTAACCTCAAAAATCGTACCTCGTATACTCGTAAGTGCTTATGTTTTTCAAATATATTTTATATTTGAATTATTTTTTCACAAATTATAATTTCATGGATAGCTAAGTTTTTTTTTTCTTTTTATTTAGTCAGTGATTTTTATTTTTCAATAATATAGAATTTGGTTCAATTTGCAAGGAAATGAAGAACGGTACGGGCAAATTGAACGCAGAAGAATAAGATATAATTCTAAAATAATGGAGCTGAGTGAGAAAAGGTTTGCATATATTTTTGTTTGGCAAAATTTGGTTTCAACAGGACGGCCGCTGGTGTAAATACTGAAGAGAATCGGCGAATTCACCGCCCCTGTTGAAGACCATTTTTAATTAAGAATGTTGTGGTAGAAGTTTGTATAGGCCATTACCAGACAATTTTTTTTTTATTTACTTTACTTAACACAACGCCTTACAAAATCAAAATGTTCGCAGCCACCGATAAAATGTTTCGTTAAGTCAAAACATCGATTTTAAGTTATCGGAAAATTCTAAAGAATCGAAGTTGTGACGACTGCCAAATTGGCTTCATACTTCCTTTTTCGTTTGACCTCCGACTGGACAAGACCATCCGTTCATCGATCGGCTACCTATTTACCATACCAAACCTCGACAATAAGCGCGAGATAAAAAGGCGAATTACACAAGTGAGTGTTTTTTTTTTTTAAAGCCATCAATATAAATTGTTTTATTTTATTGTTTGGCGAATTTCATTTTTTTTGTTTTAATAACAAAATTATGCTATAGGGTTCCGTCCGTCAATATAGTTATAATTTATAACAAAAGAGACAAACCAATCCAAGCCCTAGTGCAAGACCGAGTCGGATTCCAGTCAAAGACTAGCTTATAGCGAAGCCCTAGCTTCTCGTGCTCGATCACGGGAAGAAATCCGTGACGTACTTTAAGAAAGGCCTGATATCCCCAAATAGGGTAAGATAGAGCAAAACAAGCTAAATTTCGTGTAAAACAAGTGATAACAAATTTTGGTTAACTCTTAAATAGGGATCAGGGAAATTATTAAGAGTGCAAGTGCATACATAGTTTTTGCTATTGGTTGGGCTTGTGAAGAACACGGTGCCGACACGTCGTCGTCGAGGCACAGTGGGCCATCCACCTAGTGTTGTGGCTCCCGATGCTCAAGCGAAGCCCAGGTGCAGACAAGGTTGTACATACTCGCCCGCACATGTATGGCTCCGACCGTCACTCAAGTGTATACACCTGCGAGAATATGCACTCTAATAGACTGAACACTACCTACTTCACTCGCTGCTAGAACGCATGTAACACTCAAATATAAAACCTGAACTACGCATATCTAACAAGAACAACCATCATCGTCATCACCATCATCAGCATCCTTCACCATCATCAGCATCCTTCACCATCAAAGACCATCGACCTACTAAACCAAACCAACTTACATAGCTCTTATCTCTTAACAACCTAGACCTAGTTCCAGGGAAAGTTTAATTTTTTTTTTATGAATATACATATGTCACTCGAAACAGAATCGGAGTCACTCAACAACAAGATCCACAAAGTTAAGTATAGGGTTCCGACTCATTCTGTGATCACCAAAGTTACACTGTGGTAAAGTTTTTCTTAATCTTTTTTATTATAGCGTTTGTACGAATAAGAGCCCTAAAGGAAGCTCTTTGACTCGAGTGAAACCCCCCATCAAAGTGGTGCGCACAACTTCGCTGGAGGAGAATTATAGTGGTGAGTCAAAATTTTGATTATTTTTTTTATGTAAGAATTGACTTTGCTACGTGTAACATAGATGTAAAAAGAGGTACCGCAAAGAGCTTTTTACCCTTTGTTGAGATAGGTCAGTGACTGAAAGTTCCATCTTAACATTGTACGGACATGAATTTAAAAGTCTGGTACAGACTCTGCATACAGTGCCTACATAGGCATGAATGTTTTTATTTTGATGATTTATGCTGTTGTTGAGTGATATCAATATCTATTATGAGTGCATTTACATCTTAAAGTGATATTATTTTATTTAAAGTATAACATTTATTTTGCATTCACAAATTAGCAAAAGTACATTTGACATTCCCTGATTAGTGGACAATTGGTCCAAAATAGAAAGTAAAAGCTCTTACAAGAGTGTTAGATTTGAGAGATCAATGAATCTTCTTTTTTTTTACTTATGAATTTAAGCTTTTGTTAGTAAGGCAATTCAAAACATAATTTATACTTATTACATATTATTATATACTTTAATACTAAGGATACCATATTTGAGGTTGAAACGACTATTTTTTTTTTAATTTGTAGGTTTGAATTATCCAGTTTGAATATGATAGAATAAAATTTTATTAATAAATTTATGTATCTACATATACACATATTATGAAATTTGTCTATTTTATTGCTTAACAGGATGTTAAGTGAGTAAACGTAGAAATGAGCTTGTGAAAGGGAAATGCTTAAGGGTAACTTGGACGGTAGAGAGGTAAGTCAGATTTAGAGAATTTTTACTGCAATTTAGGGGTTGCCACGTATGATAATTAGGTGGTGTGGTAACCGAGGAGTGACTACGTTAAGTAGTATACAGTGGGAGGGCCACTACATGGAACCGAGCCCATCTAAGGTTCCACAAATGGAGACAGGGTTTTTGTCAAATTGTGATATACATAAGTAGGTTGCAGCAATTCGTTCTTTCCCTTTTTTTTTATTATTAATAGCAATATAGGCACGTAAAATGGTACACGGCGGTCCAGTGGCGATTGCAAGATCCCACCCCTCCGACGAGCTAGTTTAATTGGCATTCGCTAGCGTGCCTACCGCACTCAGCCGACTGGACAACCTAGCTTCACGCCCGAGGATATCTTTAAGAATCCTGTGATTTAAGGATATCTAAGGGAATGCATAAAATCATACATGCCTTGAAGCTAGGAACAGCAATTCCGTTACACAGGTGGCGCCCAACTTGGTGGCAAGAATTGTGTTGCAATTCTCGAGACATTTTTTTTTAGTAATTCATTTTTTTTTTTTTCGTATATGCCTGAGCCGATTACACCTTTATCCACTTTTTAAGAATTATATGGAAGATTTGTGTGAACTAAATAGGATATGTCCGGTTGTTGCGTAGGGTTTTCGCAACATCAAGAAGCAAATTCCAAGAAGGTTCATACATAAGATAAGATCTTTTTTTTAGTTTGAACTAATGTCCTGACATTGTGTGGTTACAATTTACAAATTTCAGTTTAGCATTTTCAGACTATATCTAAGAGTTCATAGTTTTGGTTAAGCAGTGGCCAGGGGGATTTCGTCGGACGACCGGGGGATATAGATTCATGTAGATCACGTCTCCGTCCGCAGCGCCCGAGTTATGTCCCAGCTAATTCGAAAAATATCAATTACTTTACAACTTAATAAAACAATCATCAATTTGCTCTAAAGCAAAAGGAAGTTGCGTATATTACAAAGATACAAATACAGTGTATCTAAAAACAGCTGATAGTTGTGTTCTTTAAAGAAGGTTTAGTTTGGTTCTGATCGACCGTAGGAGATGTGTATGATATGAGCGGAGCATATCGCTATGCATGCGTTCAGAAAACAAATTTTTTTTTTTAAACAAAGCTATACATTAAAGAAAAACCAATCTTCATTTATTTTATCTTTACCGTCTAAGTATCCCTAAGTTGATTACCTTTCTCAAGCTCCAATTTTTGATGATTATAGCGCACACATACAATTTTGTTTTTGTATTTTTTTTTTTATTGCAAAATCCTTCATTGAATTATTTTTTTTTATGGAGTATTAAAAACCTAACATACTCAACATTTTTTTTGAATCCGCGTTCAATAGAACACACAACAAACAAATAGAATAAACCTTTTTATTTACATTTGAACTAATATGGGGCCTAAACAACAAATTTCAAATCGCAATACGCGAAAAACGAATAATGATGATGATGAAGACGATCAGTCGCGTAATAACCCTGGTACAGGTGAACATGAAATCGCTGGTTCCGGTCCATCGGGATCAAGTCAGAAAAATTTATCTCAGGATGAGAAGCTTACACGTATCATCCAAAATATAGTTACGGCCTCAATAGGGTTAAGTAGGGCTGAAGACCTTCAAAGACGTCAAGAAGAAGCCGAAGCCGAAAGGTTAAGCCTTCGGAGACAAATTATGTCAGACGTGAGAGAAGAACTTAGAACTTTCCGCCATTCTCCTGCTCCTGCTCCGGAAGTTCACCCCCTTGCTAATGTTAACACACTAAATACTAGTAGATTCCTAAATGAAATTGAAGTTCAAAACAACATAGACGAAAATCGTAACGCAAACGAACACACGAATCAAAACCAAAATCAAAATCAGGATGAAATTAACGCAGGAAATACATATAGGCCTCAAAGAGAACCACATGAAAGTAGTCGAGAAGAGTTAGACTTTCATCCGAGTGAAAATTTTCAAAATTTTATGAACAGAATAGAGGGTCTAGCCATCAATCCTAGTTCGAGCAATCCAGCTCCTAGTTCCAACAATCAAGGTTCAAATCCTACGCAATGGACACGACCAGTTGATTTTAAGAAATGGGGACTAAAGTTCGACAAGGAAAGAATGTCCATTGAAGACTTCCTCTTTAGACTAAATCGCCTAAAAACTTCTTATAAGGTTTCCTGGGATGATATTTTCCTACATTTTCATATCTTCGTATCAGGTGAAGTCGAGACGTGGCTTTGGATTTACTTGAAAGCCAATCCGGGTGCTACTTGGCCACATTTAGAGCTTGCTCTCTTAGAGCAATACCAACGCCTAGAGACTGACACTGAAATTTCGCGAACAATGTTTGACCGACGTCAGAGTCAGACGGAAACTTTCGATAGTTTCTATTTAGACATCATGAAACTGAATTCACGCTTACGAAAACCAAAAACATCTCATGAATTAATAGATCTCATTAAGCAAAATGTCAAAAGACGAACCGGGGAACTGTTAATAACATTCTCCACAAAAAGTCTACCCGAAGTGGTGTACGTTTGTCGTACCATCGAAAAACGCTTCAGTCAATATGAAAATATGAGAACTAAAACATTTCAGATACCAAATTCCAGTACCCGGCCTAAAGTTAATGAGTTAGACGTACGAGACGAGGATGAGGAGTCCCAAAGTTTTGACGCTGTTGAGGCTATCTCACAGCCGAAAAACCTTAACTCTTATACATGTTGGAACTGCAAGTGCAAAGGCCATACGTACAAGTTTTGTAATAGTCCACAGAGGAACTTATTTTGCTTTCGGTGTGGTTTAGAAAACACTACCTTACCTAAATGTCCAAAGTGTTCGGGAAACCGGAACCGGGGCAATCCAACCGGGGAGTTTTGTCCTACACAGGTGAACCCGGAACAGAAACAGACTTAGATAATTTTAAGCATTTACATAATGAAAATAAACCTGCAATTTCAAACCCCAATCTGACTTATTCCACAATACGACCAGAAAATTCTATAGACAGTAACCAAACTTTAAAGACCAATTCAAATATTCAAATTCTCAAAAGACCTGTGCATAAACCGGAAGTAAAACCCAAGGACTGTTGTGCGGAGAAAATTCAAAAACCTTCACTGCACGAAAGATTGATAAATTATTATGGTGTGCGTGATCGTATTTTTAAAACTCCTTCAAATCGTATTTTAAAATTGAGGGAAAAATTTAAAGAGAAACGCGAAGCACATCGATCTATTTCTGCTACTACACTAGAACGTGGCGTTGACCCAAGGCCATACGCCAATGTGACGATTTTCGGAAAAAAGATGCTAGGACTACTGGACAGTGGGGCATGCATAAGCTGTCTAGGTGCCGGATGTCTTGACTTTGTTAAATCTGAGGGAATTTCGTTCAAGTCTGTTAATAATGCCTGTAAAGTAAAAACAGCAAGTGGTCAGACTCAATCAATAATAGGTCAACTTTTGACGACAGTAACTTATAAAGGATGTTCAAAGAAAATCAAGTTGTACTTAGTACCTTCATTGGAACAATCCTTATATTTAGGGGTGAATTTTTGGAATTCTTTCGGAATCGCAAAACATATATTTTCTGATATTTCCTCTCTAGACTGTCTTCGTGATTCAAATGCTCACGAGCTCACTTCAGATCAAACAATGAACCTTGAACAGGTGATAAGCTTGTTTCCCTCGGCATCCAAATTTGGTCTCGGTAAAACGTCGCTTGAAGAACACATTATAGACACAGGTGAGGCCGAGCCGGTAAAACAACGTCATTACCCGGTCTCTCCAGCGGTACAAGCCCTAATGTATAAAGAACTGGATAGGATGATTGCCTTAGGAGTAATTGAAGAAAGCCAAAGTGCATGGAGCTCTCCAATGGTTATGGTGCAAAAACCAGGGAAAAATAGATTATGCCTAGACTCGAGGAAAGTGAATAAGATGACGAAAAAGGATGCTTATCCTCTTCATCATGTTGATGGCTTGCTTAGTCGACAAACAGATACCCATTATATATCGACTGTGGATTTAAAGGACGCATTTTGGCAAATACCTCTGGAGAGAGCCTCAAGGGAAAAAACTGCGTTTACCGTGCCCGGCCGACCCTTATATCAGTTCACCGTCATGCCATTCGGCCTTTGCAATGCTGCCCAAAGGCTTTGCAGACTTATGGACAAGGTCGTTCCACATGAGTTAAGACAACATGTTTATGTCTATTTGGATGATCTGTTAGTGGTCTCGTCGACGTTTGAGGAACACATGAAAATCTTATCGAAGCTTGCCATGCTATTGAAAAGCGCCGGATTAACAATTAATTTATCCAAATCAAAATTTTGCTTTCGAGAATTAAAATTTTTAGGTTTCATTATTGGGGGTGGGTGTATTCAGACCGATCCGGATAAAGTATCTGCGATAAAAGATTTTCCCGTCCCAAAAACAGCAAAACAGGTCAGACGTTTTTTAGGTTTATCTGGGTGGTATAGACGATTTGTCAATAATTATTCGTCCTTAGCTACACCATTGACTGATACACTTAAAAAGTGTAAATCTTTTAACTTCACGCCCGAAGCTTTGAAAGCGTTTGAAGAATTAAAACAGGCTTTATCGTCAGCACCTATTCTCGTAAACCCAGACTTTCAAAAGCCATTTAAAATATTGTGTGATGCGTCTACGACAGGAGTAGGAAGTGTGTTGTGCCAAGAAGACGAAAACGGGGTGGAAAGACCGATATATTACTTTTCTCACAAACTAACACAGGCACAACGCAATTATAGTATTACGGAGCTAGAGTGCTTAGCAGCCGTTCTAGGGGTGGAAAAATTTCGTTGCTACGTGGAGGGACAAGAATTTACCATAATTACCGACCACGCCAGCCTACGATGGCTAATGAGCCAAAAAGACCTGAATGGGCGTTTAGCACGATGGAGTCTCCGACTTCAACGTTTTTCGTTTAAGATTGAACACAGGAAAGGTTCTCTAAATGTAGTTCCGGATGCGCTTTCGCGTGTCTACAGTGTTGATGAATTCACTAAAACAGAAAATGAGACAAATAGATCAGAAATTTTGCACGTCGATCTTGAAGATCCAGCTTTCAAGTCAGACGAATACCTAGGGTTAATTAAAACCATTGATAATAATCAAGACCAGTTACCTGACCTTCGCGTGTCAGATGGGTTCGTGTATAAAAAGGTGAAACCCTGCACAGGTAATCCCCTAGAAGATGACTGTGTGTGGAAGCTCTGGATACCGTCCAAGCTGACGACCAGTTTGATTCGGTTAGCCCATGAACCTCCTCGCGCATCTCATGGTGGTGTAGCCAAAACATTGTATCGCATTCGCAACCGTTTTTACTGGCCTAATATGGCGGCTCAAGTTAAAACGCTTGTTGGCGATTGCAACATCTGCAAGACCTGCAAAGCACCAAACTCAACTTTGAGGCCACCAATGGGACAAGCGTTTATGGTAGACAGACCTTTTCAGCATGTCTATGTTGATTTTTTAGGACCTTACCCAAGGTCAAAAAAGGGCAACATCCACATAATTGTGTGCCTTGACCAACTAACGAAGTTCGTTCTGGTTAAAGCCTTAAAAAAAGCTACTGGTGAAACTGCTATTAGATTTTTGGAAGATGAAGTGTTTTCCATATTCGGAGTACCCGAGTCTCTGCTGTCCGATAACGGTAAGCAATTTGTAGGGAAAGAATTTTCCAAATTCCTCACAAGTTATGGAACTAAGCATTTAAAAACAGCTTCATATGCACCCCAATCAAACGCTAGTGAACGAGTTAACCGCTCGATCATCGCCGCAATCCGATCATATATAGGTTCAGACCAATCTCATTGGGATCAACATCTACCATCCATAGTAAGCGCATTACGTACTACTATTCATACTGCGATTGGCATGTCACCTCACGAAGCCCTCTTTGGCCAAAGCAAAATCGAACATGCTTCAGACTATGAAATTTTACGGAAGCTAAGAAATGTTAACAATCCCGAATTTAACATTTTACCCAAATCAGCCAAAATGAATATTATTCACAAGAGAATAAAAGAATCGTTGGCCCAGTCACATACCAATTATGAAAAAACATACAATCTCAGGAGTAAGGATCGAATATATAAAATAGGACAAAAAGTCTTCAAAAGAAACTTTATCCTAAGTGATGCAACGAAAAACAGAAACGCCAAGCTATGTCGAAAATTTATACCAGCGCTTGTAAAGAATGTAGCCGGAAAGAGTTTGTATGAACTGACTGACTTATATGGAAATAATCTTGGTGTAGTACACGCCAAGGACATAAGAGAATAGAACTAAATCTAGATTCTTAACGCATAATAGAAATTGCCTTTTTCCTTTTCCATTTCTGACATTAAATATCATAAATTGAAAAGTTGTGTATAGGCCATTACCAGACAATTTTTTTTTTATTTACTTTACTTAACACAACGCCTTACAAAATCAAAATGTTCGCAGCCACCGATAAAATGTTTCGTTAAGTCAAAACATCGATTTTAAGTTATCGGAAAATTCTAAAGAATCGAAGTTGTGACGACTGCCAAATTGGCTCCATACTTCCTTTTTCGTTTGACCTCCGACTGGACAAGACCATCCGTTCATCGATCGGCTACCTATTTACCATACCAAACCTCGACAATAAGCGCGAGATAAAAAGGCGAATTACACAAGTGAGTGTTTTTTTTTTTTAAAGCCATCAATATAAATTGTTTTATTTTATTGTTTGGCGAATTTCATTTTTTTTGTTTTAATAACAAAATTATGCTATAGGGTTCCGTCCGTCAATATAGTTATAATTTATAACAAAAGAGACAAACCAATCCAAGCCCTAGTGCAAGACCGAGTCGGATTCCAGTCAAAGACTAGCTTATAGCGAAGCCCTAGCTTCTCGTGCTCGATCACGGGAAGAAATCCGTGACGTACTTTAAGAAAGGCCTGATATCCCCAAATAGGGTAAGATAGAGCAAAACAAGCTAAATTTCGTGTAAAACAAGTGATAACAAATTTTGGTTAACTCTTAAATAGGGATCAGGGAAATTATTAAGAGTGCAAGTGCATACATAGTTTTTGCTATTGATTGGGCTTGTGAAGAACACGGTGCCGACACGTCGTCGTCGAGGCACAGTGGGCCATCCACCTAGTGTTGTGGCTCCCGATGCTCAAGCGAAGCCCAGGTGCAGACAAGGTTGTACATACTCGCCCGCACATGTATGGCTCCGACCGTCACTCAAGTGTATACACCTGCGAGAATATGCACTCTAATAGACTGAACGCTACCTACTTCACTCGCTGCTAGAACGCATGTAACACTCAAATATAAAACCTGAACTACGCATATCTAACAAGAACAACCATCATCGTCATCACCATCATCAGCATCCTTCACCATCATCAGCATCCTTCACCATCAAAGACCATCGACCTACTAAACCAAACCAACTTACATAGCTCTTATCTCTTAACAACCTAGACCTAGTTCCAGGGAAAGTTTAATTTTTTTTTTATGAATATACATATGTCACTCGAAACAGAATCGGAGTCACTCAACAACAAGATCCACAAAGTTAAGTATAGGGTTCCGACTCATTCTGTGATCACCAAAGTTACACTGTGGTAAAGTTTTTCTTAATCTTTTTTATTATAGCGTTTGTACGAATAAGAGCCCTAAAGGAAGCTCTTTGACTCGAGTGAAACCCCCCATCAAAGTGGTGCGCACAACTTCGCTGGAGGAGAATTATAGTGGTGAGTCAAAATTTTGATTATTTTTTTTATGTAAGAATTGACTTTGCTACGTGTAACATAGATGTAAAAAGAGGTACCGCAAAGAGCTTTTTACCCTTTGTTGAGATAGGTCAGTGACTGAAAGTTCCATCTTAACATTGTACGGACATGAATTTAAAAGTCTGGTACAGACTCTGCATACAGTGCCTACATAAGCATGAATGTTTTTATTTTGATGATTTATGCTGTTGTTGAGTGATATCAATATCTATTATGAGTGCATTTACATCTTAAAGTGATATTATTTTATTTAAAGTATAACATTTATTTTGCATTCACAAATTAGCAAAAGTACATTTGACATTCCCTGATTAGTGGACAATTGGTCCAAAATAGAAAGTAAAAGCTCTTACAAGAGTGTTAGATTTGAGAGATCAATGAATCTTCTTTTTTTTTACTTATGAATTTAAGCTTTTGTTAGTAAGGCAATTCAAAACATAATTTATACTTATTACATATTATTATATACTTTAATACTAAGGATACCATATTTGAGGTTGAAACGACTATTTTTTTTTTAATTTGTAGGTTTGAATTATCCAGTTTGAATATGATAGAATAAAATTTTATTAATAAATTTATGTATCTACATATACACATATTATGAAATTTGTCTATTTTATTGCTTAACAGGATGTTAAGTGAGTAAACGTAGAAATGAGCTTGTGAAAGGGAAATGCTTAAGGGTAACTTGGACGGTAGAGAGGTAAGTCAGATTTAGAGAATTTTTACTGCAATTTAGGGGTTGCCACGTATGATAATTAGGTGGTGTGGTAACCGAGGAGTGACTACGTTAAGTAGTATACAGTGGGAGGGCCACTACATGGAACCGAGCCCATCTAAGGTTCCACAAATGGAGACAGGGTTTTTGTCAAATTGTGATATACATAAGTAGGTTGCAGCAATTCGTTCTTTCCCTTTTTTTTTATTATTAATAGCAATATAGGCACGTAAAATGGTACACGGCGGTCCAGTGGCGATTGCAAGATCCCACCCCTCCGACGAGCTAGTTTAATTGGCATTCGCTAGCGTGCCTACCGCACTCAGCCGACTGGACAACCTAGCTTCACGCCCGAGGATATCTTTAAGAATCCTGTGATTTAAGGATATCTAAGGGAATGCATAAAATCATACATGCCTTGAAGCTAGGAACAGCAATTCCGTTACAAGTTACATTGCCACTTTTGACAACAAACTTTCTACCATTAAGCATATCATAAAGTATATACAACAATGGCTTGCTTATGCCAAGCCTGCTCAGTTTTAGGTAAAGACCCTCTAACCATACGGTGTCAAAGGCCTTTTCCAAATCAACCAGAACAGCACCTGTACATTGTTGTTTTGCTTTATTCCATTGGATATCAGAAACAAGTTTAGACGCAGCATGAATTGTGTCATGACCCGCCTTGAGCCCGAACTGTTTATCCGGAATTATTTTGTTGTCCGCAGCCCACTTAGTCAGAGCCCTATTGATGATCTTTTCGAAAACTTTGCTGATGCTCGGAAGAAGACTTATCGACCGAAGATTTGACGGGTTGGAGTTGTCCTTTCACTAACCATCACGCTACGGGTACTACTCTTCTATATTAATGAAAAATAAAAATCACTGAATAAATAAAAAGAAAAAAAAAACTTAGCTATCCATGAAATTATAATTTGTGAAAAAATAATTCAAATATAAAATATATTTGAAAAACATAAGCACTTACGAGTATACGAGGTACGATTTTTGAGGTTACTTTAGGGATACCCGGTTTCGGTTAGTTTGAAATTGAACTATGTAGGTAACATACTCAGCTCCTTTGTTTGAAGCCCAATATGGTGTCGTGTAGGATTTTACATATATTTTGGTATTATTGCTTCTTCTTCTATTTCAGTAAGAAAAAACGTAATTTTAGAGGGGAAGTGCTATCAGCTGAAACCCGCGACAAGAAGAAGGAAATGCAAGAAGGCGAAGAGGAACCAGAATTCCCAGCGATTACGCCAGAACATGAGCCAATCATTAAAGGAGCTCTCTATTGGCCCACCGGATCAAGTATGTTTATTTTTGTTTTCTTTTGATCTTTATTTTTTGAGTGAAATATTTTTTTCTTTAAGATGTTAATATCAAAATTCGATATGATCATCACCCTCCCCGATATATCAACGCCCTTTGGCAAAACCTGGCTTAACGGTGAAGTTAATAAATTCTACATGAATCTCCTCAAAGAGCGTGGTGAGAATCGGCACGAAGAGGGCCTCCCCAAATTCTATGCAATGACCTTAAGGTATGTGGTTGTTGAGTAAAACTCGGTTGTAAGTCGAAATGAATACTAATTTTATTTCACTACGTTACTTCTATATATGTATATACAATTTTCTTGTCTTATCTATCTATTCTTAATGTCTATGTTTCTTATCTTTCTATTTATCTGTAGATAACCGTCAGTGTATGCTTAGGGTGATGTCTTATCTTTATTTCACATACACATTGGGTTATCTATAGATTGGGTATGTTCATGTTTGAACATTCTGCGGGCCAACAGAAATTGCTAAAATTCTTTTTCTGAATTTTGTGCCTCGTATTATATAAATTACTAAAATAATAACCGAAATGCAACTTAACATTAATCCGCTGTGACCGCTTATGTGGTGAAAGTCCAAGCCCTTAAGGTGAATGTTTTCCTTCTTGAACCTTTCCAATTTTAAATACTCAGCTCCTTTGTTTGAAGCCCAATATGGTGTCGTGTAGGATTTTACATATATTTTGGTATTATTGCTTCTTCTTCTAATTCAGTAAGAAAAAACGTAATTTTAGAGTGGAAGAGCTACCAGCTGAAACCCGCGACAAGAATAAGGAAATGCAAGAAGGCGAAGAGGAACCAGAATTCCCAGCGATTACGCCAGAACATGAGGCAATCATTAAAGGAGCTCTCTTTGGTGGCCCACCGGATCAAGTATGTTTATTTTTGTTTTCTTTTGATCTTTATTTTTTGAGTGAAATATTTTTTTCTTTAAGATTTTAATATCAAAATTCAATGTGCGCATCACCCGCCGCCATATATCAACGCTCTTTGGCAAAAACTGGCTTAATTTTGATGTTATTAACTTCTACATGAAGCTCCTCACACAGCGTGGTGAGAATCGGCACGAAGAGGGCCTCCCCAAGGTCTATGCAATGAATACATTGTTTTTGCAGAGATTAATGCAGTTAGGTTAGGTTAGGTTATATGGGCTGACAGTTGATTTTATTACCGTCACACTTAGATCAATGTAGATCCATTGTGATACCCTGAAGTGTTGTAACTTCTGAAAAAGTGATTTAACCTATGAATTCTATGGTTGATCGAGCCATTTGGTGGACTTGATAAAGTTCAATAGGCGATTGCCTGGGAGTTCAGATAGTTCTTCTAGTTCATTAAAGAAATAGTTGCCTAAGAATTTTGATCTGGTACGGCAGAGTGCTCGACAGTGGCATAGAAAATGAGCCGTGTTTTCGTGCTCATCGCCGCAGCCTCTGCATATGTCGTCCGTACTAAGCCCCTTCTACCTGAGCGTCGAACTTGTCGAGTTGTAGAAGCTGAGTAAGGGCAATGATTCTCGGGAATTATTTCCCCAGAAGAGTCCTGAAACCAAAGGTCGCTCGCCCCCTCCCCTTCCCAATCCTTTACCCCCACCTCCGTCAGCTCTGTGATATTATGCTGGCTGACGTCTCCTTATCCCCTGACTGTATGGTATATAACTGTCTGTCAATGCCTAGTTTCCTTCCTGGGACGCTTATGGCTTAATTGCTGTTCGTCTCTCCTTTTCCAAAACATATCCTTCCCTTAAACTTCCCAATTGGGCTGGATCTAAGGTGTTATACGACCCGTGCCGATGATCGGCCAGGCTGAGGGCCCAATTAAAAAACTAGCTCAGTCGCTAACGGAGTATCCGGATACCTGGCGACCTCCGGATTAACTAGCCTTATCTGTATACACGGATCTCTGTACAGATGGACCACCCCTTATCCGCTACTCGTGGGATTCAAAATGAACTTTCTTAAAACAAAACAAAAACAAAATCAAAAGACCGAACCGGCCAGCAGTACGACGGCAAAGTTGTCTGCTGTTCATCCCTCTCCCACTGGTGCCGACAAGGCTGTGGACACTCACAGCCCTGTTGTCGCCAGTGGAATATCGGACAAACAGGTAACATCACCTTCTTCCTGTAGTGAGGCAGTTGTGAAGAACGGCTCCTCTACTACCACAGAGAGTAAACCTCTCAACTCTTCTACACCGCGAGTCGGAGGTAGTAGGGCTATGGTGCCAGGTCCTTCTACCTCCAAAGCAAATAATCCCAAAGAAGGTCCTGGGGGAGATGGGCGTAAGCTCAGACCCTCCAAGGCCTACTACAGGGACATGCGTAATGCTAAGAGGATTCTCCAGACGTTTGGTGAACAACTAGGCGCTGGAGGAAACTCTCAGCATGACGCCAAGATAAAATGGGCCAAGAATTTTATGGCCAAAAATAATTTGAAGACCAGCCAAGACTCAACGTCGAAGCGACAAAGGTCTATGGAAGGTAGTGTTTCACTACCTAAACGCCCCAAAGTGCTAAACACCAGCACTTCTCTTGACCCTCGCAAGGCAAAAATGTCCTTCAGTGACGTTCTGAAGGACAAAATGGTAGTCGCGATTGTCGACAAAAGTGATGTAGATGGCACGATCTCTGCCGAGAACTGGACATTGGTCAAAGGACAGCTGGCCTTCAGTTTTGTCGAGATCATGTCTGACAATCCGGGACCACCGCCCATCACAAAAGATGGCGGCTGGCATCAGGGACACATCAAGTTGATGGTCTGTGATGATCAGAGGTCGTGCGACCTACTGACGCTGGCGGTCAGCCGACTTGGAGAGGTCTGGCCTGGTGCTAAGCTGGAGGTTGTAGCAAAGGAGGATATTCCTTGCAGACCAAGAGCTCGCATCACGGTTCCGGCCATATTCAAGGAAGCAGACCACGTATTGAAGGTAATCCGGCTCTCCAATCCAACCCTTCCTACTCACAACTGGAAGGTTGCGAAATTGGAGGATCCAAAGGGACCCTGCAAGGGTGCAATTGTAATCATCAATGCAGAGTCCCTTTCTCCTCTGGCGCAATCAAAAGGTGTGATTAGGTTTGGGTTCGATGAAATTACGCTGAGGGTCTATAAAAAAGATGGGGTCGAGGCACAAACCCTTCCCCCTCCCCCACCCACACAAGCGGAAACTGCTGCTGAGGAACCTGGTGCATCGGTCACACTTCCTTCATTGGAAGACGATGCAGCTCAGGTATCCCCAGTAACAGAGGAAGCTCCTTACACCGACCAAGGTTTTTCCGCAATGGAGGCCGAGGTCTACGACAGCGGAGATGAGGACATTCTTTTAGAATCGTCCTCTGATATGGATGACTCCGACATTACTGTGTTGGAGGCTGATCGGGAGTGCAGTAGCAAAAATGCTGCGGTTACTCCAGATTAACCTCCAACACTCCATAAAGGCTTCGGCCTCCCTTCTTCTTCGCCTATCCAGCAGCGATGAAGATATTGTCCTGATTCAAGAACCCTGGATTGTTAAATCCATTGTTCGAGGAATCAGGACTCCCAGATACTGCGTACTGTATGCATCAGGTGAGGATGAACCCAGATCTTGCATATTAGTAAAACGCAGCCTAAATGTATATTTACTCCCTAATTTCAGCGATCGAGATATCACCGCCGCAAGTCTGGAAACAGCCAGAGGAACGTTCTGGCTGGCGTCGGCGTATCTTGGCCACGACCATCTTGGCCCTCTCCCGGGTGACACTCTGGAGAGATTGATAACTGAAGCACAAAGGCTCAACATCGGCCTCATCATCGGTAGTGACGCTAACGCCCACCATACAGTATGGGGTAGCACGGATATAAACGACAGAGGTGAATCTCTTTTCGACTATATTCTAAACACTAACCTACTCGTAAGTAACGTTGGTAATGAGCCAACCTTTATTACTAAAAATCGACAAGAAGTTTTAGATATAACTCTTGTCTCCGACTTCATTAATAATAATATTTTGAACTGGAAGGTATCTAAAGATCACTCCTTTTCTGATCATAGATACATCCAGTTTGACTTTATAAATGAATCACCTTGCCAACCGATCTTTCGAAATCTGAAAAGAACAAATTGGCCAAAATACAAGAGAACGTTAAATAGTTTAGTAAAACCTGAACTTTTTAATACTCCCTCCAACATTGAAGATCTTGACGACAAAGTCAATAATCTAACATTAGCCCTAAACAAAGCTCTAGACACTGCATGCCCTCTAATACAAGTAAGAGGTAAAAAGAAGCCACACTGGTGGAACTCAGGGCTGGATCCACTTCGAAAAGAATGCAGAAAACTCTTTAACAGAGCGAAAGCTTCTAGAGACATGTCAGACTGGGATTCATATAAAGAATCACTGAAGATTTATAAAAAAGAACTGAGGAAAACCAAACGATCGTCTTGGAGAAACTTCTGTAGCAACGTGGAAGATTGCTCCGAAGCATCCAGGCTGCGCAAAATCCTCTCCAAAAATCCAATCATGCCAAGCTGCTTGAAAAACGCCTCTGGCCTCTGGACCAATTCAAGCGAAGAATCGCTCAACTTGCTACTAGACGTTCACTTTCCTGGTAGCTCTAATATTATTAATAACATTGCACCTAATAATGGTGACAATATATTACATCCCCCACAAGGTCTAGTCACTAGGGAAAAACTCAAATGGGCTATTAACAGCTTTAAGCCATATAAATCTGCTGGTCCGGATGGTGTAATTCCAGCCGAACTGCAAGAAAATGCAAGTTTTCTAATACCCATCCTAGAAAACATATTCAAGGGATGCCTTAAATTGGCATACATTCCGATGTCTTGGAGACAAGTTAAAGTTGTTTTTATTCCAAAAGCCGGAAAATCCAGCCACGTTAACCCTAAAGACCTAAGACCTATCAGCTTATCATCATTCCTTCTCAAAACTTTTGAACGTTTGATCGATATCCACCTAAGGGCAAGTATTGATAAGTCCCTCCTTTCAAAGGCTCAACATGCCTACAACAAAGGGAAATCAGTTGAAACGGCTCTGCACAGTATAGTACGTACAATCGAATATTCCCTCCATCATAAAGAGTACACCTTAGTTGCCTTCTTAGATATAGAAGGTGCATTTAACAATGTCGACACATCTGCAATTGCACGTGTATTGACATCTCTGAAGGTAGATAAGTCGATCAGCGAATTGATTAATCAAATGCTGATAAGCAGGATTATCAATTCAAAACTGGGCGATTTTACTACACAAAAGGGTGTCAGTAGAGGTACGCCACAAGGTGGTGTCCTATCCCCTCTCCTCTGGAACTTAGTAATAAATGAATTACTAATTACTCTAGAAAGAGAGGGATACAGAGTGTTTGCCTATGCGGACGATGTTGCTATTGCGGTAACGGGTAAACACCCCAATATACTAAAAGACCTCTTACAAAACGCTTTAAATAAGCTCACCAGATGGGCTAATCGGTGTGGACTAGGCGTTAACCCACAAAAAACCGACCTTGTCCTCTTCACAAGGAAATACAAAGTCCCACACATTGACCCTCCCCTCATAAATGGTGTACCACTTAAATTCTCTGAACAAGCAAAATACTTGGGTCTCATTTTAGATAAGAAATTAAGTTGGAAACCTAATATTCAAGAGAGAATAAACAAGGCCACAGTAGCCCTGTTCTCCTGTAAAAAGGCCATTGGTAATAAATGGGGCCTACAGCCCCGCATTACACACTGGCTATACATCTCGGTCATAAGACCGATCCTTACTTATGGAGTAGCGGTATGGTGGACGGCGCTAGATACAGCGACAAATCGCGATAAACTCAGCAAAGTCCAACGAACAGCCTGCCTGTGTATGGGAGGAGCACTTAGCTCCACCCCTCCGCCTCACTAGATGTTCTGTTCCATCTAATACCGCTGGACATTTTCAGCAAGCAAACAGCCGCTAACACTGCCATACGGCTTCAAGCCTCCTCTCTGTGGATCAATAATGGAATTGGCCACACCACTATTTTGAACTCGTTCAGAACTATAAACAGTAATATTGACTACACCATACCCCATCCTCAGTTTAATAACTATAGCTTCAAAGTGACTATACCTCCCAGGTCTTCTTGGGAGAATACATCATTTTTGAATGATGGTCCTATAAACTTCTATACAGACGGATCAAAAACGGAGGATGGGGTTGGTGGAGGCGTATACTCAGATAGACTAAACTTAAGTCTCTCCTTTCGTCTACCCGATCATTGTAGCGTGTTCCAAGCTGAAATCCTGGCTATAAAAGAAGTCCTATCCTGGCTTAGAGAAAACGTTATATCATCTAATGATATACGCATCTTCTCGGATAGCCAAGCCGCGTTAAAGTCCCTAGACTCTGTCTCCACAAACTCACTAACAGCCCTAAATTGTCGATCATCTCTTACGGAGATGGCTACACAGTTCAACATTCACCTTCTCTGGGTGCCGGGCCATAGAGACATTCCAGGAAATTGCAAAGCTGACGAACTTGCAAAAAGCGGAACAACTTTACCTCTGCTGGCTCATAATGCTAACATAGGTATCCCTCTAGCTACATGTAAACTTATGCTAAAGCAAGATACCATAGAGAAAACAAACCTCAGGTGGAATAACACCACCACCTGTGTCGCAACAAAACTAATTTGGCCTATTCTTAGTGCCAGGCGCTCAAAACAATTAATCTCTCTGAGTAGATTGCACATTAGCTACGTTATAGGTGTCCTGACTGGGCACTGCTTAATAGGAAGGCATGCTATTCGACTTGGAGCCCCTGCAAATGATTTTTGTAGGAGTTGCTTGGACGAAGAAGAAGAGGAGACAATCTCTCATCTTCTGTGCACATGCCCTGCCTTATCACACAGACGTAGAATCCACCTTGGAGACTACTACTTTAACGATACCAGCGATCTAAAAAATTCAGACATTACTTGTCTCCTACGCTTCATTCGAAGCTCCAATTGGTTCAACGAGTTAAGCTGATTAACTGATCCATGTGGTATCACAATGGACCATACTTTGGTCTAAGTGTGTTGGATGCCCCAACCAACAGCCACTTTAACCTAACCTAACCTAAGCCCCATCTTCTTTTTGTGGTAGCCAAGTAGGTTATGTCCCGTTATCACACTTATGAGGGATCTTAGGGACGGTTTTTTGAGAAGTAAAATCTTTTTGGATTTTTCCTTGTCGTAATGAGGCCAGAGTTTCCTGGTATTACCGCAGGTTTCTAGTAGGTTCCATCTATCATTTGCTTTTTGAATGATATTATTACTAATGTTTTTCTTTAGTTCGCATTGAGGGATTCTGATGTTGTGGTCTATGAGAGAGGGATCAAGTACCGAGCCTTCTCTTGCAAGCTCATCCGCTTTTTCATTTCCTGGCACACCACTGTGACCGGGAACCCAGCAGAGTCTTACGTTGTGCTGCATACCAAGAACCCTTAGCTCTTCGCGACAGCAAGAAACAAGCTTTGACTTGATTTGCGTGGCAGAGATCGCTTTTATTGCTGCTTGGCTATTAATGAAAAAGGTGATATCAGCGTGTGGTATCGCCATCATGGATATTTGATTAGCAGCGTTTTTCACTGCCAAGATCTCAGCTTGGAAGACGCTGCTATGGTCAGGAATTCTGAATGAACTGGCAAGGCTAAGATTTTCTGAGTAGAAACCTGCCCCTACCCCAGTAGTCATTTTCGAACCATCGGTGAAGATGGTAAGATTCGATTCGTTAGTGTAGGGTACACTGTTTTCCCAGTCCTCTCTATTAGGGAAGCTGGTAGTGAAGTTTTTATTGAAGTCTAGATAAGGGGTCATGTAATCAGTACGAACGTTATTGCTAACGTATTTTGTAAGGATCGTGGTATGACCGTGTTGACTAGATCTCCAAATATCGGTCTGACTAAGTCGGAGAGCGCTGTTTGCTGCTGATTCTTGTGCAAATAAGTCTATGGGGGTGAGATTTAGGATCGCTTCGAGACCCGCAGTTGGGGTAGTCCTCATCACCCCCGTAGTGCTAATGCATGCCATTCTTTGTACTTTGGTAAGGGTTTTTAAGTTCGTGGATATCTCCAGAGCTTGCCACAAAACCAAACTGCCATAAGTTAGGATGGGTCTAACAATGGCTGTGTACATCCACATGATTATCTTTGGACTTGGTCCCCAGTTTCTTCCCAGAATCCTGTTACACGAGTAGAGTGCAATCATGGCTTTCTTGTATCTTTCCTGTATGTTTAGACCCCAGTTGAGTTTCTTGTCCAAGATAACTCCGAGGTATCTTGCTTTTTCTGAAACTATAAGTGGGGTGTTGTCAATTGTTGGTATCTCAAAAGAAGGTATTTTCCTTCTGTTGGTGAAAAGTACCAGTTCTGTTTTCAGGGGGTTAATCTTCAGACCGCATTTCTTGGTCCAGTTATTGACCAAAGTTAATGCGCCTTCTAGTTGTTCGCTTACCGTGGTCAGGTATTTACCCGTCGCTAGAAGCGCTAAGTCGTCGGCATAAGCTATAATTCTGACACCGCTGTTTTTGAGTTTGATGAGAATTTCATTCATCACCAAAGTCCAGAGGAGGGGTGAGAGGATTCCGCCTTGTGGAGTCCCTCTAGATGTATACATCTTTATATCAGAGCTACCTAGTACGCAATGGATTTGTCTGCTTTTCAACATACACGTAATCCATTTTATAAGTGTAGGTTCTATTTTAAGATCAGTGAGAGCTTTTTCTATGGCACTGTTGTGGACATTGTTGAATGCTCCTTCGATATCAAGAAAAGAGGCAAGGGTGTATTCTTTCACCGCGAGCGACTTCTCTATTGTTCTAACTGCACAGTGTAGGGCTGTTTCTACACTTCTGCCTTTTGTATAGGCGTTCTGAAATGGTGATAAAGATTCTGGCTTTAAGTTGCTACGGATGTGCATATCAATCAATCTCTCAAGTGTTTTTAGTGTGAAAGAGGTTAGACTGATAGGTCTGAAGTCTTTTGGTTCTGTGTGACTGGGCTTGCCGGCTTTTGGTATGAAGACGACTTTAACTTCACGCCAAGCCTTCGGAACATATCCTAACTTAAGACTGTTAAGGAATATGTTTATCAGATGTGGAGTGATGATATCACTGCTTTTTTGCAGCATCAAAGGGAAGATGCCGTCTAGGCCTGGGGATTTGTAAGGAGAGAATGAGTTAATAGCCCAGATTAAGTTTTCTTTTGTTATCAATTCCCTAGGAATTTCAGGTACCGAGTATATGGTGTATATTGACTCGTTTATTAGGTCTGCGCTACATCCTGGGAAGTGTGTTTGTCGAACAATCCTCTCAGCGTTGCGCTGCTGACGTCTTCGGATTTCGACTTCGTTGAGTGTGCCGGTTTTACGTTGTTTTTTCCTTTTTTGAATTACCGTAGCTACGGATACGGAGGTTGTGTTGAGGTTGCCTTGTGAGCAATGGCGTACTAGGATATCCTCGCACTCCCTTGTATCCTTGGCCATCATCCATTTGCGAGATCGTACCATAAAGTACTACGATTCAATGGGCACGCATGTTTTGCTGTGAGAATGTGATCTCCCGATCCCGGCATATGAACTCGATAAACATGCAACTGAATATACCACAATCATCGTTGTTATTTTGCTGCGGCACATCCCTGACACTTTCTATCAGGAAGCCCGACGTGTCAAAGGGTCGCTTTCTCTTGTCCAGTGATTCCTCCCGCAAATACTGCTCCAGGGCAGCTAGAATTTCTGGATTTGGCGTACCCATTGAATCGTAGTACTTTATGGTACGATCTCGCAAATGGATGATGGCCATGCACCAATGAATTCCACCAATGTGCACGGGCACCGGAAGGACGTCGTATGTGAATATGTCGACTTTTCGATTCCATCGACTGACACCACTATGACCTAACTGCATTAATCTCTGCAAAAACAATGTATTCATTGCATAGACCTTGGGGAGGCCCTCTTCGTGCCGATTCTCACCACGCTCTGTGAGGAGCTTCATGTAAAAGTTAATAACATCACAGTTAAGCCAGTTTTTTCCAAAGAGCGTTGATATATGGCGGCGGGTGATGCGCATATTGAATTTTGATATTAAAATCTTAAAGAAAAAAATATTTCACTCAAAAGATAAAGATCAAAAGAAAACAAAAACAAACATACTTGATCCGGTGGGCCACCAAAGAGAGCTCCTTTAATGATTGCCTCTTGTTCTGGCGTAATCGCTGGGAATTCTGGTTCCTCTTCGCCTTCTTGCATTTCCTTCTTCTTGTCGCGGGTTTCAGCTGATAGCACTTCCCCTCTAAAATTACGTTTTTTCTTACTGAAATAGAAGAAGAAGCAATAATACCAAAATATATGTAAAATCCTACACGACACCATATTGGGCTTCAAACAAAGGAGCTGAGTATTTAAAATTGGAAAGGTTCAAGAAGGAAAACATTCACCTTAAGGGCTTGGACTTTCACCACATAAGCGGTCACAGCGGATTAATGTTAAGTTGCATTTCGGTTATTATTTTAGTAATTTATATAATACGAGAAACAAAATTCAGAAAAAGAATTTTAGCAATTTCTGTTGGCCCGCAGAATGTTCAAACATGAACATACCCAATCTATAGATAACCCAATGTGTATGTGAAATAAAGATAAGACATCACCCTAAGCATACACTGACGGTTATCTACAGATAAATAGAAAGACAAGAAACATGGACATTAAGAATAGATAGATAAGACAAGAAAATTGTATATATATATGTAGAAGTAACGTAGTGAAATAAAATTAGTATTCATTTCGACTTACAACCGAGTTTTACTCAACAACCACATACCTTAAGGTCATTGCATAGAACTTGGGGAGGCCCTCTTCGTGCCGATTCTCACCACGCTCTTTGAGGAGATTCATGTAGAATTTATTAACTTCACCGTTAAGCCAGGTTTTGCCAAAGGGCGTTGATATATCGGGGAGGGTGATGATCATATCGAATTTTGATATTAACATCTTAAAGAAAAAAATATTTCACTCAAAAAATAAAGATCAAAAGAAAACAAAAATAAACATACTTGATCCGGTGGGCCACCAGAGAGCTCCTTTAATGATTGGCTCATGTTCTGGCGTAATCGCTGGGAATTCTGGTTCCTCTTCGCCTTCTTGCATTTCCTTCTTCTTGTCGCGGGTTTCAGCTGATAGCACTTCCCCTCTAAAATTACGGTTTTTCTTACTGAAATAGAAGAAAAAGCAATAATACCAAAATATATGTAAAATCCTACATGACACCATATTGGGCTTCAAACAAAGGAGCTGAGTATGTTACCTACATAGTTCAATTTCAAACTAACCGAAACCGGGTATCCCTAAAGTAACATCAAAAATCGTACCTCGTATACTCGTAAGTGCTTATGTTTTTCAAATATATTTTATATTTGAATTATTTTTTCACAAATTATAATTTCATGGATAGCTAAGTTTTTTTTTTCTTTTTATTTAGTCAGTGATTTTTATTTTTCAATAATATAGAATTTGGTTCAATTTGCAAGGAAATGAAGAACGGTACGGGCAAATTGAACGTAGAAGAATAAGATATAATTCTAAAATAATGGAGCTGAGTGAGAAAAGGTTTGCATATATTTTTGTTTGGCAAAATTTGGTTTCAACAGGACGGCCGCTGGTGTAAATACTGAAGAGAATCGGCGAATTCACCGCCCCTGTTGAAGACCATTTTTAATTAAGAATGTTGTGGTAGAAGTTACATTGCCACTTTTGACAACAAACTTTCTACCATTAAGCATATCATAAAGTATATACAACAATGGCATGCTTATGCCAAGCCTGCTCAGTTTTAGGTAAAGACCCTCTAACCATACGGTGTCAAAGGCCTTTTCCAAATCAACCAGAACAGCACCTGTACATTGTTGTTTTGCTTTATTCCATTGGATATCAGAAACAAGTTTAGACGCAGCATGAATTGTGTCATGACCCGCCTTGAGCCCGAACTGTTTATCCGGAATTATTTTGTTGTCCGCAGCCCACTTAGTCAGAGCCCTATTGATGATCTTTTCGAAAACTTTGCTGATGCTCGGAAGAAGACTTATCGACCGAAGATTTGACGGGTTGGAGTTGTCCTTTCACTAACCATCACGCTACGGGTACTACTCTTCTATATTAATGAAAAATAAAAATCACTGACTAAATAAAAAGAAAAAAAACCTAGCTATCCATGAAATTATAATTTGTGAAAAAATAAATCAAATATAAAATATATTTGAAAAACATAAGCACTTACGAGTATACGAGGTACGATTTTTGAGGTTACTTTAGGGATACCCGGTTTCGGTTAGTTTGAAATTGAACTATGTAGGTAACATACTCAGCTCCTTTGTTTGAAGCCCAATATGGTGTCGTGTAGGATTTTACATATATTTTGGTATTATTGCTTCTTCTTCTATTTCAGTAAGAAAAAACGTAATTTTAGAGGGGAAGTGCTATCAGCTGAAACCCGCGACAAGAAGGAAATGCAAGAAGGCGAAGAGGAACCAGAATTCCCAGCGATTACGCCAGAACATGAGCCAATCATTAAAGGAGCTCTCTTTGGTGGCGCACCGGATCAAGTATGTTTATTTTTGTTTTCTTTTGATCTTTATTTTTTGAGTGAAATATTTTTTTCTTTAAGATGTTAATATCAAAATTCGATATGATCATCACCCTCCCCGATATATCAACGCCCTTTGGCAAAACCTGGCTTAACGGTGAAGTTAATAAATTCTACATGAATCTCCTCAAAGAGCGTGGTGAGAATCGGCACGAAGAGGGCCTCCCCAAGTTCTATGCAATGACCTTAAGGTATGTGGTTGTTGAGTAAAACTCGGTTGTAAGTCGAAATGAATACTAATTTTATTTCACTACGTTACTTCTATATATATACAATTTTCTTGTCTTATCTATCTATTCTTAATGTCTATGTTTCTTATCTTTCTATTTATCTGTAGATAACCGTCAGTGTATGCTTAGGGTGATGTCTTATCTTTATTTCACATACACATTGGGTTATCTATAGATTGGGTATGTTCATGTTTGAACATTCTGCGGGCCAACAGAAATTGCTAAAATTCTTTTTCTGAATTTTGTGCCTCGTATTATATAAATTACTAAAATAATAACCGAAATGCAACTTAACATTAATCCGCTGTGACCGCTTATGTGGTGAAAGTCCAAGCCCTTAAGGTGAATGTTTTCCTTCTTGAACCTTTCCAATTTTAAATACTCAGCTCCTTTGTTTGAAGCCCAATATGGTGTCGTGTAGGATTTTACATATATTTTGGTATAATTGCTTCTTCTTCTATTTCAGTAAGAAAAAACGTAATTTTAGAGGGGAAGTGCTATCAGCTGAAACCCGCGACAAGAAGAAGGAAATGCAAGAAGGCGAAGAGGAACCAGAATTCCCAGCGATTACGCCAGAACATGAGGCAATCATTAAAGGAGCTCTCTTTGGTGGCCCACCGGATCAAGTATGTTTATTTTTGTTTTCTTTTGATCTTTATCTTTTGAGTGAAATATTTTTTTCTTTAAGATTTTAATATCAAAATTCAATATGCGCATCACCCGCCGCCATATATCAACGCTCTTTGGAAAAAACTGGCTTAACTGTGATGTTATTAACTTCTACATGAAGCTCCTCACACAGCGTGGTGAGAATCGGCACGAAGAGGGCCTCCCCAAGGTCTATGCAATGAATACATTGTTTTTGCAGAGATTAATGCAGTTAGTTCATAGTGGTGTCAGTCGATGGAATCGAAAAGTCGACATATTCACATACGACGTCCTTCCGGTGCCCGTGCACATTGGTGGAATTCATTGGTGCATGGCCATCATCCATTTGCGAGATCGTACCATAAAGTACTACGATTCAATGGGTACGCCAAATCCAGTTTTTTTGCTGCGGCACATCCCTGAAACTTTCTATCAGGAAGCCCGACGTGTCAAAGGGTCGCTTTCTCTTGTCCAGTGATTCCTCCCGCAAATACTGCTCCAGGGCAGCTAGAATTTCTGGATTTGGCGTACCCATTGAATCGTAGTACTTTATGGTACGATCTCGCAAATGGATGATGGCCATGCACCAATGAATTCCACCAATGTGCACGGGCACCGGAAGGACGTCGTATGTGAATATGTCGACTTTTCGATTCCATCGACTGACACCACTATGACCTAACTGCATTAATCTCTGCAAAAACAATGTATTCATTGCATAGACCTTGGGGAGGCCCTCTTCGTGCCGATTCTCACCACGCTGTGTGAGGAGCTTCATGTAGAAGTTAATAACATTACAGTTAAGCCAGTTTTTGCCAAAGAGCGTTGATATATGGCGGCGGGTGATGCGCATATTGAATTTTGATATTAAAATCTTAAAGAAAAACATATTTCACTCAAAAAATAAAGATCAAAAGAAAACAAAAATAAACATACTTGATCCGGTGGGCCACCAAAGAGAGCTCCTTTAATGATTGGCTCATGTTCTGGCGTAATCGCTGGGAATTCTGGTTCCTCTTCGCCTTCTTGCATTTCCTTCTTCTTGTCGCGGGTTTCAGCTGATAGCACTTCCCCTCTAAAATTACGTTTTTTCTTACTGAAATAGAAGAAGAAGCAATAATACCAAAATATATGTAAAATCCTACACGACACCATATTGGGCTTCAAACAAAGGAGCTGAGTATATTACCTACATAGTTCGATTTCAAACTAACCGAAATCGGGTATCCCTAAAGTAACATCAAAAATCGTACCTCGTATACTCGTAAGTGCTTATGTTTTTCAAATATATTATATATTTGAATTATTTTTTCACAAATTATAATTTCATGGATAGCTAAGTTTTTTTTTTCTTTTTATTTAGTCAGTGATTTTTATTTTTCAATAATATAGAAGAGTAGTACCCGTAGCGTGATGGTTAGTGAAAGGACAACTCTAACCCGTCAAATCTTCGGTCGATAAGTCTTCTTCCGAGCATCAGCAAAGTTTTCGAAAAGATCATCAATAGGGCTCTGACTAAGTGGGCTGCGGACAACAAAATAATTCCGGATAAACAGTTCGGGCTCAAGGCGGGTCATGGCACAATTCATGCTGCGTCTAAACTTGTTTCTGATATCCAATGGAATAAAGCAAAACAACAATGTACAGGTGCTGTTCTGGTTGATTTGGAAAAGGCCTTTGACACCGTGTGGTTAGAGGGTCTTTACCTAAAACTGAGCAGGCTTGGCATAAGCAAGCCATTGTTGTATATACTTTATGATATGCTTAATGGTAGAAAGTTTGTTGTCAAAAGTGGCAATGTAACTTCTACCACAACATTCTTAATTAAAAATGGTCTTCAACAGGGGCGGCGAATTCGCCGATTCTCTTCAGTATTTACACCAGCGGCCGTCCTGTTGAAACCAAATTTTGCCAAACAAAAATATATGCAAACCTTTTCTCACTCAGCTCCATTATTTTAGAATTATATCTTATTCTTCTGCGTTCAATTTGCCCGTACCGTTCTTCATTTCCTTGCAAATTGAACCAAATTCTATATTATTGAAAAATAGAAATCACTGACTAAATAAAAAGAAAAAAAAAACAGCTATCCATGAAATTATAATTTGTGAAAAAATAATTCAAATATATAATATATTTGAAAAACATAAGCACTTACGAGTATACGAGGTACGATTTTTGATGTTACTTTAGGGATACCCGGTTTCGGTTAGTTTGAAATCGAACTATGTAGGTAATATACTCAGCTCCTTTGTTTGAAGCCCAATATGGTGTCGTGTAGGATTTTACATATATTTTGGTATTATTGCTTCTTCTTCTATTTCAGTAAGAAAAAACGTAATTTTAGAGGGGAAGTGCTATCAGCTGAAACCCGCGACAAGAAGAAGGAAATGCAAGAAGGCGAAGAGGAACCAGAATTCCCAGCGATTACGCCAGAACATGAGCCAATCATTAAAGGAGCTCTCTTTGGTGGCCCACCGGATCAAGTATGTTTATTTTTGTTTTCTTTTGATCTTTATTTTTTATGTGAAATATTTTTTTCTTTAAGATGTTAATATCAAAATTCGATATGATCATCACCCTCCACGATATATCAACGCCCTTTGGCAAAACCTGGCTTAACGGTGAAGTTAATTAATTCTACATGAATCAAAGAGCGTGGTGAGAATCGGCACGAAGAGGGCCTCCCCAAGTTCTATGCAATGACCTTAAGGTATGTGGTTGTTGAGTAAAACTCGGTTGTAAGTCGAAATGAATACTAATTTTATTTCACTACGTTACTTCTATATATATACAATTTTCTTGTCTTATCTATCTATTCTTCATGTCTATGTTTCTTATCTTTCTATTTATCTGTAAATAACCGTCAGTGTATGCTTAGGGTGATGTCTTATCTTTATTTCGCATACACATTGGGTTATCTATAGATTGGGTATGTTCATGTTTGAACATTCTGCGGGCCAACAGAAATTGCTAAAATTCTTTTTCTGAATTTTGTGCCTCGTATTATATAAATTACTAAAATAATAACCGAAATGCAACTTAACATTAATCCGCTGTGACCGCTTATGTGGTGAAAGTCCAAGCCCTTAAGGTGAATGTTTTCCTTCTTGAACCTTTCCAATTTTAAATACTCAGCTCCTTTGTTTGAAGCCCAATATGGTGTCGTGTAGGATTTTACATATATTTTGGTATAATTGCTTCTTCTTCTATTTCAGTAAGAAAAAACGTAATTTTAGAGGGGAAGTGCTATCAGCTGAAACCCGCGACAAGAAGAAGGAAATGCAAGAAGGCGAAGAGGAACCAGAATTCCCAGCGATTACGCCAGAACATGAGCCAATCATTAAAGGAGCTCTCTTTGGTGGCCCACCGGATCAAGTATGTTTATTTTTGTTTTCTTTTGATCTTTATTTTTTGAGTGAAATATTTTTTTCTTTAAGATTTTAATATCAAAATTCAATATGCGCATCACCCGCCGCCATATATCAACGCTCTTTGGCAAAAACTGGCTTAACTGTGATGTTATTAACTTCTACATGAAGCTCCTCACACAGCGTGGTGAGAATCGGCACGAAGAGGGCCTCCCCAAGGTCTATGCAATGAATACATTGTTTTTGCAGAGATTAATGCAGTTAGGTCATAGTGGTGTCAGTCGATGGAATCGAAAAGTCGACATATTCACATACGACGTCCTTCCGGTGCCCGTGCACATTGGTGGAATTCATTGGTGCATGGCCATCATCCATTTGCGAGATCGTACCATAAAGTACTACGATTCAATGGGTACGCCAAATCCAGAAATTCTAGCTGCCCTGGAGCAGTATTTGCGGGAGGAATCACTGGACAAGAGAAAGCGACCCTTTGACACGTCGGGCTTCCTGATAGAAAGTTTCAGGGATGTGCCGCAGCAAAAAAACTGGATTTGGCGTACCCATTGAATCGTAGTACTTTATGGTACGATCTCGCAAATGGATGATGGCCATGCACCAATGAATTCCACCAATGTGCACGGGCACCGGAAGGACGTCGTATGTGAATATGTCGACTTTTCGATTCCATCGACTGACACCACTATGACCTAACTACATTAATCTCTGCAAAAACAATGTATTCATTGCGTAGACCTTGGGGAGGCCCTCTTCGTGCCGATTCTCACCACGTTGTGTGAGGAGCTTCATGTAGAAGTTAATAACATCACAGTTAAGCTAGTTTTTGCCAAAGAGCGTTGATATATGGCGGCGGGTGATGCGCATATTGAATTTTGATATTAAAATCTTAAAGAAAAAAATATTTCACTCAAAAAATAAAGATCAAAAGAAAACAAAAATAAACATACTTGATCCGGTGGGCCACCAAAGAGAGAGAGAACATGATTGCCTCATGTTCTGGCGTAATCGCTGGGAATTCTAGTTCCTCTTCGCCTTCTTGCATTTCCTTATTCTTGTCGCGGGTTTCAGCTGATAGCTCTTCCACTCTAAAATTACGTTTTTTCTTACTGAATTAGAAGAAGAAGCAATAATACCAAAATATATGTAAAATCCTACACGACACCATATTGGGCTTCAAACAAAGGAGCTGAGTATGTTACCTACATAGTTCAATTTCAAACTAACCGAAACCGGGTATCCCTAAAGTAACCTCAAAAATCGTACCTCGTATACTCGTAAGTGCTTATGTTTTTCAAATATATTTTATATTTGAATTATTTTTTCACAAATTATAATTTCATGGATAGCTAAGTTTTTTTTTTTCTTTTTATTTAGTCAGTGATTTTTATTTTTCATTAATATAGAAGAGTAGTACCCGTAGCGTGATGGTTAGTGAAAGGACAACTCCAACCCGTCAAATCTTCGGTCGATAAGTCTTCTTCCGAGCATCAGCAAAGTTTTCGAAAAGATCATCAATAGGGCTCTGACTAAGTGGGCTGCGGACAACAAAATAATTCCGGATAAACAGTTCGGGCTCAAGGCGGGTCATGGCACAATTCATGCTGCGTCTAAACTTGTTTCTGATATCCAATGGAATAAAGCAAAACAACAATGTACAGGTGCTGTTCTGGTTGATTTGGAAAAGGCCTTTGACACCGTATGGTTAGAGGGTCTTTACCTAAAACTGAGCAGGCTTGGCATAAGCAAGCCATTGTTGTATATACTTTATGATATGCTTAATGGTAGAAAGTTTGTTGTCAAAAGTGGCAATGTAACTTCTACCACAACATTCTTAATTAAAAATGGTCTTCAACAGGGGCGGCGAATTCGCCGATTCTCTTCAGTATTTACACCAGCGGCCGTCCTGTTGAAACCAAATTTTGCCAAACAAAAATATATGCAAACCTTTTCTCACTCAGCTCCATTATTTTAGAATTATATCTTATTCTTCTGCGTTCAATTTGCCCGTACCGTTCTTCATTTCCTTGCAAATTGAACCAAATTCTATATTATTGAAAAATAGAAATCACTGACTAAATAAAAAGAAAAAAAAACTTAGCTATCCATGAAATTATAATTTGTGAAAAAATAATTCAAATATAAAATATATTTGAAAAACATAAGCACTTACGAGTATACGAGGTACGATTTTTGATGTTACTTTAGGGATACCCGGTTTCGGTTAGTTTGAAATCGAACTATGTAGGTAATATACTCAGCTCCTTTGTTTGAAGCCCAATATGGTGTCGTGTAGGATTTTACATATATTTTGGTATTATTGCTTCTTCTTCTATTTCAGTAAGAAAAAACGTAATTTTAGAGGGGAAGTGCTATCAGCTGAAACCCGCGACAAGAAGAAGGAAATGCAAGAAGGCGAAGAGGAACCAGAATTCCCAGCGATTACGCCAGAACATGAGCCAATCATTAAAGGAGCTCTCTTTGGTGGCCCACCGGATCAAGTATGTTTATTTTTGTTTTCTTTTGATCTTTATCTTTTGAGTGAAATATTTTTTTCTTTAAGATTTTAATATCAAAATTCAATATGCGCATCACCCGCCGCCATATATCAACGCTCTTTGGAAAAAACTGGCTTAACTGTGATGTTATTAACTTCTACATGAAGCTCCTCACACAGCGTGGTGAGAATCGGCACGAAGAGGGCCTCCCCAAGGTCTATGCAATGAATACATTGTTTTTGCAGAGATTAATGCAGTTAGTTCATAGTGGTGTCAGTCGATGGAATCGAAAAGTCGACATATTCACATACGACGTCCTTCCGGTGCCCGTGCACATTGGTGGAATTCATTGGTGCATGGCCATCATCCATTTGCGAGATCGTACCATAAAGTACTACGATTCAATGGGTACGCCAAATCCAGAAATTCTAGCTGCCCTGGAGCAGTATTTGCGGGAGGAATCACTGGACAAGAGAAAGCGACCCTTTGACACGTCGGGCTTCCTGATAGAAAGTTTCAGGGATGTGCCGCAGCAAAAAAACTGGATTTGGCGTACCCATTGAATCGTAGTACTTTATGGTACGATCTCGCAAATGGATGATGGCCATGCACCAATGAATTCCACCAATGTGCACGGGCACCGGAAGGACGTCGTATGTGAATATGTCGACTTTTCGATTCCATCGACTGACACCACTATGACCTAACTGCATTAATCTCTGCAAAAACAATGTATTCATTGCGTAGACCTTGGGGAGGCCCTCTTCGTGCCGATTCTCACCACGTTGTGTGAGGAGCTTCATGTAGAAGTTAATAACATCACAGTTAAGCTAGTTTTTGCCAAAGAGCGTTGATATATGGCGGCGGGTGATGCGCATATTGAATTTTGATATTAAAATCTTAAAGAAAAAAATATTTCATTCAAAAAATAAAGATCAAAAGAAAACAAAAATAAACATACTTGATCCGGTGGGCCACCAAAGAGAGAGAGAACATGATTGCCTCATGTTCTGGCGTAATCGCTGGGAATTCTAGTTCCTCTTCGCCTTCTTGCATTTCCTTATTCTTGTCGCGGGTTTCAGCTGATAGCTCTTCCACTCTAAAATTACGTTTTTTCTTACTGAATTAGAAGAAGAAGCAATAATACCAAAATATATGTAAAATCCTACACGACACCATATTGGGCTTCAAACAAAGGAGCTGAGTATGTTACCTACATAGTTCAATTTCAAACTAACCGAAACCGGGTATCCCTAAAGTAACCTCAAAAATCGTACCTCGTATACTCGTAAGTGCTTATGTTTTTCAAATATATTTTATATTTGAATTATTTTTTCACAAATTATAATTTCATGGATAGCTAAGTTTTTTTTTCTTTTTATTTAGTCAGTGATTTTTATTTTTCATTAATATAGAAGAGTAGTACCCGTAGCGTGATGGTTAGTGAAAGGACAACTCCAACCCGTCAAATCTTCGGTCGATAAGTCTTCTTCCGAGCATCAGCAAAGTTTTCGAAAAGATCATCAATAGGGCTCTGACTAAGTGGGCTGCGGACAACAAAATAATTCCGGATAAACAGTTCGGGCTCAAGGCGGGTCATGGCACAATTCATGCTGCGTCTAAACTTGTTTCTGATATCCAATGGAATAAAGCAAAACAACAATGTACAGGTGCTGTTCTGGTTGATTTGGAAAAGGCCTTTGACACCGTATGGTTAGAGGGTCTTTACCTAAAACTGAGCAGGCTTGGCATAAGCAAGCCATTGTTGTATATACTTTATGATATGCTTAATGGTAGAAAGTTTGTTGTCAAAAGTGGCAATGTAACTTCAACCACAACATTCTTAATTAAAAATGGTCTTCAACAGGGGCGGCGAATTCGCCGATTCTCTTCAGTATTTACACCAGCGGCCGTCCTGTTGAAACCAAATTTTGCCAAACAAAAATATATGCAAACCTTTTCTCACTCAGCTCCATTATTTTAGAATTATATCTTATTCTTCTGCGTTCAATTTGCCCGTACCGTTCTTCATTTCCTTGCAAATTGAACCAAATTCTATATTATTGAAAAATAGAAATCACTGACTAAATAAAAAGAAAAAAAAAACTTAGCTATCCATGAAATTATAATTTGTGAAAAAATAATTCAAATATATAATATATTTGAAAAACATAAGCACTTACGAGTATACGAGGTACGATTTTTGATGTTACTTTAGGGATACCCGGTTTCGGTTAGTTTGAAATCGAACTATGTAGGTAATATACTCAGCTCCTTTGTTTGAAGCCCAATAATGTGTCGTGTAGGATTTTACATATATTTTGGTATTATTGCTTCTTCTTCTATTTCAGTAAGAAAAAACGTAATTTTAGAGGGGAAGTGCTATCAGCTGAAACCCGCGACAAGAAGAAGGAAATGCAAGAAGGCGAAGAGGAACCAGAATTCCCAGCGATTACGCCAGAACATGAGCCAATCATTAAAGGAGCTCTCTTTGGTGGCCCACCGGATCAAGTATGTTTATTTTTGTTTTCTTTTGATCTTTATTTTTTGAGTGAAATATTTTTTTCTTTAAGATGTTAATATCAAAATTCGATATGATCATCACCCTCCACGATATATCAACGCCCTTTGGCAAAACCTGGCTTAACGGTGAAGTTAATAAATTCTACATGAATCTCCTCAAAGAGCGTGGTGAGAATCGGCACGAAGAGGGCCTCCCCAAGTTCTATGCAATGACCTTAAGGTATGTGGTTGTTGAGTAAAACTCGGTTGTAAGTCGAAATGAATACTAATTTTATTTCACTACGTTACTTCTATATATATACAATTTTCTTGTCTTATCTATCTATTCTTCATGTCTATGTTTCTTATCTTTCTATTTATCTGTAAATAACCGTCAGTGTATGCTTAGGGTGATGTCTTATCTTTATTTCACATACACATTGGGTTATCTATAGATTGGGTATGTTCATGTTTGAACATTCTGCGGGCCAACAGAAATTGCTAAAATTCTTTTTCTGAATTTTGTGCCTCGTATTATATAAATTACTAAAATAATAACCGAAATGCAACTTAACATTAATCCGCTGTGACCGCTTATGTGGTAAAAGTCCAAGCCCTTAAGGTGAATGTTTTCCTTCTTGAACCTTTCCAATTTTAAATACTCAGCTCCCTTGTTTGAAGCCCAATATGGTGTCGTGTAGGATTTTACATATATTTTGGTATTATTGCTTCTTCTTCTAATTCAGTAAGAAAAAACGTAATTTTAGAGTGGAAGAGCTATCTGCTGAAACCCGCGACAAGAATAAGGAAATGCAAGAAGGCGAAGAGGAACCAGAATTCCCAGCGATTACGCCAGAACATGAGCCAATCATTAAAGGAGCTCTCTTTGGTGGCCCACCGGATCAAGTATGTTTATTTTTGTTTTCTTTTGATCTTTATTTTTTGAGTGAAATATGTTTTTCTTTAAGATTTTAATATCAAAATTCAATATGCGCATCACCCGCCGCCATATATCAACGCTCTTTGGCAAAAACTGGCTTAACTGTAATGTTATTAACTTCTACATGAAGCTCCTCACAGAGCGTGGTGAGAATCGGCACGAAGAGGGCCTCCCCAAGGTCTATGCAATGAATACATTGTTTTTGCAGAGATTAATGCAGTTAGGTCATAGTGGTGTCAGTCGATGGAATCGAAAAGTCGACATATTCACATACGACGTCCTTCCGGTGCCCGTGCACATTGGTGGAATTCATTGGTGCATGGCCATCATCCATTTGCGAGATCGTACCATAAAGTACTACGATTCAATGGGTACGCCAAATCCAGAAATTCTAGCTGCCCTGGAGCAGTATTTGCGCGAGGAATCACTGGACAAGAGAAAGCGACCCTTTGACACGTCGGGCTTCCTGATAGAAAGTTTCAGGGATGTGCCGCAGCAAAAAAGCTGGATTTGGCGTACCCATTGAATCGTAGTACTTTATGGTACGATCTCGCAAATGGATGATGGCCATGCACCAATGAATTCCACCAATGTGCACGGGCACCGGAAGGACGTCGTATGTGAATATGTCGACTTTTCGATTCCATCGACTGACACCACTATGACCTAACTGCATTAATCTCTGCAAAAACAATGTATTCATTGCATAGACCTTGGGGAGGCCCTCTTCGTGCCGATTCTCACCACGCTGTGTGAGGAGCTTCATGTAGAAGTTAATAACATTACAGTTAAGCCAGTTTTTGCCAAAGAGCGTTGATATATGGCGGCGGGTGATGCGCATATTGAATTTTGATATTAACATCTTAAAGAAAAACATATTTCACTCAAAAAATAAAGATCAAAAGAAAACAAAAATAAACATACTTGATCCGGTGGGCCACCAAAGAAAGCTCCTTTAATGATTGGCTCATGTTCTGGCGTAATCGCTGGGAATTCTGGTTCCTCTTCGCCTTCTTGCATTTCCTTCTTCTTGTCGCGGGTTTCAGCTGATAGCACTTCCCCTCTAAAATTACGTTTTTTCTTACTGAAATAGAAGAAGAAGCAATAATACCAAAATATATGTAAAATCCTACACGACACCATATTGGGCTTCAAACAAAGGAGCTGAGTATATTACCTACATAGTTCGATTTCAAACTAACCGAAATCGGGTATCCCTAAAGTAACATCAAAAATCGTACCTCGTATACTCGTAAGTGCTTATGTTTTTCAAATATATTATATATTTGAATTATTTTTTCACAAATTTTAATTTCATGGATAGCTAAGTTTTTTTTTTCTTTTTATTTAGTCAGTGATTTTTATTTTTCAATAATATAGAAGAGTAGTACCCGTAGCGTGATGGTTAGTGAAAGGACAACTCCAACCCGTCAAATCTTCGGTCGATAAGTCTTCTTCCGAGCATCAGCAAAGTTTTCGAAAAGATGATCAATAGGGCTCTGACTAAGTGGGCTGCGGACAACAAAATAATTCCGGATAAACAGTTCGGGCTCAAGGCGGGTCATGGCACAATTCATGCTGCGTCTAAACTTGTTTCTAATATCCAATGGAATAAAGCAAAACAACAATGTACAGGTGCTGTTCTGGTTGATTTGGAAAAGGCCTTTGACACCGTATGGTTAGAGGGTCTTTTCCTAAAACTGAGCAGGCTTGGCATAAGCAAGCCATTGTTGTATATACTTTATGATATGCTTAATGGTAGAAAGTTTGTTGTCAAAAGTGGCAATGTAACTTCTACCACAACATTCTTAATTAAAAATGGTCTTCAACAGGGGCGGCGAATTCGCCGATTCTCTTCAGTATTTACACCAGCGGCCGTCCTGTTGAAACCAAATTTTGCCAAACAAAAATATATGCAAACCTTTTCTCACTCAGCTCCATTATTTTAGAATTATATCTTATTCTTCTGCGTTCAATTTGCCCGTACCGTTCTTCATTTCCTTGCAAATTGAACCAAATTCTATATTATTGAAAAATAGAAATCACTGACTAAATAAAAAGAAAAAAAAAACTTAGCTATCCATGAAATTATAATTTGTGAAAAAATAATTCAAATATATAATATATTTGAAAAACATAAGCACTTACGAGTATACGAGGTACGATTTTTGATGTTACTTTAGGGATACCCGGTTTCGGTTAGTTTGAAATCGAACTATGTAGGTAATATACTCAGCTCCTTTGTTTGAAGCCCAATATGGTGTCGTGTAGGATTTTACATATATGTTGGTATTATTGCTTCTTCTTCTATTTCAGTAAGAAAAAACGTAATTTTAGAGGGGAAGTGCTATCAGCTGAAACCCGCGACAAGAAGAAGGAAATGCAAGAAGGCGAAGAGGAACCAGAATTCCCAGCGATTACGCCAGAACATGAGCCAATCATTAAAGGAGCTCTCTTTGGTGGCCCACCGGATCAAGTATGTTTATTTTTGTTTTCTTTTGATCTTTATTTTTTATGTGAAATATTTTTTTCTTTAAGATGTTAATATCAAAATTCGATATGATCATCACCCTCCACGATATATCAACGCCCTTTGGCAAAACCTGGCTTAACGGTGAAGTTAATAAATTCTACATGAATCTCCTCAAAGAGCGTGGTGAGAATCGGCACGAAGAGGGCCTCCCCAAGTTCTATGCAATGACCTTAAGGTATGCGGTTGTTGAGTAAAACTCGGTTGTAAGTCGAAATGAATACTAATTTTATTTCACTACGTTACTTCTATATATATACAATTTTCTTGTCTTATCTATCTATTCTTCATGTCTATGTTTCTTATCTTTCTATTTATCTGTAAATAACCGTCAGTGTATGCTTAGGGTGATGTCTTATCTTTATTTCGCATACACATTGGGTTATCTATAGATTGGGTATGTTCATGTTTGAACATTCTGCGGGCCAACAGAAATTGCTAAAATTCTTTTTCTGAATTTTGTGCCTCGTATTATATAAATTACTAAAATAATAACCGAAATGCAACTTAACATTAATCCGCTGTGACCGCTTATGTGGTGAAAGTCCAAGCCCTTAAGGTGAATGTTTTCCTTCTTGAACCTTTCCAATTTTAAATACTCAGCTCCTTTGTTTGAAGCCCAATATGGTGTCGTGTAGGATTTTACATATATTTTGGTATAATTGCTTCTTCTTCTATTTCAGTAAGAAAAAACGTAATTTTAGAGGGGAAGTGCTATCAGCTGAAACCCGCGACAAGAAGAAGGAAATGCAAGAAGGCGAAGAGGAACCAGAATTCCCAGCGATTACGCCAGAACATGAGCCAATCATTAAAGGAGCTCTCTTTGGTGGCCCACCGGATCAAGTATGTTTATTTTTGTTTTCTTTTGATCTTTATTTTTTGAGTGAAATATTTTTTTCTTTAAGATTTTAATATCAAAATTCAATATGCGCATCACCCGCCGCCATATATCAACGCTCTTTGGCAAAAACTGGCTTAACTGTGATGTTATTAACTTCTACATGAAGCTCCTCACACAGCGTGGTGAGAATCGGCACGAAGAGGGCCTCCCCAAGGTCTATGCAATGAATACATTGTTTTTGCAGAGATTAATGCAGTTAGGTCATAGTGGTGTCAGTCGATGGAATCGAAAAGTCGACATATTCACATACGACGTCCTTCCGGTGCCCGTGCACATTGGTGGAATTCATTGGTGCATGGCCATCATCCATTTGCGAGATCGTACCATAAAGTACTACGATTCAATGGGTACGCCAAATCCAGAAATTCTAGCTGCCCTGGAGCAGTATTTGCGGGAGGAATCACTGGACAAGAGAAAGCGACCCTTTGACACGTCGGGCTTCCTGATAGAAAGTTTCAGGGATGTGCCGCAGCAAAAAAACTGGATTTGGCGTACCCATTGAATCGTAGTACTTTATGGTACGATCTCGCAAATGGATGATGGCCATGCACCAATGAATTCCACCAATGTGCACGGGCACCGGAAGGACGTCGTATGTGAATATGTCGACTTTTCGATTCCATCGACTGACACCACTATGACCTAACTGCATTAATCTCTGCAAAAACAATGTATTCATTGCGTAGACCTTGGGGAGGCCCTCTTCGTGCCGATTCTCACCACGTTGTGTGAGGAGCTTCATGTAGAAGTTAATAACATCACAGTTAAGCTAGTTTTTGCCAAAGAGCGTTGATATATGGCGGCGGGTGATGCGCATATTGAATTTTGATATTAAAATCTTAAAGAAAAAAATATTTCACTCAAAAAATAAAGATCAAAAGAAAACAAAAATAAACATACTTGATCCGGTGGGCCACCAAAGAGAGAGAGAACATGATTGCCTCATGTTCTGGCGTAATCGCTGGGAATTCTAGTTCCTCTTCGCCTTCTTGCATTTCCTTATTCTTGTCGCGGGTTTCAGCTGATAGCTCTTCCACTCTAAAATTACGTTTTTTCTTACTGAATTAGAAGAAGAAGCAATAATACCAAAATATATGTAAAATCCTACACGACACCATATTGGGCTTCAAACAAAGGAGCTGAGTATGTTACCTACATAGTTCAATTTCAAACTAACCGAAACCGGGTATCCCTAAAGTAACCTCAAAAATCGTACCTCGTATACTCGTAAGTGCTTATGTTTTTCAAATATATTTTATATTTGAATTATTTTTTCACAAATTATAATTTCATGGATAGCTAAGTTTTTTTTTCTTTTTATTTAGTCAGTGATTTTTATTTTTCATTAATATAGAAGAGTAGTACCCGTAGCGTGATGGTTAGTGAAAGGACAACTCCAACCCGTCAAATCTTCGGTCGATAAGTCTTCTTCCGAGCATCAGCAAAGTTTTCGAAAAGATCATCAATAGGGCTCTGACTAAGTGGGCTGCGGACAACAAAATAATTCCGGATAAACAGTTCGGGCTCAAGGCGGGTCATGGCACAATTCATGCTGCGTCTAAACTTGTTTCTGATATCCAATGGAATAAAGCAAAACAACAATGTACAGGTGCTGTTCTGGTTGATTTGGAAAAGGCCTTTGACACCGTATGGTTAGAGGGTCTTTACCTAAAACTGAGCAGGCTTGGCATAAGCAAGCCATTGTTGTATATACTTTATGATATGCTTAATGGTAGAAAGTTTGTTGTCAAAAGTGGCAATGTAACTTCTACCACAACATTCTTAATTAAAAATGGTCTTCAACAGGGGCGGCGAATTCGCCGATTCTCTTCAGTATTTACACCAGCGGCCGTCCTGTTGAAACCAAATTTTGCCAAACAAAAATATATGCAAACCTTTTCTCACTCAGCTCCATTATTTTAGAATTATATCTTATTCTTCTGCGTTCAATTTGCCCGTACCGTTCTTCATTTCCTTGCAAATTGAACCAAATTCTATATTATTGAAAAATAGAAATCACTGACTAAATAAAAAGAAAAAAAAAACTTAGCTATCCATGAAATTATAATTTGTGAAAAAATAATTCAAATATATAATATATTTGAAAAACATAAGCACTTACGAGTATACGAGGTACGATTTTTGATGTTACTTTAGGGATACCCGGTTTCGGTTAGTTTGAAATCGAACTATGTAGGTAATATACTCAGCTCCTTTGTTTGAAGCCCAATATGGTGTCGTGTAGGATTTTACATATATTTTGGTATTATTGCTTCTTCTTCTATTTCAGTAAGAAAAAACGTAATTTTAGAGGGGAAGTGCTATCAGCTGAAACCCGCGACAAGAAGAAGGAAATGCAAGAAGGCGAAGAGGAACCAGAATTCCCAGCGATTACGCCAGAACATGAGCCAATCATTAAAGGAGCTCTCTTTGGTGGCCCACCGGATCAAGTATGTTTATTTTTGTTTTCTTTTGATCTTTATTTTTTATGTGAAATATTTTTTTCTTTAAGATGTTAATATCAAAATTCGATATGATCATCACCCTCCACGATATATCAACGCCCTTTGGCAAAACCTGGCTTAACGGTGAAGTTAATAAATTCTACATGAATCTCCTCAAAGAGCGTGGTGAGAATCGGCACGAAGAGGGCCTCCCCAAGTTCTATGCAGTGACCTTAAGGTATGCGGTTGTTGAGTAAAACTCGGTTGTAAGTCGAAATGAATACTAATTTTATTTCACTACGTTACTTCTATATATATACAATTTTCTTGTCTTATCTATCTATTCTTCATGTCTATGTTTCTTATCTTTCTATTTATCTGTAAATAACCGTCAGTGTATGCTTAGGGTGATGTCTTATCTTTATTTCGCATACACATTGGGTTATCTATAGATTGGGTATGTTCATGTTTGAACATTCTGCGGGCCAACAGAAATTGCTAAAATTCTTTTTCTGAATTTTGTGCCTCGTATTATATAAATTACTAAAATAATAACCGAAATGCAACTTAACATTAATCCGCTGTGACCGCTTATGTGGTGAAAGTCCAAGCCCTTAAGGTGAATGTTTTCCTTCTTGAACCTTTCCAATTTTAAATACTCAGCTCCTTTGTTTGAAGCCCAATATGGTGTCGTGTAGGATTTTACATATATTTTGGTATAATTGCTTCTTCTTCTATTTCAGTAGGTTAGGTTAGGTTAGGTTGGAGTGGCTGTCTAGATGTCATTGACTCACTTAGACCTCAAGGGTACATTGTGATACCACTAATAAGGTTACTCATGGGAGAGTAATGAAAATTAAACAAACCATTTTGTGCTTTTAATAAAGTTAGAGAGACACTTTGTGTCAGTCATTGCCAGTTCACTGGTATTGTCGAAGAAGGGATTACCGAGAAAGTTATTCCTTCTAGTGGAGAGTGCTGGACATGTACATAGCAGGTGTTGGACTGTTTCCTCTTCCTCCTCGTCCATGCAGCTTCTACAGAAGTCATTTGTGTAGACTCCTAGCCTCAGAGCATGTCTTCCTATGAGGCAGTGTCCTGTTATTACTCCAATTGTAGAGCTTATATTTTGTCTGCTCAAGGATATCAAGCCTTTTGACCGATTTAAGTCTATGCTTGGCCATATTTGCTTGGTTGTTAGGCAGGTGGTGCTCTGTGACCATCTAGCATTTGTTGCTTCTAGAGCATATTGTTTGAGAAGATATTTGCATGTAGCAAGTGGTGTTCCTATGTTATGTTTTTGTCTAACATTTGGCAGAAGTGTTCCGTTTTTGGCGAGCTCATCGGCTTTGCAATTTCCCGGAATGTCTCTGTGGCCCAGCACCCAAATGAGGTGAATATTAAACTGTTCTGTCATCTCATTCAGAGATGATCGACAGTCGTGGACTAATTGAGAGTTTGTAGAGACAGACGCGAGAGATTTAAGAGCGGCTTGGCTGTCCGAGAAAATTCGTATATCTTTGCAAGATATAACGTTTTCTTTGAGCCAGGATAGTGCCTCTTTAATCGCCATTACTTCTGCCTGGAATACACTACATTGATTGGGAAGTCTATATGATAGACTTAGATTCAGTTGTTCCGAATAGATACCACTTCCAACTCCGTAATCGGTCTTTGAACCGTCTGTATAGAAGTGTATCGCATTGTCTTCCAGGGGTCTCTCTTCTTCCCAGGAGGATCTTGAAGGGATGGACACATGGAAGCTTTTACCGAATACCATTTTAGGGGTGGTATAGTCTAGGCGATCTGGGATAGATCTAAAATTATCTAGGATAGTAGTATGTCCAGTATTGTTACTGTTCCATTGAGAGGTGGCTCTAAGCCTCACACATGAGTTAGCTGCCACCGTTTTGGAGAAGATGTCAAGAGGTGTTAGGCTTAAAAGCACTTCCAGGGCTGCGGTTGGTGTTGAGCGAAGTGCTCCTGTGATGCACATACCTGCTGACCGCTGGACTTTGATGAACTTATTTAGATTTACCATCTTGTCCAGTGCGGTCCACCATACGACAACTCCATAAATGAGTATCGGTCTAATTACCGAAGTGTATAGCCAGTGGGTTATTTTTGGGGAGAAGTCCCATTTTGATCCTATGGCCTTTTTACAAGTAAAAAGCGCTACAGTAGCCTTTTTTACTCTTTCATCAATATTTGCCTTCCAATTTAATTTTTTGTCTAAAATGAGGCCTAAATATTTAGCTTGGTCGGAAAACCTTAATGGTATTCCTTTAATCTTGGGTGGGATGAGCTGAGGAATTTTGTACTTTCTTGAAAAGAGTACTAGTTCTGTTTTATGTGGATTGACGTCCAGGCCACATTGCTTAGCCCATTTTGTTAGCCTATTCAAGGCATTTTGTAGGAGTTCCGGGAGAACTTGGGAGTGTTTTCCAGATACAGATATTGCAACGTCGTCAGCATAGGCAATCACCCTGAAACCATCTGCTTCTAATGATGTTAGAAGGTCGTTTACTACCATGTTCCATAAGAGAGGCGAAAGGACCCCTCCTTGGGGGGTACCTTGATGCACCGATCTGGTGGTAGTAAAGCTTCTCATGCTTGAAGTTATTGTCCTGCTTTTGAGCATGAGACTAATAAAATCTATGAGTGGTTTCTTTAATTGCAGCTTTTCCATTGCTGTCGTGATCGCCTGGTAACTGACGTTGTTGAAAGCTCCTTCAATATCTAGGAAAGCTACTAGGTTATATTCTTTGTATTCGAGGGAGTATTCAATGCTGCGTACCAGCGAATGAAGTGCTGTTTCTACTGATTTTCCCTTAGAGTAAGCATGTTGAGCTGTGGAAATGAGACATGGTCTTAGGTTATGTCTGATGTAAATTTCAATCAATCTTTCCAAGGTTTTAAGAAGGAAGGATGATAGGCTGATTGGTCGTAGATCTTTAGGGTTAACGTGGGAGGGTTTCCCTGCTTTAGGAATAAAGACTACTTTTGCCATTCTCCAGGCTTTGGGAATATATCTCAGCCTTAAACAGCTTGTCAGAATGATTTCCAATGGTGGAATGATCATGTCTGAGCATTTTTGTAGTTCGGCCGGGATGATTCCGTCTGGTCCTGGAGATTTATATGGATCAAAGCTATCTATGGCCCATTGCAGTTTTTCCCGCGTTATTAGATCAACTAAATCGCTTGTAGAAGCTTGAGACTCTGATGTTAAGTCGTTAAGTATGTTAGAGCTACCTGGAAAGTGGGTGTCTAATAGCAGATTAAGAGATTCTTCATCTGTGATAGTCCATGTGCCTGCATCTGTCTTTAAAGCACTGGGTATTATTGGACTTTTTGAGAGAATTTTCCTGAGTCTTGAGGCTTCTGAAGTATTTTCTACTTTGCCACAGAAGTTTCTCCAAGAAGACCTCTTACTCTTCCTTAATTCTTTTTTATATTGCTTTAGAGCTTGTTTGTATAAGTCCCAGTCAGAAGGAGATCTAGTGTATTTAGATCTATTGAAGAGTTTGCGACAACTCTTTCTGAATGGTTCTAGTTCTTTACGCCACCAATGAGGTTTCTTTTTTCCCTTTAAAATGGTTACAGGGCATGAAATTCTCATTGATTCATTGAAGACTTCAGTGAGATGATTCACAGAAAGATCTAGTTCATCTTTACTGGAGGAGCTTTTAAGAAGGTTGTAATCAAGTAATTGTGTTAGTACCTCCCTATATCGTTCCCAGTTTGTATTACGGTAATTGCGAAAACCCGTAGATATGTTTGCCACATCTCTGAGCTCAAACTGAATGTATTTGTGGTCAGAGAAGGAATTCTCTTTTGAGACATGCCAGTTTGAAATCAGATTGTGGATCGAGTCAGAGGTAAGTGTAATATCAAGTACCTCTTTCCTATTCTTGGTTACAAAAGTGGGTTCATTACCAATATTACTTATGAAAAGGTTAGTGCTTAGTAAGTAATCAAATAAGGACTCACCTCTCTCATTTATGTCCGAGCTAACCCATACCGTGTGATGAGCGTTAGCGTCCGATCCAATTAGGAGACCAACTTTTTTCGACTGCGCGTCCGCAATTGCCTTCCTCAAGGTGTCACCTGGAATTGGGCTGTCGTGGCCAAGATAGGAGGATATGAGCCAGTAGGTGGCTTTATCCGTTGTTAAGACAGCGGTGGTTGTGTCCTTGTCGCTGTAATTGGGGAGTAAAAATACATTTAAGTCATTTTTTACTAACATACATGACCTTGGTTCACCTTTCTCCGATGCATGCAGTAGCCTATAACCAGGAGTCCGGAGGCCTCTGATGATGGAGTTTGAGACCCACGGCTCCTGTATCAAGACGATGTCATCCTTGTTCGCGTGCAGTCGGAGTATGAGGTTATTTGCGGCCATGATGGCGTGATGGAGATTAATCTGTACTAATCGCAGCATTGCTACTATTAGTCAGATTAACCTCCACCACTGTATTATCGGCGTTTTCATCGTCTGAGGAGGAATGAAGTAGGTCCTCCTCACTCAGAGTGATGCCTAAGGTGGCGTCTTCAGTCTCCATGTCGGAGTTACTGTCGACTGTAAGTTTTGCCTCCACGTCGGATGGCTTGTTTGGGGCTGTGGAGGTCGATGGTTCCACTTTTGGTATTTCATCGACCTCCATTATTGGTGGTAGTGAAGCGTTTCCTTCCGCTGGAGGGGCTTCTGTGGGGGGCGTGTTAAGCGAATCTTCGTCTTTCTTGTAGATACGGATCACGATTTCATCGAAACCATACCTAATCACGCCTTTGGTCGCGGCCAGTGGAGCCAGTGATTCCCTATTGATCAACACGAGAGCTGATCTATAGTGACCCACCGTCTCCTTCTCAACCTTTGGGACTTTCCAGTCGTGTGTAGGCAGGTTCGGATTACTTGCTTTGATCAATTTCATGATCATATCCGGGCAGTTGTGTAGAGCCGGGACCATTATGCGTGCTCTTGGCCGGCAAGGAATATCATCCCTTGTAACAACCTCGAGCTTGGCACCCGGCCAGACTTCTGGCAAGCCATTGACAGCAGCCCTGTACAGATCGTAAGATCTCTGATCACCACAGGCGATGAGTTTGATACGATTTTGGTACCATCCTGCATCGGCTGTGTCTGGGAGAGGTCCCGGATTCTCCTCGATGACAGATAAAAATCTGAAACCGAGGTGAGCCTTGACGCTTGCCCATTGATCATGAGAGATGTTACCATCCACATGACCCCTGTCAATGACCGCTGCTATGATCTTACCTTTTAGCGCGTCGCTAAAGGAAAGATCCTTATTGAAGGCTGTTGTGCTGTTTGAATGCACCTTCTGCCTTTTTGGTTCGGGCTTGTCGCCCTCGAAAGACCTATTGCGCTTTGATGTTGAGTCGCTGCAGGTCTGTTTGGTGATATTGCTAAGAAAGCCACTAGCCCACTCGAGTTTTCGCGTTTGCTCCGGGGTTCTTTCCGCCGCCGGTATGACACCGACTGCGGCTAGAATCCTCTCAGCATTGCGTTGGTCTCGTTTGGCTAGTGACTTCCTGGACTTCTTGCTGGCCGACCCAGAGCTATGTCCGTGTGACACAGTTGTGGGTCCACCATCAGAATTCGTCGCTGCCGATACCAATCGGGGTGTGCCCTCACCTTTTGAGACAATTCCACATGTCGCAGATTTTATCTCTCCGGATGGGGTGTCCCTTCTTGGGGTCGCTTGCGACGTCCTAGCAGGAGCGGGGAGGGGGTGGGGTGTGGAATTACCGCCCTTGGGACAGCCGAGCGTCACAGCTGTTCCACTGACGGGTACTTCCTTCAAGAATAGGTTGCGGCTAGTAGAGGGAGAAGGACTCCCGCTACTAGTGGCAACCACAGGGTTGCCAACACGTTCACACCTCTGAGTAGACTCGACAGCCTTTTCAGTGGATGTGACCGCATTGGCAGCCATGGCGCGATTTTTGTTATTATTTTTTAATGTTTTTCTGTTTGATGTTTTGTTTGGTTTCATTTTTGTTCCCACGAGTAGGGCGGAAAGACGGTCAGCCCCGGCAGAGCCGCTTGCCGGGGTAAGGCAGAAGTATGACGGACCTTGCCACAGCATCCGAAAGAGCTCGTTAATGGCTGGTTTATCCCCCAGCCTTTCATTCTTCGGCACGGTTTTCGTACAAGTACGCTCACACCACCACTGAAATTAGGAACCTCTAAACTATGATTGAATTGGGTTTCCGAACGTTGCACTATTGAGGAGTTACAACAATTCGGCTACCCAACTCAACCTTAGCTAATCACCATCCTGCCAAAAACGCACAGGACTTCTGTAGTGATCATTGCCCGCCTGGCACCCACTTGGAGGGTTTGAATGAGGATTTTGCCAGGCTTCTATTTCAGTAAGAAAAAACGTAATTTTAGAGGGGAAGTGCTATCAGCTGAAACCCGCGACAAGAAGAAGAAAATGCAAGAAGGCGAAGAGGAACCAGAATTCCCAGCGATTACGCCAGAACATGAGCCAATCATTAAAGGAGCTCTCTTTGGTGGCCCACCGGATCAAGTATGTTTATTTTTGTTTTCTTTTGATCTTTATTTTTTGAGTGAAATATTTTTTTCTTTAAGATTTTAATATCAAAATTCAATATGCGCATCACCCGCCGCCATATATCAACGCTCTTTGGCAAAAACTGGCTTAACTGTGATGTTATTAACTTCTACATGAAGCTCCTCACACAGCGTGGTGAGAATCGGCACGAAGAGGGCCTCCCCAAGGTCTATGCAATGAATACATTGTTTTTGCAGAGATTAATGCAGTTAGGTCATAGTGGTGTCAGTCGATGGAATCGAAAAGTCGACATATTCACATACGACGTCCTTCCGGTGCCCGTGCACATTGGTGGAATTCATTGGTGCATGGCCATCATCCATTTGCGAGATCGTACCATAAAGTACTACGATTCAATGGGTACGCCAAATCCAGAAATTCTAGCTGCCCTGGAGCAGTATTTGCGGGAGGAATCACTGGACAAGAGAAAGCGACCCTTTGACACGTCGGGCTTCCTGATAGAAAGTTTCAGGGATGTGCCGCAGCAAAAAAACTGGATTTGGCGTACCCATTGAATCGTAGTACTTTATGGTACGATCTCGCAAATGGATGATGGCCATGCACCAATGAATTCCACCAATGTGCACGGGCACCGGAAGGACGTCGTATGTGAATATGTCGACTTTTCGATTCCATCGACTGACACCACTATGACCTAACTGCATTAATCTCTGCAAAAACAATGTATTCATTGCGTAGACCTTGGGGAGGCCCTCTTCGTGCCGATTCTCACCACGTTGTGTGAGGAGCTTCATGTAGAAGTTAATAACATCACAGTTAAGCTAGTTTTTGCCAAAGAGCGTTGATATATGGCGGCGGGTGATGCGCATATTGAATTTTGATATTAAAATCTTAAAGAAAAAAATATTTCACTCAAAAAATAAAGATCAAAAGAAAACAAAAATAAACATACTTGATCCGGTGGGCCACCAAAGAGAGAGAGAACATGATTGCCTCATGTTCTGGCGTAATCGCTGGGAATTCTAGTTCCTCTTCGCCTTCTTGCATTTCCTTATTCTTGTCGCGGGTTTCAGCTGATAGCTCTTCCACTCTAAAATTACGTTTTTTCTTACTGAATTAGAAGAAGAAGCAATAATACCAAAATATATCTAAAATCCTGCACGACACCATATTGGGCTTCAAACAAAGGAGCTGAGTATGTTACCTACATAGTTCAATTTCAAACTAACCGAAACCGGGTATCCCTAAAGTAACCTCAAAAATCGTACCTCGTATACTCGTAAGTGCTTATGTTTTTCAAATATATTTTATATTTGAATTATTTTTTCACAAATTATAATTTCATGGATAGCTAAGTTTTTTTTTTTCTTTTTATTTAGTCAGTGATTTTTATTTTTCATTAATATAGAAGAGTAGTACCCGTAGCGTGATGGTTAGTGAAAGGACAACTCCAACCCGTCAAATCTTCGGTCGATAAGTCTTCTTCCGAGCATCAGCAAAGTTTTCGAAAAGATCATCAATAGGGCTCTGACTAAGTGGGCTGCGGACAACAAAATAATTCCGGATAAACAGTTCGGGCTCAAGGCGGGTCATGGCACAATTCATGCTGCGTCTAAACTTGTTTCTGATATCCAATGGAATAAAGCAAAACAACAATGTACAGGTGCTGTTCTGGTTGATTTGGAAAAGGCCTTTGACACCGTATGGTTAGAGGGTCTTTACCTAAAACTGAGCAGGCTTGGCATAAGCAAGCCATTGTTGTATATACTTTATGATATGCTTAATGGTAGAAAGTTTGTTGTCAAAAGTGGCAATGTAACTTCTACCACAACATTCTTAATTAAAAATGGTCTTCAACAGGGGCGGCGAATTCGCCGATTCTCTTCAGTATTTACACCAGCGGCCGTCCTGTTGAAACCAAATTTTGCCAAACAAAAATATATGCAAACCTTTTCTCACTCAGCTCCATTATTTTAGAATTATATCTTATTCTTCTGCGTTCAATTTGCCCGTACCGTTCTTCATTTCCTTGCAAATTGAACCAAATTCTATATTATTGAAAAATAGAAATCACTGACTAAATAAAAAGAAAAAAAAACTTAGCTATCCATGAAATTATAATTTGTGAAAAAATAATTCAAATATAAAATATATTTGAAAAACATAAGCACTTACGAGTATACGAGGTACGATTTTTGATGTTACTTTAGGGATACCCGGTTTCGGTTAGTTTGAAATCGAACTATGTAGGTAATATACTCAGCTCCTTTGTTTGAAGCCCAATATGGTGTCGTGTAGGATTTTACATATATTTTGGTATTATTGCTTTTTCTTCTATTTCAGTAAGAAAAAACGTAATTTTAGAGGGGAAGTGCTATCAGCTGAAACCCGCGACAAGAAGAAGGAAATGCAAGAAGGCGAAGAGGAACCAGAATTCCCAGCGATTACGCCAGAACATGAGCCAATCATTAAAGGAGCTCTCTTTGGTGGCCCACCGGATCAAGTATGTTTATTTTTGTTTTCTTTTGATCTTTATCTTTTGAGTGAAATATTTTTTTCTTTAAGATTTTAATATCAAAATTCAATATGCGCATCACCCGCCGCCATATATCAACGCTCTTTGGAAAAAACTGGCTTAACTGTGATGTTATTAACTTCTACATGAAGCTCCTCACACAGCGTGGTGAGAATCGGCACGAAGAGGGCCTCCCCAAGGTCTATGCAATGAATACATTGTTTTTGCAGAGATTAATGCAGTTAGTTCATAGTGGTGTCAGTCGATGGAATCGAAAAGTCGACATATTCACATACGACGTCCTTCCGGTGCCCGTGCACATTGGTGGAATTCATTGGTGCATGGCCATCATCCATTTGCGAGATCGTACCATAAAGTACTACGATTCAATGGGTACGCCAAATCCAGAAATTCTAGCTGCCCTGGAGCAGTATTTGCGGGAGGAATCACTGGACAAGAGAAAGCGACCCTTTGACACGTCGGGCTTCCTGATAGAAAGTTTCAGGGATGTGCCGCAGCAAAAAAACTGGATTTGGCGTACCCATTGAATCGTAGTACTTTATGGTACGATCTCGCAAATGGATGATGGCCATGCACCAATGAATTCCACCAATGTGCACGGGCACCGGAAGGACGTCGTATGTGAATATGTCGACTTTTCGATTCCATCGACTGACACCACTATGACCTAACTGCATTAATCTCTGCAAAAACAATGTATTCATTGCGTAGACCTTGGGGAGGCCCTCTTCGTGCCGATTCTCACCACGTTGTGTGAGGAGCTTCATGTAGAAGTTAATAACATCACAGTTAAGCTAGTTTTTGCCAAAGAGCGTTGATATATGGCGGCGGGTGATGCGCATATTGAATTTTGATATTAAAATCTTAAAGAAAAAAATATTTCACTCAAAAAATAAAGATCAAAAGAAAACAAAAATAAACATACTTGATCCGGTGGGCCACCAAAGAGAGAGAGAACATGATTGCCTCATGTTCTGGCGTAATCGCTGGGAATTCTAGTTCCTCTTCGCCTTCTTGCATTTCCTTATTCTTGTCGCGGGTTTCAGCTGATAGCTCTTCCACTCTAAAATTACGTTTTTTCTTACTGAATTAGAAGAAGAAGCAATAATACCAAAATATATGTAAAATCCTACACGACACCATATTGGGCTTCAAACAAAGGAGCTGAGTATGTTACCTACATAGTTCAATTTCAAACTAACCGAAACCGGGTATCCCTAAAGTAACCTCAAAAATCGTACCTCGTATACTCGTAAGTGCTTATGTTTTTCAAATATATTTTATATTTGAATTATTTTTTCACAAATTATAATTTCATGGATAGCTAAGTTTTTTTTTCTTTTTATTTAGTCAGTGATTTTTATTTTTCATTAATATAGAAGAGTAGTACCCGTAGCGTGATGGTTAGTGAAAGGACAACTCCAACCCGTCAAATCTTCGGTCGATAAGTCTTCTTCCGAGCATCAGCAAAGTTTTCGAAAAGATCATCAATAGGGCTCTGACTAAGTGGGCTGCGGACAACAAAATAATTCCGGATAAACAGTTCGGGCTCAAGGCGGGTCATGGCACAATTCATGCTGCGTCTAAACTTGTTTCTGATATCCAATGGAATAAAGCAAAACAACAATGTACAGGTGCTGTTCTGGTTGATTTGGAAAAGGCCTTTGACACCGTATGGTTAGAGGGTCTTTACCTAAAACTGAGCAGGCTTGGCATAAGCAAGCCATTGTTGTATATACTTTATGATATGCTTAATGGTAGAAAGTTTGTTGTCAAAAGTGGCAATGTAACTTCAACCACAACATTCTTAATTAAAAATGGTCTTCAACAGGGGCGGCGAATTCGCCGATTCTCTTCAGTATTTACACCAGCGGCCGTCCTGTTGAAACCAAATTTTGCCAAACAAAAATATATGCAAACCTTTTCCCACTCAGCTCCATTATTTTAGAATTATATCTTATTCTTCTGCGTTCAATTTGCCCGTACCGTTCTTCATTTCCTTTCAAATTGAACCAAATTCTATATTATTGAAAAATAGAAATCACTGACTAAATAAAAAGAAAAAAAAAACTTAGCTATCCATGAAATTATAATTTGTGAAAAAATAATTCAAATATATAATATATTTGAAAAACATAAGCACTTACGAGTATACGAGGTACGATTTTTGATGTTACTTTAGGGATACCCGGTTTCGGTTAGTTTGAAATCGAACTATGTAGGTAATATACTCAGCTCCTTTGTTTGAAGCCCAATATGGTGTCGTGTAGGATTTTACATATATTTTGGTATTATTGCTTCTTCTTCTATTTCAGTAAGAAAAAACGTATTTTTAGAGGGGAAGTGCTATCAGCTGAAACCCGCGACAAGAAGAAGGAAATGCAAGAAGGCGAAGAGGAACCAGAATTCCCAGCGATTACGCCAGAACATGAGCCAATCATTAAAGGAGCTCTCTTTGGTGGCCCACCGGATCAAGTATGTTTATTTTTGTTTTCTTTTGATCTTTATTTTTTGAGTGAAATATTTTTTTTCTTTAAGATGTTAATATCAAAATTCGATATGATCATCACCCTCCACGATATATCAACGCCCTTTGGCAAAACCTGGCTTAACGGTGAAGTTAATAAATTCTACATGAATCTCCTCAAAGAGCGTGGTGAGAATCGGCACGAAGAGGGCCTCCCCAAGTTCTATGCAATGACCTTAAGGTATGTGGTTGTTGAGTAAAACTCGGTTGTAAGTCGAAATGAATACTAATTTTATTCTAACTACGTTACTTCTATATATATACAATTTTCTTGTCTTATCTATCTATTCTTCATGTCTATGTTTCTTATCTTTCTATTTATCTGTAAATAACCGTCAGTGTATGCTTAGGGTGATGTCTTATCTTTATTTCACATACACATTGGGTTATCTATAGATTGGGTATGTTCATGTTTGAACATTCTGCGGGCCAACAGAAATTGCTAAAATTCTTTTTCTGAATTTGTGCCTCGTATTATATAAATTACTAAAATAATAACCGAAATGCAACTTAACATTAATCCGCTGTGACCGCTTATGTGGTAAAAGTCCAAGCCCTTAAGGTGAATGTTTTCCTTCTTGAACCTTTCCAATTTTAAATACTCAGCTCCCTTGTTTGAAGCCCAATATGGTGTCGTGTAGGATTTACATATATTTTGGTATTATTGCTTCTTCTTCTAATTCAGTAAGAAAAAACGTAATTTTAGAGTGGAAGAGCTATCTGCTGAAACCCGCGACAAGAATAAGGAAATGCAAGAAGGCGAAGAGGAACCAGAATTCCCAGCGATTACGCCAGAACATGAGCCAATCATTAAAGGAGCTCTCTTTGGTGGCCCACCGGATCAAGTATGTTTATTTTTGTTTTCTTTTGATCTTTATTTTTTGAGTGAAATATGTTTTTCTTTAAGATTTTAATATCAAAATTCAATATGCGCATCACCCGCCGCCATATATCAACGCTCTTTGGCAAAAACTGGCTTAACTGTAATGTTATTAACTTCTACATGAAGCTCCTCACAGAGCGTGGTGAGAATCGGCACGAAGAGGGCCTCCCCAAGGTCTATGCAATGAATACATTGTTTTTGCAGAGATTAATGCAGTTAGGTCATAGTGGTGTCAGTCGATGGAATCGAAAAGTCGACATATTCACATACGACGTCCTTCCGGTGCCCGTGCACATTGGTGGAATTCATTGGTGCATGGCCATCATCCATTTGCGAGATCGTACCATAAAGTACTACGATTCAATGGGTACGCCAAATCCAGAAATTCTAGCTGCCCTGGAGCAGTATTTGCGCGAGGAATCACTGGACAAGAGAAAGCGACCCTTTGACACGTCGGGCTTCCTGATAGAAAGTTTCAGGGATGTGCCGCAGCAAAAAAACTGGATTTGGCGTACCCATTGAATCGTAGTACTTTATGGTACGATCTCGCAAATGGATGATGGCCATGCACCAATGAATTCCACCAATGTGCACGGGCACCGGAAGGACGTCGTATGTGAATATGTCGACTTTTCGATTCCATCGACTGACACCACTATGACCTAACTGCATTAATCTCTGCAAAAACAATGTATTCATTGCATAGACCTTGGGGAGGCCCTCTTCGTGCCGATTCTCACCACGCTGTGTGAGGAGCTTCATGTAGAAGTTAATAACATCACAGTTAAGCCAGTTTTTTCCAAAGAGCGTTGATATATGGCGGCGGGTGATGCGCATATTGAATTTTGATATTAAAATCTTAAAGAAAAAAATATTTCACTCAAAAGATAAAGATCAAAAGAAAACAAAAATAAACATACTTGATCCGGTGGGCCACCAAAGAGAGCTCCTTTAATGATTGCCTCATGTTCTGGCGTAATCGCTGGGAATTCTGGTTCCTCTTCGCCTTCTTGCATTTCCTTCTTCTTGTCGCGGGTTTCAGCTGATAGCACTTCCCCTCTAAAATTACGTTTTTTCTTACTGAAATAGAAGAAGAAGCAATAATACCAAAATATATGTAAAATCCTACACGACACCATATTGGGCTTCAAACAAAGGAGCTGAGTATGTTACCTACATAGTTCAATTTCAAACTAACCGAAACCGGGTATCCCTAAAGTAACCTCAAAAATCGTACCTCGTATACTCGTAAGTGCTTATGTTTTTCAAATATATTTTATATTTGAATTATTTTTTCACAAATTATAATTTCATGGATAGCTAAGTTTTTTTTTTCTTTGTATTTAGTCAGTGATTTTTATTTTTCATTAATATAGAAGAGTAGTACCCGTAGCGTGATGGTTAGTGAAAGGACAACTCCAACCCGTCAAATCTTCGGTCGATAAGTCTTCTTCCGAGCATCAGCAAAGTTTTCGAAAAGATCATCAATAGGGCTCTGACTAAGTGGGCTGCGGACAACAAAATAATTCCGGATAAACAGTTCGGGCTCAAGGCGGGTCATGACACAATTCATGCTGCGTCTAAACTTGTTTCTGATATCCAATGGAATAAAGCAAAACAACAATGTACAGGTGCTGTTCTGGTTGATTTGGAAAAGGCCTTTGACACCGTATGGTTAGAGGGTCTTTACCTAAAACTGAGCAGGCTTGGCATAAGCAAGCCATTGTTGTATATACTTTATGATATGCTTAATGGTAGAAAGTTTGTTGTCAAAAGTGGCAATGTAACTTCTACCACAACATTCTTAATTAAAAATGGTCTTCAACAGGGGCGGCGAATTCGCCGATTCTCTTCAGTATTTACACCAGCGGCCGTCCTGTTGAAACCAAATTTTGCCAAACAAAAATATATGCAAACCTTTTCTCACTCAGCTCCATTATTTTAGAATTATATCTTATTCTTCTGCGTTCAATTTGCCCGTACCGTTCTTCATTTCCTTGCAAATTGAACCAAATTCTATATTATTGAAAAATAGAAATCACTGACTAAATAAAAAGAAAAAAAAAACTTAGCTATCCATGAAATTATAATTTGTGAAAAAATAATTCAAATATAAAATATATTTGAAAAACATAAGCACTTACGAGTATACGAGGTACGATTTTTGAGGTTACTTTAGGGATACCCGGTTTCGGTTAGTTTGAAATTGAACTATGTAGGTAACATACTCAGCTCCTTTGTTTGAAGCCCAATATGGTGTCGTGTAGGATTTTACATATATTTTGGTATTATTGCTTCTTCTTCTATTTCAGTAAGAAAAAACGTAATTTTAGAGGGGAAGTGCTATCAGCTGAAACCCGCGACAAGAAGAAGGAAATGCAAGAAGGCGAAGAGGAACCAGAATTCCCAGCGATTACGCCAGAACATGAGGCAATCATTAAAGGAGCTCTCTTTGGTGGCCCACCGGACCAAGTATGTTTATTTTTGTTTTTTTTGATCTTTATCTTTTGAGTGAAATATTTTTTTCTTTAAGATTTTAATATCAAAATTCAATATGCGCATCACCCGCCGCCATATATCAACGCTCTTTGGCAAAAACTGGCTTAACTGTGATGTTATTAACACATTGGTGGAATTCATTGGTGCATGGCCATCATCCATTTGCGAGATCGTACCATAAAGTACTACGATTCAATGGGTACGCCAAATCCAGAAATTCTAGCTGCCCTGGAGCAGTATTTGCGCGAGGAATCACTGGACAAGAGAAAGCGACCCTTTGACACGTCGGGCTTCCTGATAGAAAGTGTCAGGGATGTGCCGCAGCAAAATAACAACGATGATTGTGGTATATTCAGTTGCATGTTTGTCGAGTTCATATGCCGGGATCGGGAGATCACATTCTCACAGCAAAACATGGAGTACTTTAGGCATAAAATGATTTTAGAAATAGTCCAGGGTCAGCTAATGCAGTAAATAATAATAAGAAGAAGAATTGTAACAAATTCACTTGACAACAAAGCTAAAAAAATCACACCTAATTAAATATAATCAAATTAAATGTTCCGTATAAGGGGGTAAGACATTGTACCCTCATTTAAATTAAAATGAAAATCATTAAAAAAGAAAAACAGAGTGGATTTAATTTATAATCAAAAGAAAAATAACAAAGAGTATAAATTGTTAAGTTTACCCCTGCCCCAGCATTTCTATTTACTTTATTTTCTTCTTCCCCGCCAATGCACCGCTCCCATATCAACACTGGCTCATCATAATCTCCCCTTCTCACTTCACTTCAACGAATCAATCTTAACCAATGCCTCTTGTCGTATATTTATGTGTCCAATGAGAGTTATTTTGCTGCGGCACATCCCTGACACTTTCTATCAGGAAGCCCGACGTGTCAAAGGGTCGCTTTCTCTTGTCCAGTGATTCCTCTCGCAAATACTGCTCCAGGGCAGCTAGAATTTCTGGATTTGGCGTACCCATTGAATCGTAGTACTTTATGGTACGATCTCGCAAATGGATGATGGCCATGCACCAATGAATTCCACCAATGTGCACGGGCACCGGAAGGACGTCGTATGTGAATATGTCGACTTTTCGATTCCATCGACTGACACCACTATGACCTAACTGCATTAATCTCTGCAAAAACAATGTATTCATTGCATAGACCTTGGGGAGGCCCTCTTCGTGCCGATTCTCACCACGCTGTGTGAGGAGCTTCATGTAGAAGTTAATAACATCACAGTTAAGCCAGTTTTTTCCAAAGAGCGTTGATATATGGCGGCGGGTGATGCGCATATTGAATTTTGATATTAAAATCTTAAAGAACAAATATTTCACTCAAAAAATAAAGATCAAAAGAAAACAAAAATAAACATACTTGATCCGGTGGCCCACCAAAGCGGATTAATGTTAAGTTGCATTTCGGTTATTATTTTAGTAATTTATATAATACGAGGCACAAAATTCAGAAAAAGAATTTTAGCAATTTCTGTTGGCCCGCAGAATGTTCAAACATGAACATACCCAATCTATAGATAACCCAATGTGTATGTGAAATAAAGATAAGACATCACCCTAAGCATACACTGACGGTTATTTACAGATAAATAGAAAGATAAGAAACAGACATGAAGAATAGATAGATAAGACAAGAAAATTGTATATATATAGAAGTAACGTAGTGAAATAAAATTAGTATTCATTTCGACTTACAACCGAGTTTTACTCAACAACCACATACCTTAAGGTCATTGCATAGAACTTGGGGAGGCCCTCTTCGTGCCGATTCTCACCACGCTCTTTGAGGAGATTCATGTAGAATTTATTAACTTCACCGTTAAGCCAGGTTTTGCCAAAGGGCGTTGATATATCGTGGAGGGTGATGATCATATCGAATTTTGATATTAACATCTTAAAGAAAAAAATATTTCACATAAAAAATAAAGATCAAAAGAAAACAAAAATAAACATACTTGATCCGGTGGGCCACCAAAGAGAGCTCCTTTAATGATTGGCTCATGTTCTGGCGTAATCGCTGGGAATTCTGGTTCCTCTTCGCCTTCTTGCATTTCCTTCTTCTTGTCGCGGGTTTCAGCTGATAGCACTTCCCCTCTAAAATTACGTTTTTTCTTACTGAAATAGAAGAAGAAGCAATAATACCAAAATATATGTAAAATCCTACACGACACCATATTGGGCTTCAAACAAAGAAGCTGAGTATATTACCTACATAGTTCGATTTCAAACTAACCGAAATCGGGTATCCCTAAAGTAACATCAAAAATCGTACCTCGTATACTCGTAAGTGCTTATGTTTTTCAAATATATTATATATTTGAATTATTTTTTCACAAATTATAATTTCATGGATAGCTAAGTTTTTTTTTTCTTTTTATTTAGTCAGTGATTTTTATTTTTCAATAATATAGAATTTGGTTCAATTTGCAAGGAAATGAAGAACGGTACGGGCAAATTGAACGCAGAAGAATAAGATATAATTCTAAAATAATGGAGCTGAGTGAGAAAAGGTTTGCATATATTTTTGTTTGGCAAAATTTGGTTTCAACAGGACGGCCGCTGGTGTAAATACTGAAGAGAATCGGCGAATTCACCGCCCCTGTTGAAGACCATTTTTAATTAAGAATGTTGTGGTAGAAGTTACATTGCCACTTTTGACAACAAACTTTCTACCATTAAGCATATCATAAAGTATATACAACAATGGCTTGCTTATGCCAAGCCTGCTCAGTTTTAGGTAAAGACCCTCTAACCATACGGTGTCAAAGGCCTTTTCCAAATCAACCAGAACAGCACCTGTACATTGTTGTTTTGCTTTATTCCATTGGATATCAGAAACAAGTTTAGACGCAGCATGAATTGTGTCATGACCCGCCTTGAGCCCGAACTGTTTATCCGGAATTATTTTGTTGTCCGCAGCCCACTTAGTCAGAGCCCTATTGATGATCTTTTCGAAAACTTTGCTGATGCTCGGAAGAAGACTTATCGACCGAAGATTTGACGGGTTGGAGTTGTCCTTTCACTAACCATCACGCTACGGGTACTACTCTTCTATATTAATGAAAAATAAAAATCACTGACTAAATACAAAGAAAAAAAAAACTTAGCTATCCATGAAATTATAATTTGTGAAAAAATAATTCAAATATAAAATATATTTGAAAAACATAAGCACTTACGAGTATACGAGGTACGATTTTTGAGGTTACTTTAGGGATACCCGGTTTCGGTTAGTTTGAAATTGAACTATGTAGGTAACATACTCAGCTCCTTTGTTTGAAGCCCAATATGGTGTCGTGTAGGATTTTACATATATTTTGGTATTATTGCTTCTTCTTCTATTTCAGTAAGAAAAAACGTAATTTTAGAGGGGAAGTGCTATCAGCTGAAACCCGCGACAAGAAGAAGGAAATGCAAGAAGGCGAAGAGGAACCAGAATTCCCAGCGATTACGCCAGAACATGAGCCAATCATTAAAGGAGCTCTCTTTGGTGGCCCACCGGATCAAGTATGTTTATTTTTGTTTTCTTTTGATCTTTATTTTTTGAGTGAAATATTTTTTTCTTTAAGATTTTAATATCAAAATTCAATATGCGCATCACCCGCCGCCATATATCAACGCTCTTTGGCAAAAACTGGCTTAACTGTGATGTTATTAACTTCTACATGAAGCTCCTCACACAGCGTGGTGAGAATCGGCACGAAGAGGGCCTCCCCAAGGTCTATGCAATGAATACATTGTTTTTGCAGAGATTAATGCAGTTAGGTCATAGTGGTGTCAGTCGATGGAATCGAAAAGTCGACATATTCACATACGACGTCCTTCCGGTGCCCGTGCACATTGGTGGAATTCATTGGTGCATGGCCATCATCCATTTGCGAGATCGTACCATAAAGTACTACGATTCAATGGGTACGCCAAATCCAGAAATTCTAGCTGCCCTGGAGCAGTATTTGCGGGAGGAATCACTGGACAAGAGAAAGCGACCCTTTGACACGTCGGGCTTCCTGATAGAAAGTTTCAGGGATGTGCCGCAGCAAAAAACTGGATTTGGCGTACCCATTGAATCGTAGTACTTTATGGTACGATCTCGCAAATGGATGATGGCCATGCACCAATGAATTCCACCAATGTGCACGGGCACCGGAAGGACGTCGTATGTGAATATGTCGACTTTTCGATTCCATCGACTGACACCACTATGACCTAACTGCATTAATCTCTGCAAAAACAATGTATTCATTGCGTAGACCTTGGGGAGGCCCTCTTCGTGCCGATTCTCACCACGTTGTGTGAGGAGCTTCATGTAGAAGTTAATAACATCACAGTTAAGCTAGTTTTTGCCAAAGAGCGTTGATATATGGCGGCGGGTGATGCGCATATTGAATTTTGATATTAAAATCTTAAAGAAAAAAATATTTCACTCAAAAAATAAAGATCAAAAGAAAACAAAAATAAACATACTTGATCCGGTGGGCCACCAAAGAGAGAGAGAACATGATTGCCTCCTGTTCTGGCGTAATCGCTGGGAATTCTAGTTCCTCTTCGCCTTCTTGCATTTCCTTATTCTTGTCGCGGGTTTCAGCTGATAGCTCTTCCACTCTAAAATTACGTTTTTTCTTACTGAATTAGAAGAAGAAGCAATAATACCAAAATATATGTAAAATCCTACACGACACCATATTGGGCTTCAAACAAAGGAGCTGAGTATGTTACCTACATAGTTCAATTTCAAACTAACCGAAACCGGGTATCCCTAAAGTAACCTCAAAAATCGTACCTCGTATACTCGTAAGTGCTTATGTTTTTCAAATATATTTTATATTTGAATTATTTTTTCACAAATTATAATTTCATGGATAGCTAAGTTTTTTTTTTCTTTTTATTTAGTCAGTGATTTTTATTTTTCATTAATATAGAAGAGTAGTACCCGTAGCGTGATGGTTAGTGAAAGGACAACTCCAACCCGTCAAATCTTCGGTCGATAAGTCTTCTTCCGAGCATCAGCAAAGTTTTCGAAAAGATCATCAATAGGGCTCTGACTAAGTGGGCTGCGGACAACAAAATAATTCCGGATAAACAGTTCGGGCTCAAGGCGGGTCATGGCACAATTCATGCTGCGTCTAAACTTGTTTCTGATATCCAATGGAATAAAGCAAAACAACAATGTACAGGTGCTGTTCTGGTTGATTTGGAAAAGGCCTTTGACACCGTATGGTTAGAGGGTCTTTACCTAAAACTGAGCAGGCTTGGCATAAGCAAGCCATTGTTGTATATACTTTATGATATGCTTAATGGTAGAAAGTTTGTTGTCAAAAGTGGCAATGTAACTTCTACCACAACATTCTTAATTAAAAATGGTCTTCAACAGGGGCGGCGAATTCGCCGATTCTCCTCAGTATTTACACCAGCGGCCGTCCTGTTGAAACCAAATTTTGCCAAACAAAAATATATGCAAACCTTTTCTCACTCAGCTCCATTATTTTAGAATTATATCTTATTCTTCTGCGTTCAATTTGCCCGTACCGTTCTTCATTTCCTTGCAAATTGAACCAAATTCTATATTATTGAAAAATAGAAATCACTGACTAAATAAAAAGAAAAAAAAAACTTAGCTATCCATGAAATTATAATTTGTGAAAAAATAATTCAAATATATAATATATTTGAAAAACATAAGCACTTACGAGTATACGAGGTACGATTTTTGATGTTACTTTAGGGATACCCGGTTTCGGTTAGTTTGAAATCGAACTATGTAGGTAATATACTCAGCTCCTTTGTTTGAAGCCCAATATGGTGTCGTGTAGGATTTTACATATATTTTGGTATTATTGCTTCTTCTTCTATTTCAGTAAGAAAAAACGTAATTTTAGAGGGGAAGTGCTATCAGCTGAAACCCGCGACAAGAAGAAGGAAATGCAAGAAGGCGAAGAGGAACCAGAATTCCCAGCGATTACGCCAGAACATGAGCCAATCATTAAAGGAGCTCTCTTTGGTGGCCCACCGGATCAAGTACGTTTATTTTTGTTTTCTTTTGATCTTTATTTTTTATGTGAAATATTTTTTTCTTTAAGATGTTAATATCAAAATTCGATATGATCATCACCCTCCACGATATATCAACGCCCTTTGGCAAAACCTGGCTTAACGGTGAAGTTAATAAATTCTACATGAATCTCCTCAAAGAGCGTGGTGAGAATCGGCACGAAGAGGGCCTCCCCAAGTTCTATGCAATGACCTTAAGGTATGTGGTTGTTGAGTAAAACTCGGTTGTAAGTCGAAATGAATACTAATTTTATTTCACTACGTTACTTCTATATATATACAATTTTCTTGTCTTATCTATCTATTCTTCATGTCTATGTTTCTTATCTTTCTATTTATCTGTAAATAACCGTCAGTGTATGCTTAGGGTGATGTCTTATCTTTATTTCACATACACATTGGGTTATCTATAGATTGGGTATGTTCATGTTTGAACATTCTGCGGGCCAACAGAAATTGCTAAAATTCTTTTTCTGAATTTTGTGCCTCGTATTATATAAATTACTAAAATAATAACCGAAATGCAACTTAACATTAATCCGCTGTGACCGCTTATGTGGTAAAAGTCCAAGCCCTTAAGGTGAATGTTTTCCTTCTTGAACCTTTCCAATTTTAAATACTCAGCTCCCTTGTTTGAAGCCCAATATGGTGTCGTGTAGGATTTTACATATATTTTGGTATTATTGCTTCTTCTTCTAATTCAGTAAGAAAAAACGTAATTTTAGAGTGGAAGAGCTATCAGCTGAAACCCGCGACAAGAATAAGGAAATGCAAGAAGGCGAAGAGGAACCAGAATTCCCAGCGATTACGCCAGAACATGAGCCAATCATTAAAGGAGCTCTCTTTGGTGGCCCACCGGATCAAGTATGTTTATTTTTGTTTTCTTTTGATCTTTATTTTTTGAGTGAAATATGTTTTTCTTTAAGATTTTAATATCAAAATTCAATATGCGCATCACCCGCCGCCATATATCAACGCTCTTTGGCAAAAACTGGCTTAACTGTAATGTTATTAACTTCTACATGAAGCTCCTCACAGAGCGTGGTGAGAATCGGCACGAAGAGGGCCTCCCCAAGGTCTATGCAATGAATACATTGTTTTTGCAGAGATTAATGCAGTTAGGTCATAGTGGTGTCAGTCGATGGAATCGAAAAGTCGACATATTCACATACGACGTCCTTCCGGTGCCCGTGCACATTGGTGGAATTCATTGGTGCATGGCCATCATCCATTTGCGAGATCGTACCATAAAGTACTACGATTCAATGGGTACGCCAAATCCAGAAATTCTAGCTGCCCTGGAGCAGTATTTGCGCGAGGAATCACTGGACAAGAGAAAGCGACCCTTTGACACGTCGGGCTTCCTGATAGAAAGTTTCAGGGATGTGCCGCAGCAAAAAAACTGGATTTGGCGTACCCATTGAATCGTAGTACTTTATGGTACGATCTCGCAAATGGATGATGGCCATGCACCAATGAATTCCACCAATGTGCACGGGCACCGGAAGGACGTCGTATGTGAATATGTCGACTTTTCGATTCCATCGACTGACACCACTATGACCTAACTGCATTAATCTCTGCAAAAACAATGTATTCATTGCATAGACCTTGGGGAGGCCCTCTTCGTGCCGATTCTCACCACGCTGTGTGAGGAGCTTCATGTAGAAGTTAATAACATCACAGTTAAGCCAGTTTTTTCCAAAGAGCGTTGATATATGGCGCGGGTGATGCGCATATTGAATTTTGATATTAAAATCTTAAAGAAAAAAATATTTCACTCAAAAGATAAAGATCAAAAGAAAACAAAAATAAACATACTTGATCCGGTGGGCCACCAAAGAGAGCTCCTTTAATGATTGCCTCATGTTCTGGCGTAATCGCTGGGAATTCTGGTTCCTCTTCGCCTTTTTGCATTTCCTTATTCTTCTCGCGGGTTTCAGCTGATAGCTCTTCCACTCTAAAATTACGTTTTTTCTTACTGAATTAGAAGAAGAAGCAATAATACCAAAATATATGTAAAATCCTACACGACACCATATTGGGCTTCAAACAAAGGAGCTGAGTATATTACCTACATAGTTCGATTTCAAACTAACCGAAACCGGGTATACCTAAAGTAATATCAAAAATCGTACCTCGTATACTCGTAAGTGCTTATGTTTTTCAAATATATTATATATTTGAATTATTTTTTCACAAATTATAATTTCATGGATAGCTAAGTTTTTTTTTTCTTTTTATTTAGTCAGTGATTTTTATTTTTCAATAATATAGAATTTGGTTCAATTTGCAAGGAAATGAAGAACGGTACGGGCAAATTGAACGCAGAAGAATAAGATATAATTCTAAAATAATGGAGCTGAGTGAGAAAAGGTTTGCATATATTTTTGTTTGGCAAAATTTGGTTTCAACAGGACGGCCGCTGGTGTAAATACTGAAGAGAATCGGCGAATTCACCGCCCCTGTTGAAGACCATTTTTAATTAAGAATGTTGTGGTAGAAGTTACATTGCCACTTTTGACAACAAACTTTCTACCATTAAGCATATCATAAAGTATATACAACAATGGCTTGCTTATGCCAAGCCTGCTCAGTTTTAGGTAAAGACCCTCTAACCATACGGTGTCAAAGGCCTTTTCCAAATCAACCAGAACAGCACCTGTACATTGTTGTTTTGCTTTATTCCATTGGATATCAGAAACAAGTTTAGACGCAGCATGAATTGTGTCATGACCCGCCTTGAGCCCGAACTGTTTATCCGGAATTATTTTGTTGTCCGCAGCCCACTTAGTCAGAGCCCTATTGATGATCTTTTCGAAAACTTTGCTGATGCTCGGAAGAAGACTTATCGACCGAAGATTTGACGGGTTGGAGTTGTCCTTTCACTAACCATCACGCTACGGGTACTACTCTTCTATATTAATGAAAAATAAAAATCACTGACTAAATAAAAAGAAAAAAAAAACTTAGCTATCCATGAAATTATAATTTGTGAAAAAATAATTCAAATATAAAATATATTTGAAAAACATAAGCACTTACGAGTATACGAGGTACGATTTTTGAGGTTACTTTAGGGATACCCGGTTTCGGTTAGTTTGAAATTGAACTATGTAGGTAACAAACTCAGCTCCTTTGTTTGAAGCCCAATATGGTGTCGTGTAGGATTTTACATATATTTTGGTATTATTGCTTCTTCTTCTATTTCAGTAAGAAAAAACGTAATTTTAGAGGGGAAGTGCTATCAGCTGAAACCCGCGACAAGAAGAAGGAAATGCAAGAAGGCGAAGAGGAACCAGAATTCCCAGCGATTACGCCAGAACATGAGGCAATCATTAAAGGAGCTCTCTTTGGTGGCCCACCGGACCAAGTATGTTTATTTTTGTTTTTTTTTGATCTTTATCTTTTGAGTGAAATATTTTTTTCTTTAAGATTTTAATATCAAAATTCAATATGCCCATCACCCGCCGCCATATATCAACGCTCTTTGGCAAAAACTGGCTTAACTGTGATGTTATTAACACATTGGTGGAATTCATTGGTGCATGGCCATCATCCATTTGCGAGATCGTACCATAAAGTACTACGATTCAATGGGTACGCCAAATCCAGAAATTCTAGCTGCCCTGGAGCAGTATTTGCGCGAGGAATCACTGGACAAGAGAAAGCGACCCTTTGACACGTCGGGCTTCCTGATAGAAAGTGTCAGGGATGTGCCGCAGCAAAATAACAACGATGATTGTGGTATATTCAGTTGCATGTTTGTCGAGTTCATATGCCGGGATCGGGAGATCACATTCTCACAGCAAAACATGGAGTACTTTAGGCATAAAATGATTTTAGAAATAGTCCAGGGTCAGCTAATGCAGTAAATAATAATAAGAAGAAGAATTGTAACAAATTCACTTGACAACAAAGCTAAAAAAAATCACACCTAATTAAATATAATCAAATTAAATGTTCCGTATAAGGGGGTAAGACATTGTACCCTCATTTAAATTAAAATGAAAATCATTAAAAAAGAAAAACAGAGTGGATTTAATTTATAATCAAAAGAAAAATAACAAAGAGTATAAATTGTTAAGTTTACCCCTGCCCCAGCATTTCTATTTACTTTATTTTCTTCTTCCCCGCCAATGCACCGCTCCCATATCAACACTGGCTCATCATAATCTCCCCTTCTCACTTCACTTCAACGAATCAATCTTAACCAATGCCTCTTGTCGTATATTTATGTGTCCAATGAGAGTTATTTTGCTGCGGCACATCCCTGACACTTTCTATCAGGAAGCCCGACGTGTCAAAGGGTCGCTTTCTCTTGTCCAGTGATTCCTCTCGCAAATACTGCTCCAGGGCAGCTAGAATTTCTGGATTTGGCGTACCCATTGAATCGTAGTACTTTATGGTACGATCTCGCAAATGGATGATGGCCATGCACCAATGAATTCCACCAATGTGCACGGGCACCGGAAGGACGTCGTATGTGAATATGTCGACTTTTCGATTCCATCGACTGACACCACTATGACCTAACTGCATTAATCTCTGCAAAAACAATGTATTCATTGCATAGACCTTGGGGAGGCCCTCTTCGTGCCGATTCTCACCACGCTGTGTGAGGAGCTTCATGTAGAAGTTAATAACATCACAGTTAAGCCAGTTTTTTCCAAAGAGCGTTGATATATGGCGGCGGGTGATGCGCATATTGAATTTTGATATTAAAATCTTAAAGAACAAATATTTCACTCAAAAAATAAAGATCAAAAGAAAACAAAAATAAACATACTTGATCCGGTGGCCCACCAAAGCGGATTAATGTTAAGTTGCATTTCGGTTATTATTTTAGTAATTTATATAATACGAGGCACAAAATTCAGAAAAAGAATTTTAGCAATTTCTGTTGGCCCGCAGAATGTTCAAACATGAACATACCCAATCTATAGATAACCCAATGTGTATGTGAAATAAAGATAAGACATCACCCTAAGCATACACTGACGGTTATTTACAGATAAATAGAAAGATAAGAAACATAGACATGAAGAATAGATAGATAAGACAAGAAAATTGTATATATATAGAAGTAACGTAGTGAAATAAAATTAGTATTCATTTCGACTTACAACCGAGTTTTACTCAACAACCACATACCTTAAGGTCATTGCATAGAACTTGGGGAGGCCCTCTTCGTGCCGATTCTCACCACGCTCTTTGAGGAGATTCATGTAGAATTTATTAACTTCACCGTTAAGCCAGGTTTTGCCAAAAGGCGTTGATATATCGTGGAGGGTGATGATCATATCGAATTTTGATATTAACATCTTAAAGAAAAAAATATTTCACATAAAAAATAAAGATCAAAAGAAAACAAAAATAAACATACTTGATCCGGTGGGCCACCAAAGAGAGCTCCTTTAATGATTGGCTCATGTTCTGGCGTAATCGCTGGGAATTCTGGTTCCTCTTCGCCTTCTTGCATTTCCTTCTTCTTGTCGCGGGTTTCAGCTGATAGCACTTCCCCTCTAAAATTACGTTTTTTCTTACTGAAATAGAAGAAGAAGTAATAATACCAAAATATATGTAAAATCCTACACGACACCATATTGGGCTTCAAACAAAGGAGCTGAGTATATTACCTACATAGTTCGATTTCAAACTAACCGAAATCGGGTATCCCTAAAGTAACATCAAAAATCGTACCTCGTATACTCGTAAGTGCTTATGTTTTTCAAATATATTATATATTTGAATTATTTTTTCACAAATTATAATTTCATGGATAGCTAAGTTTTTTTTTTCTTTTTATTTAGTCAGTGATTTTTATTTTTCAATAATATAGAATTTGGTTCAATTTGCAAGGAAATGAAGAACGGTACGGGCAAATTGAACGCAGAAGAATAAGATATAATTCTAAAATAATGGAGCTGAGTGAGAAAAGGTTTGCATATATTTTTGTTTGGCAAAATTTGGTTTCAACAGGACGGCCGCTGGTGTAAATACTGAAGAGAATCGGCGAATTCGCCGCCCCTGTTGAAGACCATTTTTAATTAAGAATGTTGTGGTAGAAGTTACATTGCCACTTTTGACAACAAACTTTCTACCATTAAGCATATCATAAAGTATATACAACAATGGCTTGCTTATGCCAAGCCTGCTCAGTTTTAGGTAAAGACCCTCTAACCATACGGTGTCAAAGGCCTTTTCCAAATCAACCAGAACAGCACCTGTACATTGTTGTTTTGCTTTATTCCATTGGATATCAGAAACAAGTTTAGACGCAGCATGAATTGTGTCATGACCCGCCTTGAGCCCGAACTGTTTATCCGGAATTATTTTGTTGTCCGCAGCCCACTTAGTCAGAGCCCTATTGATGATCTTTTCGAAAACTTTGCTGATGCTCGGAAGAAGACTTATCGACCGAAGATTTGACGGGTTGGAGTTGTCCTTTCACTAACCATCACGCTACGGGTACTACTCTTCTATATTAATGAAAAATAAAAATCACTGACTAAATACAAAGAAAAAAAAAACTTAGCTATCCATGAAATTATAATTTGTGAAAAAATAATTCAAATATAAAATATATTTGAAAAACATAAGCACTTACGAGTATACGAGGTACGATTTTTGAGGTTACTTTAGGGATACCCGGTTTCGGTTAGTTTGAAATTGAACTATGTAGGTAACATACTCAGCTCCTTTGTTTGAAGCCCAATATGGTGTCGTGTAGGATTTTACATATATTTTGGTATTATTGCTTCTTCTTCTATTTCAGTAAGAAAAAACGTAATTTTAGAGGGGAAGTGCTATCAGCTGAAACCCGCGACAAGAAGAAGGAAATGCAAGAAGGCGAAGAGGAACCAGAATTCCCAGCGATTACGCCAGAACATGAGGCAATCATTAAAGGAGCTCTCTTTGGTGGCCCACCGGACCAAGTATGTTTATTTTTGTTTTTTTTTTTATCTTTATCTTTTGAGTGAAATATTTTTTTCTTTAAGATTTTAATATCAAAATTCAATATGCGCATCACCCGCCGCCAATTATCAACGCTCTTTGGCAAAAACTGGCTTAACTGTGATGTTATTAACACATTGGTGGAATTCATTGGTGCATGGCCATCATCCATTTGCGAGATCGTACCATAAAGTACTACGATTCAATGGGTACGCCAAATCCAGAAATTCTAGCTGCCCTGGAGCAGTATTTGCGCGAGGAATCACTGGACAAGAGAAAGCGACCCTTTGACACGTCGGGCTTCCTGATAGAAAGTGTCAGGGATGTGCCGCAGCAAAATAACAACGATGATTGTGGTATATTCAGTTGCATGTTTGTCGAGTTCATATGCCGGGATCGGGAGATCACATTCTCACAGCAAAACATGGAGTACTTTAGGCATAAAATGATTTTAGAAATAGTCCAGGGTCAGCTAATGCAGTAAAAAAAAATAAGAAGAAGAATTGTAACAAATTCACTTGACAACAAAGCTAAAAAAAATCACACCTAATTAAATATAATCAAATTAAATGTTCCGTATAAGGGGGTAAGACATTGTACCCTCATTTAAATTAAAATGAAAATCATTAGCTATCAGCTGAAACCCGCGACAAGAATAAGGAAATGCAAGAAGGCGAAGAGGAACCAGAATTCCCAGCGATTACGCCAGAACATGAGGCAATCATTAAAGGAGCTCTCTTTGGTGGCCCACCGGATCAAGTATGTTTATTTTTTTGTTTTCTTTTGATCTTTATCTTTTGAGTGAAATATTTTTTTCTTTAAGATTTTAATATCAAAATTTAATATGCGCATCACCCGCCGCCATATATCAACGCTCTTTGGAAAAAAACTGGCTTAACTGTGATGTTATTAACTTCTACATGAAGCTCCTCACAGAGCGTGGTGAGAATCGCCAGTCATAGTGGTGTCAGTCGATGGAATCGAAAAGTCGACATATTCACATACGACGTCCTTCCGGTGCCCGTGCACATTGGTGGAATTCATTGGTGCATGGCCATCATCCATTTGCGAGATCGTACCATAAAGTACTACGATTCAATGGGTACGCCAAATCCAGTTTTTTTTTGCTGCGGCACATCCCTGAAACTTTCTATCAGGAAGCCCGACGTGTCAAAGGGTCGCTTTCTCTTGTCCAGTGATTCCTCGCGCAAATACTGCTCCAGGGCAGCTAGAATTTCTGGATTTATCGTACCCATCCCCCTCACGGTTTTCGCCTTGTTGTGGCGAGGGGGCTTACGTCTAACTCTTCAGCAATCCAGCTGCGGAGTAAGACAACTAAGAAAACCACAAAAAGCAGAGATGCTTATCTAATAAATATGGACAAAAGTTTACAAAATGAAGTAAATCGAACGGGGATATACGTTCAAGTGTCGGCAGAAGTCACGGCTGCCGGCGAGGGCTTGGCTTCGCAAGAAGCTAAGTCGCCAGTGACAAATGTAAACTTGGAGAAAGGAAAACGAGAGCTAAAAAGACAACCGGTCATTCTCTCAGTGGATCTCCTCCCCGACTTAGATGGTCTAACTATCAAAGGTACGGAGACCTCGGACAGACCTCCTTCCATAGGCAGTCAAACCGAGGACGAGCTACTGATGGAACCGAGTCAAGAAGAGACTATGCTGAAGTCTGCTGCACCCCTCAAAGCTACGAGGCAACGCAGCAACTACAGATCCTCCAAAAGATTCGTGAAAATGACCGAGTTGAAAGACCCTGCGACGCTCAGTTCGAGAGACAAGGCTCTCTTAAAAAAGCATAAGAAGCTAGTTAGGAACTTTGAGCGGCAGCTGGCAGAGACTGTCACTGCACCCAGGGAAATAGCGAAGGAAGTGAATACCAAAGAGTCGGAGAGCAAAGGAGTAGATGCTGCCAAATCTAGGTCTGTCCCTAAAAAGGCAAATCGTGAACAGGCTGGCAATAACTCGACCGCTCGGAACGACAAAGGTAAAGTTCAGGCGACTTCCAGTAAGAAACAGCAAGCCAACGCTAGGAAAGACCAAGCACCGGCAAGCACCTCTTCTGGAACGAAGCCAGGAACGTCCAAGAGACAAAGATCGGAGGAGGCGGTCAAGCAAGATGGTGCTAAAAAACAGAAAACCAGCAGCTTCGACACCACCCCGATTGACCTACAAATTGCCATAATAAGCCGTGACGACCCAGATGGGAAAATCTCGGCAAAAAACTGGCTCCTTGTGGAAAACGAGATCCTCAAAGCCATGATGGAGGCATCGGAGAACGATAGTTCGGAAGACTATGTCTTTGATGGTGCCGGATGGCGGCGAGGAGTTAAAGTGGTCTGCTGCGGTGACCAGAAATCACGGGAGTTTCTGAACCGTACAATCGCCAACATTGGCGAACTATGGGAAGGTTCCTCCCTTGAGATTCTACCCGCCGCAGCTCTACCACTCCGCCAGCAGTTTAGCATATGGATCCCCCCTCCTGCAGAACATGAGGACGCAGCCATTATAAAGTTGCTGGCGAAACAGAACAAAGAGCTTCCCATTTTAGAATGGAAGCTCCAACACTCAAGAAAGAGTCATGGAGGCGAAGGGAAGGACCTCTTGTTTGTGGCAGACAAGAAATCTGACCTTCTGCTCAAAGGTAAAAAAGACGTGTTGAGGTATGGTCTCGGAACCGTAAAGGTTAAGAGGCATGAAGGCAAAGGGGAGTCAAAAGCTGCAAGTGGTGCAAATAAACCTGCACCACGCTAAAGCAGCAACGTACGACCTTACGCTCTACATGTCTCACGAGAACGTGGATGTGGCCTTGATCCAGGAACCATGGTTAGGCAAAAACCGAATCCGTGGGTTGAGGTCAAAGCACTACAACCTTTTCCACTCCACGTCAGATGTAAGTAATATTAGAAGTTGCATCCTAGTGAAAAAATCAATTAACGCTTTCTTCCTATCTAGGTACAGCAACAAGGACAACACGGCAATCAGCGTCGAATCAAATGAAGGAAACTTCATTCTAGCGTCGACGTACATGCCGTATGACGAGGAGAGCCCACCATCAAAAACTGTCCGTGATCTTGTGGTCCATGCCACAGCAAGCGGCACACCTTTGGTGGTAGGATGTGATGCCAACGCTCACCACACTCAATGGGGCTCAAAGGATATCAACAAAAGGGGTGAGTCAATTTTTGAATATATTCTCTGTTCTAATTTATCGATATGTAATAGGGGCAATCACCCTACTTTTCGAAACAAAAACAGGGAGGAAATCATAGATTTGACCCTTATTAGCAATAATAGTAAAATTTCAGTTGAAGACTGGAGAGTCTCACCTAAAGAATCTTTTTCGGATCACTTTAGGATACTCTTCTCTATAGACAGGAACTTTACTGAAAAGAAACCTTACAGGAACCCAACTAGAACGAATTGGACAGAGTACGAAAAATGGCTGAAAGACTGTATTGATCCACCAGAGGACAATACAAGTCTAAGTACTTCAACCATTGACACTGTTGTCCAAAACTTGTCTAGCAAAATGAGAATGTCTTTTGAAAAACACTGCCCTTTATCTCGTTCTAATAACCCCACTAACCCACCCTGGTGGAATGGGGTACTGAAGAAACGTAGAACAGAGGTTAGAAAACTTTTCAATAAAGCTAAACTGAGTAAATTAGACGAGGACTTAAAGTCTTATAGAGCCGCACTTAACACTTACACCAAAGAGTTAAGGAAGGCCAAAAAGGATTCGTGGGCTAAACATTGTGAATCCATTGAAAAAACAAGCGAGGCGGCAAGGCTCCGTAGAACCCTGGCCCTTAATCCCACGATCCCGGGGTACATTAAACACCCTGATGGATCATGGTCGAACTCGAGCCTGGAAACGCTTGAACTCTTCATGGAAACTCATTTCCCCGGTTGTAAAAACCCAGAAAGTTCGGATTGCTTGCAATCGAACACGCTGGATTTTACTCACACGGAATCAAAGTTAGAACTAAATCAGGTTATTACTGAGCAGAAGATTATTTGGGCAATAAACTCGTTCAAACCCTATAAATCAGCGGGACCAGACGAGATTTTTCCAGCTCTTCTCCAAAATGCTCTCAAAGTAATAACTCCGTGGCTTAGGGTAATCTTCATAAGTTGTATCAAACTTAGATACGTCCCTAATAGCTGGAAAAAGGTTAAGGTAGTCTTTATCCCAAAAGCAGGGAAACCGACTCACTCGACCGCTCAGGATTATAGACCAATAAGTCTCTCTTCGTTTCTCCTTAAGACACTAGAGAGGATAATTGATCTACATGTTCGAGAACTTCTCAACGAAAACAACTTGTGCAACTACCAACACGCTTACCTTAAAGGTAAATCAGTGGAGACTGCTTTGCATGAAGTAGTTTCACATATTGAGAAAAGTCTTGAACAGAAAGAATATACCCCGGCAGCATTTCTTGACATCGAGGGTGCGTTTAATAACGTTAAAACGGAATCGATCAAGACTGCCTTAGTTGAAGTTGGGGTTGAATCTGTCATTGTCGATTGGATCTTCACCATGTTAAATGGCAGAATTATCAACTCTCAAATAGGAGTTAGTACTATTGAGAAAACAGTTACTAGAGGCACACCACAGGGAGGAGTCATCTCACCCCTGCTCTGGATCCTCGTAGTCAACAAAATTCTCACAAAGTTCAAAGATCAGGGCATTAAAATAGTAGCATATGCAGATGACATAGTGGTTTTGGTATCAGGCAAGTTTCTTACCATCATCGAAAACATTATGGAAAATGCATTAAAGGATTTATCTTCTTGGGCAACTAAGAACGGTCTCGGGGTCAACCCCACCAAGACAGAGCTAGTTTTGTTCACGAAGAAAAGGAAACTGGAGGGCTTCAACCCTCCCAAACTAAATGGCATTCCTCTAAAACCTTCTAAGGAAGCTAAATTTCTAGGAGTAATCCTTGACTCCAAGCTTACATGGAAGCGTAATACGGAGGAAAGAATGAAAAAAGCACTATGTGCATTCTACACATGCAAAAAGACCTTCGGTGTACGTTGGGGTATGCGACCGCAAGTCATCCAATGGATGTACACAGCGATAGTCAGACCCATTCTTACCTATGGATCTATTGTATGGTGGAAAGCGGTGGAAAAATCAAGCTATCTCAAGAACCTGAATAAGGTACAGAGACTAGCCTGTGTAGGAATAACAGGGGCTCAAAGATCCACACCACAAGCTGGATTGGAAATGATCTTGGACCTCCCGGCTCTGGATGAGTTCATAAAGTGCACGGCAGCCAAAACTGCAATTCGTTTAAGAGAACTGAGCTTTTGGAGGCACAGCACTTATGGCCACGGGTCAATCTTACAAAGATATGACACGATTCCAGGACTGAGAGAGACCACCGATTACATCCCCCCTTTACTGGATTTCGACAGGAAATTTTCTATTTTAATACCAGAAAGACAGGGTTGGGATCCTAATTCACTTATAAGTAAACAGGGTATCCCTTTCTACACTGATGGTTCAAAAATGGAATCAGGAACAGGTGCTGGAGTGTTTTGCCAATCTCTGAACATCAGAGCGTCATATACACTCCCGGCTGACTGTAGTGTCTTTCAGGCCGAGATCTTTGCCATTGCAAAAGCAGCTGAATTGGCACACCAAGAAAATCTAAGCTCTTCGGAGATTACTTTTTTCGTGGACAGCCAGGCTGCTATCAAAGCCTTAGCCAGTGAGACCATAAGATCAAAAGCAGTTTTAAACTGTAGGAAGAAATTAAACAAAATCTGCCACACTAACCAGGTAAAGCTCTGCTGGGTTCCCGGACATAGCAATATAGAAGGGAATGATATAGTAGATGAACTAGCCAGGAAAGGGTCAGAAGCAGACATAAGTAGTAGCGACCACTCAGTTGGGGGACCCCTCGTCCCGATTGGGGTACTCAAGAGGAAGATAGACCTTAAGCTAAAAGAGAAAATCAACATCTCCTGGAAATCCAGGGATGATTGTGTAATCTCTAGAAGTTTATGGCCTAACACAAATGAAAAGGAAACTCGGTATATTCTATCGCTGAGTAAAAAGAATATTAAAATCTTGACAGGTGTACTAACAGGTCATTGCGCCATTGGCACAATGGCTAACAGAATAGGTGCATTTGCACCCGATTTTTGTAGGAGCTGTCAGGATGAGGAGGAAATGGAAACCATTAAACACCTGCTCTGCGACTGTCCGAATCTCCAAACCAGCCGACTCCGTCATTTCGGAAACAGGTTTGTTGGAGAACTGGATGATCTAGCACAGGTTTCAATGGCAAGCATGAGGAAATTTATAGATAGCACAGGTTGGTTCGTTAACGAGCCAGTCTACGCTAATCGACAGATTTGAGGAGCATCGATGCTAAATTTTTACTTTTACAGGGGATCACAATGGACCAATAGGCCCCCGTGTACGCAACAGCTTCATGCTGTGCACACCCCTTGCAACCTAACCTAACCTAACCTATCGTACCCATTGAATCGTAGTAGCTCCTTTAATGATTGGCTCATGTTCTGGCGTAATCGCTGGGAATTCTGGTTCCTCTTCGCCTTCTTGCATTTCCTTCTTCTTGTCGCGGGTTTCAGCTGATAGCACTTCCCCTCTAAAATTACGTTTTTTCTTACTGAAATAGAAGAAGAAGCAATAATACCAAAATATATGTAAAATCCTACACGACACCATATTGGGCTTCAAACAAAGGAGCTGAGTATGTGACCTACATAGTTCAATTTCAAACTAACCGAAACCGGGTATCCCTAAAGTAACATCAAAAATCGTACCTCGTATACTCGTAAGTGCTTATGTTTTTCAAATATATTTTATATTTGAATTATTTTTTCACAAATTATAATTTCATGGATAGCTAAGTTTTTTTTTTCTTTTTATATAGTCAGTGATTTTTATTTTTCAATAATATAGAATTTGGTTCAATTTGCAAGGAAATGAAGAACGGTACGGGCAAATTGAACGCAGAAGAATAAGATATAATTCTAAAATAATGGAGCTGAGTGAGAAAAGGTTTGCATATATTTTTGTTTGGCAAAATTTGGTTTCAACAGGACGGCCGCTGGTGTAAATACTGAAGAGAATCGGCGAATTCACCGCCCCTGTTGAAGACCATTTTTAATTAAGAATGTTGTGGTAGAAGTTACATTGCCACTTTTGACAACAAACTTTCTACCATTAAGCATATCATAAAGTATATACAATGGCTTGCTTATGCCAAGCCTGCTCAGTTTTAGGTAAAGACCCTCTAACCATACGGTGTCAAAGGCCTTTTCCAAATCAACCAGAACAGCACCTGTACATTGTTGTTTTGCTTTATTCCATTGGATATCAGAAACAAGTTTAGACGCAGCATGAATTGTGTCATGACCCGCCTTGAGCCCGAACTGTTTATCCGGAATTATTTTGTTGTCCGCAGCCCACTTAGTCAGAGCCCTATTGATGATCTTTTCGAAAACTTTGCTGATGCTCGGAAGAAGACTTATCGACCGAAGATTTGACGGGTTGGAGTTGTCCTATCACTAACCATCACGCTACGGGTACTACTCTTCTATATTAATGAAAAATAAAAATCACTGACTAAATAAAAAGAAAAAAAAACTTAGCTATCCATGAAATTATAATTTGTGAAAAAATAATTCAAATATAAAATATATTTGAAAAACATAAGCACTTACGAGTATACGAGGTACGATTTTTGAGGTTACTTTAGGGATACCCGGTTTCGGTTAGTTTGAAATTGAACTATGTAGGTAACATACTCAGCTCCTTTGTTTGAAGCCCAATATGGTGTCGTGTAGGATTTTACATATATTTTGGTATTATTGCTTCTTCTTCTATTTCAGTAAGAAAAAACGTAATTTTAGAGGGGAAGTGCTATCAGCTGAAACCCGCGACAAGAAGAAGGAAATGCAAGAAGGCGAAGAGGAACCAGAATTCCCAGCGATTACGCCAGAACATGAGGCAATCATTAAAAGAGCTCTCTTTGGTGGCCCACCGGATCAAGTATGTTTATTTTTGTTTTCTTTTGATCTTTATCTTTTGAGTGAAATATTTTTTTCTTTAAGATTTTAATATCAAAATTCAATATGCGCATCACCCGCCGCCATATATCAACGCTCTTTGGAAAAAACTGGCTTAACTGTGATGTTATTAACTTCTACATGAAGCTCCTCACACAGCGTGGTGAGAATCGGCACGAAGAGGGCCTCCCCAAGGTCTATGCAATGAATACATTGTTTTTGCAGAGATTAATGCAGTTAGGTCATAGTGGTGTCAGTCGATGGAATCGAAAAGTCGACATATTCACATACGACGTCCTTCCGGTGCCCGTGCACATTGGTGGAATTCATTGGTGCATGGCCATCATCCATTTGCGAGATCGTACCATAAAGTACTACGATTCAATGGGTACGCCAAATCCAGTTTTTTTGCAGCGGCACATCCCTGAAACTTTCTATCAGGAAGCCCGACGTGTCAAAGGGTCGCTTTCTCTTGTCCAGTGATTCCTCGCGCAAATACTGCTCCAGGGCAGCTAGAATTTCTGGATTTGGCGTACCCATTGAATCGTAGTACTTTATGGTACGATCTCGCAAATGGATGATGGCCATGCACCAATGAATTCCACCAATGTGCACGGGCACCGGAAGGACGTCGTATGTGAATATGTCGACTTTTCGATTCCATCGACTGACACCACTATGACCTAACTGCATTAATCTCTGCAAAAACAATGTATTCATTGCATAGACCTTGGGGAGGCCCTCTTCGTGCCGATTCTCACCACGCTGTGTGAGGAGCTTCATGTAGAAGTTAATAACATCACAGTTAAGCCAGTTTTTGCCAAAGAGCGTTGATATATGGCGGCGGGTGATGTGCATATTGAATTTTGATATTAAAATCTTAAAGAAAAAAATATTTCACTCAAAAAATAAAGATCAAAAGAAAACAAAAATAAACATACTTGATCCGGTGGGCCACCAAAGAGAGCTCCTTTAATGATTGGCTCATGTTCTGGCGTAATCGCTGGGAATTCTGGTTCCTCTTCGCCTTCTTGCATTTCCTTCTTCTTGTCGCGGGTTTCAGCTGATAGCACTTCCCCTCTAAAATTACGTTTTTTCTTACTGAAATAGAAGAAAAAGCAATAATACCAAAATATATGTAAAATCCTACACGACACCATATTGGGCTTCAAACAAAGGAGCTGAGTATGTTAGCTACATACATAGTTCAATTTCAAACTAACCGAAACCGGGTATCCCTAAAGTAACCTCAAAAATCGTACCTCGTATACTCGTAAGTGCTTATGTTTTTCAAATATATTTTATATTTGAATTATTTTTTCACAAATTATAATTTCATGGATAGCTAAGTTTTTTTTTTCTTTTTATTTAGTCAGTGATTTTTATTTTTCATTAATATAGAATTTGGTTCAATTTGCAAGGAAATGAAGAACGGTACGGGCAAATTGAACGCAGAAGAATAAGAGATAATTCTAAAATAATGGAGCTGAGGGAGAAAAGGTTTGCATATATTTTTGTTTGGCAAAATTTGGTTTCAACAGGACGGCCGCTGGTGTAAATACTGAAGAGAATCGGCGAATTCACCGCCCCTGTTGAAGACCATTTTTAATTAAGAATGTTGTGGTAGAAGTTACATTGCCACTTTTGACAACAAACTTTCTACCATTAAGCATATCATAAAGTATATACAACAATGGCTTGCTTATGCCAAGCCTGCTCAGTTTTAGGTAAAGACCCTCTAACCATACGGTGTCAAAGGCCTTTTCCAAATCAACCAGAACAGCACCTGTACATTGTTGTTTTGCTTTATTCCATTGGATATCAGAAACAAGTTTAGACGCAGCATGAATTGTGCCATGACCCGCCTTGAGCCCGAACTGTTTATCCGGAATTATTTTGTTGTCCGCAGCCCACTTAGTCAGAGCCCTATTGATGATCTTTTCGAAAACTTTGCTGATGCTCGGAAGAAGACTTATCGACCGAAGATTTGACGGGTTGGAGTTGTCCTTTCACTAACCATCACGCTACGGGTACTACTCTTCTATATTAATGAAAAATAAAAATCACTGACTAAATAAAAAGAAAAAAAAACTTAGCTATCCATGAAATTATAATTTGTGAAAAAATAATTCAAATATAAAATATATTTGAAAAACATAAGCACTTACGAGTATACGAGGTACGATTTTTGAGGTTACTTTAGGGATACCCGGTTTCGGTTAGTTTGAAATTGAACTATGTAGGTAACATACTCAGCTCCTTTGTTTGAAGCCCAATATGGTGTCGTGTAGGATTTTACATATATTTTGGTATTATTGCTTCTTCTTCTATTTCAGTAAGAAAAAACGTAATTTTAGAGGGGAAGTGCTATCAGCTGAAACCCGCGACAAGAAGAAGGAAATGCAAGAAGGCGAAGAGGAACCAGAATTCCCAGCGATTACGCCAGAACATGAGCCAATCATTAAAGGAGCTCTCTTTGGTGGCCCACCGGATCAAGTATGTTTATTTTTGTTTTCTTTTGATCTTTATTTTTTTAGTGAAATATTTTTTTCTTTAAGATGTTAATATCAAAATTCGATATGATCATCACCCTCCCCGATATATCAACGCCCTTTGGCAAAACCTGGCTTAACGGTGAAGTTAATAAATTCTACATGAATCTCCTCAAAGAGCGTGGTGAGAATCGGCACGAAGAGGGCCTCCCCAAGTTCTATGCAATGACCTTAAGGTATGCGGTTGTTGAGTAAAACTCGGTTGTAAGTCGAAATGAATACTAATTTTATTTCACTACGTTACTTCTATATATATACAATTTTCTTGTCTTATCTATCTATTCTTCATGTCTATGTTTCTTATCTTTCTATTTATCTGTAGATAACCGTCAGTGTATGCTTAGGGTGATGTCTTATCTTTATTTCACATACACATTGGGTTATCTATAGATTGGGTATGTTCATGTTTGAACATTCTGCGGGCCAACAGAAATTGCTAAAATTCTTTTTCTGAATTTTGTGCCTCGTATTATATAAATTACTAAAATAATAACCGAAATGCAACTTAACATTAATCCGCTGTGACCGCTTATGTGGTGAAAGTCCAAGCCCTTAAGGTGAATGTTTTCCTTCTTGAACCTTTCCAATTTTAAATACTCAGCTCCTTTGTTTGAAGCCCAATATGGTGTCGTGTAGGATTTTACATATATTTTGGTATTATTGCTTCTTCTTCTAATTCAGTAAGAAAAAACGTAATTTTAGAGTGGAAGAGCTATCAGCTGAAACCCGCGACAAGAATAAGGAAATGCAAGAAGGCGAAGAGGAACCAGAATTCCCAGCGATTACGCCAGAACATGAGGCAATCATTAAAGGAGCTCTCTTTGGTGGCCCACCGGACCAAGTATGTTTATTTTTGTTGTTTTTTGATCTTTATCTTTTGAGTGAAATATTTTTTTCTTTAAGATTTTAATATCAAAATTCAATATGCGCATCACCCGCCGCCATATATCAACGCTCTTTGGCAAAAACTGGCTTAACTGTGATGTTATTAACACATTGGTGGAATTCATTGGTGCATGGCCATCATCCATTTGCGAGATCGTACCATAAAGTACTACGATTCAATGGGTACGCCAAATCCAGAAATTCTAGCTGCCCTGGAGCAGTATTTGCGCGAGGAATCACTGGACAAGAGAAAGCGACCCTTTGACACGTCGGGCTTCCTGATAGAAAGTGTCAGGGATGTGCCGCAGCAAAATAACAACGATGATTGTGGTATATTCAGTTGCATGTTTGTCGAGTTCATATGCCGGGATCGGGAGATCACATTCTCACAGCAAAACATGGAGTACTTTAGGCATAAAATGATTTTAGAAATAGTCCAGGGTCAGCTAATGCAGTAAATAATAATAAGAAGAAGAATTGTAACAAATTCACTTGACAACAAAGCTAAAAAAATCACACCTAATTAAATATAATCAAATTAAATGTTCCGTATAAGGGGGTAAGACATTGTACCCTCATTTAAATTAAAATGAAAATCATTAAAAAAGAAAAACAGAGTGGATTTAATTTATAATCAAAAGAAAAATAACAAAGAGTATAAATTGTTAAGTTTACCCCTGCCCCAGCATTTCTATTTACTTTATTTTCTTCTTCCCCGCCAATGCACCGCTCCCATATCAACACTGGCTCATCATAATCTCCCCTTCTCACTTCACTTCAACGAATCAATCTTAACCAATGCCTCTTGTCGTATATTTATGTGTCCAATGAGAGTTATTTTGCTGCGGCACATCCCTGACACTTTCTATCAGGAAGCCCGACGTGTCAAAGGGTCGCTTTCTCTTGTCCAGTGATTCCTCGCGCAAATACTGCTCCAGGGCAGATAGAATTTCTGGATTTGGCGTACCCATTGAATCGTAGTACTTTATGGTACGATCTCGCAAATGGATGATGGCCATGCACCAATGAATTCCACCAATGTGCACGGGCACCGGAAGGACGTCGTATGTGAATATGTCGACTTTTCGATTCCATCGACTGACACCACTATGACCTAACTGCATTAATCTCTGCAAAAACAATGTATTCATTGCATAGACCTTGGGAAGGCCCTCTTCGTGCCGATTTTCACCACGCTGTGTGAGGAGCTTCATGTAGAAGTTAATAACATCACAGTTAAGCCAGTTTTTTCCAAAGAGCGTTGATATATGGCGGCGGGTGATGCGCATATTGAATTTTGATATTAAAATCTTAAAGAAAAAATATTTCACTCAAAAAATAAAGATCAAAAGAAAACAAAAATAAACATACTTGATCCGGTGGGCCACCAAAGAGAGCTCCTTTAATGATTGGCTCATGTTCTGGCGTAATCGCTGGGAATTCTGGTTCCTCTTCGCCTTCTTGCATTTCCTTCTTCTTGTCGCGGGTTTCAGCTGATAGCACTTCCCCTCTAAAATTACGTTTTTTCTTACTGAAATAGAAGAAAAAGCAATAATACCAAAATATATGTAAAATCCTACACGACACCATATTGGGCTTCAAACAAAGGAGCTGAGTATGTTAGCTACATACATAGTTCAATTTCAAACTAACCGAAACCGGGTATCCCTAAAGTAACCTCAAAAATCGTACCTCGTATACTCGTAAGTGCTTATGTTTTTCAAATATATTTTATATTTGAATTATTTTTTCACAAATTATAATTTCATGGATAGCTAAGTTTTTTTTTTCTTTTTATTTAGTCAGTGATTTTTATTTTTCATTAATATAGAATTTGGTTCAATTTGCAAGGAAATGAAGAACGGTACGGGCAAATTGAACGCAGAAGAATAAGAGATAATTCTAAAATAATGGAGCTGAGGGAGAAAAGGTTTGCATATATTTTTGTTTGGCAAAATTTGGTTTCAACAGGACGGCCGCTGGTGTAAATACTGAAGAGAATCGGCGAATTCACCGCCCCTGTTGAAGACCATTTTTAATTAAGAATGTTGTGGTAGAAGTTACATTGCCACTTTTGACAACAAACTTTCTACCATTAAGCATATCATAAAGTATATACAACAATGGCTTGCTTATGCCAAGCCTGCTCAGTTTTAGGTAAAGACCCTCTAACCATACGGTGTCAAAGGCCTTTTCCAAATCAACCAGAACAGCACCTGTACATTGTTGTTTTGCTTTATTCCATTGGATATCAGAAACAAGTTTAGACGCAGCATGAATTGTGTCATGACCCGCCTTGAGCCCGAACTGTTTATTTTGTTGTCCGCAGCCCACTTAGTCAGAGCCCTATTGATGATCTTTTCGAAAACTTTGCTGATGCTCGGAAGAAGACTTATCGACCGAAGATTTGACGGGTTGGAGTTGTCCTTTCACTAACCATCACGCTACGGGTACTACTCTTCTATATTAATGAAAAATAAAAATCACTGACTAAATAAAAAGAAAAAAAAAACTTAGCTATCCATGAAATTATAATTTGTGAAAAAATAATTCAAATATAAAATATATTTGAAAAACATAAGCACTTACGAGTATACGAGGTACGATTTTTGAGGTTAATTTAGGGATACCCGGTTTCGGTTAGTTTGAAATTGAACTATGTAGGTAACATACTCAGCTCCTTTGTTTGAAGCTCAATATGGTGTCGTGTAGGATTTTACATATATTTTGGTATTATTGCTTCTTCTTCTATTTCAGTAAGAAAAAACGTAATTTTAGAGGGGAAGTGCTATCAGCTGAAACCCGCGACAAGAAGAAGGAAATGCAAGAAGGCGAAGAGGAACCAGAATTCCCAGCGATTACGCCAGAACATGAGCCAATCATTAAAGGAGCTCTCTTTGGTGGCCCACCGGATCAAGTATGTTTATTTTTGTTTTCTTTTGATCTTTATTTTTTGAGTGAAATATTTTTTTCTTTAAGATGTTAATATCAAAATTCGATATGATCATCACTCTCCGCGATATATCAACGCCCTTTGGCAAAACCTGGCTTAACGGTGAAGTTAATAAATTCTGCATGAATCTCCTCAAAGAGCGTGGTGAGAATCGGCACGAAGAGGGCCTCCCCAAGTTCTATGCAATGACCTTAAGGTATGTGGTTGTTGAGTAAAACTCGGTTGTAAGTCGAAATGAATACTAATTTTACTTCACTACGTTACTTCTATATATATACAATTTTCTTGTCTTATCTATCTATTCTTAATGTCTATGTTTCTTATCTTTCTATTTATCTGTAGATAACCGTCAGTGTATGCTTAGGGTGATGTCTTATCTTTATTTCACATACACATTGGGTTATCTATAGATTGGGTATGTTCATGTTTGAACATACCCAACAGAAATTGCTAAAATTCTTTTTCTGAATTTTGTGCCTCGTATTATATAAATTACTAAAATAATAACCGAAATGCAACTTAACATTAATCCGCTGTGACCGCTTATGTGGTGAAAGTCCAAGCCCTTAAGGTGAATGTTTTCCTTCTTGAACCTTTCCAATTTTAAATACTCAGTTCCTTTGTTTGAAGCCCAATATGGTGTCGTGTAGGATTTTACATATATTTTGGTATTATTGCTTCTTCTTCTAATTCAGTAAGAAAAAACGTAATTTTAGAGTGGAAGAGCTATCAGCTGAAACCCGCGACAATAATAAGGAAATGCAAGAAGGCGAAGAGGAACCAGAATTCCCAGCGATTACGCCAGAACATGAGGCAATCATTAAAGGAGCTCTCTTTGGTGGCCCACCGGATCAAGTACGTTTATTTTTGTTTTCTTTTGATCTTTATTTTTTGAGTGAAATATTTTTTTCTTTAAGATTTTAATATCAAAATTCAATATGCGCATCACCCGCCGCCATATATCAACGCTCTTTGGCAAAAACTGGCTTAACTGTGATGTTTTTAACACATTGGTGGAATTCATTGGTGCATGGCCATCATCCATTTGCGAGATCGCACCATAAAGTACTACGATTCAATGGGTACGCCAAATCCAGAAATTCTAGCTGCCCTGGAGCAGTATTTGCGCGAGGAATCACTGGACAAGAGAAAGCGACCCTTTGACACGTCGGGCTTCCTGATAGAAAGTGTCAGGGATGTGCCGCAGCAAAATAACAACGATGATTGTGGTGTATTCTGTTCAGGGGCGAACGCTGAAAAAAATTTCGGGGGGGGTTTCAAAAAATATATATTATATTATGTTTTTATTTCAAATGTCAAGTGTTTTTTTTTTTCTTTTTTGGCACTATTTGATATAGGTACTAAGAAACATGTATGTATACATGTATAGTGTATACACTACACATATGACTTCAAAGCTAAACCTAAAACTTAATTTGTAAATGCATTATGCATGTATAAATTTGTATGCCTTATTTCCTAGTTGCCGTTGTCGATCCCATCATTCTTAGGCTGAACTCACACATGAATAAATGTGAGTTACAGAAACAAAGAGATGAGATGAGATTTTTCTATTTTCACAGTTCTCTTTTGTTTGTTTTCGCATATTCAAATTGACCGTAGATTGCTGGATTGAATTTTGAAATTGTCAAACACGTTTTTCTTAAATTCACCATGAAAATACTAGAAGTAATGATTTTGAATGCGTTTCGAACATATTTTGTATTTGCTAAGCTAAACTTCAGTTTATTTTAACTAACAGAAAATGAAAGCTCTGCTTAACCCGATTGGAACCCTTTGAAATAGATGAAGACGATTTGCATGAAAGGTATCGATTCGAGAAAAAAAACTGTCAAGTTTATGATTGACCTTCTAAATATTATAGATCGAAATTCAATGAAATGTTTGCTAATATCTGCGTGCCTCCAAATCTTAAAACCACCAGCCCGACTTCATACAATTTCTCAACTAACAGCAAACAAAATAGTTTAAAGGGTTTCAAAGATTTTGGCTCTCCAGCTAATACACTTTATTTTGTTACCCTCTACAAGCCATTTTGTATAGGTTTAAGTGAAATTTTTCAGAATTGTAGTAGAATATGCCTTAAACCTGTTCCTAACTAAACAGAGCAGAAAAATTCTTTATGAATAGAAGTTGTGTCTAACTTATAAGTTAAATTTAGAATCCAGTTCAAATAATAATAAATAAATTGGGTGGCGCAACAGTCCGTTGAGAATTAGGGCCTAGTGACTTACAACTCTCAACCATTCCTGTGTGCGAGCACTGTTGTCAAGGATGGAGGGGACCTACAGTTTTAAGCCGATTCCGAACGGCTAATTTGGGAAAGCATTTTTCATGACAAGAATTACTCTTGGAGAATTTGTCAATTCCTCGCAAGAGGCAGTACTCGTGAAAAAACTTTCGATGGCATAGGCTAGATCCCTGCCCAAGACCTCTGGCATGACAGTAACCATGATGCCACGGGTACTACCCAGTTCAAATAGATTCGGGTTTAAAATATGACTATGAATATGCCCCATTCTTGTTTTAAGTTAAAAGATTTGTTTTTAATTAACAGTTAATACTAACATAATTTAACCGAATAATTTGTCGGTGTTTTGATATTTAATTTTTTTTTTAAATGTGTCATAAGTGGCCGTGAGATCGTTTTAAATTTTTTATTTTTAGCCATAAGAAACATCTCTGTTTTAATAATAATACTAAGCTTCATACAAAAAGTTAAAAACCCTTCATCTTCTACCTCAGTGTTGGTAAATAAAAATAGTAAACATTTTAATTGTTAGTATGAATGAAAATAAGAAAAATATTTTTCTTTCCTTACCAAAAAATACAGAAATGTATTGTTCTGATTTAGCCTGTTTGCGTGTTGTGCACAATTTCTATCACCGTAGCAAATTTATAAAAAAATTTCCTTTAACATAGTTAGAGAATTTGAGTTGGAAATTAATTTTATACCATTTCTGTTTTTTTTTTTTCTTTTGAAAAATAATGGATAATTAATTACTGCACATATTCTGATATTTCGGGGGGATTAACCCCTAAAACCCCTACCTGCGTTCGCCCCTGACCAAATTACATGGTTTTGCTTTTGCTGGAAACTGGATTACCGCCGCTTTTTGTTTATTTATAATTCGTTAAATACTAACGTTAACAATTTTTAATATATACTTAAAATCTAAAAACTTAAACTAGACTGTTGAAAAATAATAATTTGCAATTTATACTTTTTATATTATCATTTGGCGAATTAATACAAGAGTAAAATTTATTATAAATGTCAATAAATTGATTTAAGGGGCTATGTACACCATAGTTTGATCTGCTAAAATTAGTATTCAATGGTTTCTGGAGTCTTATACTTGAACGACTAAAACTAAAGTTTAAACTACCAAGAACTGATGGTGATGAAATTTGTCCGTTTATTATTCCAACAATAAAACAAAACTGCAAGTACTTCCTATGATTTGTCAAAGAAGGAAGATTTATGAGAGAAAGTCTTTGTGAATAAGGCGGTAATGTATGAATATCATGAGACCACGGAAGGGATCGTAGGCAAAAACGCAAAAATCTTTTCTGAATGGCTTCGAGTCTTGTGACGTGTACGGCGTAGTAAGGTGACCATACTGTACAAGCATATTCCAGGACTGGTCTCACAAATGAAACAAAAAGTAATTTTAAAACATATGGATCTCGGAAATCACGGCCAAATCTCTTAATGAAACCCAGAGCTCTGTTTGCTTTTTTAACTATGAAATTAATATGTTCATTAAATGTTAGTTTCGAATCTAAGACAACACCCAAGTCAGAAAATACATATACTCTACTTAAAGCACAAGAATCAAACATGTAACTAAAAACGATTGGAACTTTTTTGCGTGTAAAGCTCATGGTTTTACATTTGTCAACATTTAAAACAACACGATTATTATTGCACCATTCCCTGAATAATATTAAGTCTTCTTGCAAGAGAAGACAGTCAGACGTAGAGTTAATTTTTTTTTTTAATTTTAATGTCATCAGCATATAATTAGGACAGACGAATTTTGTATGATCGAAACCAAGTCATTTATAAATAAAACAAATAGAATAGGACCAAGGTGACTACCCTGGGGGGCACCAGAATTCACAACAAATGAACTTGAACACTCATTACTAAATTTAACACTATAACGTCTATCTTGCAAATATGAGGAGATCCAGTTTATGAAACAGTCGTTAAAACCTTGCTGTGATAGTTTTAAAAGTAATGTTTTATGACACAATTTATCAAAGGCCTTGCTGAAATCAGTAAAGATACAATCTACTTGTTCACGTTTTTCGAAAACATCTAAACAAAAGGACGTAAAGTTAAACAGATTAGTAACAGTTGAACGCTTTTTAACAAAACCATGCTGGTTATCACAGATAATTGAACTACAATGAAAAGAAAGGACGCTACATACGATTGACTCAAACAGATTAGGTATCACAGATAGTTTTGCAATAGGTCGGTAGTTCATTATTTCGTTTTTAGGACCTTTTTTGTGTACTGGTATTATGAAGGAGCTTTTCCAGATAAAAGGAAACAGCGAGTTACTTAAAGACATGTTAAAAAGAACACATAACGGGTGTGCTAAATACGCAGCACATTTCTTTAAATTGGATGATGGTACACCGTCGGGACCAGGACTAAAACATTCATCAAGTTGTAGGATACTATTAAGGACAGTATCTTCACTTATAACGAAATTGATAGAATTTAAGTGGGGGAAATTTAAAACAGTGGTAGATGTGTTAGGAAAACTAATAGTATTATAATCTACAAAAGCATCTTTGAAGTAGTTTGCAAACATGTTCGCAATTATTCTCGGCTCATTACTATTTGATGTCGAATCAGTCATTAAGTTAGGGTACCCACATGTTTTCTTCTTACGATTAACGTATTTCCAAAAACTGTCAGGATTATTTTGAAGGTTTAATTCAATTTTCCGAATGTAGCCGTCATATAGGATGTTAGATTAGTCAGTGAAAAGTTGTTTTATTATAATGAACGTCCTATAATCATCATCAGTTCTTGTTTGATTATACTTTATCCAAGCTTTGTTCCTTTTGTTTTTTAAGTTTTTAACGTGAGAATCAAACCATGGTGGAACGCTCAAGTTATTTCTAGTCTTTTTAAATGAAATCGTCTTGTAGAAACAGTCAAAAAGAGTTAAATAAAAAATGTTACACATATCGTCAATATTTAAGTTACAAAATAAGTGATTCCAATCGATCGTACATAATAAGTTAAAAAGGTTTTCAAAATTACACCTACTAAAGTTGAATTCTAGTTTGTTGTTATCAGATAGCATATGAGGTGAAGCCATGTTTAAATTAAGTGCAATGTCTAATGCAGGATGATGGCGATCTTCGTCCACAATTTTGACAGCAGAAGAAATCACAGCTGCTTCAGAGCATATGGTTTCGGAGAAAAATACCAGATCGAGTGTTTTTCCAAAACGGTTCTTCACACCGTTGAGTTGACTTAAGCCACATGAAGACATACCATCTGTTAATAAAAACTCGTTTGAAGATGACGCGTTTATTGGGACGAAGAAGTTATCGTCGTCAATTTTAATCCAATTGAGATTGGGTAAATTAAAATCACCAACAACCAGTACTTCGTCTTCAGGCTCCAAAAGGATATAAGTACTTTCTATACAGTTGTTTAGTTTTTCATAAACCTCGTTCTTGGAGCTTGGAGGTATATATGCTGTTACAATAAATAAATGTCCTGTTACCATTTTAATTTTTAAGCATAGTATTTCGATGTCTGTTGATCGAAAGTCGTCAATCAGGTAACCAGTGAGTGTATTGTTGATAGCGACAAGAATTCCGCCACCAACGGCGGCGTTTGAATCGTCTGAGTTATAACGATCACGTCTAAAGACTTGATAAGAGGAGTCAAAAAGCTCCGAGTCCGAGATAGAGTTGTTGAGCCATGTTTCCGTCAATATTATGATATCGTGAGAAAGATTGTTAATGTTTTTGTAAACCATGTTGGTCTTTGTCCGAAGTCCATTTACGTTTTGGTAGTAGATTAATACCTTTTTAAGCTGCTTTGACGGTGGTATAGCATTGTCCGATACTGACGAAAAGGGTTGTTGGACTTATTCATGAATTCATGAACTATTACTCCTTTAGGCCAAAACGATGGTGAATTTAAAACATGGAAAATTGAATCAGGTGCACGTATTTTAAAGGACGAATACTTAGTATGGTATCGATGTATAATTTTCTCAACATTTAACGTAAATGAGGAACCCAGCTTTTCGGACAAGTGATTTTTTATGTCAAGTGCATTTGTAGACGGTGCAAGTTTAGAAAGAAACAATATTTTTTGCCCTTCAACAGCCTTTAGTCCGGACACAATTGGAGATGTTAGTGAAGTAGTTTCGTTGGTGATTTTTGGCAAAAATATGTTTTTCGGCAAAGTAGAAGTCGAAGAATCCACATTTAGTCGGGTCGTTGAATTAGATGGTGAGAGATTAACAGCATTAGGTGCTGATATCAGTGGTAATGTTAAAGAAGAAATAGATAACGTAGCAGGTACATTGTTGTTAGAGTTAACATTGGCTACTGGGCGGGATATTGCAAAGTCTTTAAATACGGAGGTTGCAACTTTCTTTGGTAAATGGTTTATATCAGAATTTTCGTCGTCAAGATCATCGTTTTTACGTTTGGTTACGGTTTTAGTTTTGCTTCCTAAATCAGAAGTTTTGTCTTTATTAATATTATTTTCAATATTTCCGTTGGTGCAGGTCAGATTATCAACTTTCTTTGAAAGAAAAGTAAATTGTTTCTCCAGTTTTTCTAAGTCCTTTATATTTTTTGTGACGTCTCGAACAATATTCTTTTCGGAGATCGGGTCGCATTCATCACAAAAGTAGAAAAAAGATTTTCTCTTAGCAAAAAGTTTTATGCAACTGAACGGGGCGTCAATGCAAAGTACATGAAAAACTCTTCGACAATTACCGCTACACATAATAGAGTCGATCATGTAATCAGAGATGGTATTACAAGCACCACAATTAGCCATAGTAAAAATCGATGTTAACATTTTTTAGTTTGTATGCCGTGTTATGTTTTTTTATAATTAAGTTTTAAATTTAATTTTAAATATTGATTGTTAGTGTACTCAGAAAATATAAAACTAAATTTTAATACATACACAAACCAAATAGTGAGGTGTCGGTAGTGTAGTAAATCAATGATAACGTCGGATGAGTAGTTATAAACAAATGACAGGTTCTATGTAAAGATGTTTGTTGTATTTTTGCTAGTCAGAGCAATGTTGTCAAAATCATCTGGAAGTTTATGCAATAATTTCAAACAGCTGCAGCTTCAACCAAACCAAACCAATAGTCGTCAGTGATATGAAATGATAACAAAATTGTATGGCAGGAAAGACCTTTGTTGAGTTTATCATCGGGGCCAAAACGGAGTATATAGATGGGAGCGGGAACAGACACTTTGTGTATGCACTATGTATATAAGCGCTAGAAGAGCATTTGAGCGAGTGTTATGTAGATGAATTTGTAATTAAATATCGCGTTTTAATTCTAAACTAATTATTCAGTTTAGTAGAAACTATGAATATTTTAGAAAAACAGAGTTTAGTTAAAATAATATAAGAGAAACTTCATAAAAAATAACAAACAAAACAGGAGCGATACAAAAACCACAAAAAAAAAGCTTTTTATTCAAACCTAAAATAAATATAGACTACATCATCAAAGTTCTGCAAATGCACAATGAAAGATTACCAAAGAAAGCAGGCGTCTATGCAATCAATGAAAGAAGTAGTTGGTACGCAGAATGGCACGAGCTGGCTTTGTGAAATTGCGAAATCAAATTTAATAAGCCTTGGATGGTAAATGAAAGATACAAATCTTACACATAAATTAAAAACGGTCAATAAAGATTAAACAAACATTTATTGAAACATTTATACAAATAATTCTTAAGAGCGTTTATGCAAACCTTAAGCGGAAATTTATAATTCTTTTCTATAAAGCAGAAATGTATCTTCTTTCATGCGCATCTGCAATTATTGTGTTTCTATCTTAAAGAAACGTTTTGCCCATTCGAACCATTCCCGTTTCGTTTCCTCTCGGTCCAAGATGAAAAAGTCATGCATAATGCAAAACTATAAAACAAATGTTAAGCTCATCTGTCATAGCAATAAGTTTCCAAACTGAAAATCAGCTGTTGAGCATACAAAGTGAGAAAGTATTTGTACCAAATACTTACACAAGAGAAACAATAAATATTGTGATTAAAAAAAAAAAAAATAGCGCACACATTAGTTTTGATGCGGGCTCCATCTTTCTAGTAATCACTTTTCCTACTGCTTGATTTCGGTGTTCAGTTGGATGTTATTATTTTTTTTTTTTTAAATTAATTTTTATTACTTCAAAGCTTATCTTAAAGCTAGATAAACATTCATAAAACTAGCCTAATTAACCATAACTTACAACTAACTTACTGGTCTCATACAGACACTCTAAGTAAACTATAACACTTAATTACTAATGCCTTTCGGCCCTAAGATCTATTTTACTTCAATGAAATTTTTTTTATTTTTGTATTTATTAGAATTAATTTCAATATCCTTTTTATTTTATTAGTTGGATGTTATATTACCACAAGGACGTCCGTCTTTACTTTATTCGTGTGGGCTATTTCCGGTAACCTATGAACAATAAGGAAAAAGAGCTTCCGCATACATACACTTCGGCTGAAAGGTCAGAAACCTACTGATACTGAACTGACAAAACAAAATAATTACTTTCCTCTTACTAACATACACATGTTGTATTTATAGCTTAGTGAGTGGATGTGTTAAATTTTGCTCTTAGAAGATCTTGAATTTAAAGTCATTAAAGATTTGTGAAAAAAGTGAAGTCTGTGCCAAGTCATTGTAATTTGAGGGTGGCAACCATTGTGCTTAAAAAAAAAATATTACAAAACTAAATCTTAGCGCATAAAATTGCAATAATATAATTAACTATTGAACTCAAAGAATATACAAATTTGAATTGAGTGCTTTCTTTCTGCTTGGGTCTTAACATACTTGTGAGTAGAACATTTTTACTACATTGATAACAATCAAATACATATAGTATAATACACCGCAATCGAAGAAACAAAGGCATCTCTCACGCTTGCAATTTTGTCTGCGCATGCTCAGTAGAACTGTAACGTTAAGTAAATTTTAAACTCTCACCAAAATAAATAACCAAAACAACTCATAACTATTTATTTGACAAACCACTCAATTCACAATAAAGCACAGACATTATTCCAGTATCTTATTTCACAACCTCTTGATATTTAGCAAATTCAACAACCTTACAGCTGTCAATAAAGAACCCCTAACGACACTTAACCCGTGGCCATCTAGTGGCGAATATAGAAGTAACAACATTATACCAGAAAAATACAATGACCCACAAACCTCGAAACAACAAAACAAAGCAAATAATAACAAATAGCAATTCCTAATTAACAATAACCAGACGAAATATGAAGACCATGCATCAACATTAAATATCGGACATAACCAAAACCCACATTCAACTATAATAAAACAAAAATCCTTCCCAACCCGGTTGATCACCATGGGAAGAGTAGATCAATACCCCCCATATAAGAACAATGAAACAGAAAACTGTACCCACAAGAACCAACACGGAACTCTAAAGATCTGTACTTTCAATGTCAGGACACTTTCCTCAGATGAGAAACAGGAAGAATTGAGACAAGCGCTGGAGAAAATTAAATGGGACATTATAGGACTATCAGAAACAAGATTACTAGGACAAACAATAATAAATAATGAACATGATATCTTTTGCTACGTTGGAGAAACAAAAGGCCTCTACGGTGTTGGATTCCTTATTAAAAAAGAACTTAAAGCAAAAATAACGGACATCAAGCTACATAATGAAAGAATGTGCAGCATAAAATTGATTATAAAAAACACGAAAATGACAATAATTCAAATATATGCACCAACAGAAAAAGCTGATGACGAAGAGATGCTAATGTTCTACAACAACTTAGAGGAAATATATATAAATAACAAATCAGAAATAATGTATGTGATTGGAGACTTTAACGCTAAGCTTGGAAAGAGACAAAACGAAGAAGAAAAGAAAACAATAGGACCCTACGGATATGGAGAAAGAAACGAAAGAGGAGAAAGGATAATACAATGGATCGAAGAGATGAATTTGAAATTTGGTAACTCGTTTTTCAAGAAAAAGGACAACAGAAAATGGACGTGGATATCACCGAATGGCAAAATAAAAAATGAAATAGACCTGATTCTGACAAACAAAATTGAGATAGTCAAAGACATATCCGTGCTCAACAACGTAAAGTTCGACAGTGACCACAGATTAGTAAGAACAGAAATCATTATAAACCATAAGACACTGAAAAGAAACCGACAAGTCCATTTCATCCCAAAAATGATTCCCGACCAAAAAATTGTAGATTATAACCAAACATTGACAGCAAAGATAAATCAATTATCAACCTCAAATCGTGACATACAAAACACATATGACGAATTAGAAAAAATCATAAAAAACTCTGCAAAACTATCAATTATGGACACCAAAACATCAAAAGATAAATTATCCAACAATACAAAAATCTTAATCTCAAGAAGAGATACTCTACGAACCAAGCAACAATTACTTGACCAAGAAAAAACTGAACTAAAAGAATTAAGAAAAACTATAAAACTAGAAATAAGGAAAGATATCAACAAGTTCAACGAAACAATAGCTAGAGATACGATTAGACAAACAAAATCATTACTTAACAGTCAACAGGAATGGATTATTAGCTTAAAAAGCCAAAATGCAAGCAACATAACAAATAGAAAAGAGTTAAACGAAAATGCTACTAAGTTCTTCGTAAAACTATTCTCCTCGACCAAGCATATAACTGAAGAAGAAAATATTGAAAACATAGATATCAATCTCCTAACAACGCAAACTCCCATGTTTAGCAAAGAAAATATTGAAAGGACCATAGACGATTTGAAAAAGGACAAATGCACTGGAAATGATGGAATCTCTGCAGAAATGATAATGTACGTAAAAAAATCGCTTTCCGAAATCTTAACATTTATGTTTAACGAAATCATAAGAACTCAGCAAATCCCTAAGCAATGGAGAGAAACAACCATTACACTTATACATAAAAAAGGAAAAAAAGACGATTTGAACAACTATAGACCTATAAGTAACATTTCGACAATTTATAAGCTGTTTTCAAAAACAATCTACAGGAACATCAAACAAGACTTTAACAATAAACAACCTAGGGAACAAGCTGGATTCAGAGAAGGTTTCTCAACAACAGACCACCTACAGACGATGAATCAAGTAATAGAAAAGTGCAATGAATTTCAACAACCAATATACTTTTTATTCATAGACTTCAGTAAAGCATTTGGACATCTCTAGAAAATCAAAATATGAACCCAAACGTTATAAGGACTATCAAAAACATATACAAAAATAGTGTAGCACAAATAAAAACAGAGAGTACAGGACGTAAATTTAAAATAACAAGAGGCGTCAGACAAGGAGACCCGCTTTCACCACCACTATTTAGTGCAGTCTTAGAGGATATTTTTCAAAAGATGAACTGGAAGACAAGATATGGTATAAGGATATATGGACAACTTCTAAACAACCTAAGATTTGCGGACGATATAGTACTAATATCTACAAAAGCTAAACATATACAAGAAATGACAACAGAACTTACTAGCTTGTGCAAGAACTATGGACTACAAATCAACAAGTCAAAAACAAAAGTGATGACAAACCACATCAGAGAAGATATAATTCTGGACCATGAAAAAATAGAATACATAGAGGACTACATATACTTGGGACAACTAAAATCTTTTAAGGACCAAGAGAAAAAAGAAATCAGCAGACGCATCACAAACAGTTGGAAACAATTCTGGAGCCTCAAACAGATTTTAGAACTGGACCAAAGTGTAGAAACACGAAAATATCTCTTCGACTCCGCTATTTTGCCGGTGCTTACTTATGGACTACAAACCCTGAGCTTGACTACGAAATCTCTTGACCAGCTAAGGATCTGTCAATCCAAAATGGAAAGAAAAATCCTCAGAATAAGACCCAGCGAAAGGATAAGAAATGAAGACATCCGAAACAGTACTCGAATAATTGATGTGATAGATAGAACCAAAAGACAAAAATGGAGTTGGGCAGGACATATTTCAAGACTACAGGATCAAAGATGGACAAAGTTGGCAACAAAATGGAGACCAGAAAGCAAGAGACGAACAGGCCGACCGAACAAGAGATGGAGCGACGATCTTTGCCAAATAAACGCAAATTGGTACAGTGAGGCCAAAAATCGAGACCTATGGGCCGCTTTGGGGGAGGCTTACGCCAAAAACTAATAATAAAAAATTGAAAAAATAAATAACCAAACTTTTAAATATTAATTATCTTACTTTTCCATTATATAACTAATAATTCTATATATGTAATTTGTATCATTATATCAAATAATTTATAAAAAAATCTAATTAAAAAATTTTAAAAATTGTATCTATAGATGTACATATATAAATGTATTTAAAATGATAAGGCAATAAAAAGCTTATAATAATAATAATAATAATAATAATAATAATAATAATAATAATAATAATAATAATAATAATAATAATAATAATAATAATAATAATAATAATAATAATAATAATAATAATAATAATAATAATAATAATAATAATAATAATAATAATAATAATAATAATAATAATAATAATAATAATAATAATAATAATAATAATAATAATAATAATAATAATAAATAATAATAATAATAATAATAATAATAATAATAATAATAATAATAATAATAATAATAATAATAATAACATACACAAATGCCGCTGTGTTTTCAGCAAGCGGGGCGGGGATAAATTTGAAATGTGTGAACATTTCGTTTCCCAATATGCGTAAATTCAAATTTGATTAGTTTAATTTTGAATTAAATTAAAATTGTAAGCATTGTAAACCTACCAAAATTAATTAATAAATACAATACAATACAATACAATTCCGATGAAGGTTACTTTGATTTCAAAAAAGAAATTCCTGATCTGATTGGTTGAACAGTTTTGTTTAAGTATAATTGGTTGATATACAAATCTCCAAAATAAAATAAGAGTAAATATAAATGAGTTAAGCCTGTGGAGTTGAGTTTGTTGGGAGTGCGTCATCACAAAGTGATTTTTCCTTTGTAAGACACAAACCAGTGGGAATAAAAACACGAAACTGGTATTTTTGTTTGCAAATTATCTTATCTTTAATGGAATGGTATTTTTTAAATTTTTTTTTTCAAAACGTCGGGTACAGAATTTCTCCACAGAAATTTTATTTTGAGTTTCAAATTTAAAAATTGTTCAAATTTCGTCAGGATAATGCAAAAAAAATATGTTTTAACTTTTGAAATTAATTTTTAGGGGGAAGGAGTTTTTGAACCAAACCGGGATAAGAGCACTTAACTAGCATAAAATGAGCCCTAAATTACCCCATCATTAGATTTTTAAAATTTTGTTTGGTTTAGAAAGTCTCCAAAAATTTCAACTTTGCGACGTGATTAAGGGGGTAAGAACTTGAGATACCAAACTGGGTTTCACTAACTTAGGAGCCCAAAAAGAGCCCTAAATTCCCTCATCATCAGTTTTTTGAAATTATGAATTTAAAGGTGTGGTGTTTCTAGCTTGACGTCAAGCTGGGAACACCACAAGTTTGAGGGGGAAGGGATTTTTTAACCAAGTCGGGATTGCGGCACTAAATTAGCCCAAAAAGAGCCCTAAATCACCCCATCATTAGATTTTTAAAATTGTGTTTGGTTGAGAAAGTCTCCAAAAGTTTAAGCTTTACGACTTAAGTTAGGGGATATGGGCTTAAAAAAACAGTTGGGAGTTCCGCGAGCTAAGGAGCCCAAAAATAGTACTTAATGACCCCATCATTAGTTTCTTAAAATTTTGTTTGGTTTAAAAAGTCTCCAAAAAATTCAACTTTGCGGCTCAATTTAGAGGGTAAGGGGTGGAGATACTAACTTGGAGTTTCACTAACTTAAGAGCCCAAAAAGATCCCTAAATTCCCTCATCATCAGTTTTTTGAAATTATGAACCTAAAGGTGTGGTGTCCAGCTTGACGTCAAGCTGGGAACACCACAAGTTTGAGGAGGAAGGGATTTTTGAGCCAAGTTGGGATTGCAGCACTAAATTAGCCCAAAAAGAGCCCTAAATCACCCCATCATTAGAATTTCGAAATTCGATTGTGGTGTTTCCAGCTTTACGGACCTCAAATATTTGTCTCTTCTGTGAATAAAATGGAGTCTTATCTTCCTTCCCTTGGACAGAATTCGGTTTAATATAGCAGCTGATTTTCTGTTACTGACTTATGTATACTCTAAAATATAATTAGAATTATTAATTTACAAAAATATTAGACATGAACAAAACATTTTGATATTATAGTTTTATCGTCGACGGCAACAAATGAAACTTCGAAACGATTACATCATATTTTTGAATTTGTATTTTTCCATTCCTCTTGGATGTCAACTTCTTTCATCTGGGGCTTCCTTAATATCTTGAAAACATTGAAATCTAAGTTGAGACAGGTATCACTTATGTATTTTCTCAAAAGTCTTGTTTTCAATGCCATCCCCTCTAAATGATGTCTTCATCGTTTTCAGAAATTGTATCGAAGTTTTTGGTGATGAACACTAAACAGATCTTCAAATATTTTTGGATAGTTTCTGGCAGCTTTGTTTGGTATTTTTGAAATTGATAAATTGTTGTCTGTGATAGGGTTGTTGAAATTAATGATTTTCCGATATTATTCTGATTTGAATATATTTTTGATGAAGCCAGAAAATACATTCCGTTTTGGGGTTGACGTTCGAATTTTGTTGGAATCGTTTGTGGAAAATGGTTAGCAACCTTCTTATTGGTCAACTCATATTTGTAATAATTTTGTTTGTTTTGCCGGCGCGGCGGTGGCGCGCGGTAGTGTGGCAATTGTGAACAATTCATCTTCTTCACGTCTTCGTTTTTTTGAATTGGATTTTTCATGTTCAAATATAGATGCTGCCATTTTAATAAATAAATTATTATGTATGCTTTTCTTACTAGTTTTTAAAGTTTACACAATTGTGTGTAACGTATTATATTACTAATGTGATATTAAAGAGCCTTCGACTATTTAAAAGGATAAACTTAATCCATCTTATTTGCATGCTCATTGTTCTAACAGGTAGTCAAAATTTATGTTTAAGAGAAGGGTCTTAATAATTTGCAGTCCAGCTTAAGGATTGAGGTTTTAATGATCTTAACTGGAAATTAATATTTTTTAACCTACATACATATGTACATTTGGATGATATTTTATTAAAAATTTATAAAGTACTATTTGAATGCTTCATAGAAAATGTCCCAATACGTTAAATTAAATCAAGAAATAAGAATCCACCATAAATTGATCGACATCTTAAAAATTTAAGAAAAATATAATAGAAATAAGGCCTAGTTGAAGGGCAACTTGTCGGGAACCTACAATTAATTTATTAATTAATACATAATTTACTCCAACTTTCTCTATGAAAGCTTTATTTCAAATACCAAATGTGATTTTAAAATCAATTCGTGAAACTTATGATCATATGTTGATTGTGAAAGGGAATTTGACGGATTCCCTTTAAGCATGACTTATAAAGATGATAAAAGCCATGATCGTTTGAATTTATAGGACATGTTTGATTGGCAAATATTTTGAATGTGCATGTAAAGACTCTTTCTCATCAAACTCTTACTTATTTTAATAACTCTTCAAGCTCTAAACAATTTCTCCACTCGGGTTTTATTAATCTAAAATAAAAAAACCTACAACGTATTTACGGACTTTAGTAAGGCATTTGACAAACTAAGCCATACTGTTCTCCTGAGAAAATTGTAGAAAATTGGACTTAATGACAATGTTATTTCTTGGATTTCAACTTACTTAAGTGACAGACAGACAGTGTTGTTTTTTAAAATAATCGTTCAAGTAATTTTTTTGTCAACTCTGGAGTCCCACAGGGAATCCATTTTGGTCCACTGTTATTCGATTTATTTACAAATGACCTTCATTTCATTTTACAAAATTCAATGACATTTAAATATATACGCTGATGACGTTAAACAACCAACAATCACAGAAAGCATTTATATATATATTTATTAAATAGTTAAAAAATATAACCAAAAGCTTTCTTATTAATTCAGTTAATAAAAAAATAAAATCTGATAGTTTAAAATATAAGTAATATAAGGTTTTACTTCTCATACAATTTAAAATAGCGTTAGTATTTTTGAATAGCAGACTATTTGTTAAGTTGTCAGTTTTGAAGTTATCATCTTTTGATATTTGAAAAAGTTAAAATGTTTTTTTTTTTTTTTAAATGGATCTTAAAAGGTTTCAATAAGAGTATTGGAATTGTTAAAGTTTAGTACAAAAATGTTGAAAATTCGTAGTCACAGACTGAAGAGATGATTACCTTACTCTTACTTTTTTCTTTGAAATCTAATAAGGGATTAGGTTTATGCCAATGCTCCACAATTTATTTAAAAGCTCGAAGATGAAATCTGTGAAGTTATTGAGGAATGGAAAATCTCATAAAAGAAATATAATGCTGCAATCGGCCATTTGGCTGATAGTGTTTTTTAATAACACACCTTCTCTTTACGATAAAAAGATAAACATCCGTTGATTTCCCTTGAACAATACTCATTTGATTTGTTTAAAATATCAGAATGAAAAACACCTTATTGAATAATTCTGTATATTTAATGCATTTAAGAATTCTAAGTTAAACTCATTGTCATACAATTTTAAACAGTTCTCGTTTAGGCAATAAAGCCGCCTCTATTGTTAAAGCAGTTTTTTTTTTAAACACTTTAAAGAACTCTTCTAAATAATGAAGCTTTATAACTTGACGCATTTGTATGTTTTTTGGGGCTGTGGTAGAGTATTCCCTTACAGATTGAAAGGTCCCTTGTTCAAATCCGGTGGTCCTTTGAAATCCTTTGAAAATTCAAGTTTTTTTAAAAAACTTTTTTCCTTTTTTTAACTTACTTTAAGCCAATTCACATTTGATTGTTGATTTACAAGCTCAAAATCGTCCTTTAAGATTCAAAAAACATTTTTTTTTAAATTTTTGTTATAAAATTACAAACGTCAAATGGATTAAGTATGCTTTAAGAGTGCTTTAGCGTTAAAGTTTAAAATTGTCAAAGAGTCGACTTCGAATTAAAAAAAAAAATAAAAAATATTAGTTTAAAAAAAATACATTTTTACGTCCTTTGTAGAATAAATAAATTTACTTAAGCTTAAGAATATCTGAATTTATAAGTACCATCCATAACTTTTGAGTATTTCAAAAATTGCCGCTTTTTGTTGTTTTTGTGCCGTGAAAACAAATAGTTTTGGTGCACTTCTGGTTTGCCCCAATTCACATAAAAAGGGTTATCGTACTAATTTTGTACAAACATACAGCTTATTTAAATACATAATGTTCCGTGGAATGCTTATTAGTTTTAGCCGTACTGTGAAATACTGAAATTCGTTTTTAAGCCGTATTACGCGAATATAGAATCATGCTCTGAAAATTAAATGTAAGCAAATTATAATATATTTGTTCGAATTTAAAATTGAAAATTTACCCGTATTAGAAACAAAAATCTGCAATGCAAATTTAAATACATGAATTAATATTTATTTCTAAATTTAAAAAAAAGTATCATTTAAAAACAAAAAATTTCACAAAGTAATAAAACAAATACCTAATTACTTTCTAATAACTAACACTTAAGCCCATTCACACATAATATATTTAATAACTGAACCCCTATACTTGAAAACCCTTTTTACCTAATAATAAAGTTAATCCTTTTACAACCAATAAGTTACGCCATATAATCTTTTTTATTTCACCCTTAAACTGTTAAGTATTCTACCACTTCTCATAATGATAATCTGCCTGTTTTTCAAAATAACCCAGGTAGGATTAAACTTTTACCTATATAAATGCTAGATGATTTCAAACAGGACATCGCAACTCTCACTTCGAATTATTACTAACTATTAAATAATTACTAATTTTTGAAACAAACAATATGGCTACTCAAGTTTATTGTGATAATCGTTATAAGAAATTCAATCAATTAAAAAGAAATCGAGAGGAAGATGGGTATTCAACTTATTACAATCGAGCAAAACAAGCAAAATTCAACAATACATATTCATCAAATACACAAAGATTCAGAACCGGGAAATTTAACAACCGATTACCATTCAGAACTCAGCATGTGAATCATAGAAAACCTATGGAAAACCAGTCATTCGTTAAACAAAATATGCCTTTTTCGGCTTATATTAAAACTTCAAGTGCTTCAACTATTAATAATATTGATAATATTGTCAAATCATTTCTCTCAAATTTATCTTCGACAACATCACATCATCCATCAGGAGGAAATCAATCAGCTACAATAAAATCTGCAGAATCAAGAACTTGTGATAAGAAATCTTCTTGTCAGAATGTGGACCGAAGAGCTAGAAACGCCGACGACGACGATGATATCGACGTTCAAGAAGCTTGGCGGAAATACAAGTCTGCTAATCCACCATTGGGAGGTTTTCCAATTCGAAAAGTGACATCGAAGACAAATAAATAAAACAAATAATAATTAATTTTATGTTTTTAAACTACACGAATATAAATATATTTAAGAAAAACTCAAATTATAAATAATTATGAGCCCTTGTGATCTTTGATAAAATAAAATCAAAAGTAAAAACTCTTTAACTCAAAACATTATGCATTGTTCTTTTTTATTTCTCAATTTTCAATGAGTCGTTTCTTCCATTTGTTTGATAGGTCGCGGTCGTCTGCATTATTCTTGTTTCTATTTCTACGACTTTGATTGAAGTCAGTACACAAAGTTTATCTTAAGCGATGTGGTATTGTTGTTCTGCTTTTAAAATAAGTTTTAAATACGGACATTTTGTTCCTTACTTTTTTTTAATAAAACGAGTTGGGTATGATTTTTTAATACGAGTACATCGAAACTTCTTTGAATATTGAGTCTTAAAAAGTTCACAATGTGGCACTTTATGTGGAAAACATTTTATGGAAAACCATACAATGAATGAAAATGTATAATCTCAATTTTGGACATTTAGTTTGAATGTATGCTACATTAATAGTACCTCATTAATTGTTAAACATCTTTTTGCGAAGCTAACAACTAATGAACATTTTATAAAACTAAGTGAGGTATTAAAAGATTGACTTATGGCTTAAAAAAAAAACTGACTTTACAAATTATTCGAATATAGGCAAACAAAATACTTTAGAATAGCATCGCTTGGTTAGTGTTACAAAAAATAAAGCTTAAATAAAGTATTGATAACAATGTTTTGTATGAGATAAAAAAATTCTTGAGTCGAAAAGCATTTCTTATCAGTTTTTTGTTGTTTTTGTAGGCTTTCGTGTTTTGTAAGAAAAGTAGTCAACTGATTTTTTTTTTTTAATAATTATTATAATTAAGCCACAATATTTTTCATATAATAATTGCCCAAAAACCAATTTTTATCAATTTTAGCAGCATTTTGTTTGAAGTCAATATCGAAATATTCGAACATAAGTTTTACCAACAAATTAAAAAAATTAATTTGAAGGCAATATCTTTAATTTTTAAAAAGATATTCGAGTCAAAATCAATCAATTTTTACCAACTTTTAGTACAGTTTTTTTAGGTTTTTTATTTGTTGTAAAAAAAACTGTTTGTAAAAAAATTTGACGAGATGTGAAAAATTTAATTCTCCGTCTAACAAAATTCTGATAGTATTATCATTTTCGTTTTGGAATATATTCGAGGTCACAAATTTGAATGTAAACGGTAAGAGCTTATTAGAACCATTTGGGTGAATGAGTAACACATAACCGCAGAGAACTCTCAAAACATTCTTATCACTTCTTATCCTTAAGAATAAATTAATCCCAACACTTTGACATGTTGACATTTTTAGGCTAAAATTCCTTAAAACTCCAAATATCCCAACATTTTTGAAAAAGCGTCTAACGTGCACGTAGTAATAAGTGACATTTTTAACTTCTCATAGTAAGTTATTGTAATCGGTCCGATTTATCGAATTGAAAATTTAGTCTAAATTCTAAATAAAAGATTTTTAGAGAGATATCTATTAGAGCGTGTGTACGTACGTTTGTACGTTCGGGAAGCATTGTTCATCGTTCATATCACGAACCAGTGGAGACATGGACTTCAAATAATTTTTGTTATAGAGATAGTTATGCAGAAAGACACAGAAAGGACATTCGAAAAATTGAGTGGGTGTTTTTTTTTGCCATAGGAATTAAAAAAAAACGATAGAAAATGTTGGTTAACCCAAAATATCACACGAACCAATAACACTAGCGTATTGAATTGAGTTTTATACAATATAATTTGACGTTAAATATAATTTTTCCAACAAAACTCAATTATCGTTTGTTTTTTTTTTAGTAAATCAAAACAAACTGAAAAAATGTTTAACACCTCGAACATTTTTCGAACAAGAAATGATATTAATTCCAAAATAATTTTATGTAACTAAGAATAACGTTTTTGACATCTGGTAAAATTTTTAGAAAAATAGAATGACAGTTGTTTAAAAAAAAAACGTAAATAAATTACTTCCTAAAATTGGTACAAATATATTTTCGACTTGAATATGTTGGCAAGAAATAAAGATTTTGACTTTAAAATAAAATTACCTAAAGGATATTGTTGCTACTATTCGTTAAATTTATTCTTATTAAAAATAAAAACTTTTAAAAATACTACTGAAAACTCGTTAAAATCGATTTTTTACTAAAATATATCGGGTATATTAATAAATAAACAAATTTAGGCCGCAAAAGCTATTTCAAATTTAGAAATAAAAACCTTGCAAAACTTGTTGAAAAAAGATTTTGGACTCAAATATCTCGAAAACAAAAAAGATTATTAACTTCAAATTATCTTACTGTGCTCAAAATATTGTTACACATTACAAAAAATGAAAATCTGCAAAAAATAACTATGAACTAATAAAATTTGTTTTGACTTAATTTTGTTGAGAACAAAAAAAGACTATTGACTTTAATCTTTCTTTAACTTACATATTTATTTTGTTATTAATATTTTGTAAAGTTATTACTTATTACCAATTGCAATACAAATTAAAACCTGAAACAAAAAATACTATTGAAGTACTAAAAACTAAATTTTGAATTAAACATCTTAAGAATAAAAGAAAATACTGACTTAAAAGCTGTTTCATACCTTAGAAATATTGTTGTCAATGATTGGTAATATTTAAAGACAGTGTTTCCCTATACAAATATATTGATTTAACTCACCCACACAAAAAATTTTAAACTTAAATGTTTGATTGCATATCTACTCTTTCAATTTCTCTTGATTTTTCAGTGCGGGCACATCCCAGCTTCTTTTTGTAAATAGTTTTTGTCCTCTCTTTTTTAACCTTTTTTTGGGATTTTTTTCTACCTTAAGCTTTTAGTTGTTGTTTGTCGAAAAATAGCGTGAAATTAAAACTTCTGTTACAAGAGTAAAATAAAAAGTAATACAAGTTTTTGGAATGGGACTTAATATAAACAATATCATGTAATTAGAGATTAAAAGTCAAAACAGATGAATTCCATCCACAATACTTAGCTAAAAAACCATCGTAAGAAAATGTAGTCATAGTTGCTTTGCAACAAATATTAAGTTTTTGAGTCAACACGAATTTTTCTCAGATTTTCTTTTTTTTTATCTAAATATAAACACTCATCTACCCTAAAAAACTTTCGGCTTTCGAAAAAAAGAAAACGAACAAATCATAGAGAACTTAATTTGGTTTTTTGATTTCTATTTCATCATGGTAAACATTTTTTGACAATTTTAATTGCAAATTGTTACACACACACCTTACTTTTTTAACCTTAAACAAGTTATTATTTTTGTTTTGAATTGAGTTGGTTTGCTGGAACCGAAAACCACCAGAGGTTTTTTAAAGAAAAATGTTTTTAACTCTGAATGAAATTAATTTTAACAAAAGATGCTAACATTTTTTAACTCTTGTTGTCAATTTCATTGGTATTTCTTGAGGTTGCAAAGTTTGTCTCTAAATAAAAACTGCCCTAAAATTATCTGAAGAAAATTGAAATAGAAATTAGTTTATCACTTTTGAAAAAGGGCACCAACATTTGTTATTAAAAACATAACTACATAGTTAGAGAAATTTGCAATCCACTTCCCTTGAAACCACATACATATAACCCGAACATTAATCTCTTTAGTAAAATTTCTTACCTACATTTGAAACTAGAAAATTTCGATAAATCCTCTCCTCAGTCCTAGACATTGAAATTTCTGAATTCGGCTGTTATAAAAATAAAAAAAAATAAAAAAAACCACCTTCATCGTTAAAACATCAATAAAAACAAATATTATGTTATGTATGTTTTTTTTTTTGTTTATTTTAAACAAACTATAATCACATGAATGGTACAAAAATCTTAACTTAATGTATATAATAGCAACATATTTAAAAACATCTATTTTTTTCCAAACGATGTTGATCTGTTAGCAAATTCGATAAGACTTAAATTAGCTGTTTTATAAATTTTCCATTCATCTTCGATATTAATTTCTTTGATTTTTCGACTTCTGCTCATTTTCTTGGATGAAAATTTAATTCGTTTCATTTCAGTTTGTTCTGTGCTCTTTAGAATTTTCGATGGCAGATTGTCTTCACCTTCAAAGGTGACAAGTTTTTTCTTTTTCCGGTTAACATCGGTCGTTGGAGCATAAGAAAGCCCTCCAAATTTTACTTGTCGATTTGGTGGAGGTCCAATTGGCATTGGACTATCAAGTTTGATAAGTTTCTCATTGATTTCGTCATCAGACAAGGATTCTTTATCACTATTTTTTGTATTGACTTCAGGTCTTCCTCGTTTGGCGGGAGTAGTTTGGAGGACATTTCCATTCGAATCAGTGCTAGAAATCGATGATGGAAGTGGTCTTTCTCTTCCATAATTTACTTGGGAGTCATCTTTGGTCTGATCAATCTTTTCTGGTTGATTATTGTCATTCAAATTAATCAATTGAATTCTTATACGAATATCATTAATTGCTTTTTCGATTTTGAATTTTTGTTTAGGTGTCAGCTCGGTGGTGTAGACTTTTCTTTGTTTTGGCAAATTTGAAGTGTAATTTTCCTGATCAGCTTCTAAGGATGAATCACTGTCTGTTGAGAATGTAGTAGCGGTATTTTCTTCATCATCCCGGCTTCGCTTCCTTTCGCTATGACGATAAAGAGACAATTGATCTTGATTAGCCATTTGCATTTTATTTAAATTAGCACTGCAAGTGTTCACTGGGTAAGGACTTGTATAGTTCTGATGTACTGATTTAAAATGCCTGAGGTATTTATAAGAACAACTTTAATCTACCTGTACATTTAGAGAGATTCAGGGATAATTAAGTGATGAACAGAGTACCGTGACTTATTGGTTGTAAAAGGATTAGTGTCTTATTTGTTGGTAGGATTTGTTACTTACCGGTAATTAGTAGATTATTATTTTACACTTAGAAGTTTGTGATGAAGGTGCGAGGCGCAGGATATTAGTGATTTTCTTAGAAAATTACACATTTTATTTTAGTATTCCAACTAAAATGAAATTCATAGCTAATTAGTGGCGCTAATTGTCTGATATGTGTTTTTGGTTTTATGTATATTGTCTCTTGAAACAGGTAGATCTTTCTAAAGCTATATAAATATGATTAAAGTACCTGTAGAAGATTGTAGGTATGTAGGTGGGTGAAATATTAAATTAATAATATAAGAACTGACTCCACTGTTTATGACTCTTTAAAAATTTTAAGGGCCGATGTTGATTTTGAATAAAACACAAATTATTTAGAAAATTATTGTCATTTCTTTTTATAATGATAACATTTATATGGTTCAAATATGTATGGAAGAAATTATCTTTACGTACACCTTTTCTTTCAAATAACACCAAAGAAAGAAGTCCAACGATGTCAAATCACATGATCTTGGCGGCCAATTAACATTGACATCGCCACCACGGCAGTTAACACGGCCATTGGATTTGTCGCTCAAAAGAGTCATTGTTTTGTTAACTGTGTGGCAAGTGGCACCGTCTTGTTGAAACCACATATCTTCCAAATCCATATCTTCTAATTCGGGCCGATGATGTTGCCAGCCCATAAACCACACCGATTCATTCTTTGTGGGTGCATTGGTTTTTTGACAATTACTCTTGGATTTATCATGCTGCATACCAATTCTGCTTATTGACAAATCCACTGAGGTGAAAATGTGCCTCATCACTGAAGATAGTTTTCTTTGAAAATTGATCATTTCTTGCTACCATTCTGATCATTGACGACGACGCTTGAAATGGTCAAGAGGCTTTAGTTCTTGAGACAATTGAGAATTGTTGGCGACGACGAGTTGAGGTGGACTGCTCTTGAGGTGGACTGCTGTACGAGCATGCATTGGTGTTTTCAAATCTCCTACGGACCCGGAAAAAATCTATTTTAGTATTAATTCGACGATTTTTTGTAAAAAAAAAAACGTTTCTAAGCTAATGTTTGAACAATTGAATTGTAAGAACTGCTACAAATCCAACTTTAAGCTGAATCTAGATATAAAAATCGTATAACATCCTTCACTTTAAAAAATACCAATAAACGAAAAAAGTAGTTTCCAGTGGATGTATTGATGACAAGAGTATCCTCATCTCGACTTCGTTTCCTTTGGTCGAACTTCTTTCGACGATATTCGAAAATTGCTATTGAAGACATATTCTGTAATTTTTTAAAACGGCTTTTTTATATTAAAATAGTTAAACTGCACGCGGAGAAAGCTATTGTAATTATGATAACATTGTCCTGGATATTTTATAGAAATAAAATCAACACATCAACTACCTGTTTAAGGATCTTTGTAAAAACAAAGGATTAATCTATAAAAACCGGAACCAGGTTTATGGGCGCTCCGGTTGCATGAACTCACATTTAATTGAGTAAAGAGTCTAGATTTAGTCCACAGAACATATTTTTTTGGGCCAGCTTCAGATGCTAAAAATTATCTAGACAAAAATTTGCTTTCACTAAAACCCCCAACTGTCTTCTGCGTCTATTTGGGATTGAATTTAATGTTCTTTGTCGTCTGACATTATTTTCTCCACCAAATTTAAACAAATTTATCTTTATTTATGTAAAAAGAGTATATTTATTTGGGTAATTTTAATTTGGACGGCAAAAGTGTTTAATGGTAAAAGTTAACCTTATTTTGAATAGTTCTCCTACTGTAATCAGAAGTCTATTTTTTGATTCCTGCCAGAAAAGTTGGCTTCATAAGATTGGGTTTGAATTATTCTACTTAAAAAAGTGCCTTCATTTAAATAAGATGAGTATTGGAAGAAAAAATGGCTTTTTCTTCTGAAGCCAACTAGTTTATAAAAATGCTGTAATTTTTCTTTTTCTACTTGTTTTTGGCTTTAAACCTTAAAGTACGGACTTTTGATTGTTTCTTCTTTTATCTTCTAAAGACCTATACTATTTTGTAAACTGTTTCTTCATCTGTTCGTAAGTTTCTTATCAATAACCCATTTCTATAAATCACCAAGAAAACGAAATATTTTTTCTTTTAAAAAGAAAGAATTATTTATTTATTAAATAAACAAAACTTTATACCAAACAAATCGAATATCACAAGAAAAACACTATGTTTCTAATATTTTTTCCATGCAAGATTCGCATATTTTTCGATAGCTATACCATAAGTCCAAACACAAAATGATAACAGCAAATTGCAGTGCCATTTTGAAAAAAGTGTTTAGCTAAGTTAAATTATAAAACCTTCAAAAACGTACTAACGTTTTACACTTAAGAACTCTCCTATCTAAAGATTTCTAAATTACATATTTTTGAGTTTTATTATATGTTTGCAGAATTTAAAAGATATATTTTGTTGTTTGCTATTTAGGCATTTAATTTATCTAAAAATTTTGTTGTTGCAAAAGATTAACTTCACGAAAATCGCAACAAAACAAATCCTTCTTAATCCCTAGATATGCGTCATCTAATTTTCTACTGTTTTACTTGCCAAAAAAACATTGTTTTGTTCACCAAACAAGTAATTTATCACTAACATATTCTGAGATTTCAATTCACCAGGTACTCTTTGTTTTTGAAGTAACGAACAGAAAAACAACACATGTTTCAATTCGGGTGACTTTATGGTCTTGTTTTTGTTTTCCTATCATGAATAATGTGGTGTTCCTTATTTCGGGTATTTAGTATAAATTTATAAGGAAATAGTTGATAATTTTCAGAAACGAAAAACCATTCAACAAGAAAGTGCATCTTAGAATTATTCTATCATTTTAATTTTCAAAAAGAAAAAAAAATCAAACCTATACAAAATGTCGTGTGAAACAGTTTTTGAATATCGTCATAAGAAGTTTAACCACGGAAAACGATGTCGAGATGATGAATCAATAGCTTTGGGAAATGGAACAAATTCTGTGTTATTAGACCTCAGTGATTTATCTAAGACCTCTATTTCATCAACATCAACATCATCATCGACACCACTCATACAAAATTCAAAAAAACCAAGAAAAGTAACAAGACCTCTTCAGGGAGTAACAACATCGTCTTGTTTTTTTTTTTGAATCAACAGACAATGAACTTCCACAGAGGCTTCAACGAGGCAACATCAACCAATACAAAAACCCTCCTTCGCCTTTTTCCCCAACAGCAGTGAATTATTCTTTAAATGGAACTATTCTATTGTAAAAATATAAACTTTTCGGACTTACCGCGATTATAAATAACAAATCAAATTTGTATTTGATAAAATATCCCGACGTTTCGATCAGATTTCACTGATCGTGGTCACGGGTTGACTGATGGCTTGTGGGTGGATGTTGTTTTGTCATTGTTTGTTCTTGTTCGTAGGTTATACCGTTTCGGTTGTTCTTGCATTTCAGATGGTACATTATGCTGCAACTGCACTGGATGTTGTTGTTGTGAGCTTATGTACTCTTGTGAGCATGCAAAACTAATTGCATCAGTTAGCTGGTTGTTTTGATTTGTGTGTTTGTTGTCATCATTAGCTTTGATTTTATTAAGCTTTAATATGTTAATCAGAGGATCCCATGACGACGAAAGATTAAAACTTTGGTCTCTGTTGAAGTTTGAGTGCATTTTTATTTCGATTGCTTCTCTCACTAACCTAGGGACATAAAATCTTTCGGTGGAAAGAGATTTAGCCTGATCGAAACGTATAAAATGATCTTCATTATACGCTAAATGCTCACATATTGCCGATTTTGTCACTTCGTTCTTTTGTATGGCTTTAATATGTTCCTTTAGTCTTTATGTTCGTTTAGTCTCACCTATATAAGATGAGCCACAACTACATGGAACCGAGTAGACTCCTGGATTTTGAAAGGGAATTTTATCTTTTGGAGATCTTAATAATTGGCGGATTTTTTTTCTGGTGGCTTAAATATTGATTTTATGCCCTGCTTTAATAAGATTCGTCCTATTGCTTCAGAAACGCCTTTTCTATAGGGCAAAAAAGCCCTTTTTTCCTGTTCTTCGTCTTTTTCTTGAATTGGGTTTTCTGAGACTGTTTTTTCTTTCGGTTTCCACGAGCGTTGTTTGCAATTATAACCATTTTTCAAAAGAGCTGCGTCAACGTGTTTTAATTCCTCTTCACGGTGGTCATTGTCACACAAAGCAAATGCTCTATTAACGAGAGCTGACACAACGGATGTAAAATTTGATGGGTGGTGATGTGAAGTCGCATTCAAATATCTGTCGGTGTGGGTGGGCTTCCTGTATACCGTGTGTCCAATAGTTCCATCTTGTTTTTTAATAAGTTTTACGTCTAAGAATGCCAACGAATTGTCTTCTTCAACTTCCATTGTGAATTTGATTTTTGGATGCACCGAATTTATGTGGTTAAGAAAAGTACCAACATCATTTTTGTTGAGAATACAAAATGTGTCATCAACATATCTTTTCCAAATAAGCGGTTTAACTGGAGATGTCTCTATAGCCTTTTCCTCAAAATGCTTCATCCAAATATCTGCAATAACAGGGGCAAGCGGGGAACCCATAGCTACTCCGTCAACTTGTAAGTAAAATTTTTCATTATAAAGAAAATATCCGGATGTAAGGCACAAATGAAGAAGTTCTACTAATTTTGAGTCATCATCGGAAGAAGACAAATTAGTACGTATTACATCGAGGCACTCCAAGACAGGAACATTCGTGAACAATGATGTGACATCGAAACTCACCATGATTTCATTTTCATTTACGTGTAAATCTTTAATTATTGATATGAAATGCAAAGAGTTTCTTACAGATGAAGAGCAATTATGTACCATCGGCTTTAGTAGCATAGCTAGTTCTTTAGCAACAAGGTAAGTAGGGGAATCAATTTGGCTAACAATAGGCCTCAAGGGGATATTTTCTTTATGAACCTTAGGCAGACCATACAGTCTTGGCGGTTGAATACATGAAGGTATACAATTCTTTTTATTAATAAGTGATTTATATTCGGCCAGTTTTTGCCTCACTTTTCTTGTCACCCTTGCTGTTGGATCATAATTCACTTCTTTATATGTATCCCTATCACTAAGAAGAATTTCTATTTTAGAACAATAATCCACTGTATCTAGAACTACAGTGCAGTTACCCTTATCTGCAGGGAGGACAATCAACTCTTTGTCTGCTCTTAGTTTTTTGAGGGCAGCTCTCTCACTGAAGGTGATGTTTTGTTTTATCGGTTTTGCTCTGCGAATTAAAACTGAAACATCTTGCCTAATTGTTTCAGACGTCAATTTTTCAATTTTATTCCTACGCAGACACTCTTCTACACATCCTATTATTGCCTCAGTAGGAATATTTAGTGGTGTCGGTGCAAAATTCATTCCTTTTGAGAGTATAGACACAGTATTGTCATCAAGTTCTTTACTAGATAGATTTCTCACAGTGTCAACCGCGTATTGATCTTTAGTTGTTGTATTCCTTACCTTTGCTATGAACTATTCTAGCTGCAAATGACAATAGGGTTGTGATTAAAACCGAAATCATCGAGGAGCCCTACCTAAATGAAATTCCTACAATTAATCGGAAAGGGTCACCTCCGAAACGCAGAAAAACAAGCCAATCATCGCCGCCTATAAAAATTGAACATCCTCCATTATCGCCTGACATGAAGATCAAGGAAGAACTCATTGAGCTAAATCCAAGGCTACCAGCAATTCCGAAAGAAGCTTACGAGGATATTTGTAAGTTTCGCAGCAATATGGTTCGGAAATTTCCAAAAAAAGAACGCAGCGTCAAGGAACAAGAACGTCGTGATAAAAATACCTATGCTTGTCGAAAAAGTAGCAGGGTTAAGAAAATTGAACAAGTAGCTGTTGAGGAAGAGTACAAGAATTTCAAAGATGCAAATCTTCGAATGGCCGAATATGCAATACGAGCGGCAGCTTATTTTAAAGAATTAATGAAAATTACCGAAGAAGCTTCAGCATCGGAAATTATTATAGTAGATTAAACTGTTCAAATAGGATAAGCTATAATAAGGTATTAATATTTTGTAAGACTATTTTTATATCATGTATGTATAGGTATTAATATTTATGATTAATGTTTAAATTAAAATATGTACATAATAAAAAAAAAACATTTTTCTGTTTCTAGAATGCAATTGTTTTTGGTTGTTGTTTTTAATTTTATGAGTTATTGCAACAAAGGGTAATTTAACCGGGGTAAAACAAAGTCCGAAGGTGAGAACAACAAAATGATTCAAATGTCAAAAAGTAGAAAGTAATACAGTTAAGTTGCCGAAATCTAAATCTAAATTCAAAATTAAGTTTGCTCATTCATATCATAAATCTTATTCTAAGTCACATATAACTTTTAGGTTATACGTAAATTTATTTATGTTGCCCGTAAAAATCAATATGAAACTTAGGAAATTAACAGATTTAAAACACATCCAAGTTCACTTCGAAGTATGCAATATGTCAACATTTTAAAATCTTGATTATAATTTTAAATTTTGAAACGTGAAAGTGAGTTATTGTTTTGTATTTAGTGTATAAAGTAAAAGAAAATGTCTTAAAAAAAAAACGGAACCCAAACATCTCATAGTGCATCTATGAAGAAGGACAAGCAAAGTGCTCGGCGTCGTCGCATTGCACAAAATTTCAACAACCAATTCGGATCTTCCTGTTATGTGAGCAGCTATTCCCTTAAAAGTTTGAATGGAAACTTCAAGGCTGAAACACGAAAAGATGCTGTCCAAGAAAAATGTTCTAGTGTTCAAAGTGGAGGAGGAAAGCCTTTCAAACCGAGCGATTCAATTTTGATTGAGCTATCGCTATTATAAACTCAAAAACTTTTCATGGATTGGAGAACGAATTAGACGGAGACAATGATTTTAATGATAGGGACGAAAATGTTATTTATAAAAGAAAAAGACAGTTTAGTTGTGCTGATTACTTAAAGAATAGCTAATTTGACTTTAGTTTGACAAAACCCCGATAAGGGTAAATAAAAACGACTGGAGCCAATACAAGCCTCTTTTTTTAATAAAAGTGTACACTCCAAGTTGAAAAACCCAGCTCATGCACCCAATGATATGAATGAGGACAGTACTTCTTCTGGAAAAAGACAAACCACCAAATGTGGCTTTGACAAAATGTCTCATAAAGGAGTTTGAAAACTTTCATAAAGATTTGAATACACCTTAGATAACCAGATCAAGACCCGTCGTCGTCGCCTTAAGTCTACCAAGCAGCAAGATAATTGAGCAGTACTCAGAACTTTCTCGCATTAAAATGGAACTCGCAAAGTTGCAGTATGACACTTTAAAGGAAGAAGCTGCTGAAAAAAAAGTATCAGAGAAATATTGAACATGACTTGAAGAAAAAGTCCATGGAACCTGATACTGAAATTAAAACTGAAGTTTTGAAAAAAAGCCAAAGAGGCTCAAAATGTTTTAATGACATTGGAGTTTATTTGTAGTAAAATGTTGTGCAAGGCGCAGGTTAAAATAATAATGATCATAACAGTACTCAAATTTAAACGGACACCGTGGGACAAATTGGAAATCTTCGTTATAAAATCCCAAAAGCCTTTTCGATTACACCTCTAGATCGAATTTGTGATTCATTGTACAGCTGTTCTGATATGCAGTTGTTTCATAAAATGAGTTTTTCGAAGGTACGTTTAATTACCTGATATTACAATTTTTTATTTTACAAACATACTCGTACATGACTTAATCCTTAATAATAGTAAGGTGGCCTTACTACCACATTGGTGAACATTATTTTATCATTGGAAATGGCTTGGACGTTTACAGAGAAATAGAATTTTCAGTTTCGAAAACGTTCTGCACCAACTCCACCTTAAAATACAATACATTCCAAAACCATATAGTATGTATGTATAAATAAATGAAAAAAAGCATAACACTAACCAGGGGAATGAATTTTTATATGAGTGCTGTCAAAATCCCTTTTAATTTTTCTAGAAATTTTATAAAGTCATTTCCAAGTCTCGCTATTGCTTTGGAAACTTTTAAAACAATCCTTGAAACTGTCGAGACATGCATTCCTCCGAAGTCAGCTATACTCAGAAGATGGCTTCCATTTGCAAAGAACCGTAAAGCAACCTAAAGTAGATTGATAGGAGCGATGGAATTGTTTCTGACTACGTAAATTTGAAAATATCTTTGATGCACCTGTTTGATGGATATTCCAATAAGCTTTCGATTTTCACTAATACCATAATTGTTTCTTTTGTTAACCGAAATCATTATGAAGAAAAATATTAATTTCTGTCGTATATTTGGCGAAAAATTCCAACTTCTGAAATTTCAAGGATTTCCGCTTCATCGTCAAGCCATCCAAAATTTCGAAATCGATTTAATTTATTTTTTGTATAAAATGCATTGAAACTTAAAAATTCCTTATGTTATGTATGTATGTGCTACTTTTTCTAAATCATAAACAATGATCCATTTAACGACATTTATATTTAGGTTTGAGTTTGGTTCGAAGCTCTATGCACTACCTATTTAAAGGTTTATGAGGAACCTAAACTCTTAAATTTCGTTTCAGCAAATTTCATAACTTCTCAAAATCAGTTCTAGTAAAATTCAAATCAATCAAAAAGCGATTTCGTTAATTATCAAAATTTTTATAATTTATTATGTTTTTATTTTTTCTGTGCTTTTCAATAAAATATTAGTGTTTCTCTTTGTATCGTGTCAATGTGCTGTGCAGTACATCTAGCTTAAGATTTGCATTTCTTTACGGAAGGCAGTTTTCAAAGATGGGTTGGAAAAAAACACTGATGTTGTTATGAGCACAGCCGAAAATGTATCTTGAAAGTTCTTATAGTACATTGTTTTTAAAAAATCATATTAAATGATTTGTCCGTTCCCTCAAATATGAAAAAGAAGCTGCATCTTTCCCCGAAACAAGTCTATTACAAAAATTATTTAAGCTTCATTTAATATTTATTGTTGAAATTACTTTTGTTATGTACATACATATGTACATAGTTGTAACGTTCAAATCATTTGAAAATCGAACACGTAAAATGACTTCTTTTTAAATCGATTGTACATTAAATACATTTCAGAACTCCAATATTTATTTCTAATCAATTACAATTTTATTTTGAGTAAAATTGGAACATGGAACCAATAGGGTTAGCAGTTTTATTTTTAGTTTTTAAATCTTTAAAATTATTTTGAGGATTTAACTTTCCAACTTCGAAACGATTGCATCATATTTTTGAATTTGTATTTTTCCATTCCTCTTGGATGTCAACTTCTTTCATCTGGGGCTTCCTTAATATCTTGAAAACATTGAAATCTAAGTTGAGTCTTGTTTTCAATGCCATCCCCTCTAAATGATGTCTTCATCGTTTTCAGAAATTGTATCGAAGTTTTTGGTGATGAACACTAAACAGATCTTCAAATATTTTTGGATAGTTTTTGGCAGCTTTGTTTGGTATTTTTGAAATTAATAAATTGTTGTCTGTGATAGGGTTGTTGAAATTAATGATTTTCCGATATTATTCTGATTTGAATATATTTTTGATGAAGCCAGAAAATACATTCCGTTTTGGGGTTGACGTTCGAATTTTGTTGGAATCGTTTGTGGAAAATGGTTAGCAACCTTCTTATTGGTTAACTCATAGTTGTTAATAATTTTGTTTGTTTTGCCGGCGGTGGCGCGCGGTAGTGTGGCAATTGTGAACAATTCATCTTCTTCACGTCTTCGTTTTTTTGAATTGGATTTTTCATGTTCAAATATAGATGCTGCCATTTTGTTAAATAAATTATTATGTATGTTTTTCTTACTAGTTTTTAAAGTTTACGCAATTGTGTGTAACGTATTACATATACTACTAATGTGATATTAAAGAGCCTTCAACTATTTAAAAGGATAAACTTAATCCATCTTATTTGCATGCTCATTGTTCTAACAGGTAGTCAAAATTTATGTTTAAGAGAAGGGTCTTAATAATTTGCAGTCCAGCTTAAGGATTGAGGTTTTAATGATCTTAACTGGAAATTAATATTTTTTAACCTACATACATATGTACATTTGGATGATATTTTATTAAAAATTTATAAAGTACTATTTGAATGCTTCATAGAAAATGTCCCAATACGTTAAATTAAATCAAGAAATAAGAATCCACCATAAATTGATCGACATCTTAAAAATTTAAGAAAAATATAATAGAAATAAGGCCTAGTTGAAGGGCAACTTGTCGGGAACCTACAATTAATTTATTAATTAATACATAATTTACTCCAACTTTCTCTATGAAAGCTTTATTTCAAATACCAAATGTGATTTTAAAATCAATTCGTGAAACTTATGATCATATGTTGATTGTGAAAGGGAATTTGACGGATTCCCTTTAAGCATGACTTATAAAGATGATAAAAGCCATGATCGTTTGAATTTATAGGACATGTTTGATTGGCAAATATTTTGAATGTGCATGTAAAGACTCTTTCTCATCAAACTCTTACTTATTTTAATAACTCTTCAAGCTCTAAACAATTTCTCCACTCGGGTTTTATTAATCTAAAATAAAAAAACCTACAACGTATTTACGGACTTTAGTAAGGCATTTGACAAACTAAGCCATACTGTTCTCCTGAGAAAATTGTAGAAAATTGGACTTAATGACAATGTTATTTCTTGGATTTCAACTTACTTAAGTGACAGACAGACAGTGTTGTTTTTTAAAATAATCGTTCAAGTAATTTTTTTGTCAACTCTGGAGTCCCACAGGGAATCCATTTTGGTCCACTGTTATTCGATTTATTTACAAATGACCTTCATTTCATTTTACAAAATTCAATGACATTTAAATATATACGCTGATGACGTTAAACAACCAACAATCACAGAAAGCATTTATATATATATTTATTAAATAGTTAAAAAATATAACCAAAAGCTTTCTTATTAATTCAGTTAATAAAAAAATAAAATCTGATAGTTTAAAATATAAGTAATATAAGGTTTTACTTCTCATACAATTTAAAATAGCGTTAGTATTTTTGAATAGCAGACTATTTGTTAAGTTGTCAGTTTTGAAGTTATCATCTTTTGATATTTGAAAAAGTTAAAATGTTTTTTTTTTTTTTTTTAAATGGATCTTAAAAGGTTTCAATAAGAGTATTGGAATTGTTAAAGTTTAGTACAAAAATGTTGAAAATTCATAGTCACAGACTGAAGAGATGATTACCTTACTCTTACTTTTTTCTTTGAAATCTAATAAGGGATTAGGTTTATGCCAATGCTCCACAATTTATTTAAAAGCTCGAAGATGAAATCTGTGAAGTTATTGAGGAATGGAAAATCTCATAAAAGAAATATAATGCTGCAATCGGCCATTTGGCTGATAGTGTTTTTTAATAACACACCTTCTCTTTACGATAAAAAGATAAACATCCGTTGATTTCCCTTGAACAATACTCATTTGATTTGTTTAAAATATCAGAATGAAAAACACCTTATTGAATAATTCTGTATATTTAATGCATTTAAGAATTCTAAGTTAAACTCATTGTCATACAATTTTAAACAGTTCTCGTTTAGGCAATAAAGCCGCCTCTATTGTTAAAGCAGTTTGTTTTAAACACTTTAAAGAACTCTTCTAAATAATGAAGCTTTATAACTTGACGCATTTGTATGTTTTTGGGGCTGTGGTAGAGTATTCCCTTACAGATTGAAAGGTCCCTTGTTCAAATCCGGTGGTCCTTTGAAATCCTTTGAAAATTCAAGTGTTTTTTAAGAACTTTTTTCCTTTTTTTAACTTACTTTAAGCCAATTCACATTTGTTTGTTGATTTACAAGCTCAAAATCGTCCTTTAAGATTCAAAAAACATTTTTTTTTTTAAATTTTTGTTATAAAATTACAAACGTCAAATGGATTAAGTATGCTTTAAGAGTGCTTTAGCGTTAAAATTTACATTACATCGTTTAAAATTGTCAAAGAGTCGACAAGAGTCGTAAAAAAAATAAAAGTAAATAAAAAATATTAGTTTAAAAAAATACATTTTTACGTCCTTTGTAGAATAAATAAATTTACTTAAGCTTAAGAATATCTGAATTTATAAGTACCATCCATAACTACGCGAATATAGAATCATGCTCTGAAAATTAAATGTAAGCAAATTATAATATATTTGTTCGAATTTAAAACTGAAAATTTACCCGTATTAGAAACAAAAATCTGCAATGCAAATTTAAATACATGGATTAATATTTATTTCTAAATTTTAAAAAAAAGTATCATTTAAAAACAAAAAATTTCACAAAGTAATAAAACAAATACCTAATTACTTTCTAATAACTAACACTTAAGCCCCATCACACATAATATATTTAATAACTGAACCCCTATACTTCAAAACCCTTTTTACCTAATAATAAAGTTAATCCTTTTACAACCAATAAGTTACGCCATATAATCTTTTTTATTTCACCCTTAAACTGTTAAGTATTCTACCACTTCTCATAATGATAATCTGCCTGTTTTTCAAAATAACCCAGGTAGGATTAAACTTTTACCTATATAAATGCTCGATGATTTCAAAAACATCATAACTACACAAGACATCGCAATTCTCACTTCGAATTATTACTAACTATTAAATAATTACTAATTTTTGAAACAAACAATATGGCTACTCAAGTTTATTGTGATAATCGTTATAAGAAATTCAATCAATTAAAAAGAAATCGAGAGGAAGATGGGTATTCAACTTATTACAATCGAGCAAAACAAGCAAAATTCAACAATACATATTCATCAAATACACAAAGATTCAGAACCGGGAAATTTGACAACCGATTACCATTTAGAACTCAGTATGTGAATCATAGAAAACCTATGGAAAACCAGTCATTCGTTAAACAAAATATGCCTTTTCCGGCTTATATTAAAACTTCAAGTGCTTCAACTACTAATAATATTGATTATATTGTCAAATCATTTCTCTCAAATTTATCTTCGACAACATCACATCATCCATCAGGAGGAAATCAATCAGCTACAATAAAATCTGCAGAATCAAGAACTTGTGATAAGAAATCTTCTTGTCAGAATGTGGACCGAAGAGCTAGAAACGCCGACGACGACGATGATATCGACGTTCAAGAAGCTTGGCGGAAATACAAGTCTGCTAATCCACCATTGGGAGGTTTTCCAATTCGAAAAGTGACATCGAAGACAAATAAATAAAACAAATAATAATTAATTTTATGTTTTTAAACTACACGAATATAAATATGTTTAAGAAACTCAAATTATAAATAATTATGAGCCCTTGTGATCTTTGATAAAATAAAATCAAAAGTAAAAACTCTTTAACTCAAAACATTATGCATTGTTCTTTTTTATTTCTCAATTTTCAATGAGTCGTTTCTTCCATTTGTTTGATAGGTCGCGGTCGTCTGCATTATTCTTGTTTCTATTTCTACGACTTTGATTGAAGTCAGTACACAAAGTTTATCTTAAGCGATGTGGTATTGTTGTTCTGCTTTTAAAATAAGTTTTAAATACGGACATTTTGTTCCTTACTTTTTTTTTAATAAAACGAGTTGGGTATGATTTTTTAATACGAGTACATCGAAACTTCTTTGAATATTGAGTCTTAAAAAGTTCACAATGTGGCACTTTATGTGGAAAACATTTTATGGAAAACCATACAATGAATGAAAATGTATAATCTCAATTTTGGACATTTAGTTTGAATGTATGCTACATTAATAGTACCTCATTAATTGTTAAACATCTTTTTGCTAAGCTAACAACTAATAAACATTTTATAAAACTAAGTGAGGTATTAAAAGATTGACTTATGACTTAAAAAAAAACTGACTTTACAAATTATTCGAATATAGGCAAACAAAATACTTTAGAATAGCATCGCTTGGTTAGTGTTACAAAAAATAAAGCTTTAATAAAATATTGTTAACAATATTTTGTATGAGATAAAAAAATTTAAGTCAATATCTTTATCTGTTCTTGAGTCGAAAAGCATTTCTTATCAGTTTTTTGTTGTTTTTGTAGACTTTCGTGTTTTGTAAGAAAAGTATTCAACTGAATTTTTTTTTTAAATAATTATTATAATTAAGCCACAATATTTTGCATAAAATAATTGCCCGAAAACCAATTTTTATCAATTTTAGCAGCATTTTGTTTGAAGTCAATATCGAAATATTCGAACATATGTTTTACCAACAAATTTTGTTCGTATGAGAAAAAATTAATTTGAAGGCAATATCTTTAATTTTAAAAAAGATATTCGAGTCAAAATCAATCAATTTTTACCAACTTTTAGTACAGTTTTTGTTAGGTTTTTTATTTGTTGTAAAAAAAAACAGTTTGTAATTTTTTTTTGTAAAATTTGACCAGATGTGAAAAATTTAATTCTCCGTCTAACAAAATTCTGATAGTATTATCATTTTCGTTTTGGAATATATTCGAGGTCACAAATTTGAATGTAAACGGTAAGAGCTTATTAGAACCATTTGGGTAAATGAGTAACACATAACCGCAGAGAACTCTCAAAACATTCTTATCACTTCTTATCCTTAAGAATAAATTAATCCCAACACTTTGACATGTTGACATTTTTATCAACAGCCGCATCATTAACATTTTGACGAATTGTATTTAAAAAAAATTGAATCGGCTTCTTAACAGTTTGTAAACATTCAAGTTCTTAAATCGATCTTTGTTTTTGACAAGGCGTAGGCTAAAATTCCTTAAAACATCAAATATCCCAACATTTTTGAAAAAGCGTCTAACGTGCATGTAGTAATAAGTGATATTTTTAACTTCTCATAGTAAGTTATTGTAATCGGTCCCGATTTATCGAATTGAAAATTTAGTCTAAATTCTAAATAAAAGATTTTTAGAGAGATATCTATTAGTGCGTGTGTACGTACGTTTGTACGTAAGGGAAGCATTGTTCATCGTTCATATCACGAACCAGTGGAGACATGGACTTCAAATAATTTTTGTTATAGAGATAGTTATGCAGAAAGACAAAGAAAGGACATTCGAAAAATTGAGTGGGTGTTTATTTTGCCATATGAATTAAAAAAAAAAGATAGAAAATGTTGGTTAACCCAAAATATCTCACGAACCAATAACACTAGCGTATTGAATTGAGTTTTATACAATATAATTTGACGTTAAATATAATTTTGCCAACAAAATTCAATTATCGTTTGTTCTTTTTAGTAAATCAAAACAAAGTGAAAAAATGTTTAACACCTCGAACATTTTTCGAACAAGAAATGATATTAATTCCAAAATAATTTTATGTAACTAAGAATAACGTTTTTGACATCTGGTAAAATTTTTAGAAAAATAGAATGACAGTTGTTTTAAAAAAAAACGTAAATAAATTACTTCCTAAAATTGGTACAAATATATTTTCGACTTGAATATGTTGGCAAGAAATAAAGATTTTGACTTTAAAATAAAATTACGTAAAGGATATTGTTGCTACTATTCGTTAAATTTATTCTTATTAAAAATAAAAACTTTCAAAAATACTACTGAAAACTCGTTAAAATCGATTTTTTACTAAAATATATCGGGTATATTAATAAATAAACAAATTTAGGCCGCAAAAGCTATTTCAAATTTAGAAATAAAAACCTTACAAAACTTGTTGAAAAAAGATTTTGGACTCAAATATCTCGAAAACAAAAAAGAATATTAACTTCAAATTATCTTACTGTAACTGTGCTCAAAATATTGTTACACATTACAAAAAATGAAAATCTGCAAAAAATAACTATGAACTAATAAAATTTGTTTTGACTTAATTTTGTTGAGAACAAAAAAAGACTATTGACTTTAATCTTTCTTTAACTTACATATTTATTTTGTTATTAATATTTTGTAAAGTTATTACTTATTACCAATTGCAATACAAATTAAAACCTGAAACAAAAAATACTATTGAAGTACTAAAAACTAAATTTTGAATTAAACATCTTAAGAATAAAAGAAAATACTGACTTAAAAGCTGTTTCATACCTTAGAAATATTGTTGTTAATGATTGGTAATATTTAAAGACAGTGTTTCCCTATACAAATATATTGATTTAACTCACCCACACAAAAAATTTTAAACTTAAATGTTTGATTGCATATTTACTCTTTCAATTTCTCTTGAGTTTTCAGTGCGGGCACATCCCAGCTTCTTTTTGTAAATAGTTTTTGTCCTCTCTTTTTTAACCTTTTTTTGGGATTTTTTTCTACCTTAAGCTTTTAGTTGTTGTTTGTCGAAAAATAGCGTGAAATTAAAACTTCTGATGCAAGAGTAAAATAAAAAGTAATACAAGTTTTTGGAATGGGACTTAATATAAACAATATCATGTAATTAGAGATTAAAAGTCAAAACAGATGAATTCCATCCACAATACTTAGCTAAAAAACCATCGTAAGAAAATGTAGTCATAGTTGCTTTGCAACAAATATTAAGTTTTTGAGTCAACACGAATTTTTCTCAGATTTTCTTTTTTTTTATCTAAATATAAACACTCATCTACCCTAAAAAACTTTCGGCTTTCGAAAAAAAGAAAACGAACAAATCATAGAGAACTTAATTTGGTTTTTTGATTTCTATTTCATCATGGTAAACATTTTTTGACAATTTTAATTGCAAATTGTTACACACACACCTTACTTTTGATTATCAAAAATATATTTGTTCATTTCGTCCTTTTTTTAAGACCTTATTTTAAGCCTCAACTAACCTTAAACAAGTTATCATTTTTGTTTTGAATTGAGGTAAATTATTGGTTTGCTGGAACCGAAAACCACCAGAGGTTTTTTAAAGAAAAATGTTTTTAACTCTGAATGAAATTAATTTTAACAAAAGATACTAACATTTTTTAACTCTTGTTGTCAATTTAATTGGTATTTCTTGAGGTTGCAAAGTTTGTCTCTAAATAAAAACTGCCCTAAAATTATCTGAAGAAAATTGAAATAGAAATTAGTTTATCACTTTTGAAAAAGGGCACCAACATTTGTTATTAAAAACATAACTACATAGTTAGAGAAATTTGCAATCCACTTCCCTTGAAACCACATACATATAACCCGAACATTAATCTCTTTAGTAAAATTTCTTACCTACATTTGAAACTAGAAAATTTCGATAAATCCTCTCCTCAGTCCTAGACATTGAAATTTCTGAATTCGGCTGTTATAAAAATAAAAAAAAATAAAAAAAACCACCTTCATCGTTAAAACATCAATAAAAACAAATATTATGTTATGTATGTTTTTTTTTTTGTTTATTTTAAACAAACTATAATCACATGAATGGTACAAAAATCTTAACTTAATGTATATAATAGCAACATATTTAAAAACATCTATTTTTTTCCAAACGATGTTGATCTGTTAGCAAATTCGATAAGACTTAAATTAGCTGTTTTATAAATTTTCCATTCATCTTCGATATTAATTTCTTTGATTTTTCGACTTCTGCTCATTTTCTTGGATGAAAATTTAATTCGTTTCATTTCAGTTTGTTCTGTGCTCTTTAGAATTTTCGATGGCAGATTGTCTTCACCTTCAAAGGTGACAAGTTTTTTCTTTTTCCGGTTAACATCGGTCGTTGGAGCATAAGAAAGCCCTCCAAATTTTACTTGTCGATTTGGTGGAGGTCCAATTGGCATTGGACTATCAAGTTTGATAAGTTTCTCATTGATTTCGTCATCAGACAAGGATTCTTTATCACTATTTTTTGTATTGACTTCAGGTCTTCCTCGTTTGGCGGGAGTAGTTTGGAGGACATTTCCATTCGAATCAGTGCTAGAAATCGATGATGGAAGTGGTCTTTCTCTTCCATAATTTACTTGGGAGTCATCTTTGGTCTGATCAATCTTTTCTGGTTGATTATTGTCATTCAAATTAATCAATTGAATTCTTATACGAATATCATTAATTGCTTTTTCGATTTTGAATTTTTGTTTAGGTGTCAGCTCGGTGGTGTAGACTTTTCTTTGTTTTGGCAAATTTGAAGTGTAATTTTCCTGATCAGCTTCTAAGGATGAATCACTGTCTGTTGAGAATGTAGTAGCGGTATTTTCTTCATCATCCCGGCTTCGCTTCCTTTCGCTATGACGATAAAGAGACAATTGATCTTGATTAGCCATTTGCATTTTATTTAAATTAGCACTGCAAGTGTTCACTGGGTAAGGACTTGTATAGTTCTGATGTACTGATTTAAAATGCCTGAGGTATTTATAAGAACAACTTTAATCTGCCTGTACATTGAGGGAGATTCAGGGATAATTAAGTGATGAACAGAGTACCGTGACTTATTGGTTGTAAAAGGATTAGTGTCTTATTTGTTGGTAGGATTTGTTACTTACTGGTAATTAGTAGATTATTATTTTACACTTAGAAGTTTGTGATTAAGGTGCGAGGCGCAGGATATTAGTGATTTTCTTAGAAAATTACACATTTTATTTTAGTATTCCAACTAAAATGAAATTCATAGCTAATTAGTGGCGCTAATTGTCTGATACGTGTTTTTTTTTATGAACATAGGCATCTGTTTATTTTGTCTCTTGAAACAGGTAGCTCTTTCTAAAGCTATATAAATATGATTAAAGTACCTGTAGAAGATTGTAGGTATGTAGGTGGGTGAAATATTAAATTAATAATATAAGAACTGACTCCACTGTTTGTTGATTTTGTTGATTGATTTTGAATAAAACACAAATTATTTAGAAAATTATTGTCATTTCTTTTTATAATGATAATATTTATATGGTTCAAATATGCATGGAAGAAATTATCTTAACGTACACCTTTTCTTTCAAATAACACCAAAGAAAGAAGTCCAACGATGTCAAATCACATGATCTTGGCGGCCAATTGGCTTTGACATCGCCATCACGGCAGTTAACACGGCCATTGGATTTGTCGCTCAAAAGAGTCATTGTTTTGTTAACTGTGTGGCAAGTGGTACCGTCTTGTTGAAACCACATATCTTCCAAATCCATATTCATACCGATTCATTCTTTGTGGGTGCATTGGTTTTTTGACAATTACTCTTGGATTTATCATGCGGCATAGCAATTCTGCTTATTGACAAATCCACTGAGGTGAAAATGTGCCTCATCACTAAAGATGATTTTCTTTGAAAATTGATCATCCACTATTGCCATTTCTTGTCACCATTCTGACCATTGACGACGCTTGAAATGGTCAAGAGGTTTTAGTTCTTGAGACAATTGCACCTTGTAAGCGTTTAAATGCAAGTCTTTATGCATAATGTTTACCAACGACGAGCGTGAGAGGTGGAAATGTTGGCCACGACGACAAGTTGAGGTGGACTGCTCTTCGGCCACACTATCACAAACAGTAGGAATATTTTCTGCAGTATAAGCTGTTCGAGCATGAATTGGTGTTTTCAAATCTCATACAGCCCCGGTTTGCTCAAATCTTTGCACGATTTTTCCGATTGTACGCACAATTGGACAATTTAATTGATAGGAAAAATCTATTTTAGTTATTTTAGTATTAATTCGATGATTTTTTGTTAAAAAAAAAAGTTTCAAGCTAAATGTTGAACAATTGAATTGTAAGAATTGCTACAGATGCAACTTTAGGCTGAATCTAGAGCTAAAAATCGTATAACATGATTGTATGAAATAAAATATCCTTCACGTTAAAAAAAACCAATAAACAAAAAATGAGCGAAATCTTAGAGGTTTTTTCTAATTTTTGCTGTGATCGGGGTCGGAGACTTGAATAATGCTAAAATCGTAGACAATTAACCAAAAAATCATAAACACCGCATTAAACGTAAGAAGTCCTTGTGTTTGAAATGAAAAAAACGCCCCTTCATTCTGTTACAAAAATACTATTTTTTTATAGCTTAATGAAACTTCCTATTGGAAAACCCAATGTAAGGAAACATGTTTTCTTATTTAATCCTCTTTGTTTAAACGAAACTGTATATTTTTTTTATTTGAAACATTAATAATATTTTAGTTGAAACCTTATCTATGTACACAACATTCTACGTAACTTAACTCAACTTTCAGTATTCTATTCATTCACTTTATTTGAAGCGATATTAGTTATTAAAATAAGAGCTTATCTTTTTGAACTTTAACTTAAAAGTATTTAAATAATTCATTTGTACAATCAGTATAGTTAATTTTGCTTGTACTAATTGTTTTTGGTATGCAAATCAAAGCTTCTATTTATCTTATTTGAACACAGTTGATTTGGAAGGCAATTTACATTTTAGATAAAATCAACTATTTAAGTAAAATAAAAGAAAAGGGACGTTACCAAGGTTGTTGTTGGAGAGGTTGCTTTGTAATTAAGTACAATACATTACAGGTTTCTTTCCGAGCGGATGGAAAACAGCATTTGTCCAGCCTGTCCCTAAAAAAGTTGAATTCTCCTCCCCCTCCAACTATCGTTCAATAGCGCTCACGTTCCTTCTTTTTAAGTTCATGAAAACACTGATAAATTTTCAGCTTAAGAAATGTCTTGAAAAACGAAAGCTTCTTAATGACCGGCAGTATGCCTTTCGTAGCAATAGGTCCGCTGGTGATCTCTTGGTTTATCTCACCGAACAATGGAACAAATCTTTACATCGTTTTGGAGAAGGTAGGATTATTGCACTTTATAATTCAAATGCATTTGATAGAGTTTGGCACCAATCTCTCTTATCGAAAATGCGTGCTTTTGGTATTGATGAATCTCTTCATCTTTGGATTAAAAACTACATTTCTAAACAATTAATATAAGTTGTATTGGATGGTTTCAAATCTGAAACTCATAAAATAAATACTGGTGTCCCCCAGGGTTACGTTTTTTCCCCAACGCTCTTCCTCATATTCATGAAAGATATCTTGTCTTCCATCCTTCGGATGTGGAACTTCATCGGCAGAGAATGATAAGCTCATTGAATTCCGATCTCGACAGCATTGTCCAATGGGGGATTTAGAACAGTGTGGAATTTAATGCTTCAAAAACTCAATGCTGTCTCCTGTCGTTAAAGCGTAACCTACCCCCGATGCCGATATGCGTGAGTGGCACTTGCATCCAGGAAACTAATAAACTTTCAGTACTCGGTATGTGTATCACTGATCACCTCTTATGAAATGGTATATCGAATTCGATACCGCCAAAAACTCTGCTAGGTGCTTAGGATTTCTCCGACGCGACGGTGCAAGAAATTTCTCACTTCTTATGATCTGGCTGTAATTTACAAAGCCTTCATTCGTCCAAAACTTAAATATAACTCACATATTTGGGCAGGTGTCTCTTAAAATTTTTGATAGGATCCAAAAAAGAGCTTTGAAAATGATCACTATATGACACTAAATGATAGAACTATAACCGAAACAATTACATCACTCGAACACCACCGCAATGTTTCATGTCTCTCATTGTTTTACAGACATTTTTATAAACAGTATTACCCAGTTGCATTACCCCCCCCTACTTAAACAATTCAGCCGTAATATTCGCACTTCCAGGAATGCTCATCAGTTTACCCTTGAATTCAATTTGGACGTACTGTTAAGTATAGAGAACTCTGTTTTTCCCTCCCATTTTAATATTCAAAATTTTAAGACCAATGTACACCACTATCTCTTCTTAAATGCTTCACTATTTCGCTAACACTCGCACTGTGTTTAAACGTAAACATGGTAAGGGTATTAATAACACCTTGGGTGCCTGTACATCAACAAAAAATATTAAACATTTGTGAAAAGCTATTGAAAAAAAGTCTATACTTTAAAAAGCATTAAGTTAAAAAAAACACAATATTGACTTAATTTTTATCTGAAAATATGCGCTTAAAAATGAAAATGTGTTCTTTAAAAAAACAGGTTTATTATATTAAGATCCAAGGAAAAATTCAGAATTCAGTCATTTATTAAACACAAAATAAACAATACAAAAACAAAACATAAAATCATTCAGAAGAAAACAAAACATAAAATCTTTCAGAGTAAAACAAAACAAAAAACCATTAAATTTAAATTACACAATTAGAAATACGAAACCTAATCATCGGTATAAATTTTGTTAGCCTACACCATAAAATACTTTCTGAAATTTCCAAAAGTAAAATTCTGCATATTTTGGCCTGAAAAAACTTTTGAACATGGAAAATGACCGTTCAACTTCAGTCGATGTCATTGAAGCATTTTTGAACGACAATATCTCAATACCCAACAAGTTTTCTATAACCTCTTCAGGGGTGGAATCGGCTAAAGTGATTGTTGATAAATGACAGTCAAAATAATTGAATTTGATCTATGTATGTATGTAAGGTGATAGTCAAATTGATACCTAAAAAGCTGTCACAACAAAAATGTGATATACATTTTCCTACAAATATGTCGTTTCTGAATAGAGCTACCAGACCCTTACAAAAAACGAATGGAAAATTTTGTCAGTTACCTTTTTTAAGCAAAGCTTACCACATTCGAAAAACACAAGAAAAGAAAGAATGTTATTTAAACAGAGCCAATTTGATACTTTTATTGAGATATTCGTATTTTATAAGAATAATTTTAAAATTTCACCATATAGCAACAATGAATAATTGTGACAATTATAATCTGAAATTGTTCAATTGAATTGAATTGTGTTGAATCATCTTACACAGACGACGGAATGAAAATGATAGTCAAATTTGACTATCAAAAATATGATCGTCAATTATCACCTTAGCCGATTCCACCCCAGGTTCAGGATTTTACTACTTTTCTACTTTTTTAAAAGCATTTTCCATTAAATACAATAATTGGGTTTTTAAAGTATTCCTACCCTGAAGCTTAGTTAAAGTTTCATTGAGAAAACCATAATTAAAATGATTAAGTTTGTACGCACTTAAATCACATTTAAATTAAGGTTACTAAAATTCTTCCCTTTTTCAAAAAAAATAAGCAAAAATGTTTCTTCATTATTAAAATATATGCATAAAATATGCACTTAATAAAACCGAAATATGCGTTTATATGCATTTATAACAAAATATGCATAAATATGCACTAACAAATAAATGCCATTTTAAAGGAAATTATTTGATTCGTAAAACTGTCTTATTCGAATGCTTCTATTTATGCCGGAAAAAATATGAAAATATATAAGAATCCTTGCCCTGATTATTATTTTTTGAAAATATACATTTTCATAAAACCGTCAATAGTGTGTCGAATTCATATAAGCCATATTTTGCGTCACTTGCTTTTGGTTTTTAATTCAAATAAATGTATCGGCTTTAGTTGCTGGTATTCAAAGGTTATCTGAGCGTATCGGAATCCCGATTTTTAAAAAATCCCGAAAAAAGAGAGTTTTAAAATCCCGTCTACTAAAATACCGATTTTTGGAAATCCCGTCTTTTAAAATTCCGCTTATTCAAAATCGCGATCAATTCCAATCCCGCTTTTTAAAATCCCGTCAAATCCCGACAATCCCGTTTTTTTTACAAAATACGTGCATTAAACTAAATAAAAATAGGAGTCAAAGGTTTGAATGTTAAATAACTTGACTAATATATAATAATTACAAATAAAACTAATATATAATAATATCGTAATTTGTTTTGTTTTTACTGTACATAAACAATATAATTTTTATTTACAATATTAATTCTTGAACAAACAAAATACATCCTACAGCAAATCTACTTCTCGATAACGGTCTTACTACTATCGTTGACTTTGTTAATTTTTAATTTGAGTTTGTTGTTTTGTTTTAAAAGAATACTACTTTACTTTATATTTTTATTTTTTGATATGTAATATTTGTTAAAGGTTACAATAAAATGAATCAAGAAAAATAGCTCATTTTTTAATTTGTTTGATTTTTTTTATAATTTCGATTTTGCAATCAAAATTAGTTGTTTAATTTTAAGAAATCGCGCGATTTTTCAAAAATTAAACAACTAGTTTTGAATGCAAAATCGAGATAATAAAAAACGGGATTATAAGAAACGGGATTACAAAAAGTGGGATTATAAAAAATCGGGATTATAAAAAATCGGGATTATAAAAAGCAGGATTATAAAAGACGGGGCACGAGTACGATAACTTTGGTGCCAACATATAATAACGGTTTTTGGTAGAGGGGCTTATTACAAGCATTTTTTACTATGAGAGGGGGGGTCTATCTCCCCCCGTTTAGGCGGTAGGGGCAATTTAAAAAAATTATTATTTAAAATGGAAAAAAATAATTAAAAAATAACGGTGATACTTACAAGTTTTATACATTTTTTTAAAGCCAACATTCTGTTTTATTAGCCAGTTTTTAATTCAAGTCAAAACTATGCGTAGTTTTTGAAAAATTTAATTTTAAACTCAATATTTGAGTAAAAAAAGTTAAAAAAAAAAGGTTTAAAGTGTAATTTTTAAATACTTCAAGATCATCTACCATTGTTTTTATTTAAGAATTTATTGCTTTTATTTGTTTTTGATCAAAAACTGAAAACTAGATGATTTTATGTCTTTTAGTTTTTGAGAAAATTGAAAATAACCACAACTACTATTTTAATTTAATTTTTTTGCTTGAGTGGTCTTATTTCGATAGTAACAATGGTAGGTGCGAGTTTGGGTGTATGCAAAAGTAAGGTGTATGCAACAGTGGGATCTGTAAGGGGGGCATGCTGCCCCCTGAAACCCCTCTGCTTGGGAACACTATAGCATTTGGGGTGGGTGCAAGTTGGTGTGCGTGCAAGGTGGGGAGGGGGCAAGGTTCGGTGGGTGCAAGATGGGGTGCATGCAAAGTTTCTTTTGCATTTAAATAAGCTGGATTTAAGAAAAAATAATTTACCCTAGGTGTATCTTAATCCACATTCGATTATTATTATCAAAATAAGACTACGTTAATACTTAAGCAAGAAAAAAATAATTTAATTAAAATATTTTTTTTTTGTAATTTTCAATTTTCTCAAGAACTAGAAGACATAAAGTCATCTAGTTTTCAGTTTTTGATCAAAAACAAATAAGATCAATGAATTCTTAAAAAAAAAACAGTAGATAATTTGAAAGTTTTGAAAAACTACACTTTAAACCTTTTTTTTAATTTTTTTTGCATAAATTTTTAGTTTAAAACAATAATGTTTTCAAAAACTATGCATAGTTTGGACTTGATTTAAAAACAAGCTAATAGACAAAAATGTTGGCTTTAAAAAAACGTATAATTGTAAGTATTACCGTTATTTTTTAATTATTTTTGTTTCCATTTAATGTACATATTTTTTTAAATTGCCCCTACCACCTAAACGGGGGGAGATAGACCCCCCTCCCATAGTAAAAAATGCTTGTTTTTAACTGTTCTATACAAATCCGTCATTAAACTTTGTCGCCAAAGTTATCGTACTCTCCCCAAAGACGGGATTTTAAAATCGGTATTTTAAGAAACGGGAATATAAACAGGGATATCGAACCCAACCCAAAATATTTTAAAATTAAAAATTTCATCACTTCATTGTTTCATATGTTTCAGGTGCTGACAATAAACATCTCTACCCTAGTCCGCCCATGGATAAAGATCTGTTTGAGTTTCATACTTATCTATCAATACACATGTAAGTTAATACATATGTTTCTAGGGGGAGCGTATCGGAATCCCGCTTTTTAAAATCCCGTTTTTAAAAAATCCCGAAAAAAAGTTTTAAAATCCCGTCTTCTTAAATACCGATTTTTTGAAATCCCGTCTTTTAAAATCCTGCTTATTCAAAATCCCGATCAATTACAATCCCGCTTTTTAATATCCCGTAAAATCCGACAATCCCGTTTTTTTTTTTACAAAATACGTGCATTAAACTAAATAACAATAAGAGTCAAAGGTTTGAATATTAAATTACTTGACTAAAATATAATAATATCGTAATTTGTTTGGTTTTTACTGTACATAAACATCAATTTTTGTTTACAATATTAACTCTTTCATAAACAATATGCATCATAATCTACCTCTCAATAACGGTTTTACCGCTCTAGTTAACTTTGTTAATTGATTTGTGTTTGTTTCTTTGATTTGTCTTAATTTATATTTTTATTTTTTGATATGTTATATTTGTTAAAGGTTGCAATAAAATGAATCTAGAAACATATCTCATTTTTTAATTTGTTTTCTAATTTCTAATAAAATCGCGCGATTTTTTTAAATCAAAACAACTAGTTTTGATTGCAAAATCGGGATAATAAAAAAACGGGATTATAAAAAACGGGATTATAAGAAACGGGATTACAAAAAGCGGTATTATAAAAAATCGGGATTATAAAAACCAGGATTATAAAAAAGGGATTTTGAAATCGCGATTTTAAGAAACGGGAATATAAAAACCGGGATATCGAACCCAACCCTATCTAAATGCAATCACGATGAAGTGCAAACGTCTTAAATCAAAAAATATCTATTTCTACCAAAACAAAACTCATTCTTAATCTTTCAATTTGTACAAATTACGAGAAGGTGTTCAAATTTCCACATAACATCTGGCTCACTACGCCCTTGATTTATTACAAACATTATTAAAAAAAACCCTTTAACTGTCTCATTAAATTCTCTTTGATGTTTTGTTTTTCTTTCTACTTATTTTGCAATTCACCTTACAATACTTGAATACTTTTAATTTAAACAGCTATTGTAATTTTAAATCTAACTAAATAAAACCAGCTTGTTAACTGTTTGAATATTAAAAACGTAACCATGTAAATATACGATACCATCTGCATCTATGGATGCTACAAACATTATGATTATTAACAATTATAAATTAATAGTGATATAGCTTTTTTTTCTTACAAGGTCTTTGAAATGTTGACACTAATGACACCTTGTATCTTCTATGAATTTAAATTGATGAGATCTTGAGTTAAAGGATGTTTGGATATGCGGTTTTGAATATTTTAAACAGCAAATAATTACTATAGGTTAATTCAAATTAAAAAAAAAAAAAAACGAAACAAATTTACTCTAAGTCGTCTTTGGAACATGGAAAATATTGTAGAAATCTAATTAATTTAAGAAGAAACTTCCAAAAATGGCACTTGGATTGCCAATCCGAAGAAATTGACCCATATATCTGGCAACATTTATGTCAAAATGCTAGAATCATGTTAGGTTTCCACAAGTAAAGATAATACAAGAACATTTAGAATAAGAAGCATGAGGTAGTCATACCATTGAGAAGAAATTTATTATAAAGAATTTAGTCTTGCTATCATCCTAGACGTAGAAAATGCTTTCAATAACGTCCTTACTGAAACGATTCACAAATCACTTAATCAATTCGAGGTAGAGGTTTTTATTTAAGAATGGATAATTGATAGAAGGATTCAAGCTACGGTAAGTAGCGCAATCTCTTTGAATCATGTTAGTAGAGGAACACCTCAGGGCGGTGTTCTCTTCCCGCTCTTATGGATTTTAGTCATGGAAAAAATGAGGAAGTTGAAAAGTTTTGGGGTGAAGGCGGTAGCTTATGTTAACGATTTGGTTTTACTGGTATCGGGTAAAGTTCGTCATCGTGATTCTAGGTGTTAATCAGAGCAAAACTGAACTGATGCTCTTTGTGACTAAAACTAAAATACCTGCCTTCACCCTAACCCGACTAAACGGTCAAATAATGTCCTTATCATCCAGCGCGAAATATCAAGAAGTCATTCTAGATCCCAAACTAAACTGGAAAGTAGACATCGAAGAAATGGTTAAGAAGTTTTGCATTGCCTTTTACGCCTGTAGAAAAACTTTTGGTAAAAAGTGGGGTTTTCAAACGAAGATGATTTTGTTGACATACACAGCCGTTGTATGTCTTTTTTTGTCATATGGATCGATTGTGTAGTGGAATGCGCTTAAGAAGAAATACAATACCGAGAAAATAAGGTAGGTTCAAAGAAAAGCTAGTATCGGCACTACAGAGGTCCTTCGATCCTGTCATTTAAACATTCCTGTTACATGTTATTCTGTACCTTCTACCAATAGACCTAGACATTAAATATTTAGTATCGTGCAGCGCGCTAAGGCTTAAAGAATCAAAATGTTGGTTTTCCAGACCCTACGGGCATGGAATTACTACTGAACTGAACCTCAGTAAAAATTTTAAAGTCATCTTTCCTGTCAGAAAGGATTGGGAGGATGGCATAGTTACGAAAGACTTCGATAACACTATCTTTACTGACTGCTCAAAGATGGAGCATGAAGCTGGGTCGGGAATCTTCTCTGAATCCCTTAATGTCTCTAAGTCTTTTCGGCTACCTGATTGTATTTCATACGGAATTACTAGCAATCAGAGAAGCATGCAAAATACTCAAATCAAAATCAAACCAAAATAGAAACACGGATATCTGCACTGACAACTAGGCGGCTATATGGCTATAAATTCGGCAACAACATCCTCTATACTGGTCCAACAATATCAGGATGAACTATCCATCCTCAACATCAACCTCTGTGTCAATCTTTTTTGGGTTACAGGTCATTGATGGAAATGAACGGGGTTATGATTTTGCCTGGGCAAGGATCGACCCTTCATAGCTCACTTGCGAAAAGGATAAATATTCCTCTTGGAGCTAAAAAGGGTAACATTTTCTAAATTTTTGTGATAGAATCCAACCGCAGGTGGAACAGTCTAACGGAGTGTACCATATCCAGGAACATATTGCCTGCCTACAACAAAAACCGTCCTATCGAACTTTTATGCAGACCCATGATACCTATAGCCAGGGTCACTGCAATATGTACCGGACATTGGCCGACAGGAGAGCATGCACTTATTAAATGTCCTTCCCTGGCCAGTTTTAAAATGTTATGCTTCGGAAGGGCATTCCTTAAAGATCTTGAAGAACTTTCCGAGATGAAAACTAAAGACCTGATCTCCTTTCTGAATGCGACGAAATGGCTCTAGGATCACTTATTTTGTCAATATAAATCTCTACCTACCTAACTACCTAGAATAACATGAATTTTGAAAGATTTCTTAGATAAACCTAAGTATTGAAAAAAATCATAAATACATTTTTGTTGACACTTATTTTGAATAAAATATTAGAAAAAGTCCCAAAGCAAAATCACAAAAAAGAAATCCAATCAAAATTCATTTAAAATGAAGACAAATACCTTTATAAAAAGGAATAAGGCGGATTTTTAAACACCACCTATTATTGAAGTTATACATACATAGATCAGTCCATCCTTTAAAATGTGTTGTTGTAAGTTTTGTAGACAATGAATATTCCAACCCAGGTGACAAAATTTCCTTGCATAGAATTCGTCCTAACCAAGCGGGTGGATTTTTTTTTCATTTGTGGCACGGACTTGCTCGAATAAATACATACCTAAAAGAAATCTGAAATGATAAAATTGAAGTTCTTACTACATATATGGATTGATCGAACGCCTTTTCAGATTTTGAATTTTCCTAATCTGATACGTCTTGTTGATCAATTCGATCTCGAACGGCTCCATGACCTTCTAAATCGCCACACCACTCTGCGCTCCGATTTTGAACAATCTGCTCGATTTCCGCCTCCCATCGTTGTTTTAGGTATACAAAAAAGACTGAATTGGTTCGACATGGCATTTGACAAAATGTACGCCACACAAAACACTTAGGAGCCAGTCCTTGGATCCCTGGACATCAAATGAGTGAAGAAAAGACTATTTTTGACCCTAGAAGTTGCACTAAAAAGTATATTACTCCAAAAACAAAAACACACACGTTCCGGCTATATCAATGTTATTGCTGATAGTTTTCCACGTCAAGAAGATTCCAAATTTCATATTAAGGACTACAAGAAACCAATTATAATCTTTTATAGTCAGCTTCCTTCTGAGAGAGGAACACCGGCTTCTTAGATGGAAAAAAGAGAGCATGAGAAGCGCACGATCGAGGAGATAGAGGGATGTCACAACAGGAATGAGGTTCGTAAATTTTACCAAAAAGTAAAAATAACCTCCCAAGGGTACCAGCCACGAACCGAAGCCTGTAAGGACGATCAGGGAACATCGTAGTAGAACCGCAGTCTATGTTGAGAATATGGAAAGACCACTTCTCCAAATTATATAACGGCGATAACGAACCGAATTCCGCTGTAAGGGAGATAGAACCACTCAACCTAGGCGACGCAGACCAACAATTCCGCCTACTCGACCTCGACGAAGTGAAGATAGCTATATCTAAACTGAAGTCAAAGGAGCTGACGGTATCGCTGCCGAACTATTCAAAGCAGCAGGCGATGACTTGGTAAGGAGCATGCACCAACTCGTCTGCAAAATATGGTCGGAAGAAAGCATGCCCGATGAGTGGAATCTCAGCATAATTTGCCCTAAGAAAGGAGACCCTCTAAATTGCGTCAAGACATCAATCTCCTTAACATTGCATATAAGATCCCCTCTGCCGTATTATGTGAACGTCTGAAGCCGTTCGTCAAGAACCTGGTAGGTCCTTATCAATGTGGCTTCAGACCAGGGAAGTCCACTATCGACCAAATATTCACACTACGGCAGATCTTGGAAAAAACCCAGGAGCTTCAAATCGATACCCACCATCTCTTTATCGATTTTAAAGTCGCGTACGACAGCATCCATAGGGAAGAGCTCTACAGAGCAATGTCTAGTTTTGGCATCCTTGTCAAACTTATCCGTTTGTGCAGAATGACGATGGAGAATGCACGCTGCTCCATCAAGGTCGGAAAAGATCTCACCGATGCATTTGATGTCAAAAAAGGTTTTAGAAAAGGCTATACACTGTCACGCGACTTCTTAAATATCGTTCTGGAAAGAATTGTGCAAAACTCAACCGTCAACACTAGAGGCACAATCTTCCAAAGTTCCACCCAATTATTCGGATACGTATATGATATTGACAAAATTGGAAGATCAAAGCGTGATATCAGTGGAGCGTTTTTTAGCATTGCGACGGAAGCGAAGAAAATTGGTTTAGTGGTCAATGAGGGCAAGACCAAGTATATGCTGTCACCAAAAAAGGACATTGACGTATAACTTTGAAGTAGTTGAGGACTTTGTGTACCTAGGCTCCGCTATAAACTCAGACAACGACACCAGCGCTGAAATCAAATGAAGAATAACTCTTGCAAATCGCTGCTTCTTTGGACTTAGAAGGCAATTGAGTAGTAAAGTCCTCTCTCGAACATCTAAAATCACCATCTATAAGACACTCATCATCCCGGTTCTCATTTATGGCGCTGATGTCTAGACCTTGTCAAAGAAAGATGAGAGCGTTTTAGGATGCTTCGAGAGAAAAATTCTTCGGATGATTTTCGGTCCCGTCTGCATAGATGGAGAATGTAGGAGAAGATACAACTACGAACTGTACGGGCTGTACAGCGACACTGACCTAGTTAACAGAATTAAAGTCCAACGACTTAGATGGCTAGGTCATGTAGAGCGAATGGACATCCCCGCTCCAGCGCGGAAGGTCTTCGAATCCAATCCCGAGGGACGGCGGAGCAGTAGAGGAAGACCGCGACTCAGGTGGCGCACGCAGGTGGGTGAAGACCTCAACCAACTTGGCATGCGAAACTGGAGACAGCTAGCTAGGGACCGAGCTGTATCGCCACCTTAAGTAAGTAAGTAAGTTGCTTCTGAAAACCTGTACTACTTTGTATGCAGTGAAATACTTTTAATTAGTATAGATGAACTATTTGAGGTCTTTTGATAAATTTTACGATTATTTCTCTGAGCGACCCAGATCTCATAACTTTAAAATACCGGCATTAAATATTTTGCGATGGCTAAGTATTTAGTAATTTTAACTAGAATTTTAGTAATTAGTCGATAATTAATGGTGATTTGTTGATTGAACTATTGAACACGCAAGCTACGTAGGTATAAGCACATAACCTATAAAAAAAAAAAAAAAACAAAAACAAAAACAAAAACTTTAAATAGAATATTAAATTTTCAAGTTAAAACAATTTTATCTTTGGAAATAAATGTATACAATTAATAAGCAATAAAAGTTAATTTTCTTTTTTTGTTTTATTGTCATTAGAAAAAAGAATACTAATTTAGTTAATCACTCGTACTTGTATGATGATTGGATGTGCATACATAGATATATGCATTTCATAAATATCAAATAAAAATCTATCAAAATCTCTGTCATTCATTTATGCAGTCACAAAACTATCCACCTATCATGATTTAACTTTTTTGCAAATATTAAACACCAACAACAACAAAATAAAAAACATCACCATAAACACATGATTGCTGTTGCAAAAAGAAACTAACTTATATCCAAAGTGGAGGGAGAGGTCTTCAAGTTTTTGATTTGTTTTACTCGTTGTAATTCAACTTTTTTATATTTTGTTTATGTACCTAGATAGATATGTTTATATTTGTATGTAATTAATTCGATGACGGCGGCGGTGAATGGGAGAAGAAATAATACAACAAAATTTTCTGATAAAAATCCAATATATACAAGGTCTTCGGTTAAAGTATCTTTTAGATACTCTCTGATCTTTGTGCAGTGAAATACGCAAGTTGTCGTGAGTGTATTATAACACTGTTTATAATATTTTTTTTAAAGTTTTTTGGTTGTGATTTGAAAGCAAAAGTGTGCTTTATTTTCTCATAAAGACTTAGACTTAATTTTAATTTAAAATAAAAATATGAAATTAATCATTTTACAAATTGCACTTTTTTGTGCTGTAGCTTATGGTGCAAGTGTTCCCGAAACAGACGAGAAATTATCAGAGGGGGAGGAATTTGTGTTGCGTGAGTGTTGAGTGTTGTTATACTTATTTTAATCCTTTTTAGGTTGGTCATAAGTTGAAATTTGTTAGAAATATTCATAAAAGTAGCAAGATCGCTGATAACATAAAGAAATCAGAGAATATGAATCAAATTGATTTAAAGTGTTAAAAGTTAGCGTTTCTTTAAAAATAACTATCGTTTATAAGGATTTTACAATTCTTTAAAAAGATCTTTTCTTATTTAGGAATAGGAATAATAAACAGTTTGTTTAATTTTGTCGTTTTCGGTAACCCATGCTGCAGTGTGATTTTTTTGGTAATTGTATGACTTTCTTCGAAAAATCAGTTTCCAATTCTAATTTACTAAAAATTTGTTAAGATTATTTCAATTTTACCACAGAGTTTCAGCATCTATAATAAATAAGTTTTGTAATAGGAATTTTTTTTTACTTCTTTGGATACTATTCATTATTTTGAAATCCTTCAATTTCTTTGAAATTAAAACATCTTAAAATGTTGTAATAAGCCTTTTAAATTAAAGAAAAGAAATCCCTTTTTTCTCGAGAAGCAAATACTAGCAGCACTACCTTAAGGCTTGTTTTATGTGCATTCAAAGTCTAGCACCTTTACTAATTTTAGAAGAATTTTTTGGAAGTATTTATTTCTTATATCAAAAATACAGATTGGATTTTTCTAAGACCATTATTTTTTGTGGCATGATGGTTAGTTCGTAGGACTGTCATGCCAGAGGTCTTGGGTTCAATCTCCGCCTGTGCCACCTTAAATTTTTTTACGGGTACTGCATCTTGCAAGGAATTGAAAAATCTGCCAAAAGTAATTCACAGGAATGGTTGAGAGTTGTAAGTCAGTAGGCCCTAGTTCGCAACGGACTTTTGTGCCATCTAATTTATTTTGTATTATCTTTCGTAAACAACAAAATTTATCTTTGAATAAAACCATTTTGAAGTCAATACCTTCATTTATTCACGAGATATCGAAAATCGAACACAAATTTTTAACAATTTTGTTTACTATTTTTTGTAGTTACTTATTTTTATAAAACAACTAAATGTTGCATTTTTATAAAATTTTCGTTTTACCGAATGTTAAAAATAACATTTCTTATAAGATTAAATTAATTTGAAGCCAATATCTTCAATTTTTGTCAAGATATTTGAGTCGAAAACCAATTTTTACCAACTTTTAGTTATTTTTTTTAGGTTTTTATTTTTTGTAAGAAAACTGTCGATAAGATTTGTCTCCAAATTTTACCAAATGTCTAAAACTTTATTCTTCTTTTCATAAAGGAAGTACAATGTTTTTGTTGTTCGTAAAATATTCGAGATGACAAATATTTGTATTAAAATGTATATTTTATTAGAAAAAACCGTCAATTGAATTTTGTTACAAAATCATTCCAAAATTATAAATTATCCAAAAAAATCAAAATGCTTGCATAGTGATAGTAGACAATTTTGTGATCAATTTTTCAAAGTAATCTCATTTAAAACTGAAATATTTTACCAAAATATCCATTTCTTTATTAGTGAGTTGAACCAGATTTTGTTAACTCTAGACATAAAATAATGTTGGTTAACTTTAGAAGCATTAATTAATCAAAAAGATGCTTTACCTTGAATAATTTTACATGTGGTGAAATTTAACACACTTGGAGTTAAAACATTAAACAAATCACTGCACCGGTTCAATTAATCAAGTGATAAACTCATAAAATCTGGTTGCTAACTTTGCTACTATCACTATTAGAAAAAATAATTGACTCTTTTATGTACATTATATGGAATAAAAGTCTAGTGACTTTCAACTCTCAATTATTCCCATGAACGAGTTACGGCAATACGCGTGATTGGCTGGAGGTGCAAGCTTTTCATAATAAGAAATAATATAATTCTTATTATGAAAAGACGATTTGTAAATTTCTTGGAAGAACAAAAATTATAGGTCTTATTTACTTAAAACGCAAATAAGATTATTTTTCTTAATCACTTTTTTTGAAAATAATATAAACAAACAAAATAAATTCATTCAAGAAAGCTGATCAATAAAATGATAAATTATTCATATAAAAATGCAATGTGGTTAAAGAAAAAAAGTAATAAAATAAAGTAACCTTCGCTTTTAACCTGTACCTACTACGCGCATGTAAAAGAACAAAAGCAGGCCACAGTTAATAGTATTTTTTTTTTTAATTTTATTTTGTCAATCACAGGACAAGTTGTTTTTCTTGATTATACCCACAACTGAGTTGATCTGACCTTGTGATAAAATAGATACAATCATGTTCTTTTTTGTTGACAGTCTTCTGTTTTCGTTTTTGGGTTCAAAGTTGTTAAATACAAGTAACCTCACTTCATCACGTTATTTTTCTTTATTGACACTCTTGAAAATGGTATTGAATGGTCTTGATGATGTAATTTTTGATGATTTAAACAATTTTTACTAATTTATGTTAATAATAACTAAAACGTGTTCATTAAGTTTTTATTATTTACTTATTAGAATTTTAAGCAAAGTTTTTCAAGGCTTTGTAAAAACTTAAACCTAAAACAAAAACCTTTGATGGTCAGTAGAAACAAATTGCATCATGCAAGTTATATATTCGTGATTAAATAAAGGGTGTTTTTTCTATTATACAATAATTTAATGTTTTGACGAAGAACGTAGCTTTGCTATAAAGATTACAGTCTGTGACTAAGATTTCTAGTAAGAGGCCGCTGCGGTTGATTAGAATAAATTCCAGCCGAGAGGCACAATTTTCGATCACTTTTTCCAGCGATTGGGGACGTGTGTCTTCAATAATGCACCAAATATTCAAAGGCAACAATTGTTTCGGGCTTATCTGTGTAGACACGCGACTTTACATAATCCCATAAAATATAGTGCAGAAGTTTTAAATCGCATGATCTTTGCGGCCACGAAACAGGCCCAGGACGCGAGTTATTGCGCTCACTATAAGTTTCCTTTAATAAATGGATTTTTTTGTTGCGTAATGCGAACCGACCCATTATTTTAGCAATAAATATGCACGATTTTCAAACGATGTTCAGGAGCCAGTCTATTCATTATAACATGACTGCCAAAAAGACCAACTCCTAAAGAGTATTGTGGTTTTCAATCTACACGTTTTAAAAAAATACCCGTTTGTAAATTCGTGATTCAGCTTTTTAATTTGTCGTTTTCGTTGAGTTAAGTCAGATTTAATCGTAGTTTGTGGCTCCTATCTATTGAAATTGAAAGCAAACCTTATTAAGGATCCTAAATCATTCTTTCAGTTTGTTAACTCAAATAATCCTAATACCATTGCAAACTTTTCCGACACTTTTTTGAACCATTCTTTTGCTGATGACTCTTTTGTTCCTGTTCTTAGCTCGTTTCTCCCTCGTATTGTTGACCCTCATCTCGTCCAAAATAAATTAAATCAACTGGTCCTGATGGTCTCCCTGCCATTTTTTTTTTTTTTTTGTTTGAATGCTCTTTCATACTTTTCCTTCCTCTCTCAAAAATCTTCAGTCCAATATAAATTTAATCAGATTGGGAAATCCTCATTTATAACCCCAGTACACAAAACGGACTCGATAGGAGTTAACAATTCTCGACCCATTGTAAAGCTTTCTCATATAAATACCTAAGCTTTTTATATGAAATGTTGAGCTTCCTCTGCAAATCACTCATGTCCCCTAGGCAGTATGGTTTTCTTAAATGTAGGTCTACAATCACTAACATCGTTGAATTCGTGTCTTTAACCCTCTATGCCTTAGTAAAAGTAACCGAAGTCTATGTTATTTCAACAGATTTCAGTAAGGAATTTGGCAAAATCTTCCCCATAGACTTTTACTCTTCACACTGTCAATGTTTGGCTTTGAACCCTTTTTTATAAAATGGATTACTTCTTACCTTGAATTCCGATATTAAAGCGTTCGTTTCAGATCTACCACCTTATATCCATTCTTAGCTTCCTCTGGTGTTCCCCAAGGCAGCCACCTATGTCCTCTTTTGTTCTTTTGTTGTTCTTGTAAACAACGATCTTGAGAGGGTCGAAAGAGCATGTTGTTGATACAAAATTGAGTTTTTGAATCCCAATTTTTCTATACACGACTCTTCCGTTATTCAACATGATCTTGATTATTTTTCAGCTGCTTGGAACTTAATATTGCCGGCACCTTTTGCACAATCAACTCATACTTACTGTTAATAACATTTGAGACCTTAGCATTTTATGTGACCATGAGCTTAATTTGCTCTCTCATATAGACGATTTCATTCTCAAAGCCAACTTAGAACTTGATTTCGTTAAACGTTGGTCTAAAGAATTTTCTGCCCCTATGTAACACGGTGCCTATATAAATATAACCTATGTTCGCCCACTCCTCGAATACGCGTCTCAAGTTTCAAGTTTCCAAGGTATTCATATTTCCAGAATCAAGAGCTTTGAACGTCGTTGTATTCGCTTTGATCTTTGTGGTTTACCCTGGTACAATCCTCTTATGGTTCCTTACTATGTTGCCCGTCTGAAACTTCTTAACTTGACTTCGTTGGAAGAACATAGGCAAATTTCAGACATTCTCTTTATTCATCGGCTCCTTTCTGGTTCCATTGATTGTATTTTCCTGTACAGCTCTATCTCTTATAACACTAACCCTCGTAACACCAGTAACCCTCGATTTTTGTATGTTCCTACCCACCATACCTTTTATGGCTCCAACGAACCTATATCTCATATTTTTCGAAGTGTAAATTCGCACTTTAACTCTTTTGATTTTAACCTCAGTACTCCTTCATTTAAATTCCGTGTTCTGAGTCGCTCTTAGGTTAAGTTCTTAGTTTGTTTAAGTTAGATTAAAAATTAGCTTGTATTAAACCACCAAAAATAAAAACTTAAATTAAATTTCTATAAGTGTACTTAAACCTCAGTTAAACCAAGAGTTATGTATTGATCTGCGATTGAGCAAATGGCCAAGTGACTTTAACTTCGAGTATCAAACCAAATTTGAAATTACGTATACTAAAAAATGCAGAAGTTTATGATAATTTCTATTTATAATGTTTTAACAAATAACATGCCCCACTTATTACATCAGTGCATATGATATTAATTTATTATAAGAATTGCAATCAATTATTATTATTGTTTTTTTTTTTATTGTACTCGTATGTTATATTCCACAACCTTGTGCTAGTAATTTTTTTTGCAGATATTATACCTACTATGTATTAATGTTATTCCTATATTAACCTTATAGTATGATTATCACATTAGACACACAAAGAAATAACGATTATAAAATAAACAAAAAATTGGCACAGTAAAATTAAAATTCATCATTAAATTACCATCAATTTAGTTAATATTGCATCAAAATAAAATTGCAAAATGTAAATGCATACAATTTGCCTTCTACTTTATTCGTATGTTGTGCATTCAGATTGAAATAATTAAATATTCAATCACTGCAAATTTTAAAATTCATCGATGATAATTTGAATTTATAATTCTCAACCATTGAATTCAATGCATGTTTTAAAACATGACAACAATTTGCATTTATTCAAATAAATTTCTGCACTGTTTTGTTCTTCTAGTAACAACAAATTTAAAAATTTAATTATACTATTGTATAAAAGAAAAGTTATAAAGTACCGACACTAAGGTAAGGTTCCATCAGTTCTTACAATGTGTTTTGGTTGTCATCCGAACAACTTTCAACAGTACATAAATTGATGAATGATGGAGATGATATTGAGCAACCTTGTGTTTGTGTAAGTTCTGAAAAATCGGCACTTAATAATTTTTGTAAAACTGTTCTAATTGGTATGATTTATTGGAAGGCAAGTCTCTAGAGGATATGTTTGGAAGTTTTAAATAAATTTTTAATAAAGGCATTGAACGATCTGTTCCTACGTTACTGAGAAAGAAATCGTTTAAGCTTCGTCGGTTTAACAAAAGAATTAAAAATGTGCAAAATGCTAAAAATAAGGCTTTTCAGCGTTTTAGAAGATCGTGCAGTATGTTGTGAGTTGAGGAAAGAATTGGCTTTTCTCAACAAGTATTTATATAGACAATATATTATTAGTACCCGTGGCATGATGGTTAGTGCGTTGGACTGTCATGCCAGAGGTCTTGGGTTCGATCCCTGCCTATGCCATCTAAAGTTTTTTTCACGGGTACTGCCTCTTGCGAGGAATTGACAAATTCTCCAAGAGTAATTGTTGTCATGAAAAGTGCTTTCTCAAATTTGCCGTTCGAAATCGGCTTAAAACTGTAGGTCCCCTCCATCCCTGACAACAGTACTCGCACACAGGAATGGTTGAGAGTTGTAAGTCACTAGGCCCTAGTTCTCAACGGACTGTTGCGCCACCCAATTTATTTATTTATTTAATATATTATCAATACCGAAACTAATATAAGAAATAATTCAAAATCTTTCAGGGTATTTTAGAATTCTAAAAGAATGTTTTCATCTTTCCCTCAATTTATGGACTACAAGTATTTAAAAAATTCAGTCCTGCTCATGTGATCTTTTTGCCCGCTTCTTTCTAACTTCATACAATTGCGATATTTAAAAAAATGCTGATGGCTTATACCCTGATATTATTCCTTTGATAACCTTAAAAATACTTAGTTTTTCAGAACCAGATGTTTTGGAAAGTTTAAAAAAAGTTGATGTTTTAAAAAAATCTGGTTTTGATATGATTCCTCCTATTCTTTGTCAAAATGTTCTTATACACTTTGTTATGCTTTGACCCATATTTTTTATAAATCTTTAAAAAGAGGTGTTTTCTTTAGTGAATGAAAAATATCTTGTATAAGAACTATAGACCAATCTCAAAACTTTAAGTTACGAGTATACACAAACTTTTTGGAAAAATGTTCACGCAAAGACTTCATTTTGCTGTGTTAAAAATTCGCTACCTCAAGAACAACATGTTTTTGTTAAAGGTAGATCTACTTATACTAATTTAAGTGTTTTTGCAAATTATTGTATTAATCATATGGAAAACGGTTAACAGATTGATGTCCTCAGTCCTTTATACTGATTTTGTTAAGGCTTTCGATCGCATATATCCTATTATATCGCTTATCTGAAAGGGTGATTTAAAAAAAAAATAGGAAAGTTTAAAAAAAAAACACATACAATTCAGAAAATGCATGAAATTTTTATTTGAATCGATAGTACGGTCCATATAATTTAATGTTTGAAGATTATTTCATGCAAATGAAATACTCTTTCCAACATTTCAGCCGGTATCTCATAAATAAATACTTCAATGTTGTCTTCCAATGCGTCAATTGAAGCGGACTTGTCTGTATAGACATGAGCTTTAACATAGCCCCAGAAAAAATAGTCTAAGGGCTAAGGCCGCCAATTGACCGGTCCCAAACGTGAAATAAAATGTCCATCGATCTCGCCTCTCAATAAGTCCATTGTTGCGCGTGCTGTGTGGCATGTGGCACTGTCTTGTTGAAACCACATGTCATGCAAGTCAAGCTCTTGCATTTTGGACAAAAAAAGTTGGATATCATCTCACGGTAGCGCTCACCACTCACAGTTACGTTACGATTTGCATCATCTTTGAAGAAGTACGGTCCAATGATGCCACAAGCCCATAAACCGCAGCAAACTGTGACTTTTTCTGGATGCATTGGTGGCTCTTGCAATGCTTCTGGCTGATATTCACTCCAAAATCGACAATTCTGCTTATTTACGTACCCATTGAGACAAAAATGAACTTCGTCGCTGAATACAATTCTTCGGAAGAAGCGCGCGATGAACTTTCTTAACAGAGCACGGATTTTGATAATAAAATTCAATAATTTAGAAGTTTTGTTCGTTTGTAAGACGATTCATGGTTAAATTATAGAACAAACTCAAGATGTTTGACAGTGAAAAAAAAACATGAAACGTGCGTCAGCTGTTTAAACCAGTGTTGCCAAAAAGATAATAGCTAAAAAATCACCCTTTTTATAGGCAATCATTTGGGCCCCTTTCTTTTTATAATCTTCACCAGTGATTTGGCGCTATTATAAGTATCTTGAGCTGAATTACGCGAAATGTAAAACTATTCAAGTACCCAGATAGTCATCTTCCATTGATTTTGTATATGAATTCTATGATGTCAATGTTCATAGGGTAAATGAAAAAATTTATCTTTTGCATGGTTTTTGACTCAAAGCTTGATTTCAGATCTCATATTGATTATGTTGATTCTAAAGGTAATTCCCTATGTTTTTTTTTGAAACGGAACTGCAAAGATTTTAAGGATACCTTTACTTTGAAGACTTCATTTATGTGTAAAGTTTTACTTACTTTAGAATATTGTTGTGTAGTCTGGTCGTCTTTTTACGAAAATAATATTTTGAGAATAAAAAGATTTCAAAAAAGTTGTGTCTTTTTTGCATTACTCAAACTTAATTGGGTGGGGTCCTTGCCAGATTATAAATCAAGATTTTCACTTGACTTGACTTAAAAATGCTTAAATGTATGTATAAGGCAAGTCCAATGCATTTTATCCGTTAAAGATATTTGTGATAATCGAACAACCTCTAGAAAACTGCTTTGAGTAATGTCTCTCTATGTTCCATTAAGGATCTATGATGTAATAATGAGTTATTTTATTTTTCGCTCCATAGAACCAATTATGGTCTAAATGAACCAATAATGTGTTATCTAAATCCGTTCAATACGGTTTATAATGAAATTTACCTTAGCATGAATAGAGATTGTTTGTAGAAAATAATTCTTTAAATATGTACTTGATTAATAAATTTACTATATGTAATTTTAATTTTAAACTAGCTGTTGTAAATATATAGGTTCCGCCATATAACCAAATAACAGGGCGCAAAAGATCGAGTGTAGCTTCGGCTGTGTGGCACGTAGCACCGCCCGTCCTGTTGAAACCAAATGTTGCGAATTCGTTCAACATGGCCCGATAACGATCGCCATTGACTGTAACGGCCACTCCTTGCTCATTTTTGAAAAATGGTCCAATTATGCCTCTGGACCAAAATCTGCACCAAACAGTGACTCGTTTTGGGTGTATCGGCTTTTCAATGTATGCGTGCGGGTTTTCTGTGCCCCAAATACGACAATTTTGCTTGTTTACATACCCGTCAAGATCAAATTGAACTTCATCTGAAAAGATGATTTTTTTGGCAAAATCGGCATCTTCTCTAAGTCGATCGCAGGCAATATTTCCCAGCGTTGTTCAAGCGTATACACAACCATATTCGTTCAGCGAAAGGATAAAAACTAATTATCTGTTATGAACTAAGTGTTACCATTCACGAAATAAGCACTAGTTGTAAAAAAGAACGTTATATATCTTTGCATCTTAATTATTTTTGGTAATTTTGTAATCAACATATCTTCAAACCAATTGGTTAAACAAATAAATACAAAAATATGAATTTTGTATTCATGATATTTAGGGGCGATCACTTCTAAGATGATAGCACCATACCATATCAAATAATCCCTAATTTGAATTCCAATGATGTCCCCACATTTATTTAAGATTCAATAATGATTTACACCACCGAAACCAAGAGTTGCCAATTTGCTGTCAGAATAAATTAGCATAAAAATTATGCAAATTATTATCTTCTAAAGTTGTTGACGTGCGTCGTCGTATTTTTGTTTGTTTTGTTTCTTTGTATTTCAACGTTTGACGCCACGCACCTATTTATTTTTTTTTTCTTTTAATTGAGAAATTAAAAATATTTGTATTTTTTTGTCCATTAAAATTGAGACTTTGTTCAATTGTTTCTTAATAAATTTATAATTACAGGTCAGTTGAAATAACCAATAGCATGTAATAAAAGAATTAACGGGTGAACGATCATTCATTCAATATTATTATCTTGATAGTAGATTTGTCATTGTCATCTTCATAAGTTAAATGTTGAAAGTATTTGTTACTATATTTATTATGTAAGAGTTGTTTTATGTTAATGAAAAATTGTTTCAATTAGTATTATTAAAGATACCATCAAATAAATAATGACATATTAAAATTACATTGCCCTTCAAACTCAACACAATGATTTGTAAGATTGATCAATAACATTTATCTATTGATAGATTAATTTTATAAGTTTTGTTTTATGTGAAACAGGTTTGCTACACTCATAAAATATTACTCAGAAACAGTCAATTTTAATTAATTAATTATTGTTAACATTTTCAGCTATTACAAAGTATTCAGAAATTAGTACATGTGCAAATAAAATTGAAAAATTCTATTTTTATGGCTAAAGCACATCCTAACTATTTGGATTTAGAATAATTTTAATTGCCGGCGATTGAATCAAGTTTATCTACACTAATATTATAAAGAGGAAAGATTTGTATTTTTGTATCTAACGAATAAACTCAAAAAGTACTGGACCGATTTTAACAATTCTTTCATTAGAAAGCTACATCATCTGTACCTATTTATGTCTACCCGTGCGATGCCGGGACGGGCCGCTAGTTTACTTATTTTATTGAACAATAATTTCGTTGCTATATGATTACATAGTTTTCGGAAGTCATTACTTATAATTTTATTGAACAATAATTTCGTTGCTATATGATTACATAGTTTTCGGAAGTAATTTTAAAGTTAAACCAGTTTATTAGCTCTATTAAGTTTGATCCCAAATTAAGTTGTGACCTTGGCTTAGCTAAAAACGCAATTTAAGGTTTATTTCTTTTAATTCCCAATACCTTTTGTTTGCTCCAATTTCATTGTTCTTTTGTACCATTTGACAGATTTTAACCTTAAGACATTAGAACTGTAATTTTTTGAAAATTATGATATAAGTTTTATTTTTTGAAGCACAATATCATAAATTAAAAAAAAAAAAAAACGATTATCAAATAAAATTAAAAAAATATGTATAGGGCCTTTTCATAAGGACTGACAATTTAAAGCGGTCATATTGTTGAAGCTGCATCTGTAAAATTGTGTGTTATTTACTAAGCCTGTTTTGTCAAATCATCATGAATGAATGTGAACATTCAACAACATGCTTAAACGATACTAAAAGGTGGTTCAATTTTAAGGGCCGATGTTGAATGTGAACCACACCTAAACGTCAAGTTTTTTTCATTTGACATTCCTCAATATCAGACTAACTCCATTTGAACCATGGAAAAAAAACACAATCAAGCAACGCGTTAAAGTTATTCAGGCTAATTATGAAAATGGGCGTCAAATCAAAATGCATATCGTGCACTTCGTGATTTTTTCGGTCAATTTGATCGCCAAATGTGCGTACAATCGGAAATCTGTAGGAAATTTGAAAACACCAGTGCATGCTCGTACAGCTCGTACTGCAGAAATTCTTGCTGCAGTTCGCAATACTGGGGCTGAAGAGCCGTCTACATCAACTCGTCGTTGTTCCCAACAATTTCATCTCCCACGCTCATTTATTATGCATAAAGACATGCATTTACACACTTACAAGGTGCAGTTAGCTCAAGAACTAAAGCCTCTTGACCATTTCAAGCGTCGTAGTAAATGATGAGAATGGTTCCAAGAAATTGCAACAGGGGATGATCAATTTTCAACGAAAATCATCTTTAGAGTTGGGGCACATTTTCACTTCAGTGGTTTCATCAATAAACAGAATTGCCGCATTTGGGTGAATGATCATCCAAGAGTGCTTGTCAGCATGGAACCTCAGTTATGCTTCAGTGTTATCGAAAATTTGGACCATCATATTAAGGTGGAAAAATATGAATGAAATACTGTGGTCCTTCTTTTGCCTAGGCTTTAGCATTCGCATAGAAAGTGGAAGGTATCTTCCTCCGTCTGATCATCTGCACATCTCCTGTATAAATCGGATTATAATTTCAATAAATCTTTGGTGGATTAGTTAATTTACTTGCTCTAGTGGCTTGTATATAATTGATACTATATGACTCGTATTAATCATTGATCCATTTTTGGCCAATTTGTCTGCCTTTTCATTTCCGTCAATGACAATTAAAACAGAGCCCTGGGACCCAACGGAGGGTAACCCTGTTGTGCTTCGCTGAGTAAACAAAGCTCCCTACGGCATTGCTTTGTCTGTTTTGGCCTTGATAGCTCCTTTTATATCTGTGTTTTGTTTTCCAAAAAGATTTTTAATGGCTTCAGAAACTTCAATGTTATTGATCTTTGTAGGGGAGGATTGTATCTGTAAATATTTAAGCAAATCATTGATCTTAACACATTTTTGTAATTTATCTCTTCTAAAAAATATTACCGCTGTACTTTTTTTTATTTATTTTTACTTTTAAATCTTATTTTGCAGCAAGTGGCATACCAACCTGCAGTGCTGATGAAGATAAACTAAATGAATGCCTTAAAAATGTTTTCCAAGAAATGCTTCCTAAATTACACGTAATTCCCTTAAATATACTTTTTTGAATTTCCAAACAAAAACTAATGATTTCTTTTCAATATCTCTTGATCAGCATGGAAACAAAGAACTTAACATTCCACCAATTGATCCCTTTGCATTGAAAAATACCAAATATGATTATTCGAATGGAGTTCTTTCGGGACGAGTTGCATTGAAAGATGCTAAAATTTATGGAGTAAGTCGTTCAGAAGTCAAAGATGTTCGATTCACCCTTAATGATGAAGGTACCCATTTGGAAGTTGATATATTTACACCACGTCTATATGTCGAAGGAAATTATAAGGCTGATATGAAAATCAATGAAGTTAAAATGAACCCCAAGGGATATTTCAATGTCACAATGTGTAAGTTAAAAAAAAAAAAAAAAACAAATAAACGAAAGAAATATATTAACTTTTAAAAATCTTTTAGCTGGTGTTAATTTCACTCAGCTTATGGATGGTAAATTCGAAACCAAAAATGGCAAACGATTTTTGAGACTTGTTAAATTCGACATGGATGTTGATATTGAAGATATGAAAATCTATGCCGATGGATTGTTCCCAGATCCTACTTTGAGTAAGTTTTTATTTTAATTTCTTAATCTCTAAACGTATTTTTTAACATAAATTTTTCTGTTTCTTTGCAGATGCTATTGTCTTGGACTTCATCAACCAATACTGGCGTGAAATTTACAAAGTCATTATTCCCGAAACTCGATCATATTGGGAACCTCTTGCCTTAAATGCAATGAATGAGTTCATGTTGCATGTTCCATTCGATAAGCTTATTACCAAAACCAAAAACTAGATTTAATTAATTTTATTATTATTCTTAGGTGTTCTGTTTTTTTTTATAGAATTATATTTACAACAAAAGAAAAAAACTGTGGTATTGTAAAATGAAAAAAAAAAAAAAACAAGCTATGATTTCATTTGTTATGATCTTACGTAATTTAACACGCAAGTTAAGGTTAAGAAAAACGAACATAATTTACCACAATCATACATTATACAAGTCATGATCTCAAGTGCATAAGTGAATAAACCAAAATTAGGTGAATGACGCGCGCGACTATGATACTCGTATAAAAAATCACGCATATGCCATATTGAACTAAAGAGTAATACGAAAAAGCCAAAGGCATTATAACTACTATATTATTTTATTCTGTATGACATAGGCTTCAAAAAACGTGCTTAACGATTGCATGACGAGACTGTCTAATCAATAGCTTTGGATTGATGCGTTCAATGACTATAAAAATGTTTCGTGGACAAATCACGCTCGATGATTTAATGGATGATAGAGTGCAAAGTGTCTTATAAATATCTTGGAATATTTATTGTTTACAAAATGTTTGTTGTAATTTAAAAAATTGAGTTTAATTTTGAATCACAGCGTAATTAAAACTCAGGTCAAATCTTATCATATTTAATTTTTAGTTATGTGTCATTGAAGTTACGAAGTCAAAACAAAGTTAGATTGGATAAATTGGTGACGCACCTCCATGAAAAATTACAATAAAATGTTTCAAACGAAAACAAAAATAACTTCTCAATCAATTGAAAGAATACACACGATAAATATCCTTAATGTTTTATGCGAACCATGTACGAAATACGAAAGAAATCAATGACTACTGTACGACTGTTTTTTTTTTTTAATATTTTGGCAACTGTTAAAATTAAACACATTGGATTTTAGATAAGCTTCCGAAGCTTCTGGTTCTTTTGGCTTTAGAGGCTTACTTTTTAATTCGTAAATATTGATATAGGGTAGAATTTTCGGTGGTTATACCATAGTCATAAACTTAAAAACCAGAAGGAAATGTAAAAGGTGTATTTATTAGACTTGTGGTTTTCAATATGAAATAAAACTCATATAGTTTAATGTCATGGCCAAGAATTTAGCTTTATTATGACTTGAAAGGACTTGAAATTATGTATACAAATTGTGGTGAGTGGTCACCGCGGCTGACTCGAATAAATTCGAATCGAGAGCCACAATTGTAGACTAATTTTTGTCGTAGAGGACCACGTTTGGGCCGTATGTAAGCAATAACTCGCCGATTATTCTCCTCCAAGGCGTTAACCATTTACGACTTATCTGCGCAGACAAACTACTTCACATAACCCCATAAATCGCACGATCTTGGAAACCATTCCAAAGGCCTACGACGACGTGAAATAATGAGCTTACCATAAGTTTTCATCAATTAATTGATGCGCCTTGTCACACGAACCTAACCTTTATTTTGGTAATAAATTTGCACGATTAACAAACATTGTTCAGGAGTAAGCCTTATTATTATGAAATTGCAAACTAAACTGATCATAAATCAAGAGACAGCTGTCAAAAAGACCAAATAAAAAGTCTTGCCAGATTGAAAACTACACGTCTAACAAAGACACCCATTTTTTACCCAGAAGATTTTGTTTTAAAACTGCAACAATACTTAATAGTTCTGCAATATCTTTTCATAAAGTTTACATTTTTCCGTCAAAGTGGAATAGAGCAATTCTGGGTTTAAAGATTACTTTGAAAATAATAATTTTAAAAATGTAACAAAATTATATGAGAAAAAACGTAAAATGGGCATTGAATGAACATTTTCATAACTGCTTAAACGTTTGATTTAAAGATGTATACCTTTAAGCTTATTTCAGAAACTTTAACGAACAAGTAAAATATTGGCTCTCCTAAAAGCATGCTACAAAAATTAGTTTCAATAGTCTCTTAGGGTTTTAAATGTTGGTGTTATTTACCCAAGTTTTACCTTTTTTTTTATTAATTCATTATATGCGGTAAGTAATATTAATTAAACTCTATATTTAAACAAAAAAGTATAAAAAACAATATCAAGGCATCTTAGCAAAAATTTAAAAGCTATTGAAATATACGATAAGCTAGAACAAAGTTTGAAACTTTAACGAACAAGTAAAATATTGGCTCTCCTAAAAACATGCTACAAAAATTAGTTTCAATAGTCTCTTAGGGTTTTAAATGTTGGTGTTATTTACCCAAGTTTTACCTTTTTTTTATTAATTCATTATATGCGGTAAGTAATATTAATTAAACTCTATATTTAAACAAAAAAGTATAAAAAACAATATCAAGGTATCTTAGCAAAAATTTAAAAGCTATTGAAATATACGATAAGCTAAAAAAAGTTTGATTTGGTTTTTAAATAAACCATAAAGGTGAGCAGCGTTTATTCTTCCTAATCAAAGCAAAGAATGGTTAGAGCAATTTTTGTTACACAGACATTTAAAAAGAGAAGAATTAAAAAAAGTCAACACCTGAAAAAAAGAAAAAATATCTATAAAATACCAGGCGACCATACGAGAAAAGGAGGTATACTCCTTGCTTCAGCTTTCTTTTCAAAAGTATGCATCTACTGCCCATCACTATAATCTACGACCCATACATACATATGTATGTCTTTTATATAATGTGGTTGTCTGTATGTATATATGGAGGAGGGATCACAATAACGAAAATAAATACAAAAGAAGATCGAAGAGACATTACTAATACAATGGAATGGAAATTGGTAAAAGAAATACTTTCTTAAAAATATGTTCGCCCAACAGATCAAAGTACTTTTTCTATGGACGATAACTATTTTGTTTTTGAATTTAATTTTTTTATAAGTGCTTGCAAAAATCCCAATTCTATTTTTTATACCAGGCGATCATGCTGAAAAGTTGGTTTTATTTTTTAGGCAATCATGGAGACAAAGAAATTATAGTTTTTGTTTTGTCTTACTTCGTATTTCGTCTGCGTTGTTCTATTTTATTCAGGGATGTGATCCAGAATGGTATTAAATATCGCATATCGGGTCGACCCGAAATTAAGTTAACCCTATGAATGTATTTCGATCCGACAGGAAACTAAATTCTTATAAATTAATTTAGTTTTGGGTCGACACAAAATTAAAGTTAAATTTAGGACCAAGTTTAGTGACGGAAATAGTTTCGGACCGATTTTGCAACAATTTTGATTCGACCTAAAATTATTAATATAGTACTAAATAATAAAATATAATACCGGATGACTTCCCTGATTTTATTTCTGTTTTCTTTCTTCAACAAATACATTCATAAGTACACGTACTAATGTATGTTCTTCAAACATTTCTTCTCTCATTTCAATTAAGAGGAGAGATCATGAAGCACGATCACTCCCATTAAGCAGCATGGAGCGCCGTTATATAAATATATACATATATACATACATTCATGGAAAAATTCATCTGTCCCTCAGGAGATGGATAAGCACAAAGGCATATTATACGTTTTAACAATCATTATCGTGTTAATATTTATAAAGAGCATTTCTTTTTCTTGCTTCCATATTTTTGTAATGGTGATATCCACTTTAACAATAATTTAAAGATTGCATAATTAAATTTTTGCAAAAGTTTAATCCAGCTCATAATTTTTAAAAATTGCTTCTATTAAATCCCCAAAACTCAAACATCTATTCCGGCTGCTATTCAATTCAATTTTATTTACATATATTTTTTTTATTTTGTTTTGTTATTTTCTTGTTCATGTTGATTTAATTTTGTTTATTAAAAAGTAATAGTAAAAATACCAATTATATTCCTTATATCAGGCGATCATGGTGAAAATTTGGTTTAATGTATCAGGCGATCATGGAGACCAAGAAGTTGTAGTTTCTACTTTGTCTTATCTCACTCGTAATTGTATTTTATTCAGAGATGTGACTCGGAAAGGTATTAAACATGTCATACCTGGTCGACGAATTTAAGTTAACCATTTGAATGTATTTCGGGTCGACAAGAAACTAAATTCTTATAAATAATTTAATTTCAGGTTGGTCATAAATATGAGTTCAATTTGGGACCAAGTTTAGTGGCGAAAATATCTTTTTTGCAACAATTTCGGGTGGACCCAAAATTATTAATATAGTACCAAAAAATAAAATAAAATACATCCCTGATTTTATTTCTGTTTTCTTTCTTCAACAAATACATACATACATACACAAGTCCACGTCTAATGTTTGTTATTAAAATATTTATTCTCTCATTTCAAGACCATGAATCATGAATCATGATAACTCCCATAAAGTAGTATTGGAGAGCGCGATTATATATGTATGTAAGTGTAGAAAAGAACAAGTATATAAAAAAAGTGCGTTGTGGTTGAAAAAAGAGAGAGAAAAGAATAAACATACACATGGACAAAATTCGAAGCAAAGCAAATCAAAAACAATATACCTTCTTCGTCCGCATAATTGCCTGGTACATAAAATAGAATTGTTTGTTTTTAAGAGCAAAACAATAACAAAAAACATGATCAAATAGTAGAAACACTAGAAATCTTATATGTGCGTATGTGCATTCAAGAGTCCCATATCTGAACCCTATCAACATATGTATTCATAGGAAAATTTATTTGTCCCTCAGGCGAGGGAAGCACATAAATATTCTGCTACGTTCTGCAATTCAATATCGTGTTTATATAAAAAGCTTTTATTTTTCTTAAATCTTTAATTTTGTAATTTATTTGTGATCACTTTAACAAGAATTTTAAGATTACATATATGTATGTACTTATAATTTTATACAAAGGTTCACGCGAATTCATAATTCTTGAAAAGTGCTTGCAATAAATCCCCAAGTCCCAAACACCGATTTAGGTTGCCATTCAATTTATATTTGATTTACATATATTTTTTATTTTGTTTTGGTTCGTTATAAATATGGTTTCGGTTGTGCTTTTCTGTTTCTATTTTCTCTCCACACAATAACATGAACTATTTTTGTATTTCTCTGCTACTACAAGACCGCTATTCACTAATATATAAGGGTGGGTGTGGTTAATCCTATAATAGTGTTGGTGGACTTGATTGCTCACTTTTATTCTCTTTGATCACCGTGATAAGGAACAGAAACCTACTACGAAGCATGTTCGCCTGGTGCAAAGCATCAAATATTATTTCAAACTTATGACTAGAAAGATGGTACGGGTACGGTGGGGAAGGAGATTTCTTTTTTCATTTGAACTGAGGGGAATTTTTGTTCTATTTTTCTTCTCTATTCTTAAAAGATAAAACAAAAACACTAGAATACGAATACTTTCTTATATAAAAGTAGAAAAAGAAGAGTGTACAAAAATAAAGAGCAGTTTTACTACTACAGTCAAGTATTTGTTGTCTGTTTTGATGTAAGAGTAGTGGGAAGTTAAAAGAAGATGCGCGAGTAGGGATGAACAATGAACATAAATGTATGAAGAGATTCTGAAAACAATATCTACTACGCAGCATGATTGCCTGGTAAATTGTTTTAAATAATTTTCCCTATAAGCGAGTGAGTTCGTATCAGACTAAGGTAATTTATTAAAAGCACTTTTAAAATCGTTTGCTTAGGAATAACGTGCTTTGCTTTGCAAGTCTTTGTAAATTGTATGAAGCTTTGTTCAACAATTAAAGTACTTTGTATTCACAACATTAATTTTATAAGTCCTACTCTTGACTCATATAAATTATCTGAACCATACTTAAACGTTTTGCTTGTACTAGTTTTTCTTTAGTATCTCACGTATAGAATTGCTTAAACCCATTTTATGTAAACATAGAAAACATATAAAAATGCAATTAAAACCCATGTCTCTATTTTGTATTCATGTCAACAAATCCTGCAAATCAAACTAGTTTATAAAGTTTTTCCTCAGTCATTCAAGAATAACAAATTTAATAAATTTCCATTTAGTCATACAATTTGTCTCCAGCTCCGCAAAGCAATTAAAAAAATTACATACATTCCAGCACTTTGTATGCCAAACACAATATGACATTAAATTATACAGATTTTGGTTTGTTTTCTTTTCCGCTACAAGGGATTTATTAATAATTCTTAATTTTTTCTTAATCGAAATCATATATTAAAAAAAAAAAACAATTTCTCAATGAGCAACAACAATGCAAAAACTGAATTACATTGCACACACATCAATGTCTTCTTTTTGAGTGCACTTATTTCCGTTATAACATTATCATCAGTTACGCTAAGTTAGACTTCACTTTTGCAATTTAACTTAACAAAACAAAAAATACACACACTTACAATTTATGTGGTGCAATATTGTATAAGTCAGTCTTTAGAGTTCCGATAGGAAACCCACTGACTCAACTTTATTTCCAGGAACAAAAAAAATAGCAAGAGCAACCAACAAACCTGCCTATATGTCTTCATTAGAGCAGCCGCTGTTCATTGCTGCTCTGAGCCAAAACAAAAGATTTGAGCAGCAAACTTGTTTAATTTTATTTTTCGTTTTTTGATTTAATAGTTTTAATTATTGGGGTGTTTAAGGAAATGTAAGACTTTATTCAAGTATCTGACACTGAATGTAATTAAAATATATGTATATCGTGAAATACCATGTTAGCTGATGTAAATTTGAGACTTATATTCAAAGCAATGTCAAAGATATAAAAAAATTGCTACTATGAAGCTTAAAATTGTAGTAATTTGGCAATATTGACCGTGAAGTTTCCTCCTACCCTACCATAAATAGAGAGACTAGACAGTTGGTACACTGCAATCAGTGAGATTGCCATTGAATTAAGGAGGAATTTTGAACTCTTTTTGAATGATAATAATGATGATGATTGGAATAAAGTGGTTATTTTGTTTGTTTATCTGCTTTTAAACGGTTGATGTCAGTGAACTGATTTAAAGGTGGACCATTATAAAGTTGTCATGAACAATAATTATTTGAAAAGCTGTAATTAAAAATAAGAGATTTCGTTCAAGGACATAAAATACTGTATAGTTATAGGCTTTTTTTTCAATGAAGTCTTAAAGTATTTCAAATTAAATTTGTATAACAATTGCATTTTCTTATATTCGTTTATAGAATCAATCTCAAAGTGACATGTAGTGTGAAATACATTGCATCTAAAATATGTGATAATGAAAATTTAACAACTTCATTTATTGTTATTCAGCTTAAACAATTTGAAATAGACTTAAAATCATTACAATTCGACAAATAGGGTAAATCAAGTAAAGTACCTATACATTTTATTGAGAATTAATGTAAGTCGTGAGAAAACTAAACACGGATGTGATCAATATCTATTATAGTTAATTTTTTACTTACCTTGTACTTGTGCTTTTTTCGAATCAAAAACAAAAATATTTGACCTTTCATTGATTTATTATTGAAAACTTTGAAACTGTAAACTTTAAATGTTGTTATTGTAATTAGTAGAAATGTTAAATTAAGAAGACCTTTTTCACTATTCCTTCACACATGGGTAGTATCCGTTAACTTATAGGTAGTGCTTAAGACTATGTTTTCAGAGGTTTGGATTCGATCGCTTTCTATGCCACCTTTAAAGGTTCATATGTAGAGTAATTCTTGTAATAAAAAATGCTTCTTAAGCTAGTCGTTCGGATTCTAGATAAAACTCTAGGTCCTCTTAATTCTTGACGTAACTCGTGCACAGGAATACTTGAGAGCTGTAAGTCACTAGGCCTTCTTGTTTCATGAGATATATAGTTACTAAATAAAGTTTTTTACTTAACTCATACAGTTTATGGTTCGGATTGATAATTCTGAAAACAAAACATATAGAGTTTAAATTATTAATTTTAAAATTTAAATTATAATGAATATTTGAAAAAAACATTTATTGTTCTACAAAAACATTCATGTTTCATGTAAAACATCTTAAAACTCTAAACCTCTTCAATATTAACATCAAAATGATTTTCCCATTCTATTGATTTATTCTTTTCAGTTTAATATTAAAATGATAATCAATGCATACAACATATATGCTTGCTTATATTTCTACCCCTTCAATAAATTCATTAAGATTTATGGGCTACCACACGATATAAACAAAATAAGGAGTACAAATTGTATTTTCTTTGTTTTAATATAGTTGTAAAAAGTTGCAAAAATAAACATGAGTAAGGAATAAAAGAAATTTAAAACTTTTGTGTCCTAATTGACACAAGTTTTCAGGATTATACCTAAATTAAAAAGAGGCTGGGATGCGACCTACACTGATAACTTCTCATCCGTCCCCGTTTGTGGATTTTTTTCAAACTTTAACAAAATATTAAAAATAATAATTTGTGTTAGGTACAAAATTTGAAGTCAATAGCTTTCTTCGTTCTTATAATATCTACTTGAGTCAAACTAAATAGTAAAGCTTTAGCTAACCATCTGAAATAGGTACGGTGCTCAATCCTTTAGTTATAAAATATTATTTGTTAAAAATGTGCTTCAAATAATCCCCCTAAAAGCAAAATATTGATTATTTGTTATTATAAAAAAGAATCTCTCATTCACCAGGAGATTAGAATAGGAAGTAGATAAAGAATTTGCAATATTTTGTTTCTTGTTTTGTTTTCTTTCGATTGCCTTCACACGCTTTCCTCAACTTCCTCATTTTATTTTTGCGCAGTACTTTTGGTTACTAACTACTTCTTTTGATTGGTTTTTGAAAGAAATAAACAATTTCATTGTGTTTGAGTCACAATGTACATGTACAAAACCGTTAGGTAGGTAAAAACAAAAAGAACCAAATGAAAAGAAAACAAAACGACAATAGTGAATAGTGAAATAATGAATGAAAATATTGAAAAAAAATTACGAGTAATTGTTAGCTCGCTGTGTCACTTGATAGTCATTTAAATCTATTTAAAAAAAGGCATAAACGCCTACTAATCATTCACATCTAGATTCATGGTGTAAGATCTACATATGTATGAAATAAAATATAATAAAATTTGGATTTGTGTTAAAATCATTGCATAGGTTCCTAGTGATGGGAAAAAGTTTTTAAATTCGTTACTTTATTATTGCAGTAATCGTTACTTTTGATTTAATGTTGATTAAGTTACATATAAAATGGCAACCATTAATTGGTATCTACTTAAACATCTTTAATGTTGAGAATGTGGTTTATAGATAAAACAAAAGAATCTATTGATCGTGATCCTTGTTTTAATATAGAGTATAAAGGCTGCACACCTTTAGGTTATATATAAAAATAATTCATTAAATAAATTGAAAGTTTGCTTTTAACCATTCCATTCCTTTTCTTCTTTGTTTTCATTTCACAACACAAACCCACTTTTTGCGAATTTTCAAATACTAAACAAGAATCTACACCCTATGCAAAAATAAAAGACCATACAAAAAAGAGATAGATGAGTATTGCTTGCCGGTGCCTGATATCGAACTGAGACGAAAAAGGAGAAAAAGTATTGCAGGAGATTCAGATAGTTGACAGCTTTTTGTCATTGTCATTTAGACTACATAAAAATGAACTCCGCCTTTTTGTACAGCTAAAATTTATTTGTTAGTATGAAGTGATAACTTTTTAGAAAATAGACCCAAAACGAAATCAAAATAATGCATACAAGCAAGGGCAACTGCTTGCTTTGCCTTGTCGCCTGGTGCTTCAGAGAGAATTCTACATTAACAAAATTGTGAAAACGGATTAGGAGGTGAGATAGACAGTTCGGAGCATATTTTTAACTAATGCCCTTTTTATGAACTGAAACCTAACCTGCTTGAAATTCTGATCTCCTGGTGCATGAGGGAGTATTTCGTGTGAAAACAAACTCATGGATTTTCATGGAAAACATAGTTAATTTAAAGAATTATTACATGATAGATATTCTTCAACTTTTATTTTTCTAGTTTGAAAAGATGCTGTTTTTAAGGAAGTTTGTTTATATGTAGCAACAAATAGCAAATAGGAAATCAAAGCAATAGCGTTACTTTCGTTTTATTGAATTAATTGAATGCAAATAAACTATGCGTCTATTGCCCACAAATGAGATAAATACGTTGGAAAGCTTACTTCAAGAGCATTATGGACACAAGCCAGCTGGAAACACACAATCGAATTTTCAAATTCTAGTGATGTAGGAATGCAATCTTTTATGACTTGCTTCTAATCATCTGGAGATTGGGTGTGCTGTTTGATGATAAGCTTGAAAATAAAAAAAACTGATGTAAGACTGTAAGTATTTGCTGAGAACATAAACTATTCAATTACAATAAGTTTTTCAATGTGATTCAGTGAAATAAAAATAAAATTTGCTTTAAATCTTATATCCAGTCTAAATGCTCTTTGTTTGATTTGTTTTATTTTGTTTAAACGACAATGATAATAGATATATTATTTGAGCTTATTACCTAAACCTAAGAGAGGCCGGAAAACAGGTAATCATTATTTAAAATGGGTATGACTTCAAGTGAATTCAAGGTATTTAAAAGATTGCAAGGTATTTAAAAGAATGCAAAGACTTTAAAAGAAAGTAGAGTTTAAAAGAATTGAAAAAACTCAAGTGAACGCAGAAAGAATGCATAAAGTCTGAAATGATTGCAGTTTTTATAGGTTCCCGTAGGGCAGTAGATAGACAAGGGCCCTGTTTCACCAAACACTTTTAACTTTGCAACTTTGCACTTTTACTTTGCAAATAACGTTTTACCAAACTCAAACTTGCGAAGAGGAATTTTTTGAATTGAACAAACAACAAACTTTGTAAATAATATTTAGAGTTTTAAAAAGCTTTTTTAGTAATATGCAAAAAGAAATTTTCATTTGCGAATAAGAGTTTGTTTTGAAAAGTTGTCGAAAACTAATTAAAAAAAGAGGCTGGGATGCGACCCACACTGATAACTTCCCATCCCGTCTGTCGATTTGTCTTGCTTAAAAGTTTGTCTATATGTATCAATTTTTACCAAATTTGCGTACTATTTTTTGTAGATTTTATTTTATTGAATATCGAAAATAATATTTTCTGTGAAATAAAATAAGTTTGAAGCTAATATTTTTCATTTTTGAAAAGCTATTTGAGTCGAAAGTAAATTTTTACCAAGTTTTAGTATTGTTTTTGTTTAGGTTTTTAATTTTTTGTAAAAAAAACTGCCAATTCGATTTTTTTCAAAATTTTACTGAATGTTGAAAACAATATATTTTGAAAGATAAAAGTAGTTTAAAGCCAATATCTCAAAGTTTTGAAAAGATATTTGAGTAGAAAATAAATTGTTACTACCAACTTTTATAATTTTTTTTTTAGGTTTTTATTTTTTGTAAAAAAACTGTCAATTCGATTTTTCTCAAAATTTGCCCTAATGTTTAAAACAATATTTCTTATAAGTTAAAATAAGTTGGAAGCCCTAATAACAAATTTTTTAAAAATATATTTGAGTCGAAAATCAATTTTTACCAACTTTTGTTAAATTTTTTTTAGGTTTTTAATTTTTTGTAAAAAACCTGTCAATTCGTTTTTTTTTCAAAATTTTACTGAATGTTGAAAACAATATTTTTTAAAAGATAAAAGTAGTTTAAAGCCAATATCTTAAAGTTTTGAAAAGATATTTGTGTCGAAAGTCAATTTTTACCAAGTTTTATTAATTTTTTTTTTAGGTTTTTATTTTTTGTAAAAAAACTGTCAATTCGATTTTTCTCAAAATTTTTTCGAATGTTGAAAATAATATTTCTTATATGATAAAATAAGTTTGAAGCCATAATCTCAAGTTTTTGAAAAGATATTTGAGTCGAAATTCAATTTTTACCAACTTTGAGTAATGTTTTTTTTAGGATTTTATTTTTTATAAAAAAACTGTCTATTAGATTTTTCTCAAAATTTTATTCGATGACAAAAACATCATCCTTCGTTGCACAAAATTGTTTTGGAGATGAAATCATATTTTAGTCGTAAAATTTTCGCGGTGACAAATTTTTTTTTTCAGTTTTTTTGATTTACAAAAAAAAAACGTTAATTGGATTTTTTCCCAAAAATATAATTGTTCTTTATCACGTTACAATATATAATATAAAATTTAATTCAAGTCTCTAGCGTCATTGGTTCATGAGATATTTAGGTTTAACCAAAATTTTCACCTTTTTTTTTAAACTGCTGTGGTAAAAAAACTAACAACGCAATTTTCTTGAGAGCCCTTTCTGCATCTTTCTGCCTTATTATCTGTATAACAAAATATATTTGAAGTCGATATCTCTTCTGGTTCTTGAGCTATGGACGACGAAAAAAACGTCGCGAACGTACGGAAATACGGACATACGGACGTACGAACGACGTACACACGCACGCACAGGCATCTTTCTAAAAATCTTTTATTTCGACTCTAGGGAACTTGAAACGTCGAGAAATGTCAAAATTTTTAATTTGACAAATCGGACCCATTACAATAACTTCCTATGGGAAGTTAAAAATATACAAATAAACCGTTTTGAAAATAAAGAATTATATAATAGTTAAAGAGACAATGGAATTTTTTTAATTTTTGTACTTTTGTGGCGTTTTTTTACTTCTCAAATTAAGTTTGAAAAATTGAAAAGTGAAAAGTCTTTTCACTTTGCAAATTGTATGAAACACTTTGCAATTTTACTTTTCAGGAAATGACACCTTATGGAAAGTTGCAAAGTGAAAAGCGTTTGTTGAAATAGGCCCCAGGTTTCATTATTATATTATATAATATGTTTCTCGATGCTGAAAGTATAAAATAAGTATTTTCCTTAACACTATATGTACTTTAAGACTTACAAAATATATGCTTCCATTGTTTCAACATCAATAACCCTTACAAATTGTATGCAAATACCCCCTGATTCAAGCGCTATATCAGCTATTTTCGAAATACATTACTGAATCTTATAAAATATTGACTATTTCCAAAAAAAAAATTAAATAGTATTGAAATTAAAAACATTTTAACTTAAGTTTTGTTAATTCAAGGCAATAAATGGAATAAAATTCATCCAAAAAGTAATGGAAAATTTTCTGTCAACTAGTTCTTCACATTTATTTATTTAACAAAACAAAACAAAATCACTTTTTAATTGGAACCTTCCGCATGGTTTATATACCATGTGCATTATCACTTCACAAGAGAGAAAGAGAGGAAAAAAATAAGCAGATATTACAAAATTTTGCCAATTGTTCATAAAGCTCGCTTTAAAACCTGAAGCAACCAACGACACAGCGTGACGCGACGCCAAGTCGTAAGCGGTTGGAAAAATCAAGACAAAACAAAAGAAAACTGCATACACCAACTAATTGCATTAGTCTCTCAACTTCGACGTCACAGGTCACTATATATGCATTGTTCTGCAATACAAAAAACCACAATTTACGAACAAAAGATTAAGTTTTTGCTCATAAATAGCACTATTCCCAAAATAAACAAATACCTAACAAAACAACAAATCTCATACAATCAGATAAATCAACTTCAACCATCATCAGTGTACCTATGCGCATCACTACTGTCATTGCATACAAAATGAGTAACTCCATCTCACACCCTATAAGCTTGTAAATTATATTGATTAAAAATTCCTCGTGCATATTTGAAGAAAACATAAAAAATCAATAAAAAATAGCACTCACAAAAAATAACTCATTAAAACAAAAAATTCACTACCAAATGTAAACAAAAAATTCGATTAAATAAAAGAAAGACAAAAAAATAATGAGATCCAAAATTCTTTTCAAGGTTAACATGTGAACTCTCCACCACACTCCACAATATTACGAGTACAATAATTTCTTTATGCAATATTTTATCAACAAACAAAACTTCGAAGCTATATAAACTACAACGCTTAACGCTGGGCTTGGGGAATGGGGAGGGATATACGATATACTTCAATCAGTTTTTTTTTTTTTAAATATTAACTTGCAGATAAATAACAAAAGATACGAGTGCAAAATTTTAATTCACTCTCTAGCTTCAAATCAGACTTAACGAAACATCCCCACAAAACACTTGATTTTGTATTTTTGCGGCACGTTAAGTTCACACAATACCACACGCTAAACACCACACCACTTCACTTTTCTGCGTGATGTTGAAAACTCTATTCCATTCGAACATAAATTGAATTGGAAATATAAAACTACCTTTACAAATTTTCTGTATAAAAACTATAAATAAAAGTTTTTCGGGCGCATTAAAAGATTTTACGTCGATCGACGAAGAAGGGGAACGGACACCAAATAAAAATCGACTGTGTCTCAGAGTTCGTATATTCGTACCGGGCGCGGAAAACATTCGAAAGCGAAAGGAATTTCGTGTAGTTTATATTTTTTTCAACTTTTTACTTTTAATTTCCGCATAACCGAGAAGGAAAACAGAGATATTCCCCAAAAACCGAGAGAAATAAAAACAGATCTTATACAAAATGCATTCAAGTTTGGTAATCACATTGTTAATTGTATGCGGGTGTGCTGCTTTTGGATTTGCTGCTACCATACCTCCAGAGGAGCAGGAGGAATATAATTCACGTGAGTGGAGCACATTTAATATGTATATAAAAAAAATCTAGCACAAGTGAAAGATACTCTGATACCAACACAAGACGCAAGAAGTGCATAAGATACTTGCTAAGTGGTTTTGAGCACCCAAAGTGAAATGTTGCATAATCGACATCGACTGACTTGTGAACGTTTTATTTATTTTGTATTGGGAAAGGTCGTGTTTTATTTGTGATTTACTTATAAATATTTCGTTCTTCTCTTCAACAAATAAAAGTGTGAAAAATCGAAGGTGTATTGCAAGTAGACATACATCACATAACTCTTCACAGGTCAATTTGGAATAATTAATAACCATATCAGACGAAATATTTTGTGGTTTCAATCTTGAGTCATGCATAAGAGATCTTGCAATATACACAAATGTGTGTCTTATGCTAATATGTACCATTGATCACAAATCAAATTAATAATGTGAAATATAATGCAAGTTTTATTATTTACATTTTTACGTAAAAATACAAATATTTTTTGGTTCCACATAATTTTTATATTAACATCAACTTAGTTATCTAAGAGTGAAGTGTAATGTTGATTCGATTGGGGTTTTACATACAACAAAATAAAAATAAAATTGATTTTGCAATTTTGTGTTTACTTGTTTGTCCACCTTATTTATCGATAAGTATGTGGGTTTTTTTCTTTTTTTAAGATCTACATAATTTGTGATTTTTTAATGGTCTATATGGTTGAATTTTTGTGCATTAATATAGACGGGAAAGTCCAAGAAGTGAAATTGGTTTTTGTATTTTCTTCGGTTAAGTGTTTTAATTGGAGGAAATGCATACAAAGAAATAAAACAAGTTGTAGTCCATTTAAAAAAAAAAGAGATATTATAAACACGAAAATTTATAGACACGAACAGTTGTCTTTGAATTGTTGTTTATTTTCGTAAAATTTTGATTTGAACTTTGCAAAAAATAAATTTTGCATTGAAAAACAAAAGAGCTGTTGTTAAAACTCTTTTTAACGAAAAAGCTTGTTGAAGATGAATTTTACATTTTGTTTTTGTCAAATAATTACACATATTTAATTGTTTCGTGACTACCAAGTTTCTTGCAACATAGTTGCATATAATTTGCAATAACTTAAGCAACTAGTTTATTTCGGATTTTGTCAAAGAGTATATTCCTGGGAGTTTAGTTTTTATACGGGTCCATTATTCAGTATTGTTTTGTATAACATAGTTTTATAAAGTCAAAGTTCATTGCAGATATGAATCATTTACATTGTGTTTTTCTACATCGGGTATTTTGTTTAATCAGCGGAAAGGAAATTACGAATAAATAACTCCAAAAACGACCATTCGGGTTGTTCATATGCCAGTTAAGTCGGAAATGAGCTTCATAACCGAAGATAATTTGGAATAAGTGCTTTAAAATTGAAACCAATAGAACAATTTTTTATTTTTGTTTTTAAAAGAATTGAATTAAAAATGAAAAATTTGTTTTTTCTCAAACAGAAGTTATTTTTTTTTTAATCATTAAATTAAATTAAAATTAAATATTTAGGTAATGCCACTTTTTTGATTTAAATTGTGTTCATCAAACAAATCCTATTGTAATACCTTAGCAAGAATGATTTGAATAAATGCAAAAAGTTTGTACTTTTCTTGTTGTTGAGTCAAGCTTTCTGAAGTGGGCCACTAAAAATCCACTTGTTAAATTTCATATTTTGCATTACATAGGTATTCTTGAAGATACAAATGTCAAAATAGTTGTCCTATTTTTAAAGCAATTAATTTTTAAATATCCATTATTAACAAAGTTCTTTATTAAAATTTACCAAATTTTAATGGTATCTATAAATATGTTTACATAATACGATTTTGTATTCATTTTAATACATTTTTATTTATTCACATTAAATTAATTTTTTAATAGGACAAAATTTGGTAATTTGTTAATATCGAATTATAACGGATATTGAGTGTTTTTAGTCTGTTTTTCACTCACTCTGTCCACGAAAGATTTTAGTTTTTAATTTGTTTGGTATTTTAAAATGATCAAAGGTCGGGAAAATAAATTTTTAGTAAAATAAATTTGATAAGCATTGCCATTTCACTAAAAAATTAATCAATACTAAGTAATGTATAACAAAATTAATTTTGCACTTAAATCTTTGAAGTAATGTGATGTGACTTGATGTTTAACAGAATTAAAATCGTATCGAAAGTTACAATCATTTTGAACCAAATAAAAACAAAGCACATTTCTTAAAAAGATTTTTATTTTGTCATTTACTTTCTGCATAATAAATTGAAGTAGGAATATATTATTCTAATTGAAATGAATAATAGTTTTTGTCTATAAAATAAATTTAAATTATTTTCCTATTAACAATATATGTATTTTCAAATATGTAAATAGTATGAAGTTCTTCTAAATCAAGTTTATGATATCTTTAATGTAATTTGAGTTATAAAATAATAGAAATCACTTTTTTCAAAATACATCTATGTAAATTTTTAAATTCTGAAAGGGAAACATTATATGGTAAGAAACCTGATTCTAGGAAATCTATAAATTAAAATAGGGGCATAATTTTATCCTCTACAACATTTATAAGATTCTAATACGTCTCCACAAATGGATTTTATATATAGAAGCAAAAAACTAAGAGAAAGGACGTGACCGTTTATGAATAATTGGCAGTACTAATAATTGTTGATAAATTGAAATATGCCAGACTTGATTTTGAAGCCATGGAGCTAAATCAAACAACACCAAATTCAATATGATCCAATTTCCTACAAAAGTTTATATTTACTTTATTGTTCAAAAAGTTATCCCCGCTAAGTTCTACATTTCTTTTTCAATCGAAATGAAATACAAATCCATTAAAAATAAAATTCACTTTTATTGATATTAATTTCATTTTTTTTTTTTAAGTTAAAATGAATTGAATTTCCTTGTTCTACATTTCGATTTTTAAGTGATTTCGATTCGAAAAGACTAAGTTAGTGTGATTTTTGAAGGTCGATAAAAGGAAACTGTTTTAAAACAGGAGAGATTTAAATTATAGAATGCTCTTTAAAAACTTTCAAGGCACTTTTCTAATATGTTTCAACCATAGAAATATCAGCCTATTTTATTTAATTTTTGAAAAATATCTTCGACTAAGAAAGACAAAAATCCAGCCATTTGTAATGCACATCAACACAACTTATAGAAAAAAACACTAATATTTTATGTTTATTTTATTGAAAAGCACAGAAAAAATAAAAACACAAGAAATTTTACAAATCATCACAGTCAATAAATTTGTTTAAATTTACTTGAAGTGATTTCGAAAAGTATTCGAAGTTATTAAATTGAAGAAAAGGTAGAACGCTCAAAACTTAGACCGCGATTGCATTTTAGTTGATTTCGGGAATCTAGCTGATGTCAAACAAAATTAAAAACTTGTTTTGCTCTTTTTCTTCAGTTTTAAACTTTCAATATTTAAATAAAATTATTCTTCAAAAAGCTGAACACACAGTTGCACAAAACGTATTAGAACTAGATAAGTGTTTTAGTCCTGGCCCCGATGCATCGGTGTGCTATCATCTATTTTGAAAAAAAAAATGTTTTTTTCATTTGTCGTACCCTTTATGTGTTTTCTTTAAAAGGTCTTTAAAACGTTCGTGTTTTCCAATTATCTGGAAAACGTCATTTAGAACTCCAGTTCACAAGAAAAAATTAAATTATGAACTATGAACCTATTGCTAAGCTATTTTAATACCTAAACTATTTGAGGAAATCGTATGTCTTGTCCTTTCCTTTTGTAGTTCAATTAATTGTGATGATTGTGTTAAAAAACCATCCAACTGTTACTAATTTATTTAATTTTACGTCCTTTTTTTGGATGTTTTGTAAGAAACGTGAACAAGTAGTGTGTATTTATTGATCTTAGTAAAGCGTTTGACAGTTTGTGTCATAAAACACAAATTTTCAAACCATTTCGACAAGTCTTTAACGATCATTTCTTAAATTGAATCTCATCATACTTAGAAAATAGACAGTATAGTATATAATACTTCGTAATGAATGTTCAAGTCCGTTTATTGTGAACTCTGGTGTTCCCCAGGGCACCATATATGCTGATGACATTAAACTTTTCCAAATAATTAACACTACATCCGACTGGCTACTTTTACAAGAAGACTTAATATTATTTAGGTAATGGTGCAATAGAAATCGTATCGTTTTAAATTTTGACAAATGTAAAACCATGAGTTTTACAAGCAGAAAGTTCCAATTATTTTTGATCACATGTTTGATTCTTGTTCCTTAAGTAGAGTGTTTTAGGTGAAGTTTTAGACCCAAAAATTTACGTTTACTGAGAAAATTTTCTTTGTTATTGAAAAAGCAAAAAGAGTCCTTGGCTTCATTAAGAAATTGGGTCACGATTTCCTTGATCAAGTTACTTTATGTTTCATTTGGCAGACCAGTTCTGGAATATGCCTGTGTAGTGTGGGCACCTTATTAATTTATACACGAAATGTGAGTTGAAGCGATTCAGAGAAGATTTGTTTTTTCTTTTCTTCCTTGGTTTAGTGGAAATATTCTGCCCCCTTATTTACAAAGGCTCTCTCTTCCTTCGTTGACAAACTATAGAAAATATTTACAATTTAGTTTTGCTGGAGCAATAATAAATCGAACAATATCCTAACCATCGATTTTTATTCGTTTTAACTTAAGTTATAGTCGATCAAGCATACAACTCCAAAGACCAATTATGTAAATACAATTTTTACCAGATCAAACTATGGTGCTCATTGCCCTCTTAATCAATTAATTTAAATATTCAATAAATTTAATTTTCCTGTAAGTTAACCAAACGACAGTTTTAAGAATTTCAAATTCAAAACAATTTTTTATAACAGTTTAGATTTATTTTAAATATTAAGTTGTTTTCAAGCATTTATTCATAAGCATTGTTCACGTAAGCATATAACGTATTGAAATAAAAAAATGAATAGTCCCTTTTCGCCAAATATACTCACTAAACCAAATTTCACATCAAGAAAAAGAAATAAGATACATATTCCACATTTTTCATCATTTCATAAACATTTTCGTGGAGACTTATTTAGAATTTTTTAAATATTTAAAAATAGGTACCCAAAAAACCTAAAATAAATTCTATTAAAACTGTATGTAAAAAGTAAATGGACTTAAAAGGTTACAACTTTTATTAACCCTAACATAACACACTATAGTGACTGTTAAAAGTTCAATGGTTTAATCAAACAAATGTGCTACGACACACAATATCAGAGTTTTTTGTTTAAAAGTGAAGGTTTTTCATAATTATATAGGCCAAAATTGAAAATCTCTCAAAGTTAAACATATTCATGTAGGTATGTATGTCCCAATTCTCTTGTTGGCCCTATAATTATAGACATACATAGTTCATAATGTCAAGTGTTATTACATCTTACACAATTATTTTGTTTGTTGTATTCAATTGAACTTAATAAAAAGGTAAACACAATTCATATAATGTGTACTGTTTATATATGCAATGGGTTATACCCAAAAAATAATATATGTCGGTATATTCAATTGAAAAATATTTTCAACTCAACCTTGACAATATTGACAATTTATTATTTTAATTGTAAACAATTTGTACCTACATTCTACACACATTCACTACCTATTTAAAATAATAATTTTGTGAACTAGTTGTATGATTTGAAAGTGATTATTTGTATTTAACGACTTGACATGTTAGATTTTTATTTCGAACCAGGTGGACAAACAAACAAATTTGTTTCTCAGTTAAATAAATACATTAAAATAACATCTGAATTATTTATTTTTATGCAACAAAGGACAAAAAACTTGGTGTGGAAAAAATAAAATAAAAACCTATGAAAAGGAAAAATCACTTCAATTCTATGCTGTGAACTACAACTCAAATATCGCAGAAATAAGTACAAATAGAAATATGACTAAATATTTGCTATAAAATGCAGTGATGCATTACAAATAACAGACTTGAGCTACAAACCTTTTTTTTTCTTAGGTTTTGCACATTTTGTGTGTTTATTTTGCGTGTTTTGTGGTTTTGTTATTGTGTAGTTTTTACACTTTAATGCCTGAATGCGTATTTTGTTTAGTTTATTTATTTGATGATTTACTTTCAGGCAGATGATATCAGTTAATGTTGCTATTGTGTAATAATAATTGTGGAATGAGGACTTGAGCATGATCAAAATGGGGCTTTATGAGTACCTAATTGAAAAACAAATAAGGTCATCTGCAATATTTTCATGTTTGAGCATATGTTCGTTTTTCAATTTAATATCTATTGTTTTCAGATTCAATTATTGTATCCACATATTGTTTTTATAATCAAAGATTGATTGAAAAACAATATTTTATTGGCACAAGGCGAACCCACATAGAGGGCCATAACTAATTTAGTTTTTATTTCTTATCCGATAAATAATTAAAGAAAAAAAAGCATATTAAGACAAAAGTATGATATTATAATAAAACCTTGGGCATAAACAGAAGATCGATATAGAAAAATATACCATAGATAAACATGTATATATGTACATAATTACATTTGCAAAAGTATGAACTCTTCAAGGCTGTAATAAGAGCTTCATTGATTCTCTTTCTTATATTATTAAGACCAATTATAATGGTAAAGAATTTTTATTACCTTGAGTAACTAATTTTTAGTTAAGGAGAACAATTTAAGTGTGAAAAAGAGGCTAATGTGTGTAACTTAAAATAATAACTCTATTACAATAAACCAAATTTTCATTTAAAGAACTTTAAAAGTTGAAGTTTGATATTCTTTGCATTTTTGGTAGGATACTCCTAGATCTTTTTTCTTCATGACTCTTTCCAGATGTGTGTTCCTGGAGCAAGATATGGCTTGACAGTTAGCCACATTAAAATTATGCGGTAATTAGTATTGCACCATTTAACTAGAGCAGCAATCAGCAGATTAGCTTCGCAAGAAATTTCATGATAAAGGTTTAGATAATTTGCAAGGAGGACACAAGATTAGGGATGTTATTTATAAATATAAGAAAGAGCGGTGGTCCTAAATGACTTCCTTGTGGAACACCGGATGGTATTTATATATATTTTATGTGAAAGTTAGCAATTTTGACAGTTTTCAGTCAGTCAGATGAGACTCCAACTTCTTTAACAGAGAAGAGTGAATGCCAAAACATTACAGCTTCGAGACAATGATTTTAGGGAGGAATACCTTAGATAATGTTAGACAAAATTTGATTTGAAAAAGATTCTTAAGAGTATTTTGGTTTAAAATACTTCTCAAATATATTGCAAATAAGAGGTACACTTCACTTGTAGTAGTACTTAAGTATTTCATACAGCTAGGTTATCCAAATGTTTTTCATTCCTCATTTAAAAAACTCTGAAACCGTTTATTGTTGTTTTCTAGATCGCTTTCAACTGAAAGTATAGAAATCTTATGATGTAGACAAATGTACCCAGCCACCTAAGACTGGATCACATATCGCTGCCTTGGGCTTCACAGGAATTAGAAGTAATCGTGTCCATACATTTTTTTGTGAAGAAATATGAATTAGGCTTATGTTTTGAAGGAGACTTCCTATTGGACGAGGTTGTACCTATGTACAAATAATCTGAGAATATCAGTCTACAGTTTCTAATTGAAAGGTCTGTTTAAGTTTGTTAGCTTTGTTTATTTTCACGAACTGTCACAGTTTAGACATATTTGGATGACCGGTTCTAGTTAGAAAAACGAAAATAAATGTTCAAAACTTTGGAGTAGCAAGTAAATTGCTAAATATTAAGAAAATTGCTAATTAGTAAAATGTTAAGCCCTTAACAATAGGTTGTTTAAATTTCCAATATATTTATTCGATTTCAAGATATTTATATACAATATACAAATACAAGATATTTTTATACAAACTTTACCAGATGCTAAAAACGTTAATTTGACAAATCGAACTGGAAACAAATCCCTATGGGAATTTAATAAATTTTGTTATCAATGATTATTAACGTTGATTACGAATAACAAGATTTTAGTGGCAGTATATTTACGGATAATCTTACATATTCATTGATTGCGAATTTTTTCACAAACCACTTCAAAAAGTACTGGTAATTTGATATCAGTGATTGAAATGATTTGACAGATGCCATTAACACAACTGGCTACTACAGTTTTTTAACATGAAACTATTAAAAGGATATTAAAGGTGATAGTCTGTTCTTTGGAGACTATCCTCATTTTGCATTATAAGTTCTTGAACTCAAGACGGTTTTCACATCGCACTCATTTGAGGAGACTCATTTTTAAGCCTTATCGTTTTATCTAGCTCCGACGCACGTGTTAATAGGAAAGAAACTTTCAAAATGAATATGGTAGACATTTTCACATGACTTTAAGACAAACGAATCTGAAAGACAAATACCGTGCTATGCGTGTCACTCACATATCGCTTTTGATATTCTGATTGATTAATTAATGAGTCTTCCGGCGTTAGGCAATTTCGCCCAAAACTATAACACCCCAATCCCTAAATGTCATAGAGCCCAGAATTGTTCATAAAACGCTAAAAGCTAAACAAACCCAAAGCAAATGTCGTAACACCCAAATAATTTTTAAATAAAAAAACGCTCAAATTGTTAGTTGGCATTTTGCCCAAAAGAATTTTTAATTTTTAATTTGGGTTTTATAGAATAGGGTTTGGGCTTTTTAACATTTATTATTTAAGTCATTACAACGAAGCTTAACACTGTCATGGTTACCACATTGAATGTCATTTGATATTGCATTTAAGAGTTTCTAGTTTAAAATATGAAGAATCAACCAGATTTTTGGTAAACGTTATTTTCACAAAATTTCATAAAATGTCAAAACAGACAAAATTACGTTTAAACGAATTCAACTTGAACGAATATTAAGCATTATTTCGATAACACAATAAATTGAAGTATTTAACAAAATAATAAATTGTTAACATTTTCTTTCTTTCTTTCAGAAGAAATTCCAACCCTAGTAGCACCATGTAACGTTAATGATGAAGGTCGAGATGAGTGCATCAAAAATGAATTTCTCACCATAATTCCTTTGCTAAACGTGAGTATTCACCATCTATACTATCAACCACTACCTGTTACTTTTTTGTTAATAAAAATTGATTATGAATTTAATTAAAATTTGTTGAAAATTTCAGCGAGGAATTCCCGAATTGAATATGGAAGCAGTCGACCCATATTTCTTCAAGAAAGGAATTTTCCGTTATGCTAACGATGGAGTTCAAGGCGGTTTGTTGGTGAAAAATATGAACATCTATGGAATCAGTCGAATTCATGTACGAGATTTTATCAGTAACTTCACTGAAAACAATTTCATTGTTAAATTGAATGCAACATTGCCTAAGATCCAAGCTAGTGGTCAGTTTAAGGCTGATGTTAAGTTTGGAGGCTTGAGACTAGTGCCAAAGGGACTTTTCAACATAACAATTGGTTAGAAAAAAAAATGATGGAATAATAGTTAATGGGGTTTTAATAATTTTCTTTCCATAAAATTGTTTAGATAACATCAAGGCGAGTATTTTAACAGATGGTGCAATTCAAGAAACTGAAGTTGGCCGTAGAGTTCAATTAAATAAGCTCGATGCTGATATTAGTGTGGGTCATGCTCGAATTGCAGCTAATGGAATTTTCTCCGACACAAACTTAAGTATGCATAATTTTTTCCCTCCTCCCTAAAAGAGTGAAATTTATATCTTTCAATTTGTTTGTCCATTTAGATGCTATGATCTTAAATTTGGTAAATGAAAATCTACCAGAAATCATTCGAGTTGGAATTCCAGCGACCCGTGACCAATGGGCACCAATAATTGTTGAACATTTGAATGGATTCTTTGCGAAAGTACCAATTGATAAACTCATCTCGTTGGCATGATTTGGCGGAGGAAAAACTTTATTTTATTTTCTCATTTATGTAGACATGTAAAAACAGTATTTTGTTTTAAGCGTTCATCATTTATTTACACAAATTAAATTAATTTATTTATAACAACAAAACAACATTTAGCGTATAAGGACAAAGAATTTTTATGTATATTTTTGTATGTGATACAATGAAAATGAAAATAAAATGAAATGAAAGTTTAAAATGTTGTGTTTCAAATAAAATAAAAAAAGTATTTGGGATACACACTGATAATTTTCGATTCGTGTCTGTCTGTCAATTGGGTATTTCTTAAAGTTTAATAAAATATTAATATCAATGTTTTGAATAAGAAAAAAAATGTTAAGTCAATATTAGTGGAAAATCAAGTTTTTTTGAAACATTTTTGAATTGGATTTTCTAAAGAAATACATATCTATAATGTTAACAACAATGACAAGAACGAAAGTCCATACCTTAATTTTTTCCGAGGTATTCCAATCGAAATTGATTTTTTACCAATTTTTGATTTAAATTTTTTTTTGTTTTAATTGTAAAAAAAACGTTAATTGTATTCTTTTTAGAAATTGTACAAATGTGGCATCATGTCACATCATGTCAACCAAATGTTCCACTTAAATGTTTATACAGCTTTAGTATAATAAGCCCACATTTTTTTAAAGCCCTTTCTACATCTTTTGATGTCATTGTCTGTGAAACAAAATTTATTAGAAGGCGATATCTCCGCTAGTTCTTCAGATATGACCAAACAAAAGAGGTATCCCAAACTTACACATACACATATCTATAAAAAACCTTTGATTTAGATTCTACAGACCTTGAAACATCGAGAAATGTCAAAATGTTCAATTCGACAAATCGGACCAATTACATTAACTTCGAAAGTTAATAAAACTCAAGTTTAATCTAATTTTTTAGTTTTTCAGAAAAAATTATGTTTTTTTTCTGGTACACGTTCTAAATTTGAATTTCACATTAAGATTTGTCTAACATCAGAGTTTTTTTTTAACCAGCCCATTTTGAAAAAACTTAAAACAACCAAAAATGGTCTTTTTAAAGCTTAGTTAAAACACAACGGGGCGTATTCATAGGGAATTACTAAAGTCGTTATTTCTTGATCTATAGTTTAAGACTTGTTAGTTAAATAAACACAACTCTTATTCATAGTTAATTTTCCAGCTTTGTTTAGTAGAACCCCAGGTGAAGGTTGTATTCTACTACAATTATACTCAAAATGACAGGTCAAAGCAAAAAAATAATGTTATATTTTCAAACTTTTTATTTTGCGCTGTCATTCCTTAAATTGGATGTCGAAAAAAGTAAGTAAAACAAAACTATTTAATATAAAATCAAAAAAAAAGCAACTAACAACGGTATATAATATTTTAGATGAACAACATTGAAGATATAAAACGCGAACGGCAAGAAAACTGGTCTTCAATTGCGGTATCAATCGACATTTTTCATATTTACGTACAAGCTTTTCAATACCCGTGTTTTGTTGGCAAATCTATCCATAGTAAAGTAGGATTTTACACGAATAACAAAAACAATATCCATAGTATGAATATCACCGATAAAAGTTAGAGTAGAATTTCACTATGGATAGGTTTTTGACATTTATACGAGTCTCGAATGGATCTTATGTGATTTTGTTTTGCATTTGTATCTCGATGGCTGTGTTCGTTGAGTAGTTGTGCATTTGGAATCATGTGTGTTTTTCATTGGGGAAAAAAATCAATCTATTACTGTTGATATTATTTAGTTTTGTTAGTGAAAATGGACTATCTGGTCTTATTTTGCAAGAGAAAACAATAGAAAAGATATTTATGTTTTGCTATGTTTCCAACAAAGGTTTATCTCAGTTTAGATTAAATAAATCTTTTTGGTGTTTCCACCGCATAAGAAGATTTAAAAATGATTAAGTTTGACAGCATTTTCTGAAATGCAAATGGTGTTTAGATGTTTCTTATGAAGTGCAAGTGAGATAGTTTGATTCATGTTAAACAATGAAAAACTGAATAGTTCAGCACCATATAGGAATATGCTACCTACTCCATGTGCAATTTTTTTTTTAATTTGATTAAAACAAAACTATATTTTTTGTACACAAACATGCAAATAAACAGACCATAACGCATTATCTGTAAAACCAACCCCTCCACATAGGTTTTTCTCCACAAATTTCCGATTCCCGACCGGAATCGAGCGAATCAAGCTCATTTCAACTCGATTCAGGTATATAAAGAATTTAGGCGAGCTTTAAGCTCGCTTCAACACCACATGTTAATGTAGTAGTCTACAAACAAATCCCCTTATTGCAGTTTTTATTTTATTTCAAATTGTTTGGTTAAAACTTTGAAATCGATTTTCACATTACACAGACGTATTTTCTTGATTTTTATAGTCAACTATCAAAAATCAGATTACAAGATTTCACCCCTGGTCTGAATTTCGCTATTTTTTTCGAATTTTTTGATAAATTATTCTGGCAAATATTCAGTTGTATCAACTTTCAAATATAAAAACCGCGACTACTGCGGATCGTTTTGTTGGCAATTTCTCACTTTACTATATATGGAATACGAAAAAAACGCACTTAATTCACAAACAAAAAATTAAATATGACATTTGGCTGTGATAATAACTACTTAAACACAGCATTTCCTATGTTTATATTTAAACGCCAGGTTAAGCCCTAAGCTTAGGTTTAAATTTATTTATAAATAGCCTAAACTCTGGCTTTGCTTAGTAACAACTTAGCAAGAGTTTATAAAACATCTATGATTATGCCCCAACATGTATCAAAAAAATAAATTTTGTGTTGATTTTGGCAAAAAACAAATCTTTGAATCCATTTTAACTTATGTTAGTTTCTCGAAATTCTCACTAATTTTAAGACTTCATTTGACTCTACATGAAGCTTTAAATAATCTTGATTTAAATGCTATGGTGGTTTTGAAAAATACTTTTTGGAGTTCACTTTTTGTACTGATTTCGAATCTGAACTTTGATTTTAAATATCTGCTTAAATTTAAAAAATACCCGCTTTTAACATTATTTTTATATTTTTGCAATATATGTGTTGTAACCTTATTTAGAAGACGGATTTGTTACAAAAACAAACACTTCTTTTAAACTGTTTTGCCTTTTATTTTAAAAACCATTTTATGTAAAAGAGGTGAAATCTAACAACTTGTTTTTCCAAAATTTCATGAAATACTAAAAATATTTCTACTGAATATTGAAGATAGAGATTAAAAAAAATTGTATATGGATGTAAAACATGGTTTGTTGTTCATGAACAGTCGAATTTGCTGTCTAAAAAACTTAACTTAACTTTTCACGACATTGAGACAAGGCTTAACTATTTATTTTGGTGGTAAGTCCTATTTTCTATTCGAGTATGATTGCTATTTATAGTCTAGGAAAATTAAATAAAAAAATGGCCTTACTTCGAAATAATTCTGACAAAGCTGAATTTTGGTGGAGAGCTTTAATTTTACGACCTGAGCACTCCCCATTTTGGACTGAAGCAAGAAATTTTAAAAAAACTATAGATTTTTTTTGAAAAAAAAGTTGTAAATACATGCACATGTTGTAGTTCTAAAGAAAAAAGATTGTAACAATTTTTTTCGTACAGTAAATAGATTTGGAGAAACATGATGGAAAAAATAAAAAAAATACCTGTTTACTTGTGACATATAGGAACTATATGGCAAATATTTCATTCCTAAGAAATTTCGAACTAGAGATTTTGGGTGTATTCATAAACGCAGAAAATCTGCGCTAGTACAATCGCATTTATTTTCTGTCTGATGCATTTGTGAACGCACTCCCAATGCAGAATGTCTGCAGTAAACAAAAAGGTCTGACTTAGTCCGATTTGTATGTAAACAGAGTTCATAAACTTCAGAGAAAAATGGCTGCCAAACAAAACAAAATGGCTTATTCGCTTTGTAATATTAAAAGTTTAATGTTGTTAGTTGCCAACACAGTACTTTCATCATCCCTTTAAAAACAATAATTTAAATTATTTTTATCAAAAAATTAACAAAATATTTTCCATTACTTACATTCTTTACGAGTCAGTGCTGCTTCGTCCTTCTGTTTGTTGTAAAAATTATTTTAATAATTCTTGCTCTTTCTGCAGCCAAAAAAAATCAGCTGCACAATCTGCCGAAGCTGACGACAGTCTGACGTTTATGAACGGTAGGTACTGCAGTTCGACTAGGTTAGTTCGATCGAAGATCTGACTTTATGAATGCAGATAACGCAGTTCTTAGTTAGGTTGACGTTTATGAATACACCCTTTAATCACATTTATGACATTACGATGGTAAAGAAGTCGAAAAAAGTGGGTCACCGATTTCGTCCGTCTGTCTTTCTGCCCTAATATTTTGTTTCTTGTCTACTTCTTTCATAAAAAAAAAACGTATTTTTCTATTGCTTCAGAAGGGTATTCGCCATAGAACCGTTATTTTTTTTATAAGTTTTGTCAAGAACTAATGAACCGATTTCAATAACTTTTTTCTTTGCAAGCAGATGATTGAATATCTCGAAATAAAAAAATAATTTTTTAACAAAAATTGAAAAAATTGTATGTATGTATGTACACAAAGTTATTTTTAAAAATCGCTCTCTCTCTCTCTCTTGATTCTTTTGACACAGGAGCAATTTCGCGCGACCCAGTTTGGCATTTTATTTTTAGCTGTAAGCATTTTTTATTGGGTTATATCTGAAAAAATATTTTGTTTTAAATTACAAAGTTTTAAAGTGGTACTGTTAGGGGAACGCTGCCAATTTTCACACCCAAACAAATTAAATAAAAAACCAACATCAAGCCATACAAATTTTTGTCAGCATATTGCGTTAAAGTTTCAAGTACAAAATTGGGCTCGATGAATATCTAATTTTCTAGGACTATTAGGGGAAAAACAAATACACTACCAACCACTAGGATGAGGCCACACATTATGGAATCGAATTTCGCCTTTTGTAGGTGGTGGAAGTGTTTTACCCGGAAACTTTTACTATAATCGAAAATTAGAAACGAGCGTTTGAATTTCACAATATCAAATAATGAACTACTGAAAAAGCGTATACATAACTGCTCCACTGGGATGAGGCCATTCCGAATATTTCTGTGCGGGAGATTACAAGAGCGATCTTTTAAAAACTTTTGTATGGAATATCTAAAAGAGTGTTAAAAACAACTGTTTTTAATTTAAATTAAAACAAGGAGATTTAACAGAACCAAGAAAGTTGTAAGAAATCATATTACTGATCCACAAAAATATAGAAAAGTCAAAAAGGTACATGGCAAAAACAAGAACATCATGAGAAAAGCGGTTAATTCTACGGCTTGTCTCAAATTCCACTCTGCCAGGGACTTAAATGAGGACCAAAAGCTGAGTATAAGCCAGAATAACAATAGTTCAAGGGATAATACAAAAAAGGGATACTATTCAGAGGCGAAAACTTAAAAATATAACTGTTTTGAAGCAAGTATATTAGGATCATTGGATGAATTTTACAAGAGAGCATGCTACTTGGAGCAGTATGTTTTTTGTCCCCAATAATGAACGGGAAATACTATAAATGGTTGCTGGAAGGGTCATTTCCAAAAATGAAAACCATTTTTGGACTTCTGCCTTCGATTTTCCAAAAAGACAATGCCCCCATTCACACTTCAAGGGTTGTTAGAGGTTGAATTTAATCAAAAGACGTGGATCTTTAGCCATGGCCCCCATATTCAGCGAACTTAAAGAAGGACAAATTTTAAACAAACAGAGAAAGTAATGTAAAATTATTATTTTTATAATTTACCGTTAATAGGTATTGAAGAATATAAACTTTGTCTCCACATACTTTTAGGATTGATTTTGTCTGTGTTTTTTAATAAATACTTTTATTAAATCTTCCCTAAAATATACTATGATTTGAACTTTCAGGCACTGCTCTTTTAATGTTGCATATGTTTTGATGCAAACTTTTTAAATCATGGTTTATTAACTTCCCATAGGAAGTTATTGTAATGGGTCCGATTTGACAAATTGAAAATTTTGACATTTCTCGACGTTTCAAGGTTCCTAGAGTCGAAATAAAAGATTTTTAGAAAGATGTCTGTGCGTGCGTGTGTACGTACGTCCGTACGTCCGTACGTCTGTACGTCCGTACGTCCGTACGTCCGTACGTCCGTACGTCCGTACGTTCGCGACGTTTTTTTCGTCGTCCATAGCTCAAGAACCAGAAGAGATATCGACTTCAAATAAATTTTGTTATACAGATAATAAGGCAGAAAGATGCAGAAAGGGCTCTCAAGAAAATTGCGTGGGTGGTTTTTTTACCATAGCAGTTTAAAAAAAAGGTGAAAATTTTGGTTAACCCTAAATATCTCATGAACCAATGACGCTAGAGACTTGAATTAAATTTTATATTATATATTGTAACGTGATACAAAACAATTATATTTTTGGAAAAAAATTCAATTAACGGTTTTTTTTATAAATCAAAAAAACTGAAAAAAAAAATTTGTCACTTCGAAAATTTTACGACTAAAATATGATTTCATTTCCAAAACAATTTTGTGCAATGAAGAATAATGTTTTTGACATCTGTTAAAATTTTGAGAAAAATCGAATTGACAGTTTTTTTACAAAAAATAATAACCTAAGAAAAAATAAAAAAAAAGTTGGTAAAAATTGATTTTTGACTCAAATATCTTTTCAAGACTTTGAGATATTGGCTTTAAACTACTTTTATCTTTCAAAAAATATTGTTTTCAACATTCAGTAAAATTTTGAAAAAAAATAGAATTGACAGTTTTTTTACAAAAAATTAAAAACCGAAAAAAAAAATTTAATAAAAGTTGGTAAAAATTGATTTTCGACTTAAATATCTTTTCAAAAATTTGAGATTATGGCTTCTAACTAATTTTAACTTATAAGAAATATTGTTTTCAACATTAGGACAAATTTTGAGAAAAATCGAATTGACAGTTTTTTTACAAAAAATAAAAACCTAAAGAAAAAAATTAATAAAAGTTGGTAAAATTTGATTTTCGGCTCAAATAGCTTTTCAAAAATTAAAAATATTGGCTTCAAACTTATTTTATTTCACAGAAAATATTGTTTTTTATATTCAGTAATTTTTTTATAAAAATCCAACAGTCCGTTTTTTCATAAAAAAAATAAAATCTACAAAAAATAAAACGCAAATTTGGTAAGAATTGATACATTTAGACAAACTTTTAAGCAAGACAAATCGATAGGTGGGATGGGAAGTTATCAGTGTGGGTCGCATCCCAGCCTCTTTTTATTTTCTATAGTTTGAGAGGCTCTGTAGCATGTTTTACTAATAAAAGGAAATTTGTATAATACCACAGATAAGAAACTATATAAACTATAGTTTCTTATCAGTGATAAATATCTAAGGTTTTATCGCTAAAAGTACTTAAAAAATCATTGCAATTTTTTTCTTTAAAATTTGTCGGAACCCTTTTATTTTCAATACAATTAAAAGAACATAAAGATAACACTATTAAGAGAGATGGATTCAAACTTAAAAAAGATTCCAAAAACGTTTCTTTAAATGAGCTCAAAATGAATCCTAACGATTCGAATTCGAAAGATTTTTTCTTTCAGATTTCTGAATTAACCAACACCACTGGAATTGTTCTTTTTTTATTCCAAATTGGGAAAAAAGAAATCTCTTGGTATACGTTCTTAAAAAATATGATGTCTTCCTGGAACTTCCTGCTTGGTCAAACTAAGAATTTAGGCTAGATGCTAGGTTGGGTGTATGCAAAGTTTGTTTTGCATTTAAAGAATTTTATTTAACAATTAAAAATTCCCTCTTAGTTTGTATTGTTCTTCAACTTTTTACACTGTCTTATGCGAACAAAAAAAAAATTTGAATTAAGTTGATACTTGATGATTAAATAATTATTCAATCAAAAGTAAAATCATATAATTACCAAGTTTAATACTTTAAGAACCTTAATAAACCCCATCCACTATTCTTCCGAATGTGGAATAACTGGTCAATCGAACAAAAATGAATCCTTTAGCATTAAATAAAAATAGCCTTGACTTCCTTCCTCAATTGATGATATTTCAACAATACATAATAGTAAATTATATTAATAGACCCTTCAGATTTCTTGTCAAACCAGACATAAATTGAACGAAATTTATAGCCATGGTCAGTCTCAGACAACAAACGACAGACAGAAACAGATTGTCACTAATTGTCAATTATGATTTTTCAATTCAGAACGGGTTCCAAAATTACTATACCAATTACAATCACAAAAAAAGAACTAAACAAAACTAAATTAAAAATCATAAGGAACTCCTCCGAATAATGAAGTGGTGGCGGCTAAGAAAAACAACAACCTCGGCGGCGGCGGAAGCAGCGGTGATGATTGTGATCTGTCATTTCTGTGACAGGTTCTGATCGAATATTGTTTATTATATGCCCCGAGGGTTTTATCGAAATAATGGATAATACAATATGACAACTTCACAACAATTGACCAAACTTTGAACAATACGGGGCAACCTTCTTTATGATTCTTATGCGCTACAATTAAATATATACACAAATAAATCTTTCAGGAAATATAATTTGTTCATAAATAGCCTCCAGGGTTAACAAAAACCAAAAAATAAAACAACAACACCAAAACGAACAAGAAAAGTAGTGTTGAAAATTCTATATAGTGGTGAAGGATGTGGGAGTTGTCTCTTTTGTTTGATAAGTGTTTTTAGAAGTGTGATAATTGAATTTGGTGATGATGATGATTATGATGTTTTAAGAAAAGTAGGCTGAAGGTCATAGAACCATAATGTGTCGCATTTGTGAAGGTTCATATTTATACAAATGTTTCAACACAAAATGATTGACTGAAGTGTGTCAGCAAATCTTGTTCTTTGAAATTTCTTTTGTGAGAGATTGGAACAAAAGGACTTCAAAAAAGTGAGTGTAGGAAATTTTTAACACATTAGTCACTCCTTTCAACAAAATTTCAGTAAACAATGTCCAATGGTTTAAAAAAATCAAAAATGATTATCTATTTATATGTTGCAAACTATGCCGTTTAAAAAAAAAAAACATTTTTGAAGTGTGTATTTTAAAAATTTCTAAAAAGTTCATTTGTTTTGAATACAATACAAAATAAATAGATTTTCATTTTGAATCAAATTTGTTCAATGCAACTTTTTATTTTTTAATTTCCCATAGGAAGTATTGTAATCAATCCAATTTATCGAATTAAAAGTTTTGACATTTCAAGGCCCCTAGAATCTAAATAAAAGATTTTTAGAGAGATGTCTGTTTGTGCGTGTGTAAGTACGTTCGTACGTTCGGGAAGCGTTTGTTCGTCGTCCATATCTCCAGAACCAGTAAAGATATCGATTTCAAATAGAAATTGGGCTCAAGGGTAAACTAATGGGCATTCCTAGCAGAACGGGTATTACGGTTGAATTGTTTAAGGGGAGGAATGCTACTGGCTATTTCACTAGAGCATTGTTTATAAAAATATCGATAAAACAATGACAGGAATGATACCTTGCGACGGTGCTTAAGAGAAGCAAATGTCTCGGTAAAAGAACGATCTTCTATCATTTTAAGAGCTCTTTTTTAATTTTTTCCTGAAGACTCAAGTACGTCAGTGGCGCACCAGCCTAAATGTGACAATTATACTAGAGTTTTGGATGAATAAAAGCTTTGTAAATTATAGCCAGATCAGAAGGGGAAAAAACTTCTTGCATCGCGTCGGAAGAAACCTAAAAACTTAGCAGCATCTTTGGCGATGTCAAATATATGATCACTTCACAACAAGTGGTTTGTAATGCATATACCTAGGACTTATAGTTGTTCAGTCTCCTCGATGCAAGTACCACTCATGGAAAGTGGCATTGGGGGAGAGTTACGCCTTTGCGACAGTAGGCAGCATTGAGTTTTTGAAGCATTAAATTCTACACAGATTCCCCATTGGACAATGCTGTCAAGATCGGAATTCAATGAGTTTATCATACGCCACCGGTGATAGTCCACATCCGAAGAACAAGGATGAGAATCTAAAAACGAATATGAAAAGCTTTCATCTGTCATCACTGTCATCAGCGAAACAATTTAGTGGGTTAGAAGTTACAGACAAAAGATCATTTATAAAAATAAGAAAGAGCGTCGGAGACAGAACGGAGCCCTGGGGCACACCAGCGTTTATTGTGTGAATATCAGATTTGAACCCGTCTAATACTACTTGAACAACAAAGAAGAGATTCATCAATACCAAAAGCACGCATTTTCGATAAGAGAGCTTGATGCCAAACTTTATCAAATGCCTTTGAAACATCAAGTGCAATAGTATTACTTTCTCCAAAACGATGTAAAGATTTGTTGCACTGTTCAGTGAGATAAACCATGAGACCACCAGTAGACCTATTGCAACGAAAGCCATACTGCTGGTCATTAAGAAGCTTTCATTTTTCAAGACATTTCTTAAGCTGAAAATTTATCAGCGTTTTCATGACCTTAAAAAGAACGAACGTAAGCGCAATTGGACGATACTTAGAGGAGGAAGAGGATTCGCCTTGTTAACGGAAAAACAATCTGTATTTTTCGGCGCCGTGAAATAAAGCCAAGTGAATTAAGGCCAAATTTCAAGATTTGCACTTTTTCACTTTTGTAATGTGTATTAAAGCCACTTTTCAACAGTTAGTCTTGCTATAATTAAACAAAGTGAAATAAAGCCAAATTGGTTTTATTTCCATTTCAACAGATACTTTGCATACGCAAAAACGATACAAAACTTTAAAGAATTGTTTTTGACTCATGTATTATGAGTAAAAAAGAAAGATATTGACTTTAAATTTGTTTGTCTCGCACAAAATATTTTTGTCAATACATATTTTGTAATCGACAGACGGACAAGGATGGGAAGTTATCAGTGTGGGTCACTTCCCTGAATCTTTTTTGTATTTGCATTAGTTTTCGTTAAATTTTGTTTGATGTAAATAATGTTTACTTTTGATTTAATCTATTTTTAATTTAAATAATTTTTGTGTTGCATGCATTAATGTAAATAATAAACTATTTCTTAAGCTTTCGATTCAATTCTTATTCCATAATTTTGTTTATAATGGTTGGTTTTTTAGACGTGGGGTTATCAATCTGGCAATACTTTTTTGGATTTCAGTTTTTTTGACAGCTGTCACTTGATTTATGCTCAGTTTGGTTGTCATTTCATAATGAATAGACTTACTCCTGCACAACACCATGGAAGAAAATATTTGGCACGTTATTGCTCACATACGGCTTTAATTGCTGCAAAAAGTGGTCGAAAATTGAGTCATTTTCCCGAAATCATTTTGAAAACATAATGTTAAACACTTACGAGTATCTTTATATTTAGGTTAAATTCTTGGTCATACCATTAAATTATATGAGTCTAATGTCTTCTTGAAAACCACACGTCTTAAAAAATAACTTTTATATGTACATTGTTTGTGAAATAAAAGAGCTGTGTTAATTTCATTTTATATCTAAAGGGTGATTAAATTTTTACGACCTATGTTGCATGTGGGCTAAACCTATTCATCAGTTTTTGTTCTGCATTTTAAAGGGTGATTTTTAGGTATTATCTTTTTGGCAACACTGGCTTAAACAGGTGAATCCGTCCGTATCCGAGGCTTGTTGGTGCTTCGCAACTAGAAAATTTTTACGTGGTCAGGAAGTCACCCTGACGGCACAACCCCCAACCTGGAGGGCCAGATCCTTAGTATAACTCCAAGGACAGGGAGCCGGATAAACCGCTCCTTATAGGCCTGGGCTCCGAATAAGTCGTAGAAGCCCTATAAGGTGTTCACTAAGTAGTTCAGCCTTACTGGAACTGTAGACGCCACCGTTGATTCCATCTCGAGAATTCGTCCGCTGCCGTCTGGATAAGGAGAGGTGCCTTAGTGGAAACACCTCTCCCCCCCTCTCTCGTTTGCTGCCCCCAACAACTTTCCACTGGGGTTAGAACCCAATCTCCAGTTGAGGTACTAGGCACCCGATGTTCACCACGGGGAGGTGAGAGTAGGAGTTGATAGACAGAGGTGGGTTTTGAGAAAAAACCTGTGGACGCTTGTGTCCTCTTGAATGCACATGTCTACCATTTGAACATCACCACCTTAAGTAAGTAAGTAAGGCTTAAACAGGTGACGCACGTTTCGTGTTTTGTTTCATGGTCAAACATCTTCAGTTTGGTCTATAATTTAACCATGAATCGTCTTACAAACTGACAAAACTTCTAAATTATTGAATTTTATTATCAAAATGCGTGCTCTGTTAAGAAAGTTCATCGCGCGCTTCTTCCATTTTATGGTCAGTTTAATCGACCCACTGAAGCGGCTATTCGGGCTATTGTGACTAAATTTCGCACCAAATTTACATTTTTGGACATTAAACCACCAACACGCTTACGTAGAGTGCGAACTGAAGAAAATATCGCAGCTGTATCGGCCAGTGTTAATGATGACCATCAATTATCGATTCGTCGCCGTTCGCAGCAATTGGGCCTCTGTTACTTAACAACTTTTGTGGAAGGATTTACATACATAGGTGTGATGCCTTTCAAAATACAGCTGGTGCAAAAATTGAAGCCGAATGACCTACTGCAACGTAAAATTTTTGGTGAATAGGCTCTTGGAAAGTTGGCCCAAGGTCCACTTTTTTACCGAATAATTGTGTTCAGCGACGAAGCTTATTTTTGTCTCAATGGGTACGTAAATAAGAAGTGTAATTACAGTCGATTTTGGAGTGAATATCAGCCAGAATCATTGCAAGAGCTACCAATGCATCCAGAAAAAGTCACAGTATGGTGCGGTTTATGGGCTTGTGGCACCATTGGACCGTACTTCTTCAAAGATGATGCAAATCGTAACGTAACTGTGAATGGTGAGCGCTACTGTGAGATGATATCCAATTTTTTTTTGCTCAAAATGCAAGACTTTGACTTGCATTACATGTGGTTTCAACAAGACGGTGACACATGCCACACAGCACGCGCAACAATGGACTTATTGAGAGGCGAGTTCGGTGAACATTTCACGTTCGGGACCGGTCAATTGGCCGCCTAGATCGTGCGATTTAACGCCTTTAGACTATTTTTGTGGGGCTATGTTAAAGCTCGTGTCTATACGGACAAGCCAGCTTCAATTGACGCATTAAAAGACAAAATTGAAGAATTTATTCGTGAGATACCGGGCGAAATGTTGGAAAGAGTATGCCAAAATTGGACTAAGCGGATGGACCATTTGAGGCGCAGTCAAGGTCTATATTAGCATGAAATAATCTTCAAACATTAAATTATACGGACCGTACTATCAATTCAAATAAAGATTTCATGCATTTGGTGACGTGAAATAGTACCAAATAAAATAACACCAAATTTCAAATTTGGCCTTATTTCGTTGTTCAAAACGAAATAAAACCAATTTGGCTTTATTTCGATTTATAAAAAGAAATAAGGCCAAAAAAATAATGGAAACAACGATGAATATTTTAAAATTAAATTTCACTTTTTTACATATACAAAACACGCAAAAATGGTTGATTTATTGTCTAGAATAGCTACTTTTGCTAAAAAGTTTTTTTGAATTGATAACACGGCGCGGCGCACAGTGGTTCGGTTTGTATGGGAGAGCGGAAAAAAGTCTGTTAAATCTGAACGGTTCAACGGATTAAAATGAAATTTGGCAAACATGTTTAGATTAGTCTTTTACATATTTGGTCAAAATTTGGTTGAAAAAAAAAATTATAAACAAAGTTATTGACGTTTTTGTAAAATTTGAGGGTTTTTGATTTTTGTATGGGAGAGCGGAAAAAAATTTGTAAAATCTGAACTATACGCGCGGCGCGCGTACTAACAGCAGCATGCCCCCCTGCAACCCCCCTACTTGGGATCACTATAGGATTTGGGGTGGGTGCGAGTTTGGGTATATGCAAAGAACTTTTGCATTTGAGCACTAAAATCAAAGAAATTCCCAACAAATAAAAAACAAGTATTGCTCACAGTTATGAAAGAATCACAACGCATTCGTGTTCTTTGCATATACCCAAACTCGCACCCACCCCAAATCCTATAGTGATCCCAAGCAGGGGGGTTGCATACCTAGCTGTTAGTACGCCGCGCCCTGCTATCAATTCAAAATAAACTTGTTTTAGGCTCCAATTTCAAAAATTTCAATCGGGCAACAAGTATCTGCCATTTTTCAACTTTTTTAATTAATAATAATTTTACTTTATGTTTTTTCCTAATTCTGCAAAATTTTAAATCGAAACAATGCCAAATTGCTATTATTTTGTTTTCTAAAGCGAAATAAACCCAAATTGAAAATTTGGCCTTAGGTATATGACAAAAAGGTGACGTGAAATAACGCCAAATGAAATAAAGCCAAAATCAAAAAATTTGGCGTTATTTCGTTTTTGAAAACGAAATAAGGCCAAATTTTCAATTTGGGTTTATTTCGCCTTAGAAAACGAAATAATAGCAATTTGGCATTGTTTCGATTTAAAACTTTGCAAAATTAGAAAAAAACATAAAGTAAAATTATCTTTTGTTTTCTCTCTATGCTAAATTAAATTCTTTATTCAATTTTGGGAATTACAAAATTCGGTAATTGTCTAGAATAGCTACTTTTGCTAAGAACATAGAAAAAAAAATTCGGAAAATAACCAAATTATTTATATTATTTTTTCGTAAACTTTAATAAAAAATCGGGGGAAGTGCAATTTTACAACAATTTTTTTTGTTATTAATTAAAAAAGTTGAAAAATGACAGATACTTGTTGCTCGATTGAAATTTTTGAAATTAGAGCCTAAAACAAGTTTTTTTGAATTGATAGCACGGCGGCGTACTAACAGCTAGTTATGTAAGGGGGGGCATGCTGCCCCCCTGCAACCCCCCTGCTTGTGATCACTATAGGATTTGGGGTGGGTGCGAGTTTGGGTATATGCAAAGAACACGAATGCGTTGTGATTCTTTCATATAGTGATCCCAAGCAGGGGGGTTGCAGGGGGGCGCAGCATGCCCCCCCTTACATACCTAGCTGTTAGTACGCCGCCGCCGTGCTATCAATTCAAAAAACTTTTTAGCAAAAGTAGCTATTCTAGACAATAAATCAACCATTTTTGCGTGTTTTGTATGTAAAAAAGTGAACTTTAAAATTTTTTTATTAACTTTTGAATTTTAAAATATTCGGCGTTGTTTCCATTATTGTTTTGGCCTTATTTCTTTTTATAAATCGAAATAAAGCCATATTGGTTTTATTTCGTTTTGAACAACGAAATAAGGCCAAATTTGAAATTTGGTGTTATTTCATTTGGCACTATTTCACGTCACCTGACAAAAACACTTTTAGAATAGTTTGATTTAAGTAATTATTAGCAACACAGGGTGATAAAGATTATTTTCTAAGACATACATACAACAAAAGAAAGAAAAAACATTTTCTGAGACAACAATATATTTTAATAATTTATTTTTTAATTGATTTAAAAAAAATCTAAGTTAAAATCTAATTATTATACTTAAAGCCTTGTTTTTTTTGTATCACCCTGTTTGAAATGAATAGCAAAAGCCTTGCCATTGACCAAGCACCAAGGTAGCAAATTAGTTTGAGACGCAAAAATACATATCTGCGCACGCTTTACATTACACAAACAAACTATATTTCTGTCGCATTTAAAAATTTGCGTTATACACGCAAAGCAAAAAACTAAAAGCCACATGCCGCCGCTGGCCGTCTTATCCCACATAGCTATCAAGCCTCTAGGGAATACCTAAGTAATGGGTTACCTTCAATTGCAAAGCAGCCTGATCGAATTATTGAATCTTTCTCTTGGGTTTATCGATGACAACCACGACACTGACAACGACAACAGCAACCAGCAACCAGCAACGACGACAATGGTGATGACAACGACATCAACAGCGGCAGCAGCAATCAGGAGAACCTAAGAGTAACCACAAGAAGCTCCGTTTTATGTATGTGGCCAGATTCAAGTTCATTATAGTTCCATCCACGAACGCTGACGGTTCGCAATATCCAAAGTATCTGAGTGCTGAGAATAAATTCGACGCCTCCGCCGCCGCTCGTAGCCGTAGCAGCCGTATCTACAATCTACATATCTCTGGAGTGGAGTAGGTTGCATTATCATTGGAAGTAACAACATATTGTAATTATGTCCACCTCGTAGAACGACCTTCACCTTACGCAGAGACTGTTGATTCAAGAACAAATTGATAGCAACAACAATTTAAACGTTCTATAACTATACACCGAGTCAGGTACTTCACTACTATACTACCTGGTGCCTTCGCCCATACTCTCGATCATCAGAAGCTCAATTTTAATATCGAATTGAAAGTGTTTTTGTATTCTTGTTGTTTTCGTTGGCAGTGGTTCTTAAGATCTCGCGTTTAAGCCAATGGAATAGTTATTATCCGTGCACAGAGACAATTTGTTCGATTACTTTTTTACGGTTTGTCAATATCGCGCGGTAGAGAATTTTTAATTCTTTAATTTAAATAAATTTTTGAGTCTTGATAAATTCGGGAGCAATAAAACTTGCCATCACAAGTGTACTTTATATCCATGTACTTTGTTCTAGTAGCCACTTGACTATTGGATCAATGAACTTGTAATATTATCGCTCGCGTACATACTTATAAATAAACTTGTGTGGATGATAATTATATTGAATCTTGAATTTTAGACATACGCACTTGAAATACCAAAAACAAAATAAAATCGTTATTTTTTTCCGATCCAAGCATAAATAATTTTTTTTTTTTCACTTATAAACAAAAGAAATTAGTGAGAAACATGAATAGTTTTGTAAAGTGGTTAAATTGTGTGATAGTTTTGACTTTGATCCTGGATCTGGGGAATTGTGCAAGTAACACTACGCAATCGGAGGACGATGATGATACAGTTGTTGTAGAGGGTGAGTGAACAAAATATTGAGATTTTCAAGAACTGAAATTCAATGTAATCCGATTAAGCTTCTAGTATCTTGAACTTACGAAAATTGTATTTAAAAAGGATTCGGTTTTAAATTTTTAAATTAGTCTATTTTTTTGTACTTAATACTTAATTTACGTGTTTTTATGCTTGTTTTTTTCCGAATTTTATAAAACTTTAATCCTGAATTTTTAGGATTCTAAGAGACAATCTCATATAAATTGAATTTTAAATAGGGCTTTAGTGTAAAAGTAAATGTTATTTTGAAATTGAGATTTTTTAGTTATGCTATGTATATCTTTGAAGTATATCACATTAAAATCCACATTAATCACCACTTTTTAACTTCTCATAGGAAGTTATTGTAATGGCTCCGATTTGTCAAATTGAAAATTTTGACATTTCTCGAAGGTCCCTAGAGTCGAATAAAAGATTTTTAGAAAGATGTCTGTGCGTTCGCGACGTTTTTTTCGTCGTCCATAGCTCAAGAACCAGAAAATATATCGACTTCAAATAAATTTTGTTATACAGATAATAATGCAGAAAGATGCAGTTTAAAAAAAAGTAAACATTTTGGTTAACCCTAAATATCTCACGAACCAATAACGCTAGAGACTTGAATTAAATTTTATATTATATATTGTAATGTGATACCAAACAAATATATTTTTAGAAAAAAATCCAATTAACGTTTTTTTTTATAAATCAAACAAATTGAAAAAAAAATATTTGTCACCTCGAAAATTTTACGAATAAAAAATGATTTTATCTCCAAAACAATTTCGTGCAACGAAGAATAACGTTTTCAACATTCGGTAAAATTTTGAGAAAAATCAAATTGACAGTTTTTTTACAAAAAAAAATTAAAAACCTAAAAAAAAGAATAAAATTTAGTAAAAATTGATTTTCGACTCAAACAACTTTTCAAAAATTTGAGACATTGGCCTTAAACTAATTTTATTTTTTAAAAAATATTGTTTTCAACATTTAGTAAAATTTTGAAAACAATCGAATTGACAGTTTTTTTTTACAAACAATTAAAACCCTAAAAAAAAAATAACAAAATTTGGTAAAAATTGATTTTTGACTTAAATATCTTTTCAAAACTTTGACATATTGGCTTTAAAGTTTAAACTAATTTTATCTTATGAGAAATATTGTTTTCAACAAACTGAAAAAAAAATATTCGTCACCTCGAAAATTTTAAGAATAAAAAATGATTTTATCTCTAAAACAATTTTGTGCAACGAAGAATAACGTTTTCAACATTCAGTAAAATTTTGACAAAAATCGAATTAACAATTTTCTTAAAAAAATAAAAACCTACAAAAAATTAATAAAAGTTCGTAAAAATTGATTTTCGACTCAAATATCTTTTTTAAAAATAAAAATATTGGCTTAAAACTAATTTTACTCACAGAAAATATAATTTTCGACATTTAGTAAATTTTTTATTAAAATCCAACAGTCAGTTTTTTTCATAAAAAAAATTAAATCTACAAAAAATAGTACGCAAATTTGGTAAAAAATATGTTCGGTTCTCGATATCTCGTGAAAAATAGAAGGTAATGACTTTAAATTTATTTCATTAATCCAATTTGTATTTGTTTATTTAAGAAATAAAAACTTTTAAGAAAATTGGTAAAAACTGGTTTGCGACTAAAAATCTCGTTAACAAAAACTGATTTTAAAATCAAACTATTTCATTATATGCAAAATATTGTTGGTAATTTTTAAGAAATAAAACACCAAAGACGGGATGGGAAGTTATCAGTGTGGGTCGCATCCCAGCCTCTTTTTGGATATATTCGTACAAAACTTTATGAAAATGGATAGAATTTTTTTCAACAACACAATAGTTTGGGATGCAACGCACACTGATAACTTTTTATTAGTGGCCGCTTAAACTTTTCAAATGGTATTTTTGTAAAAAATCAATTTTATCTTTTAATGCAATAAAAAATTTAAGTTTAAGCTATTTTCAAGATATTTATATCAAGATATAAATGAGAAGTTAGATGAATGCAGTAGTATTTTTAGTAGAACTTTGATTTTTGCAAGGAACACTGTCTTAAAATGTTACAAAATATCAGTAATTTTGCTTTTATATGTTTAGGTATACAATTCATAAATACTAAAACTACATTTTAATAAGTGGAGTGGTAAGATTTGTTGTAAAATATCTTAAGTTGACACAAACGATTTTGTTTTTTTGGTTAATATCGAATATAAAAACAACATAAGATATTTTACAAAAACCATTTCTGCCTATTATCTGAGAAATAAAATAAATTGATGTATAAGACGAATCTACTTAAGTTGTTTTACTTTTTGCAAAACCCTTTGAAGTAAACTTAAGCTATTTAACAAAAGGTCACAACTTTCTTGTTTTAAAAGATTTATCAACAAGGATATTGCGCCCAGTTTAAAGAAATAACTTGTTGTTATTCCTACTGAATTCAAACCCTTCTATAAAATATAAAAAAACATCTATGAATTTAATTACAAATAAATTGTATTTATTATCACAAATAATGGTCAAAATATACAAAATGTACAAAGGTTTTCGATTTCGTCAATCTATTAATTATTAGCATCTGCAGCGGGAACTTTTTCGCAAAGCTTCATCAATTCCCTGAAATAAAATGTAGCTCTAATAGCATACTCTTCCATTCGTAAATTTGTCTGCTTATAGCATTTGTATTCTTCTTCAGTAGCAACGTGTTGAATTTTCTCAATTCTTCGACTTTTTCGACAGGCAAAAGTATTTTTAACACGTCTCTCCTGTTCTTTCGAGCTTCTTTCTTTTTTTGGGAAATTTCGAGCCATATTGCTTCGATATTTACAAATATCTTCGTAGATTTCTTTGGGAATTATTGGCATGGTGTTGTGGCTATTTTCTAGTTCAATTAGTTCTTGTTTGATTTGTTGGACCGATATAGGTTCAGTTTTGATTTTTTTGGTATTAATTGGTTGAGTATTGATTCCGGAAGGTGGTGAATGTTGTGAGGGAATTGCGAAATCAATTGGTTCCGATTTGATTCTAATTCTATTATCAGCAGTGAATATAGTTCCATTGATTGGAAGCATCAACGTTGTCCTTGGTCTGTTAAGAGTTGGCATTTGATTCATCAATTGAACCATTGATTGGTAGACGTTTCTTGAGGCTGGTATAAAAACTGGAGGGCTAGATGATTGCAATTGATGTTGGATGCTTTCGGCATTGGCAGTGACATTTCTGTGAATTTTTCTTCGCTTTGGAGTGGAATTAGTCAAATTTGTAAAAGTAGCTTCCAGTGGATGTATCGATGACAAATTAGATTCCGTTGACAGAGTATCCTCCTCTCGGCTTCGTTTCCTTTGGTCAAACTTCTTGTGGCGGTATTCGAAAATTGCGTTTGTAGACATATTTTGGTATTTTTTAAAACGGTTTTCTTTTGTTAAGATAGTTAAACTGCACTCCGAGAAAGCTATTGCAATTATGATAACAAAATGTCATTGTCCTGGAGATTTTATAGAAATAAAATCAAAACATCAAATACCTGTTTAAGGATCTTTGTAAAATCAAAGGATTAATCTATAAAAACCGAAACCAGGTCTCAATCTGTTTTGCAATTGTCACAAAAAAAAACTACAACAGAGTAATAAAACTGAGAGACAGGTCAACATACATAATCCTTATTGCTTCAATATAATCTACATAGGTAACTTTCTCTATAGAAAAAGGATCATGTTTGGTTTGAAATAAATATTTGAAAAATATGTTATATCAGGTAGCCAATAGTGATGGTGATGAAAATGTGAGAGATGACGCATCTTGTTTGTTGTTTTTGAAAAATAGCTCTTTCAAAACAATCTGTATTACCATTACAAAGGTAATAGAATCTGAAGAATAGTTTTCATGAGAATTCACTTGATGAGACTTTATGGCTACAACACAGTACACAATACGCGGTGTAATAAAAATGTTTCTTGGCTCCTGGGCACAGTAGATACAAAAACTCAGCAAGCAAGTTTAATTGCTGAATTCAATATTTCATGATTAATTCAATAAAAAAAAGAGGCTGCGATGCGACCCACACTGATACGTTTTCATCCGTGCCCGTCCTTCGATTTGTCTAAAAGTTCAACAAAATATCAATAACAAAATTTCGTGTAAGACTCGAAAATCATTTTTTTCTAAAAAATTACTTAAAGTTGACAAAAACATTTTGCATAATGATAAAATACGTCTGATTTCGATATCTATTTTTGTTTTCGAGATATTTCATTTTTTATTGCATTTCGAACTCAAGAAAGTTGGTCCCCCGATTCCGTCCTTCTATCTGTCGATTGTTTTCAAACTTGGAAATTAAGGTTCTAAGCCGATTCGCGTTGGGCTATTTTTAATTTTTTTTAAACGAAAAATAAGAATAATCCACATCCAAATTTTTTGCTCAAAAATCGAAAATTCGAATTTTCTCAAAAATGGAACTAATAGATTTTTATTAAATTGTCTCTAAATTGTTTTCTTAACTTGGCTTCTTTAAATAAGAAATATTTGTTTATATTGCTCCAGAAGGGTACCCACCATAGAATCGTTATTTGGTTTTTAAGCTTTCTCAAGAATTATTGAACCGATTTTAATCATTTTTAGAAATGTACCTGCAAAAAAAATTTTTTTTCAAAAATTTAAACATCATTTGATTACTCAAAAACCTTGATTTTTAAAAGTTCGTGAGTGTTATTTTTTTTTTAATTCTTGTTTTATATATAAAATTTTTCAATTTTAGTTTTTTTCGTCGTCCATAGCTCAAGAACCAGAAAATATATCGACTTCAAATAAATTTTGTTATACAGATAATAATGCAGAAACATGAAGAAAAGACACTCAACAAAATTGCGTGAGTGTTTTTTTTACCATAGCAATTTAAAAAAAAGGTGAAAATGTTGGTTAACCTGAATATCTCACGAACCAATAACGCTAGAGACTTGAATTAAATTTTATTTTATATATTGTAACGTGATACCAATCAAGTATATTTTTGGAAAAAAATCCAATTAACGGTTTTTTTTTATAAATAAAAAAAAAGGAAAACAAAATATTTGTCACCTAGAAAATTTTATGAACAAGTAATGATTTTATCTTCAAAACAATTTTGTGAGACGAAGAACAACGTTTTTGACATCTGGTAAAATTTTGAGAAAAATCGAGTTGATAGTTTTTTTTATAAAAACTAAAAACCTAAAAAAAACATTACTCAAAGTTGGTAAAAGTTGATTTTCGACTCAAATATCTTTTTAAAAATTTGAGATAATGGGTTCCCACTAATTTTATCTTATAAGAAATACTGTTTTCAATATTCGGTAGAATTTTGAGAGAAATCTTAACAGTTTTTTTTTTACATAAAAATAAAAACCTAAACAAAAGCATTACTAAAAGTTGGTAAACATTGATTTTCGACTCAAATATCTTTTCAAAACTTTGAGATATTGGCTCTTAACTAAATTTATCTTAAAACAAATATTGTTGTCAACATTCAGTAAAATTTTGAGAAAAATCTAATTGACAGTTTTCTTACAAAAAATTAAAAACCTAACAACAAATTAAAAAAAGTTGGTAAAAATTGATTTTCGACAAAAATATCTTTTTAAAAATTCGACATTATGGCTGCCATCTAATTTTAACTTATAAGAAATATTGTTTTGAACATTCGGTAAGGTTTTGAGAAAAATCGAATTGATAGTTTTCTTTTAAAAAAAATACAAACCTAAAAAAAAAACGTTACTAAAAGTTGGTAAAAATTGATTTTCGGCTCAAATATCTTTTCAAAAATTAGAGATTACGGCTTCAAACTATTTTTTTTGCTTATAAGAAATATTGTTTTCAACATTCAATAAAATTTTGAGAAAAATCGAATTGACAGTTTTTTTACAAAAAATAAAAACCTAAAATACAAAACTAAAACTTAGTAAAAATTTACTTTCGGCTCAAATATCTTTTCAAATATTAAAAGTATTGGCTTAATTTTATTTTATAAAAAAATATTGTTTTCAACATTCAGTAATTTTTTTTATAAAAATCTAACAATAAATTTTTTCATAAAAAATTTAAATCTACAAAAAATAGTACGCAAAATTGGTAAAAATTGATCTTCGGCTCTCGATATCTCGTGAATAATAGAAAACATTGACTTCAAATTAATTTCATTCTACAATTTGTATTTGTTTATATTAGAAATAAAAACTTTAAAGAAATGCTACTAAAATTGGTAAAAATTGGTTAACGACTAAAAATCTCGTCAACAAAACTAGATTTTGAAATCAAACTTTTTCATCATAATGCAAAATATTGTTGGTTATTTTTAAATTTTTTAGAATAATTCAACTGGCAACTTTTTTAACAAAACACGAAAACCTACAAACCTTTTTAGCAAGACAAATCGACAGACGGGATGGGAAGTTATCACTGTGGGTCGCATCTCAGCCTCTTTTTTTATTATATTTTGAAAAATTCTAATTGTGTTTCAAGAAACAAAAATTGCACAAATTGTTCTTTATTTCGTGTTGATACATGGCAAAACAACAAAATGAATTTTATTCAATTAATATTTATCCAAGTCTCACGGCTGAATTGACTTTTTATACTTTTTAAATAGAAATGGTTATACATGATTGAATGTTATTACGTTTGTGCTATTGCTATCTTATTTAATAATTGATATGAATACTAAAAAGTATCAATCTTGACCTAAAGTCAGCAGCGGCATTTTTAAATTTTGAAAACGATATTGCAATATACCTAACTCAACTTATGTCGTTACGTTAATTCTTTTGCCGAAAATTACATTCGTAACTTTTTTAATAGTTTTTCTTTTGTCAGATTGAAACAAAACATTTGTTTAAACTAGAAATAAATTTAACAAATTTGATAGCAAGGCCAGCCTCCAAATAAAATTGGTGATAGGTACTTATTATAATATTAAATATTTTTTATAAAGTTTTGCTTTACTGTTAAAAATATTCATTAGCCTTTTTATGATAAAAAAGGATACTTTGGAATGTTGAATCAACACAATAAATGTGAAAATAATTGAATAATTAAGCTTATTAAGTTTTTATATTGCATATAACAACTACGGCATGTAACAAAAAAACCTATACAAATATTTTTTTAGTCATAAATTTATGAACAAGAAAAATAAATTCATTATAAATTTACAACTTTGGATGGTTTGCCTTCGCCTTGAAATTGTCAGCACCCCAAGCTGTCTGTTTTTTTGCTTTTGTCATTTATTGTCATAATTGGAATTTAAACTCGTCTAAATGAATTCTTCCTGATCTCCGAGGTGTTGTTGGAAATGTGACTTAAAACCACTAAACATCAAGCTCACGAGCTATGTATAAACTTGACTACATTTGGAAGCGTGCTTTTGAAAGTGGATCATTCGCATTTTTTTTTTACTTATCTTTCAAAACATGTGAAAAAATACTTTGACAAACAAAAATAAATAAATAAAATACATTATGGCTTATTGGGATACATCTTGTTTTGTTTTATATGAACATACTTCAATATTTTTTAATGAGGAAAAAAAGACACTACAAGACACATTTTAATTTCTATGTTGTTTGATATAGGATGATACAAAAAGTGAGGAGCGTTTACTATTACCATAAAATAAAAATATTGTTGACTTCCTCGCAAGTTGTTTTTTCTTAAATTAAAAAATATTAGTATCAAACTGGGTTTGATATGCCATAACTATGTCAATTTGTCTTTGACGAAAGTAAAACATATAGATTTATTGAAGGAAGAATAGTTACGATCGGCTGATCGATTGCGGGTGGGAGTTTTTCAATGTTGTATAAAAGAAATTGTTTAACTTATAAAAAAAATTGTAAAAATGTGCTCTCCAGGAACAAGAAAAAACTAGTATTTAATATGAAGAATTAAAAATAAATTCTTTCCTTTTTATTTTGCGGCAAATTTTGAAATCAAAGCAAAATTGAAAAATCAGAAGCTTCATTCATAATAATCGATATTTCAAACGTTCAGACAATTTCAAATGTGCTCCAAATTATTCCCTACTTCCTAATCTCTTGTCATAATTGTTTGAATGCAGAATTCTCCTTGAAAGCATCAGGCGACCAGGCAAAATAAACACTAAGTAGTTTTCTGCATATGCTATTTTTGTTTTCGTTTTTTAAAAACTTGAGAAAAAAAGAAAACAAAAGAAAATAAAAGATAAATAGACAAAAATATCTCTTTTTCTCTTTTCCATAGTTTTGTTTTTTTTTGTTAAAAATGTTTGTACATACTTTGTAAATATGTTTTGATTGACGAAAAAACAAAAAAAAACTAGAAAACTACGAGTAGGACGGAATATCAATGTTCAAAAGTGGTACCTACTTACATAGTGGTGTGCAGCTATCCTAATCCTGCATACTTTTTGCTAAGCTGAAGATCAAAATTCACTGTTATATAAATTGTTTGCCCACAACAAAAGTTATTATTTAAAATTTGAGAGCTTCTTTGTTATTCAATCTGAAATAACGATAGTTTTGTGAAAATAAAGTGACAATAATTAAGACTCATACCATCACTATGCACAAGAAACGGCAATTTTACATGATATGGATTAAGTGCTATCAAAGCTTTTTTCACACAAAGGTTCAATAACGGTAATGGGCGCAGCCAAATTTTAGGAGAAAAAGTACAAAAAAATACAAAAAATGCAATCAGTTTGCTTACTTTCCCCGCATGATCGCCTGGTCCCTGGTAAATACAGAAATATGTATAGTTGTATACCTTTAAAAGAATAAAGAATGTTGTGACAAATACGCTTTACAAAATGTGTGCTTACGCGCGATTTTTTAAAAATTAAACAACTAGTTTTGATTGCAAAATCGGGATAATAAAAAACGGGATTATAAGAAACGGGATTACAAAAAGCGGGATTATAAAAAATCGGGATTATAAAAAGCAGGATTATAAAAGACGGGATTTTAAAATCCTGATTTTAAGAAACGGGAATATAAAAACCGGGATATCGAACCCAACCCGAATCCCGCTTTTTAAAATCCCGTTTTTAAAAAATCCCGAAAAAAAAGTTTTAAAATACCGATTTTTTGAAATCCCGTCTTTTAAAATCCCGCTTATTCAAAATCCCGATCAATTGCAATCCCACTTTTTAATATCCCATAAAATCAGACAATCCCGTTTTTTTTTTACAAAATACGTGCATTAAACTAAATAACAATAAGAGTCAAAGGTTTGAATGTTAAATTACTTGACTAAAATATAATAATATCGTTATTTGTTTGGTTTTTACTGTACATAAACATTAATTTTTGTTTACAATATTAACTCTTTCATAAGCAATATGCATCCTACAGCAAATCAACCTGTCAATAACAATTTTACAGCTCGAGTTGTCTTTGTTAATTGATATGAGTTTGTTTCTTTGATTTGTTTTACTTTATATTTTTATTTTTTAAAATGTTATATTTGTTTAAGGTTGCAATAAAAAATAAAATGAATCTAGAAACATATATTATTTTGTAATTTGTTTTATAATTTCGATTTTGAAATAAAACTAGTTGTTTAATTTTAAAAAATCGCCCGATTTTTAAAAATTAAACAACTAGTTTTGATTGCAAAAACGGGATAATAAAAAACGGGATAATACGAAACGGGATTACAAAAAGCGGGATTTTAAAAAATCGGGATTATAAAAAGTAGGATTATAAAAAACGGGATTTTAAAATCGGAATTTTAAGAAACGGTAATATAAAAACCGGGATAGCAACCTTTCAAAATAAAAATTGGAGTTCTGAAATTCACTTTTATCGATATCGATTTAATTTTTTTCCACTCAAAACGAAGTGGATTTCCGTGTTCTATAGAACATTTCAATATTTGCGATTTTCAAGTGATTTGAATTCTACTAAATTAAGTTACTGTGATTTGAGTTTGACAAGAGAAAATTGTAATAGTTTCACTTAAAGAAAATAAACCTTGCTTTTTATAGAATTCACTTGATTCGTGAGAATTTGCAGCTTCTAGTTTGTATTTTAGGGAGGGGACAAAATCATTTAAAACAATTTTTTCAACACACGAAATGTCTTCTCTATATACCAAAAACAAAGTTCCTTCAAAAACTTTCAAGACATATTAAGAGACTACATACGAGTACTTCGATACCAAAGTCTTTTCCAATCGATATTTGGAAACTGCTTATAATGGGTGATTTTTTTGAGGTTAGGATTTTCATGCATTAGTATTTGACAGATCACGCGGGATTTCAGACATGGTGTCAAAGAGAAAGATGCTCAGTATGCTTTGACATTTCATCATGAATAGACTTACTAACGAGCAACGCTTGCAAATCATTGAATTTTATTACCAAAATCAGTGTTCGGTTCGAAATGTGTTTCGCGCTTTACGTCGACAAATTTTGTTCAGCGATGAGGCTCATTTCTGGTTGAATGGCTACGTAAATAAGCAAAATTGCCGCATTTGGAGTGAAGAGCAACCAGAAGCCGTTCAAGAACTGCCCATGCATCCCGAAAAATGCACTGTTTGGTGTGGTTTGTACGCTGGTGGAATCATTGGACCGTATTTTTTCAAAGATGCTGTTGGACGCAACGTTACGGTGAATGGCGATCGCTATCGTTCAATGCTCACAAACTTTTTGTTGCCAAAAATGGAAGAACTGAACTTGGTTGACATGTGGTTTCAACAAGATGGCGCTACATGCCACACAGCTCGCGATTCTATGGCCATTTTGAGGGAAAACTTCGGAGAACAATTCATCTCAAGGAATGGACCGGTAAGTTGGCCACCAAGATCATGCGATTTGACGCCTTTAGACTATTTTTTGTGGGGCTACGTCAAGTCTAAAGTCTACACAAATAAGCCAGCAACTATTCCAGCTTTGGAAGACAACATTTCCGAAGAAATTCGGGCTATTCCGGCCGAAATGCTCGAAAAAGTTACCCAAAATTGGACTTTCCGAATGGACCACCTAAGACGCAGCCGCGGTCAACATTTAAATGAAATTATCTTCAAAAAGTAAATGTCATGGACCAATCTAACGTTTCAAATAAAGAATCGATGAGATTTTGCAAATTTTATGCGTTTTTTTTTTTAAAAAAGTTCTCAAGCTCTTAACAAATCACCCGATAGCAAAGAATAGCAGTAGTTGTGGAACAACATAGAACAAATTAAAAAACACTAATATGTTATATTTATTTTATTAAAAAGAACAAACAAAATTATAAACACTAAAAATAACGAGAATGAACAAAATTATTTATTGACTTATGTGATATATGTACATATGTATGTCAACTGTTTTAATTTTACTTGAAGTGATTTCGAAAAGTCTTCGAAGTTATGAAATCGATCGAATGATAGAATCCTGAAAACAATTTCACTCGATTTTGGGATCCTAGACTTAAGACTTTTTTAAAGATTTTTAAAATACTATGTTGTATTCTAAAAGTTAGTCGTATATAGTCACAAAATTTTGTAGCACTATACAAAGATTTTGTTTTTGCAGTTAAAACATGAAATCTCAAAAAGTGAAGCAAATAGTAAAAATCAAAAAAAAAAAACAACAAACTGTTTATTGTATTCTATGAACATGCTTTCGAGATACACAAGAGTTATGAATTTAACCAATATTATATCAGAGACTTGAGCAAACATCAAAATTCTATCCGCAGTTGGATCCTACTGCAGTGAAGAATTTGTATTTGTTCTATGTAGGTACATGTAAAATCATATTTCATAGCGGATATTTTTGCCAAAAAAACGCACCTTACGTATTAACTTCAAACCAAGCCTAATTTGAGAAGTTAATTAATAACCTATAGTTCTTGACCAACATCACAATATTTTTTAAGCTTTTGTGTCCGATCCCTAAAATTGTTGATATTTTCATAAATATTCACAGCAAACTTTTTCAAATTTTCTATTCATTTTATTAGGTGTTTTAATATTAATATCTTCAATTAAATTTGTAATATATATTTTGTTTGATTTTTTTTTTGATTTTTTTCTAAAATTTCCTTTCGTGTGATTTAAATATTAAATAACAATGGTAAATATTCTCATAGACCATTCTATTGAAAAGTAATAATCCATAAGAGAGTGAACATGTACTTATAACAAAAGCAAACAATATTAAAGTACTTATTGCCCAACCCACAACATGAGAATTCAATAACAATTTCTGACAAATATGACCTAATTTATCTTAAGAAAGCACAATATATCTGTATATGTTACAGATACATAAACTCTAACCAAATATTTATATATTTTTGTTTCATCTGTCAATAACCTGTCTACAGAAATCAATCTTAACCACCCTAATATTTTCACAATACTTTCACGAACAAATATTCTCTGGTATGTATTTCAATCTCGTTTGGTAAATTTTTCATCTGCAGCAGCTTATTTGTTTGTCATAAATATTTATTTAACATAAGTTGAGTTCAAAAAGATAAGAGATATTCAATGTTAACCATAATAAATCATCTTAGCTAAGACAAATTGAAAAAAAAAAGTATTTCCTGGTTTGACATATAATAATGGGTGTTTTTTTTAGAGGTAGGGAACTTTAAGTTGGCAACACTATTTTAACTGGAGGCCATTTTGTCAGCTGTCAAATTGTATACATTTATTTTTAAGATCATGGTTATGTTTGAAATATACGTATCTCGCGCAAATTTTGTTTAGCGATAAAGCTTAATTTTGGTTGAATGGATACGTCAATAAACAAAACAACCCCTAAGTGCATCTGATACACCATTATATCGACAAAAACTGTCGCTATAGATTCATGGTTATTGACTTTTTCGTCTATCAATTGAACAACCATGATACGAAGGAGCTGTGGTTTCAACAAGATGGCGCATCATGTCACACAGATCGTGCCACAATTATTGATTTATTTAGGGAAATGTTTGGTAACTGCATAGTGTCACGTTTCGGATCTTGATATGTGAAGTCGATAGTTTACGCCAATTAGCCCAAAAGAATAACCACAACAGGAGGAAAGCATTCGTCGCATTATGTGATAACAAAAGTTTTTCAGAAGCCATACAAAATTATACCTCCAGATTAGACCACGTGTCGGAGGCAGTCGTGGTGATAATATGCTAGAAATCATATTTAAATTATTATGCCAGAAGATTATCTTTCGAATAAGGTAAACTTCATTGCAATTTAAAGAAATCATCTTTGTTTTATTCCATTTCAAAGTTATATACATCTTAAAAAACACCCTTTGCATCATCTCTCTTAAAAACGTATTCATCGCGTGTCAATATAACACAATTTGTTTATTACTAAACTCAATGAGCATAACAATGGGTTCTTCGAATATGAGATCTTGATAAATCCAATGACATGCGTCTATTTGACACTTTAAAAACCACTTAAGCTTGAAGTGATTTATCGAAAAAACCGTAAAAAGTAAACAAAACAAAGGTTCAAGAAAAAGTTACGTTTATAGTTGCTCCAAATTCGACACAATAGAAAGAAAGCTTTTTGGTAATTTTTTTTTTGTTAATGCCTTCAAAGTACTTCTAAAGAAAGATCAGAATTTCAATTAAACCAAGAACTGAAACTAATTAATCTATCTTCTACTCCCATGGATTACTTCTAACTCCTTGATTGATCAGAAGGAGTGCTCTGAAATAAATCAAGAAGTCGTGTTTTTAATTAATATTGTAGGAAGGTGAAGAAAATAATGTTCATAATTTATCAATGCGATCCTGCAAAATAAGATTCAGCAAAGGGTGTTACACGAAGTTATTATTCAATTGAGTTTTTCTTTCTTCATTTTGTATTGAGTGTAATTACAAGGCTGGTACTCCTATAGTATCTGAGAAATACAATAATATAAAAGCGTTAAAAAAGGAGCTATTGAACTTGATTCTTACGACTCCATTGTGTGTGTTCAAGTTTTTTGTTTTTGTTTTAATTTAAAACGATCTTCTATTTTATTTATGATTTATTTTCATAATGAGGGGTGTTTTGTTGTGGAAATTTATTTATGTTATGTAGTGGTATTCTTTACAGCGAAATTCAATTTTGCAGCTACCAAATGATTTTTGTAAGTTTTATGTGACTCGGAATAATAACAGCAGTATGTTTTAAAGAAATTTAAAAGCTATCATAACTTAAAAATATCTCTAAGTACCTTTTAAGTGCGAAATTGGTATCTATAATAATCAATATTCATATTTAAATAACGTTACTTTAAGGTCTTTTAACTTAAATGCCATCAACGGCGGCGCGGCGTTTAAAGGTAAATTAAAGCAATTTTTCAAATTTATTTTGACAAATCAATAATTGTCATCTTCTTAATATTAAAGTTTGAAATTGTTAAATTATTTCATTTCTGTCGTTATAAAATTAAAATGGACTATAATTTCATTTCATTTGTCAAGTACTTAAATTTAGTCAATAGATTAGGTTCCAATATAAGAGAGCACCAAAAATTCAGAAAACCCCATGGATCTAGAAGAAATTTCTTTTCGATGGGATATGATCAAAGTGATAAACCTTTTTCTTTTCTATCTTGATCCATTTATGTAGATGAAAGATGACGGGAGGCAGGTAAACCTACATGGGTTTAGCCAAACCACTCTTTGTGTGATATGTTTACAGTATTCAATGTGTCAGAAAACAGTTGACAGGTATAAAATGTATTAGAATGTTGTGCTTGATTTGAAGATTCTATTATTAGTGGAAAAAATATTATAGACAAGAATTTAAGTTAAGGACAGGAAGACAGCAAAAATTATCCCAATTCTAAAACCTGGAAAAAAACAGAACAATCAGTTTGCTTAGCTCTTTAAGCAATGCTTTGAAAAAAATAGTTAAAAATAAAATTGTTTTGCATTTAAATATCCATGATATCCTCCCTGTAGAACAATTTGAATTCAAAAGTAATTATAGTACGGCAACAAATGCCATCAAAATCAATCTAGCGTTAGGCAAAATTACTCGAATGATACTTTAAGATGTTTAAAAAGACTTCTACACATTATAGCATGATGGTTTTGATTCCCAAATTATGGTTGTTTATTTCATAATATCTATTGTTAAAATAATTTATTCGGTTTTTTGTAATAGATTCTTCCTTAAAGTTTGTGTAAAAAACAGTTTTTTTTATCTGCATTCAATTCTCGCGGATGTACCTCAAGGATCGGTCCTTGGTCCCGTTTTAATTATATTATACACCTATACGATTTTCCACGATTTACGGAATGTACATCCGCAATTTCCGCAGACGAAACTTGTTTGTACCTATTCATCTGATTCTGTTGGCTTTAGAATTGAATCTGCGTTGTTTACATGGAAAAGTTATTTGAGCGATTGGAAAATAAACACTTATGCTGGGAAAAATCAAGCAGCTTTTTTCCTAGTAATACGAAATCAAGTATAAAATATTAAGGAGTAAGCATAAATAAAACGCTGATATTTCGATTAAACATCCAGGAGACAATTAATATAGTATACTAAGTTGTTAAAATTAAAAAAATAAAAAAAAATATTATAAAGCACACTTAACTTAGTGGTCTTTCAGAGATCTTTTTAAAAAAATCTAAGATACGGCTATAAATGTTTATTGAGTTCTTTATCTAATCGATTTGTGTTAGTGTAAAGTAATAAAATCCAAATCGGACATAAAATTATTCTTGGAATATAATATAAATTTATAGCAAAACACGTTTATTTCGACTATAAAAATGTAAAATTATTTATTTGGTATACACAGCACTGGTCTAATGGCTTTGTACATTGTTTTTAATTGTATTCTTTTTTAGTTAAGTATATTTTCTTTCATAAAATTTTGCAACACATCAAGAATCGAACTCTCATAGTTCTCAACAAAGAATGTTTATGATTGCACAGCCAGTCAATCAACTCACTATCACCGTGCTACGCAATTGAAATTTGAATTATTTTGATCAAGTACCATATTATTACTTTGCTTTAATTCTCAGCTTTTATATCTGGCTTAAGATTCCAAACACGTCAACTTAATTATGCAAATCAAAGTGACCAAAAAAACAACAACTCTCGAATAAATAGAAGAGATCCAGACATTTTTTATTTGTTTATTTTATTTCGACAATTATAATCTAGACTTTATTGTTAAATGGCAATTTGACAATTTGATTGACAGTTGTTGCAATGACACACAATCCTTTATTTCGCACTTAAAAGACAATCTCAATCTGAAACTGGTGATCCAATTTTTGGTAATTTCAAGGTCTTTGTTGCACAAATTAGGAATTAAACACTGTTATTTAGTAAGTTAAGTTGAAACTGTAATTTTACGAACGGTAAACAGAAAAATGAGGACAAGGATTCTTAAGAATTAACAACAACAACAACACTTTCTGATTTCTGTACATAATGTATGTACGTGATCCAGAAATGATTTATGCTCCCTACCTACTAACATAGTCGCCGTAATGGAATTTGATCGTTTTATTGATCTTTTTCTTTACGATTCCTTGATTTGTCTTGTTTTGTATTAAAGTAATTTTATTTTGTGTTGTTTTCGATAAAAGGGAGACAGTGGACAGTAATGTAAATGCTGGACGCACGCACGTTCAAATTCTGGATACGAAAACAAAATAATCATCGTTTAATGGGTTGGTGATGTCTTGGTTAGATTTGATTCAAAGCACGTTTTTTGCGGTTGAACATTTCTGGTGTCTTATTCATACTCGTAGCTGTGAGGCTTGAAAGTTAAATTTTGTAATTTTTTTTGCAAATATACATATTCAAAACCACTCAAAAAATATAACAGACAACACAAAATTTTTGAAAACGTTTATAACTCTTGCAAACAAGAACGACTAAAGGGTGTTTTTTAGAGGTATATGAGGTATGTAGATAACTTCTAATTGGAATAAAGCACATGCAATTTATTTTAAAAATAATTTTCTGATAAATAAACATGATTTCTGGCATATGGCCGCCACACGCATGGATCGTTCGTGTTCTAGGCTGGAGTTCCAATTTTCAAAGACTTATTCCAACATTAACATTTGTGGACGTGGTGTGTTCAAGTGCTTTTCGGGCTTATCGACGTGGACATATCCCAACAGAAAATAATCAAGCTGTGTTAAATCGCACGATCTTAGAGGACAATTTACTACGCGGCTACCAAATGTTCCCCTAAATAAATCAATTGTGGCACGAGCTGTGTGAAATGTTGCACCATCTTGTTAAACCACATCCTGCCCATCATTTTAGTTCAATTTATTAAGTAAGAAGTCAGTTATCATGGCTCTGCAGCGGTCACCATTGACTGAAATGGGTCTCAAAATATGTACACTTGGGGGTTATCATCAACAGTTTTGTTTAGTAACATTTTCATTCATAAAAGTGAGCTTCATTGCTAAAAATTGAAAGTAAATTTGAACAATCTGGAAACGGTTTTCAGGCGTCAGCCTAAATTCATGTTGAAATGCCAAGCTAAAAATGAACCATTTGACAGCTGACAAAATGGCCACAAGTGAAAAATGTGTTACTTACATAAAGTTCAATACTTAAAAAAATACCCGTAAGTCTATAAATGCTTTTTTATATTTCTAATGTGATATTCGCCTTTTTTAAGTTGGTGTCTTCCGTAGTAAAAAACAGTTATGTACTGATTCAATAATAAAAGAATGTAGCTATACCCAATATAACATAATTTCAACTACTTATGGGTGATTATACAAAAGTTGGGTAACTTTTGATTATATTTTGTTTACGATAGTTTTTAAATCAAACTTCTATAAATTCGGATGTATATGATAGCTAATCTAATTAATATATTGTTCCCAATAGGGCCAGTCACTTTTTTGAGTACATTGTAAGATATTTAAAAATTTCAGAATTTGACTGCCAGAGGACTGACGAGTATACACAGTTTTGAAAGTATTATAATGAAATTTAATACAAATTAGTAAAAATCTCTTAGGATTTAATAATGATCACTTAAAATCACTTAGTAACAATTAAAAATAATTATTAATATGTAATACTAGGAGAAAATACTACATCAGTTTTCAAAACAGACTTTTGACATTTAACGTAACGTTATTCACTTATCTTTTACTACTTTCACATAGTTTTACTAAATATTTCAAAGTAATCAACAAACAAAATCTAACAATATTCATCTTAAAAGTACTAATGATCAAAAAATGAAGAACAATAACAATTCACCTGACACAGAACTGACGTCACACTACTGACGAAAAAGACGAAATTTGAGATTATAATCTGGACTAATGTTTTTTTTTGTAATTTCAAATATCAACAAACTACATTTTAACAAATCAAAGTCTAATACGAATAAATAAAAATAAACTTTAGATTAACAAAAAAATAACGACTCACCATAAAACTGACGTGTTGACTGGCTAAGCACGTGTATAGACAACAAACATAACCCAAACTCTGGTACAGTTATGGTGGCCGTCAAATTGTGCGACCCGCAACTAACTTTATTACCAACATTAAAATTCAAAGTGGGATTTGACAGTGAGTCGGTGATATTTTGCACGAATTTTAAATTTAAATAACACACAAGAAACTGACGAATAAAACTGAACACAAAATTTCTTATTTTTTTAAATAAAGTGGAGAACACTGCATTATGAAAGTTGTAGTTTATATTAAACTATATACATCGCAGATTGTATTAAATTAATAAGTTTTCTCAAATCAATGATAATGTTTAAAAGACAGTCACTTAATGGTTGGTTTTCAGGGTTGTGACATGCCAGAGGACTGACATTTTAAGAACTAATTGTGTGTTTTTAATAACTTGTATTCAAAATAAAGAACTGAAATTGGGTGACTAAATAAAGGTCTTTCCATTGTTTAAAAATAAATTGCAATCTCAATAAAATATAATCAGACTTTGTATATATTGGTTGATGACATCGAGTTACCCAACTTTTGTATAATCACCCTTATAGCAAAATTTTAAACAACCTATTGCTAAGGGCTTTACAATTTATTACTTAGCTATTTGATAAATATTAAATTTAGCTTTCACTAGTAAAGTGAATCTAAAATTGTAAACCTTTCTATTTGTGTTGCTAACTATTAAATTGCTAACTCCCTTTTATTAAATTGCTAAATCCCTTTTATTAAAAAAAAGGGCATCCGAACATGTCCAAACAGTGACAGTTCGTGAAATTAAATAAAGCAAACACGCTAAAACGGACCTATTTATTGAAGTTCCCAACTGTAGACTGGACCATTCCATGCAATTCTCTTATAAGATTAATTGTACAGATGTCATGTGAATTTAGCAAATTGCTCAAAGCTAAAGTAGCCGTTCCGTGGTTTTAACTTTAGCAAAATGTTAAGAGATAGTAAACAATTAAAATCGTTAAAAATTGGCTAAATCACCTATTTGGCTTAACAAATTATTAAAAATGTATTTAAAATTTTTAAATCTTTTAAATGAGTATAAAGAATTCGTGAAATTCAATTGTTTTAGAGGACTATTAGCGCCATGATTCGATCTGCTAAAAATAGTTCCTTCTTAAGCTAGCCTGACTCAGATTGAAATACGAGTACAATCGACAAAGAATAGCTGGACATGAAATAGTTCCACGCAATACGGAAAGAAATGGGACATTTATCAAGGGAAGCCTTTTAGTAATAAAAGTCTATCAGGTCAGGGGAAAAAACGACGACCATAAAAATCTACTTTGAATACTTTCTTGTTCTATCAGCATTAACGTAATAGTATGGCGCCCATACATCGCAAGTGTATTCAAGAATTAGCCTGACAAAAGCAACATATAGAGTTCCAATAACATATGGATCACGGAACACTCGGGAAAATCTTTTGTCAAAACCAAGTGGTTTTTTTATCTTTTTTTTATAGTGATTGATCAGTAAACATTAATCTTGAGTCAAGTACAACACAAAGATCAGAAAAATTCTCTATTCAAACGTGATGAATTCAACATTATGTATAGTCATTATTTATTATATTAGGTTCCGTGTTTAACAAATTGTTTTCGGTTTGTCAATATTTAAAATGAAACGATTTTTATCTCACCATTCCCAAAATTAATTTATATCTTCTTGTTTCTATTTACGGTGCCGTGATATAAGGGTAAGTGTCATAAGACCAAATTTTGAAATTTGGCCTTATGACACTTTTCGAAAGTGTCATAAGGCCAATTTTTTTTGCGACTTAAAACCAAATTTGTTTTGATATTTTCTTCAATAACAAAAACCGGTCTTTACCGTTAGAATTTTGATAAGAGTAACAACAGATGGTATTTTTCTTATTTAAATGCAAAAGAAACTTTGCATGCACCCCATCTTAAGTGACATAAGACCAAATTGGTCTTAAGTCACTTTGGAAAGCGACATAAGGCCAACCGTTGAAATTTGGCCTTATGACGCTTTTGAAAAGTGTCATAAGGCCAAATTCTAAAATTTGGTCTTATGTCACTTGCCCTTATGTCACGGCACCGCTATTTATAACCTATGATGAAGTTAATACTTCAAAGAAATTTTATATCATCTTCATAGATTAGCGATTTTACACAATTATTGAAAACAGAAGGCAAATCATTGATAAAAAAAATAAACATCAATGGACTCCCTTCAGGTACACCAGAAAGAAATTATGCCACAGACAAGGGTTTCCAACAATTAAGAAACAGCAGACAACTTCAGGTATGAATATTTCCAAGGATCTGGGAACTTAGGACATTTTATGAACTTGTTGAAAAGAAGAAAGAAGACTAAAACATTCAACAAGCTTTAAAATATTGTAACGTACAGAAGCCTCAGAAATCGAAAAATGTATTGATGTCAAATGACTGTATTCTTGTGTGTCAGGAAAAATAATAGAAGATGTGATGGCAAAAGAAAAATCTTCAAAGGCAGTCTTAAAATAATCTGAGAACATTTTCAAAATTGATTTTTGAAAGATGGTTTAGAGAATTTTGAAATGGAAAAATGCACGTTTACTATAAACATATGGGGGTTCATTTTTAGATCACACTTAGTATTCAAAATGAATTGAGAGTGCAAAAAGTTTGAATAAGTCACAAAGTCGTATTGCAGTTTTTGGTAAATTCTAAACTCTCGTCACTCGTCGTCGGTAGATTGAACTTCAACTAGGGATTATTTCTTTTATTTTTTAAAATTTTTACATGCGAATCAAACCATGGCAGGCTTTTTTTTAAGTTTTTAGTACGCGCAGTGAGGTAGTAGCTAAAAAACAATCAAATAAGACTATATAAAGTCGTAAAATCCTTTTATCTAAATACAATTTGAAAATAATGCATCCCGGTTAATTTCGAATAAGTTAAATAGCTGAGTTAAGTTTAATTTTTTTAAAATTAAACTCGATATGATTTTTACCAAAGTTAAAAACATTGCATACACATAAATTTAAAGATATAGGAAGAGCGGGATGGTGCCGATCTTCATGTACGAGCTTTGAATCGCTTGGTATAACATTAGCTTCAATATTCATTACATTAGAGAAGTAGACAAGATCCAGTATTCTTCCATTTTTATTTTTAAAAGGTGCAGCGGTGAGAATTGAGAGTTGAGAAAATCAAGTAGCAATGAAAATCATTTAAAGATCAATTCATTGGCCAAATTGTATGGAATTTAATTATTATTTTTATTTTTTTAATTTAGCAATGATTAGCCAAAGTGCTTTGATGCCATGATATAAAAACTAAAATTCGAAAAAAGAAGAAATTGACGCACAGTTTTTATTTCAATTGATTGCTTGGTATTACTTGGTGAAAATAATAAAATACAAGAGAGCTTATTAAAACAGAGGCATTTTGACAGCGAGTAAGACATGTCATTCTTCAGTTAATAATCTCTCGAAATAATTTGGAAAAATAGTTTTTAGGCAACCTTTCTACAGATACCTTTATTGACTTGCATAATATTGAATACCTCGAGTATTGATAATAAATTCCCCTTTTTTTAACTTTCAGCTTTGGTCTCACCTGATTCGAGTTTCCGACAAGGTCGACAATTTCCTAATTTTCGCATGCTCTATCAACCATTCCAACCTTTTCGTGAAGGAAGCACATGCATAAGTACGACTGGAGCATTTGGCTTATGTGTGAAATTCAATAGTTGTAGTCCACATACACGTAATGTCAACCACTTTCTGCGACAATCACCTGAACTAGCCAACCCATGGTTCTTGCAGGGCGAAGCCATTTGTAGCTTCTTTGACAATAGTGGACGACAAATGACAGGAATTTGTTGTGGTTCCTCAGATCTACAGTCAGCAAAGCCTAATCGAGAGCAAGATAGTAGCGAAATTGAGATCTCTGATAAAAAGGACGAAGAAAACAATATCAATTATGATCCTGACGAAATCGATGATGGATCCGTACAACCTTATCAATTCAACTGGCCACCTCGGCCAGCATTTCCATCAGCAGTGCCAGCTCAGTGGCCCCCACCATTGCCAACACATGGACCATCGATAAGTCAATGGCCACCACCACTGCCCACACATCCACCTAACCATCACTATCCAACCCATCCTCCACATCCAGGTTTGCCATCGAAACCACCAGCACCAACAGCCAGCTCAGCGCGTCCCACTTATCCATCATATCGTCCAACTCAGAGGCCTACACAGAGGCCACCAACCTATCCATCGTATCCGCCAACATCGTCTCCGAGGCCCCCAACTACAACCGAGCAAGCAGCAACATCAGCAAATGCCAAGTGTGGAGCAAAGAATGGTGTTTCCGCCGATCAAGAGCGAATAGTTGGAGGTCAGAATTCCAGTCCCAATGAGTGGCCTTGGGTAGTTGTGCTCTTCAACAAGGGAAAGCAATTCTGTGGAGGTTCAATGATTGACAATGTCCACGTCTTGACAGCGGCCCATTGTGTAGCAAGGTAAGTCATACATCAATGTCTAAGAAGAATCTTATACCTATTCCAATTCCAGGATGACCTCATGGGATGTTGCTGGCTTAACAGCTCATTTGGGAGATCATAATATTCGAACGAATTTCGAAGTTCAACATGTGGAAAGACGAATCAAACGACTTGTACGGCACAAGGGCTTTGAATTCAGTACACTGGTGAGTTTTAAAAATGCATCCATTTACCTCAAGACCGTTCTAATTTTTTATTAAATTTTAGCACAATGACGTTGCTATCCTAACTCTTGACAAACCGGTTACATTCACCAGAGAAATTCGTCCAATATGTCTGCCATATGGTTCCTTCCGGAAGTCTTATACCGGCCAAGTTGCAACTGTTGCTGGTTGGGGAAGTTTAAGAGAAAGTTTGTAGAACTTCTAAAAATTCTCCAAGAGTTTCTATTGAAACAAAGTTATATTTCCCAGATGGACCCCAACCATCGGTATTACAAAAGGTCAGCATTCCAATTTGGTCTAATTTAGATTGTGCACGTAAATATGGACGAGCAGCCCCCGGGGGAATTATTGATTCTATGCTTTGTGCTGGTCAAGCCGCAAGGGATTCATGTAGTGTAAGTTTTTCCTATCCAACATCAGTCTGGATGTACATACATATGTATGTGACACTTGTGTTTTTATTTTTAATTTAAAGGGTGACTCTGGTGGTCCCCTGATGATCAACGAAGGAGGAACCTGGACACAAGTAGGTATTGTATCATGGGGCATTGGATGTGGCAAAGGACAATATCCAGGTGTCTACACAAGAGTTTCAGCTTTTCTACCATGGATTTTGAAGAATCTTAAATGAATATGATTTATGAAAAGAACGACAATGGCGATAATTTATTTGGAACCGATTTATTTATTTCAATTGCACAGAAACGTGATATAGATTTTTTTTAATTCTTGAAACATATAAGGGGGTAATAATTGCAGTGCAATTGGATAAAATAATATTAATAAAGTAATGCAACACAAATTAAAGTTTTAATTTTTCTAGTTTTCTTGTTTCTTTTTTGTTTGCTGAATGCAGCCATCAAAGTGTTTAATCTTAACGTACCCTTTAATATATACTCAAGTCGGTTTCTTCAAGTTTTTTAAAAAGCGCTTACAATGGATTCCCCTAAGTCTCGATCGCCTTCCAATCTGTCGGCCACTCTGAAAAAAGTCAGAATCTATATAAAGCACTAGGCGATCATGCTGAGAAGAAGGCATATTTTCTTCATACAAAAGTCTTAGAGTAATTCAAAGAGATTAAAAAAAGTAGGCGTGGTTCTGAGGCTCATCATTGTGACTGTCATTAATAATATGGGAGATCGTGGTTGTATATATGCAAGAAAGTACAACTAAATATGTATAAGAAGATCGCAGGAGAATCAAAACGGAATAGAAAAGAACGAACACAGCTGGGCACATTTTTATGGCGAAGCGAAGTAAAGCAAAACAAAAAAAATACATTCTCGTCAGCATGCTCGCCTGGTAAACAAAATAGAATTTGCTATTTTTCATATAGAATCGAAATGATGGACATGAGATTGATGACCTTACATGGAGCCGATATAATCGTGTGTTTTGCAAATCACCTGATTGACGCATTTTTCTCTTTTAAAGGAGTGAAGAGGGTGCAGACGCAGAGCATGATATATGATTTTGGATTTAATTAAATATTATTAGGATTTAAGATGGTGCTGTTTCATGTGTTAGAGGAGTTTTTTTTTTAATCAAGGCTTTTTCCATTTCATTCTTACTACTACATTGATCTTTAGAGTACTAATACTCTCTCTTAACAAGTAGAGAAAGTAGGGGAAGACAATTTAAGAGCAGAAGTCGATTTTAATGTAGGAGTAATGATAAGTTGGAAGAAGATGCGCTGCGCTGATAAACAATGAAGTTTAAAAAGATGTCGATACAAAGACCTACTATTTAGCATGATTGCCTGGTGAATGAAAAATAAATATCGATTTCAATATGCTGAAGATGAAGGTTGTCTGAACACAAGCACTTTTTAAATTGTTGACATATAATTTCTTAAAACATGTAAAGAATTTTAATTTTGAAAATGTACCCAAACATTTACAAATTTTAAAACTTTGTTGTTACGACGTTTTTATTTCTTTGAATTTTAGGGCCTATTGTGAAACGTTCTGGAAATTTGATTTCCCTCGGAATTTTTCATTCCGACGGAATTTTTTATTTAATCAGGAATCTTCCTGATGGAAATAAATTTTCCTCGAACAAATTTTCTATTTGCCTGGTTTTTTTTCCCGATAGCAAGTAATTCCGAGGGAAACTTTTTAGCATTATTTAGGTTCCCAATGTTGGAGTTGGAGAGAGGGAAACATTCCGAGGAAAATTTTTACTCACGACAGCATCCATTGTTGAATAGGTAATAAACGCATGAAAGTAACCAAATTTTAAAATAATTTTTGAAACGTACATATACATAAATTTCGAGAAAATAAATTTTTACCTTAAAAAATGTCCAATTTTATTAAAGTTTTTATGTATCAACAAATAAATCTGTTTTATTTTTTTTTTAATAATTTTAATTTTAAAATTGATTAGAAATCATTTTTTGTCACAGAAAATGTATGTAAAATACGAAGACACTTTTTTCTATAATTAGAGCACATTTAAAGGGATTTGTGTTAGGAAAAGAGGAAGGGTTGGAAAGAAGGTGCTGTTGTACATTGGTTTTGAATTCTTAAACAGTGCAATCTCTATACTTAATTCTACAGCCGAAGTTTTGGATCAGGGGTAAACTAATGGGCATTCTTTAAAAAGCGAGTATTACTGACTGTGAAATTGTTTAAGTGGATGGATACAACTGGTTACTCGACCATAGTCTGTTAAAAATAAAGGTAAAAAAGGTGAAGGAAGACATTTTACGACAGTGTTCGTGATTGATGTTATTTTTATCAATCATTTTTAAAGCTCTTCTTTGAATACTGTCGAAGAGGCTTAAGTAAGTGTTTGGAGAATAAATAACAGAAATGGGAGTTATACTCCAGTTTTATATGTACGAGTATATTCATGCCTATTACCGATGTCGTCTCGTTTTTTCGACAACTCTCGTTTTATTTGTCGTGTCGTTTTTTAAGTGGCATTCTACAACTTTTTCGACGCGACTATTTTGTAGCAGATTTTTAAACGATGAAAATGTATCAGAGATCTGTCAAACTGAAATCAAATTCTTAAATCATTTCATTACTCGATATTCAACAAATGTGTTTTTATTAAATTATTACCAAATAAATAAATTATTAAAATGATAAGTGTTGATATGTTTTACAATACAACGCAAGCAGCGATAGTGACAATGATGAAAAAGGTAGAGAGCCAAATATTGCAAAGGCACAATTAATTGTACAAATAGCACAGTGAAGCGTCGGCATCTGCATTTGTAGTCTGAATTTGCTTTGACTTATGTATGTATGTCCGGATGATGAAGACTTGAAGTGGTTGGGAGCTGCGATACACCAATTGCATTTCCACTCGGGTTTAACCATCTGTTTATATTCAAGTAGATTTGCAACAGCATCCTCAAGCGCAGATAGAAGTGCAATTGGGTTGGCCCTCCTCCATTTCCTTTCACTTCTTTTTTGTTGTTCTGAACAATTTATTTTTACTTTAAATTCAAAGTCAGCCCAAACCTGAAAAAGCAAATATTAAAAATGTGTGTAGAATAAACTGATTCAAACCTTTTGCCAACCATCACCATCTCTTATTGGAGGACCTTTGCTGTTGAGTTTATCAGCTATTACATTCCATTCTTTTTTAAGATCGGCTTTGTTCATACATTTCAAAAATTCCCTAGCCAACTGCTCGTTGCTTTCCATCAGCTAGACAAGCGCCTCGAATTGGTTTTGGTTTGTTAATTTTAACTGAAAATGTGCAAAAATATTTATTTTTTATTTGTCGCAAATAAAGTACTAATAAATTCCATAAAATAAATTATTTAACAAGGAAACTTACAGTTTTGCGAACTTCCATTTCTTCGTCGTGAACAAATTTTCAAACGAGAGATACCGTCGTTTTTTTCATTGTCGTCGTTTCCTTTCGTATTACAGAAAGCTAAATTAAAGCGTTCAACACACTTGACGTTTACACACGACAACAAAACGAGTGACAAAAGTTGAAAACGACTTATGGAATGCAGATTGTGTCGTGTCGTATATTTTGCTGTCGTATACGACATCGGTAATAGGGGTGATTAATTTTATAAACCATAGGCAGATCCGAAGTAGACAAATTTCTTGCCCAAACATATTGCGGCATCGCGTATGTGATCGATCCATAGGATCCACAAGAGGTAATTGGTGATAGATACGCCGACAATATGGAAATGTTCAGTTTCATTGATAGACAGTGGCATTGCAGGACAGCATTGCGTTTTCAAATTATTAAATTCCACGCAGTTTTTTATGAATGTTTCTGTGTAGATCGAAATTTAATAAGCTTATTATATTTAGTCGAAGAGGAGGAATTTGAGTCTGTGAACGAATATGAAAAGCTAACGATCAATTCCTTGATAAAGTGCTAGTCTCTAAAACTCGGTTTATTGAAAAATTGGAAATAATTCTTTGAACGATTTAATAATCAGTTAAAACGGTTTTATTAAATTTGAACTATAAGACTACATAAGAGAACATAAAAACCACGGACAATTTCTCAAGTAAACTTTAAATCTCAAACGTGCAATATTTCCATAGGTAGACATTTTATTTGTTAAAAGAAGTCAATTCGTCGGTGTAGACATTAGCCCTTTTAAAAAACCATAATATCCATTCAGTTATACTTTGTAATGAAAAACGATGTACAAGTTTCAATGAAAATTATATTGCAGAGGAAAGTCCGTGTTACTCGCATTAATGGTTTTCCCACAAAGCCAACGCACGTGGCCCTAAAAAAATCCTACCGGGTGCTATGAAAGAAGTTTATTATTCATTTGAACTTTGGTTTATTAAACAGAGATCAAAGTCCTTAAAACGCAATAATAAATTTACACTGAGTTGTAAGCAAGTCATAGAACGTGAAGAGCTCAAACTATTTTTAAAACCAAATTTAAAAAAAAAACCGAGAGCTATTAGATCTAGTTTAAAATTTACTTTAGAACTTTGTCAATAAATTGGCTGTAAGAGTGCTATCGTCAGCGGATTACATTAGAACTTGCAGACGGAAACAAAACGTTGCCCTAAGGCATATCAGCATTTAGATTGTAGGTTTCAGACTTGAATCCTTCCAAAATAACTTGATGTGAACAGTTCAAAAGGAATTCACAATTTAAAAACCTGCGCATCATCGTTTCGCTCGTATCACTAAACATATCGCTGCTGTAAGTGAAAGTGTTGCCGAAGATGATGGAACGACTGTCACCGCCAATTCGGGGCATTATGGTCATATGATAACCAACTTTGTTTTGCGGTGCCACATGCCACACAACTCCAGCGAATATGGCTTTATTGCAAGAGATATTTCCTTGCCGCGCAATTTCTCGTCGTGGCGATATCTACTGACATACATATACATATCTATGTTTCAAAAAGTGGTCGAAAATTACCTCAAAAGAACCGATGCTTGCAACAATTCGTGTGGTGGTCATTTAAATGATTTAGTGTTTCACACAAAATGTCAACGTTCAAACTTAATAAAAAAGAAATATCACGAAAAAAATATATTTATTTACGTTAACTTTTGAAAACGCAAAATGGATAACTCTTTATGAAAGAACAAAGGAAGATGTCGGACTTTTATTTTACTCATATTGTGATTTGCGGTTGTGATACCACAGAAATGTTCTTACCTCATTTAATATGAGAGAAAAATTTATGAAAAAAAGCACAATTATTTAATAATATTTATTTATTTTCCTACTTTTTAATTAAATCATACAAAAAAAGAAGAAAAGACTTTGTTCATTCACAAAGTAATTAAAACATAATATTTTATATAAATAGTTAATTCATACTTTTTTCTAATTTTTTTGTTTTGTTGCGTTATATTTTTTTTTGTTTAATTAAATAGATTAAATAACATAGTAATAGTATGAGATATTATGTGTCGAATGAAGAATAATTGTATAATAACAACAAAAAAAATTTAAAATAAAAGCTAAGAAAATTTCATCGTTAGTTTATGTAATATATTTCGTAGAAAGCACAAACAAGTGAAATTAAATTCGTTTTTTTTTAACTTTCATTAATAATTATTTTTTATCTTTTCTAAACAACAAAAATTAAAACAATAAAATGTAAAGTTTAAAATTATATAAATAAATAAATGTTTCCATGTCGCTATTAATTTCGATTAGTGTTTTTTTTTTGAGTAATTTTTAAATAGTTTAGATTTTTTTTTCAAATTTAATTCGTTACCGTAAACCTGATTAGATACTTCTTTTTTGTTTTGTTAATTTTTAATTTATTTAAATTTCGAATAAATATTAACGTCAAACAAGTTTTTTTTTTTTTATTTTTCTAAATTTAAATGCCACCAAGTATTGAATCTCTTGATATTTCTTTTTGTTTCATTGTTTTTTAGTAAGCATTTTTGTCCCCATAGTTGTTTCCATCATGATTGATTTTTGTATGTGTCAAATATTTAAAAGTTTAAAATAAAATAAAATTAATCTTGGACTTAAAAATATATATTAAATCATTTGGTCTATAATTGATTTCTATTAAAGTGAGAAATAATTATAGATCGGATTGTCCAGGTCCTGGAAATAAATAAGAAAAAAGAAGAAATATAAAATTAGATTTTTGTCCTTACTTTATTCAACAACGAATTTGCTTAAAAAATAAATATAAAAATGTCATTGATGGTATCATTTTAAATATTTAAATTGCTGTCAAAATCGCAACAAACATTTTAAATAAATTCAAAATTAACATCCATGACAATAAAACAAAAATTGAAAACGAAAATTGTACACTTAAAGCTCTTAAATAATAATTAAAAAAAAAATGTATATTCTTCCATTTAAGCTCAGAGTTCTATATTAGTTTATTGTTGGTTATTTTTTAAAACAATCAAACATAAACACTAAAAAGAGTTAAAAAAGAAACTCAATACGAAAAAATGCATGTTTTTATTTACAAGAGGAAAATATATTAAAAAATGCAAACATATTAATATGTAAATAGACAAGTAGAGAGAAAACTTCACCTTTTTATATTATTATTAAAAAAAATTGTTTAAAAACAGAACAATAAACAAATTAAATTTTGGCTTTCTTTTTGTTGTTTCAATAGTTTTATTTAATTTGCTAATTTCAAAAAAAAATAAAATGTTAAATAAAACCGAAATCACAAACAAAAAATACTTTTTTTAAGAGAAAAAATACTAAAATTGTTAAAAAAAAAAAAAAATATTAAAACTCATTTAACATTTAAAATTTGTGTTGATCGAGATTTTGTATTTGTTTTGTATAATATTTAAGCCAAAGGTGGAGTTTGCTCCATTATTTTGACTGGAAGAATGATTTATAAAAAAAAATAAAAAAATATTTCAATAATTAATTCTGATAAAAAGTTAAAATAATGAGAAATATATGGTTTTTAATACTTAACAAAAATTTTAAATCACTATGAACTTCAACCTTAGGTTTAAATTGGATAATATGGTGTTTATTTTAAAATTTAAATATGTTTTAACAATTCATATTTTTTAATTTTCTATTTAAAAGAATATAAAGTAAATTTTACCCTACCAAATCACTAACTAACTGCAAATAGGGAATAATTAAAAATTATAACGATTTCTTTCTAATGGTCAGTTCATGTGAAACACATTTTTAATTGTATGCCTTCAGACACGAATCAATACAAAGCTATTTAGCGCTGAACGATTTCATTGAAAAATTATTTTGTTGGTTTCTTTAGTTGCAATTGCCCCTTTATGTGTTAGTTCAACTTCGTGAGAATAAATAAGGTACATATGTTCGTTGATTTTACTGACATCTTTCATCAATTTTAGTTTTACAATTTTGGATCTCAGAAGCTCGGGTTTTAAATTTGAAAGTTGATACGATTCGAAATTTGTCAGAATAATTTAAAACAAAATTTTTGGGAAATTTAGACCAGAAATAATTTTAACTTAGTGAAATGGACAATTTTAGAGAGGATATATTAATAAATATATCGGGAATAATTTATATTTAATTTTTCTTTATGCTTTCCATTTTGTAAATTGAAGTCAAACAAAATAAGAACTGAGGGAAAAGGGTTCGTTCGTAGATTATGGTCTAACTTTATTTTAATGTTTAAGTGCAACAGATGGCGGTATATATGTTGATATTAACTTTTTGAAAAATAAGCAACACATTTTACAGTGCATGTCTTGTTTCCTATAATTAAACAACTTACTGCTGGAACACAATGGTGTCGGAGCCGGAGTCGGAGTCGTAACTGGAATAGCTGTCAAAGTATTCAATGTACGCAAATGCAAATGTACGAACACAACGCGAGGCAACTGGAATCGGAGCCGCAGCCAGAGTCGGAAGAGTTGACCAATTTTTAATTTTGACGTACGACACATGTGACGTTTCCATTTTTGAAGTGAATAACTTGGTGATTATATTTTTTTTAATAGGTTTTCAATAAAAAAGTGGAAAAATATTTAAATAAAAGTGAACAAAAATATTTTCTGAGAAATTTGATGTGCTTGTAAACTGCAAATATACCAAATAACATAAAAAAGCCGTACGACACATTGTGTGCGTACTTTTTGTGAAACGTACGACAACTTGTGACAGATTTTTCGACTCCAGTTACGACTCTGGCTCTGATTTTGCATTGTGTACCAGCAGTTAGTCGACCTAACAAGAACAAAACTATAATTTTATTTGATACAAAAGGCGTGCAGAGAAATTAAAGATTGATTTTATGCTAGGCAACGTTAAAAACCAAAGATGTCAAGATACTTTTTTGGTTTTTATTCTGAAACGTAATCGTATTCGGATTCGGATTAGCCACACATTTTTGTTGAGAATAGAATAATTGAAAACATGCGTTTATAAAAAAGATATACCTAATAAAACTTGAGTCCACAGCTCATTGAAAAAAACTACAAGAGTAGTTGAATTAGCAGACAATAGTTGAAAAAAAAATGAAAACAAATTCTGTAGAAATAACGGGTTATCCATTTTGCGGTTTTAAAAGTATAGGGCTGGACATCGACATTCGTCAAACTAAGTTGTTAAACCATTTTTTTTTCAGTTGAATGTCTGACATTTACGAAAATGCATCGCTTTACTATCGCACAACGCATACAAATTGTTCAAACCTACTAAAAAAATAGAGTTTCTACCACAGCAACATATCTTGCTTTCAGACGAGGTTATGGTTTACATAATCTTCTAACTATGGCAAGCAATTGGTAAAATTGTGAAAAGACTGGATTGGTTACAGATATTATAAGGCCTTTACCACTGAAAATATCGCTGCTGTAAGTGAAGTTGTTGGCGAATGTGTCGATTCCTCGTCGTTCTCAGGAATTAGGACTGTCTTACGGCACATTATGGCGTATTTTGCGTTTGGATCTACACCTACATCCATATAAAGTCCATCTCACACAACAACTAAAGCCAGCTGACCATTCACAACGTCTTAGATACATCGAATGGGTGCTTGAACAACAGGCGGTGGACGGCGATTTTTCGAACAAAATTTTCTTCAGCGACGAAGCACATTTCTCACTCGGTGGGTATGTTAATAAACAAAATTGTCGAATGTGGGGTTCTGAGAATCCTCAAGTAATTGAAGAAAGGCCATTACATCCACAAAAAGTCACTATTTGGTGCACTCTTTGGTCCGAAGGTGTGATTGGACCTTACTTCTTCAAAAACGATGAAGGAACGACTGTCACCGTCAATTCGGAGCGTTATGGTCAAATGATAACTGACTTTTTTTTGCCTGCTATTGAAGAATACGTGGTTTTAACAAGACCGTGGCACATGCCACACAACTCGAGCGAATATGGCTTTATTGCAAGAGACATTTCTTGGCCACCAAGATCATGCGATTTGACACCGCTGGACTTTTTTTTTTGTGGGGCTACGCGAAAGACCGTGTTTATGCAGATAAACCTTTAAGTCTTGAGCACTTAAAAACCAGCATTCGTCAAGTTATGGCTAATATACCGCCCAATATGTGTCAAAAAGTGGTCGAATGCTTGCAACAATTCACAACAATTATGTAGTGTTTCACACATAATTTCAACGTTCAAACTTTATAATAAATAAGAAATAACATGAAATACTTTTGGAACTACAAAATGGATAACCCTGTATATTTTCAAATAAAATGTCTTGCAACGTCTTATAGTGTTTATTTTTAAACTCCAGGCTATCGTTTTAAAAAGGGGTTTAAATTGTCTATAAGTAAAATTAACTGGAGTTTAGTTTAGCAGAGTAAAATCAGAACTTATCAATGGACTATGAATATGGCCCATAGTGTTTTGTATGTTGAACACTACTCTACTAACGCATCCATCGAAATGAGTATCAAACGTACCAACGCTACGTCCAAATATGAAAAACTAGAAAATCGATTTCGATTTCGATTTTCGAATAAAAGTCAAATTTCGGCTTGCTGATGTTTTTGTTTTTTTTTCACAATTTTACCGATTGATCGCCTAGTCGGTCGATTATGGCGGATTGACTTTAGTCATCACTAAAGCATCTTGCACATGAGCTATGAACTACGAACGGCGAACTGTGGATGTTTGCATATTTTGACTTTTCTTTCACATTAGCTTTATTTCTATTTGCAAACAGCGACGAATTGAATTACCCTTTTCTCCATATTTTCCTCAGCCATGATCTTTCACACAAAAAAAAAAACAAGTTGTTTAATTTTGAGATTAAAGCATCATTCACATGAGCGCGACCAACGAACGACGAATGAATTACAAAATGTGAGTTTATATACGTTTGAAGACATATTTCCACACAAATTCTTAACAAAACGATAGCAATGAAGTTTCTATTTGATTTATTGTGCATACTTTTACTTTTCAATATCATATATTAATAAATTTAAGAAAACAAATTTATTCGTCGCGAACAAAATTCTAGTTGATACGAACTGTCAAACTTTATTCGCGTCCCACATACCATCCACACTGCAACGAATAAATTGATCGCGTTCCACATACCATCCACACTGCAACGAATAAATTGTTCGCGCACTACATAACCTAAAACACCATTCTTGTGTTTTGATTTCGATGGTGAATGGTGTTCGGCTGTGGATGCACATGAAATCTTTTCCTTGTTTTGTTTATTAACAAGGACACCAATAATTTTTTTTTTAACAAATATAGCTTCGACCGCATTTTCTTAATCGGTTGTTTTCAAACAAAACACAATAATGATAAACAAAAAAAAACAATTGTCAAACTTCATTCGCGACGAATTAAAAACTCTCATGTGAAAGAAATGTCAAAATCGACGAATATTCGTTCATTCGTTGGTCGTTGGTCGTGCTCATGTGAATAATGCTTAAGTTGCGCGCGAGAAATTTATTCGTTGCAGTGTGGATGGTATGTGGAACGCGAATAGAGCTTGACAGTTCGTAGCAACCACACTGCAATTCGTTACTACCAAATAGTTTTTACAAAATTTTCTACTTTTAGAGAACAAAATGAAAATTTTATTATCCTAACATTAGTGTCAATTGGTTTCTTATAATTTAAATGTGTTTTTCTTTAAAATTGACATTTTGAAATGTGTAAAATCACGTTTGTTTGTCCATTCATTCATTCATTGTTCGCTCTCATGTGCAAGGCCCTTAAATGCTCGAAAAGTGGTTGCGATTAAAACACCATTTTTGTAGTAAGTTATAATAAATTTTCACGCGTTGTTCGATTGTTAACCGATCCATTTTTGTAAATGACAAACATTTAACTAATAAATATTATGACAATTGATTTTGACAGTTGCCAAATGCTAGCGGTATAAATAAATAACAATCAATAGTAAACTTCAAAAATAAATGTAAATTTATAAAATAAATCAATTAAATAAAAAAGTATTCTCATTATTTTAGCACCAGAACTAATTATATTATTTAAATGCGACAAAGCGATATAAAAATATAGGATAAGATATATTTAAACTTAAGTCGCAAAATAAAGAAAAAAAAATAAATAAAACTAAATAAATTGGCACACAAACAACTAAATTTAAAAAAATACTTAAAATAAATGTACCTTAATATTTTTTTATTCGATATTGATTTTTGTTTTTTAAAATGCAATCAATGATTTTGGGGATGATAAAGAATTGTCATTCTTGTTCTTCAGGTTTTTTTTTTTTTCATTTTTAATTTTTGTAACGAATTTTCCAAAAGTAGGAGTAGTTTTATTTTTGCTTAAATAATTTTTCATAAACTTTTATTTCGGATGAGTTTTCTCTCGTTTTCTAATTATGAGTGGATATCATATAGGACAGGAATAGGATATTGTTTATATGGCTGAATGCGAGTTATAAAGGTTATTATAATTAATTTAAAATTATTTAATAAAAGTTAATGAAACAATGATAAATGATTCGACAAAATTGTAAAAAAAATATATGTTCTTAAATTCTTATAAATTAAAATACGTTTTTGTATAGTTTATTTTGTTTTTGGTTTTTTTTACATCAATAAATATTTACATTTTTAATATTTAATAGTTTATTTTTTGTATTATTATTAAAAAAAAAATAGTAATAAAAAGGCAAACAAATGCATGCTTATAAATAGGCAGTGATTGTTTGAGGTAGGTATGATTATTGTTTTTTAAATTTTTTTAAATGTTTTTGTTGGCATATTCTTTTGTTGCTATTTTTGAGGAGGATTTTAAGTATTATTGTTTTAAATTAAATAAATGTGATTTTTTAAAGACTTTTCTTAAATGTAGTGCTTTCTTAAACTGTGTGTTTGATTTGGGGTTTTTCTAAATTTTTAATTATTTTTTTTTATTGTTTCAGGAGAGTTAAATAATCTTTTCTTTTCAAATGGTGATGCAATTTTTTTAAGAACATTTTACACTCACGTTATTCTTATAACATATTTACTTTTTTTATTCAAACGCCAAAAATGCCGTTATTGACCTACCTGAATTATTGAACAATTACTTTTCTATCCCAAACAACGGCAAATGAATGATAATTTTACTCGGAGACTCTAAATTTCAACAAAAAAACATCATCATAATTAATAATTTCAATTAAAAAAATGTGTTTTTGAAAAACATCACTAATATGCATACTTATCTGATCAGTCTTTAAGGATCAGATTTCCGAAATTAGATTTGAGAAAACTGCCAAATTTGTTTAGCAAACCAAAAGAGATCTATTTTTTTCTAGACTTTATAGTGCCCATCATCATCATTTTGTCTATAGGGCAACCCATGGGGTTCAAAAATAAATACAAATTCATTATACAATCAATCTGACTGGCCTACAAATAAATGCATTGGAAAAGGACTTTAAACATGGTCCATCAGTCATAGAATTTCCTTATTTTAGGTATAAGTGTGTTTCACGTGTTTTCGAACAAATTTTGTTTAAACTTTTTTCCATCTACCAACTGAACCTGCTCGTTCTGAGCTAAACATTTCAGGTGATCGACTACTTCGGCTGACAATTTCAGGAGATTCTGTTACCCGAGCCAAGTCCCTATTCACAGTTTTTGAACTCAAAACTCGAGGACACCGAACGGCCCAGGGTTTTCGTTTGGCTGATCCCGCCGTTTCTTGCAGAACTTTGAATGCCTTCGATGGTAGTATTTCGAAGCTGCCATTTGTCGTCAAATTGTCCGAGTCCACTTTCGAGGAGCTCCACGTGTCGTAATAATCTGCATAAGATTCGTTTTTGAATTCTTGGGGTGTTAGTGCAGGTGTAGAATCAAGTGAGGTGTTTTCCAGTGAATCAAGTTCTTCTTCAAGAACCCTCTTGGCAGCAGCTTGCAGCTTCTCCATGGGAAGATTTTTCAATGATGAGCTGCTCTTTTTCAGCAGCAAACTCTGGATAAGTTCGTTGACGAGTTTATCACTGATTGGCTGAGATTGTTGGCCGTGAATTGGCGAAGCTGGAGAGTTTGGCGAAGAAGGGTTATCAGCGTCGATGCTCTGATTTTTTCTTAGTGGCAGTGAGAGTCTTTGCCGACGTTCAGTAACAGTTTCTGCTTCTTGCAGAGCTTTGGGATTCTGTTTTCGAGTAATCGAAACATTGTGGACGATCTTCTTTCGAGGTTTGAAATTGAATTCGGCTTCGAGAGCTGCTTCTTCATCACCAGGTTGTTCTTCTTCGATAACATCTCCGTCATCTTGAAGGAGCTTGAAAAGTCTGGAATGTGTGGAGGCACGTTGGTAGCGGGACATTTTGCGAAGTTCCGGAAAGCTTTCAGATTCGGTGTCAGTCTCAGATAGGGGTTTGTTCATGTCGGTGACCCCAGAGTCATCTTCTTCGATTTCCGACTCAGATCGCTGAGAACTATTTCTACTAAGATTACTCTTCGGCGATGTACTATCAACAATGAGTGAAGTATTTGCCGCCTTGGCTGATGGTGGTGGTTCGGTCGTTCCACTTTCAAAGGCGAAAATTCGATCTTTAACCGATATCTTTGATTCTTCAGTGGCTTCATTTGATATTGCTTCGATTGGGTCTTCTTTTGGTTTGAATTGTTCTGGTTCGGGTTTCGGATAAAGATGTTCGATTTGGAAGTGATTTGGTGTTGAATCACTTATACTCTCTGAGCTTTGAGATTCTTCTTCGTCATTTCGTTGCTGTTCATGGCTGTAGTTATTTCTATAGTCATAAGGTTTGTTCTCCATCAAAGTTTCTGGTTCATCTTCAGTAGTTTCATTATCTTCAACAATTAGAACAACATCATTTGACTCTTGCTGCTCAGGAATATCCCATTCAGGTTCAACAGAGTTCCTCCACGACCATGTTGGTCCTTCTTCTTCTGGCAAAGCGATAATTTTCTTTGGTTCTTCTTTCTTTTCAACATTAACAGTATTCGTGAAGAATGCCATCGCTTTTTTATAATTATTTCGTCGAAGTTCACAATCATCATTTGGAGGTGGTTCTTCATTGACATCTTCATTTGGTCCTTTAATTTCAGCCCAAAAATCTACTTCTTCAGTTGGTTCTTCTATTATTGCTGGTTTCGGTTCTTCAATAAATCCTCGGTTTGCTTTGAATTCGAATTTTCTTTGAGTTACCCAGAAATCTATTTTGCCAGTGTCTATTTCTGAATTGGTTGACTCATTTTGATTGCTTGCCCAAAAGTCTATTTCTTGTTCCTCTACAACCTGGGGTTCTTCTTCTGGAACATAGCTTACTGTTGCCCAAAAACTTATTCCAGTTTCTGGTTCTGAGTGAATCGGGTAAAATATTGGCTCTGGGTCTGCATGAATCAGTTCAATGTCATAATCACTGTACACTTGAAGGCTACACGATTTTGTTGATTTTGAAGACTTGGAAGATGACCACAGAGTTGTGTCCTCTTCTTGACTTGAAATTGATTTCTTTTTGGATTTTGACTTGAGAGATAAACGTTTTTCTCCGTCGTTCATATCATGGGATTTTGATTTCTTTTTAGTTTTGATTTTCAATTCTGCTTCAGTATTCTGATTGATTAATTCTTCATTAGTAGTTGAGATCTTCTTTTTAGATTTTGGTTTGGAAGCATCACTTGAGTTTTCGATAGATACACAATTTACTTCATTTAGATTACCCTTGAGAGAATCTTCAGTTCGGTGCTTATGAGAAGACTCTCCATCTGAGCTCTTCTTTTTTGTTTTGGGCTTGTTGACATCTGTTTCCTTTTTTACATTACTAGATGAAGTGGACTTCTTCACTTTTTTCTTAGAATTTCTTTCTAATGACAGGTTGTCTTCAGTTGGCATTGTTTTAAGTTTGGTTACTGAAGACACATCAATATTCGTTTTCGAAGTTTGTCTTTCTCTAGAACAATGGTTAGTTTCTTCATTTTTCACTTTGGTTGATTCGATTTCAAGCCAAAAATCATTTTCTTGACTTTCTGCTTTTATAAATGTTGACGGCTTTTCAATCATTTCTGCCCAGAAGTCCCTACACCCATTCAGAACAATCGGTGTATATACTTCAGTATTTTTAACTTCTTGAGCTTTGAACATGTCTATGTTAAACCATTCCAAATTTTGAAGATTTTCCGCTAATACTTTCTGTTGAGTCTTGAGCTTTGAAGACTCAACCAAAGTATGCGATTTTATATCTTGTTCTTTTTTAGTTTTGACTAAATCAATCTCAGCCCAAAAATCTGGTTCTTTATCAAGAGATTTTGGTTTTGCTATATTCTTGCCTGTTACAGACTCAATTTCAGCATAAACATTGTTTTCTTGATTAACGATATTAGAAGATTCTTCACTTGTTTCTTTTGAGGCTTGTATATTTGCCCAAGGATCTGTTTCAATAATTGTAGATTCATCTTCTTTCTTTTTGCAAAGATTATCATTGCTTTTGGAATTTTCAATTTCTGCCCAAAAGTCTGTATCGTCTGATTTTGCTCCAATTATAAGTGAAGATGATGTCTTCTTAACTTCAACAATCTCTTTTACTTTTTCTTCAACATGAACAACCTGAGTTTTACCCTTAAAAACTTCTTGAGATATTTCCTCCGAAACAACTTTTGTATTTTCAATTTCATTAACTTCTTCAATTTTAATGCCAACTCCTGAGGTATCTTCTTTCTTCTTTTTGATTTTTTTCGTTTCTTTGGTAGCTTTCTTCAAAGTTTTCTTTACTGGTGGTTTTAAAGTATTTCCATCACTTTCTTCATTTGCGGTCTTTGTTTTGATTATCTTCTTTTTTATAAGTTTCTTCGGTTCTTCTATCATATCTGGTTTGATGGAGCTCTCAGAGTCTTGGGATACAAGCAATTTGGGTATGCTATTTTTCCTCTCTTCTATTTTAACCGAAGTCTCTTCTGACACAGCCTTTGAAATCGCTTCTTCACTCTTGACTTCATCTAAACTTATTTTATTAGAAACTGACTTTTGGTTATGATTTAAGGTAGGTGTTTCGAATTCTGCTTCAGTTAGAACCGCATTCATTAGAGGAGGCTTATTTGGAATCACAAAGGCTCTGGCGAACTTTTGATTCAAAATTTGAGTCTTTAACTCTGCTTTTTCTCTAACATACTTGCTTTTATTATCAATTTCTTCTTCTTCTTCTTTTTTAGGAACTGACTCTTCTTTTATCTTAAATTCATCAATTGACTTCGCACTAACAAGCGATGCTCTTCTGATCTTTGCTTCTTCAATTAATTTCTTTTCTTCTTCAACTGCTTTGCTAATTTGAACAATTTCGTTCTCCATTGCTGCTTTAACAACTTTTACTTCTTCTTTACTCACTTGCTTTACCAGTTTCTTTGGTTTCTTTGTTTTCTCTTGTATCATTTGAATGGCAGATTCAACGACTTTTGATTTATTATTAGCATTGGGCAATTTAATTATGGTTAACTTTGGTTCTGGTTCAGGGTCTGGTAATGGTTCTTTGACAGGAGCTTTGACGACTTTTTTCTTCTTTTTTAATTTAGGAGTTTTCGGTTTTGCTTCCTTCTTTTCTTCAGGTTCGTTTTTAATTCGAATATTCGACCAAAAATCTTCATCTTTTTCTTCTATTTCTTGAGGCTTTGGAGTTTCAATTTGAACTGGTTCTGCCTTTTCTTTTCCGTCAACAGACTTACCCCAATAACCGGCAGTTTTTTCAAGGAATAGTTGTGCTTCCTTTCTTGTTGCCTGCAAAGTTTCCCAAAAGTCCAATTCTTCATCTGATTTCGAATCAATTTTTTCTTCGGCCTCTTCCTCATCTTCGATAGATGGTTTAACTGAAGTTTCCACAGAACAGTACTCTTCTTTCGATTCTTCAGTTGTTTCTATATATGCTTCACATGCAGATACTTCTTCTAAAATTGTCTGCTTTTCTTCACACACATATGTTTCTGCTTTCAAATTGTCTGCGTTTGTTTTGTTGTTTATTACTAATAGTGAATTATTTTCTTCTAATATTCTCTTTTTTTCTTCATTTTCTTCAAAAAGAATGTTATTTCGTCTCCAAGCTTCAACTGATGTTTTTTCTTCATTGTCTTCGTTGGTATCTTCTTTGTTGTTCTTTTCTTTGATCATAGATATATTGTTTGTTAGATCTCCACTCCAAGTCTGATCCATAAATTTATTCCTCATTGGTAGTGAAAATGATACTGATACATCTTCATCTTCAGACTCCCAAATGTTGTCTGTTTTAACTTCTTCTTTGATAACTTCTCCAGCTGAAAAGGTTAACGGAGATGGACTCAAAACCTTCTTATCTACGGATTCACTGGAACGACTTAAACTTATTGTCACACTGACATCACAATCTTGAGAATCAGTTTCATAAGATTCCGGTTCTGCTTCAACCGATGCAATACTAAACGATCTTCCTCTATCTTCAATTTGACTATTGCCAACTTCAACAGTTGCAATTTTTTCATCGTTGGACGAACGGCTGAAGGAAAATCGCAATGGCAATCGCACGGTAACGGAATTCGAGTTATCTTCTTCGTCGTTTTCTTTTTTGTCAGCGTCTTCTTCTTCTTCTACTATTTCCTCTTCCTCGCATTCTTCGTTTGCTAGAGTTGATGACTCACTGACACTTGAGCTGATGTGACTCGATGGTCTTGGACTGATGTGGTCTTCTTCGTTTTCTTCATAGATCACACTTAGATCGTCCATTATGATTATTTCATCTTGTTCGAAAATCTCTTCTTCTGCTTCTTCTTCTTCGGAATCCATTTCTTCAATAAGAACTTCTTCTTCATCATACTCGAGCTCTTCGCCGATAATTTCTTCATCTTCTTCTTCTTCGTCAAATACCATACTTTCATCACCAGCAATTGTGCGATCGTCATCTTCAATTTCATCCATCATTTTCTTGTTATAGAATTGAATATTCGTTACAGACTTAATTGCTTGGAGTCCATCATTTGACATACCTTCGACACATTCTTCAGAACTCAAGCTCGATGATGGTTCTGATGAAGATGTTAGTAGTTCTTCAGAGCTATCCTCGCAGGATATTTTACTGTTCTCACTTTCGGACTTTATTGGTGAGGGGGAATTTGAAAATTCTTTTCCATTATCACCGTTAAATTTCTTTTCATCCTCTTGACTAATATTGAGGTCCTTGCAATTGGGTTTAGAGATCTCACTAAGTTTCTGTGATAAAATATCGATCACTGATCCTTCTCTTTGATTTCGAGCCATTCGTTCACTTTCACCGTTGACTTCTTGTGGAACATCATCGGTACTTGGTGTTATGATTATATTCGGAAGATCCTGTGACTGAGACCTGCCTCTACTATAAGAACCACGAGAACTGAACGAACTACGAGAGCTACAATTTTGCGAATCATAATCATTGGAGTGAAAGTTATAAAAGTAACATGGACATGGAGGAGGATATGGGTAAGCAGGATGTTGATGTGGATGGTGTGAATGTGGATGGTGTGGCGGTGGGGGATAAGGATGATGATGATGATGGTGATGATGATGAGGATGATGATGTGGATGAGGATGATATGGTAAAGGATACTGCCAATTATTTAAATCACCGCCAGATGAAGAAGTTGATGGTTGTTGCGGTGGGTGTGGTGGTGGTGATGGATGAGCACAACAAGGCGGTAAATAAGGATAAGGATATGGATAGGACGGTGGAGGTTGTTGCTGTTGATAAGGACATTCACTTATGGACGTATCTGTTTCAACAACATCCGAGCTATCACTCTCGGCTACAAAAAAAAAAATAATAATAATAAAACAAAAAATAAAAACATAATGCGGAAGAGAAGAAGAAAAAAATAAATGACAAAATATGAGAATTTTAATTTTGTTTGTTTTTGATTGAGGATATTTTTGTTTTTGTTTTTTTTTTTTTTTTTGAAAATGCAGGATGATAGCGATTGATGAAAGGATTAAATTAATATTAGGTAAGTATTGTCTTTTATTTTTTTAAATTTTTGGAAGCCAACGTCAGAATATGCCATCTGAATTAGTTTCCAAATTTTGGTTGTTAGAAATGAAATCAATCTTCTATCTTATTCTCGCTCGCTCTCTATCTTTCTCTCTCTTTCAGTCAGTTAATTAAAAAATAAAATAAAAATTCAAATAACATTCTTTTTCAACACAAACTTAAAATGCCAAATGAATCAAAAAACAAAATATACTATATATACTATAATAATTTCAAAATAAACAAAAAATATAATAAATTAAATTAAAATTATTAAAGAGGAGCATAACAAAATAAAATCTAAGTAAAAACTAAAACTTTTTAAGAGAAGAAGAAAAAATCAGTGTTCAAAAGAAAAATTTAAATTTTAATTGTTTTTCGTGTATGTATTTTATGTGTGATGGGATGTAGCATAATACGTATAAATATTTACAAAATAAATGATTTATGATTTATGATTTTTGGTGGTTATTTTTTCGAATATTAAGAAGTTCATTTTTTAAACTATTTACATACAGTACTGTCATTCGAAAACTGCACTACATTCAAAACTTTGTCTAATAAAGAACTTTTGAAATACGTCAACCAATGGCGAATCCAGAGGGGGCAGAGTTCGTAGGGGCCATTACATTTCATCTATAGATTTGTTAGTAATTTGACGATATTTACCAAAAAAGTGGACAACTAAAATCTTTGTAATAATCCTTTAAGGTTTTCACAAACTTTTAAGTTTGGAAAAGCTTAAGTAATGCTTTGCATTATTTTCATAAGATCTTTTGTGAAAGAAAAAGCAAATATTGAGGTTCTTAAGAAAAAACCTTTAATAAAAGATCGAATATTTGGTATTAAGTTGCTTTTAAATTCCTTCAATTCCATCTTATTTTTTTTTGACGCATATTAAGTTTTTTTTTCTTTTAAAAATGTTTTTCCTTTCAAGATCTTAGCAAGTTGAAGAAATCTATTTTTTTAGGTGAATTTGCTTTGGATGCTCTAGAATTGAAAGTGAAACACGAATTTCAAGAATATAAATGTCTCAAAAATAGCAAAAGTGACAGTTTCGTTAAATTAATAACTAATGGAAACACATTTTATATCTACATATTTAATTTAATATAAAAGCTTTGAATCTTTCGAGAATTGAAGTGAGAAGAGTTTCTATAACGTATAATTTGTGTGTGCCACACTATAGTTCCTTCCCAACTTATTTGTTTAACTTAATTTATTTTTATATTTTATGTATTTATTTGTTTTATTTTTATTTTGAACCTAATTTCACTCATTTTCTTAAACTCAAGAACCAAACATTTTTTTTCTACAATTTTTAAGTTTTATTGAGTTCTTTTTAGTTAAAATATTTTCAAAAGGTTCACACAAAACAGTAATTTTTTAAAAAAAATTGTCTTCTAGAACAAGCTCTTCTACGAGTAAGCAGACTGAAAATGATAGTAATAATAGACTTCCGGTAATTACGGCAGAAAATTCTTCCTATCTGTTTTATTTTCCTAGGAAAAAAGATCAAATTTTTCTGACAAACTTTATTATGTTCTGGATTTTTGCAACAGAACTTTTGAAGCATTTCTCCCATTTATAAAAATGGCAACAACGATAGAATATATTATTTTTGGGAAAAAGGCTAGGTTTCAACACTATTTCTAGCATTTCTGCATGAAACACACTCGAAGTTCCTCTAAACTATTGTATGATAGTTCTTAAATAGGGCATATTTAGAAAACTGCTTGAATCTTGGAATGCTTTTATATGTAGGGAGTCTACCAAATTAAGTAGTTAGACTATGTTAATAGTGTTCTAAAAGAATCTAGTAACAAAAATTGTCACTTAAGCCCTTTGAAATAGTAAATATAAAGTTAAGATGTATTCAAATTATGTTATTGTAATTTTGTCAGCCTCCTTTACAAAAAAATTAAAAAAAAAAAAAAACATTTTTCAGTGGTGCTTAAAAACTCTTTAAGTTAAGTGTGTGACCCCTCCTGATTAAAAGTCTGGATCCTTCGAAGTCAAAGTCAACTCTGTATGTCTGTCTAAATGTATTTAATATGAGTTTTGAAATAAAATTATCTAATTGCTTGTCAAACAAAAAACTACTCAAAAATAGAATAGATGGGCAGGTTTAGACAACATAAGAATCTTCATTTGCACTCAACTGTCAAAGTTCAATTGATTTTTATTTTATAGTTGACAAACTTTAAACAAGGTTTTAAATTGAAGTTTTAAATTTTGAAAACATACAAAAAGATTATAATTTTTTAAAATAAAAACCAAATACAAAAAATAAGTAACACTTAATATCGTATCTTTAAAAAGTGTTTCTAAAAAGTTTATTTGCATTCTGTAAGTCATAGCTTTTCTAAAAAAAATGGCATGGAGTTATTATAAATAAAAAAGCTCTTTCTTAATTCTTTTAATATTCGACATTTTTCTATGAAATGCTTTATTACATCTTCTCTTATCGACATACTACACATTGAGCAAATAATCAGGAGATCCTCACGTTCGCTTCTCATTTTGAAAATCGCAGATATTATCTTTTGATTGAAAACGATCTCAAAATAATTTCTTTGACAAAGGTTATGTTCAAGAATGCTATATGTGGCTCTATGTACTGAAGGAGTTACTTGTGCGATACATTGGAGTCTACATTTTTTTTTTGGAAGTTGGAGACATCTTTGTGCGTAGAATCTTAATAGATTTTCTGCCGATTTATATTTTCTGTAATAACAAAACACTTTGTATTTTACGTTATGTGAAAAAGAGTCGTTACCAAAACAGTTTATCATGAGGAACTAATGACACTTTTCGTTTTGATCAATTTGTCTTTTAAATGGATTTCCATATTCAGCACACTTGTAATAAGTACACCGAGATATTTATTTGTTTTTACAACTTCAATAGGTTGAAATACCATTTTTCATTTTTAGCCAATCTGCCAGAACCGTTTTTAAATACCATCGCCTTCGATTTGTTTAAATTGAACGCTAAATTTCACAACTAGAAGTATACCTCGAGACGGTTAAACATTAGTTAGAGCATTTCTAGAGAGTATTCAAAAAAGAACAACATCGTCTGCAAATAGAAGGGGCTTTAATTGAAACTCCAGTAAACTCTATTCCTCCCGATAAATCATCAAAGAGATCATCAATAAACAAAGTCAGATCTTTCATCACCGTTCCTCACCTTCGGCTTTATTCCCATTATACAAGTTTTTTATCATCCTTCCATACTTTGTTGACAATATAGCCTTAAAATCGATAAAAAGGAAATAAAGTTTCAAGTCAAAATTAATATATTGTCGCTTGTAGAGCCCGACTGGAATTCTTCTTTAGTATTTTGTTATGATTCATCCAAACAGCTAAGCGATCGCTTAGGATTGTAACACAAATTTTATAAAAGGTATTTAAAAAGGATATTCCACGGTAGATTTTAGATCAGAAATATCGTTTTTTTATGGATTGAAAACATATTGCTTCTTTGAACTGATTTGGAATGATTCCGCTTTTTGGTATATTTTTGTATATTACGGTAAGTTCAACAGTTCCATAAGAAACTCAACCGTGATCCTATCGACTCTTGGAGCTTTTCCATCTCTGCGTTTACTTTTTGCTTGACATACTTCTTGTTCAAAAATATCAGCATCCAGGATATCGTTTTCAAAAAAGGGCATTTGATAATGAAACATTGGTGCATCGTTTGTTGGGTTCAAATTTTTTTTGAAAGTGGAAGATAGTCTAACGCTGATTAGTAATTTTTTTCTACTGAGGGTTCTTTAGGTTTTCCAGAATTCCTTTGAGTGTCTGCAATGAGTCAGTGGTAAATCTCTTGGCACATAAAACAAAATCTTTTTCCTTTGGCAGATAAGTTTGTTACAATTTTTGTTTGTTCCGATGTAAAGTCTTTTAAGACATTGATTATTATGTCTCCGAAACATTCTCAGCCATTCAAAAGATATTTTTTGAGCTGCTTCGCTTCAATCATCAAACCACTTTTACTCTTTTAATGTCTGTTTGATTCAGTTCCCTTTCGATTTGTAGTTATCGATTAATATTGTGTCGATAATCAGTAGCTTTATTTTCTTTCCATAGCAGTTTAAGTGGCAGTTCTAATTGTCTAAAATTCTCACCGATTGAAGATGATGCGCCTAAATTTATCGACATTGGAATATGATCAGAAAAGGGCATGCCTAAAATTTCAAAGTCACTAATTATTGATTTTCATTCATCTTTAACTGGGAAGTAGCCTGACTATCTTTTACTTAGAGAAAGTTCCAATAATATTATTGTTTTTTAAAAAAGCTTAAACTAGTAAAAATGTCGTTATCCTTCTGCAATAGGAGAATTAAATAAAGCTTAAATACAATTATTGTGAACTAAATAAAAAATTACAGAGTTATAAAGTTCAGCTTTCAGTTAAATGAACAAACATGATCAGCTGACATTTTGACACAAGTGAACTTGATTTGGAAGCAAGGGAGATTTTTCCTGACTAACTTTCCAATTAAATTGCTCTAATTGGAAGGCAATATTTTTGCAGTTTGTCAATCAGATACTAGAAACTTGCTTTCCCTTCACGTCCCTTATTTAAGGGACTTTATTTGCAGTCAACTGCATTCATTGAACTTAAACAAACAGTTAATTTTTAAAACAACTAGTTAATTTTTTAATGGCAAACATTTCAAACTCAGAACTTTACTTCACTAACCCCTGCCTTCAGTTTATCGTTAAAAAACTATTAACAAAATTATTGTCTACAAAACAGTTCTCAGTCCATCAGGATTTGTATTTTGTATTGTTAAGAAATATTACTTATTTCTTTTCCCATTTGACAAGGTATTCTTTTACACAAAACATTAAACGGAATTGATTGCGCAGAAAATAAATAAATCATAGAGTAATAAAGTTCAGCTTTAAGATGAACGAAAAAACATGAACAGCTGTTATTTCGACATAAGTGGGCTTGACTTGATAGTTTTCAATAAAGCTACCTTATTGGAAAGCAATTTTTTGGCAGATTGCCAAACAGTTACTAGAAACTTGTCGTACTTTTAAGTCCCTTGAGTCTTCTGAACCAACACTGTTGTTTCACTGCAAATTGACAGCAGACTGACATTTTTAAAAGTGTTACCAGTACAAAAATTTAAAAAAAATCATAATATCCCTTCAATATATATCAAAAAACCACCAAATGATTGTGTTCATACAAATAAGAGTAAATTGAAATAATTAAAATCTAAAAATGTAGGAATGTATTAAGTTTAGAAATTATTTTCACTTAAAATAATCCAAAATAACTCAATTAAATAAATTAAAAAAAAAACTATGTGCATAGGCATGAATTTAATATTATAACGAAACACTGCGAGTGTATATGTATGTGTGAATGTGTGGTTTTAAAAATATAATAAATTTGAACTTTTAAAACTTACCAGCATTTTCCGGTGTTGTCATTGCTTGTAGAATTTTAAAAGATCGACTTGGTATAGCACTACCAGTATAAATTTTCGGTTCTGGTACATGTTGTTCACTTGGATGAACATATTGTTGAGAATGTTCTTGAAAAACAAAATTAAATAATTAATTTTTGCTTTAAATTGATAAATTGCAAGAACTTACCATCTGGGCTGTAAACTGGTCTTTGACTGACATATCTATTAGGTTGAGGTTGTTTCATAACAGGAGGAGTGCCTAGAAAAATATAAATGTTATAAAATTTTAAAAATTTAAATATAAATTAAAAACTAAATTAATTTATTTTGATTAAGGAACACAATTGCAGCACTAGTAAAATTTTGAAGAAAAACAAAACACAACCTTTGTCTGTTCAAAAATTATTGAATGCAAGTGTTAAGCAAAACTAAAGAAATTATTGAGCTTAGCATAATTTGGGACCTTACTTAAGGTTCTATCTGAACCATAATTATTGAAAAAGTAGCGTGCTGAGCTTTTTTTTTTTAAACACAAATTAAACCTAGTAAATAGATTCCCTTCTTTCACACTTATTATGTATACATATCTAACATTTCCAATTTTTGCAGGCTTCGAAGCTATTATTAAAAATGAGAAAATAAGGCTGCTTGAAGCAAATTCAGTCTTCTAACATTTTTGTCCATACCGTTTTCATCGGTTTTGCCTGATGGAGAACAACGCTCAACAGCACCTTGTAGTTTCTTAAAAGTTTTCGAAGGATTTGAAGGCCCGCGATAGCGAGGATCTTCATCACTAGTTGATTTTTTATCTTCATCTTTACAATAATATAATATATATTATAAATGTACATTATCTATACATTTTTATGTTCTTATAGTCTAAATTTTTTATTTTTTAAAAACTTACCTTGATTCCTGGCCCGATTAACATAACCCTGTTCGTTTTGTAACTGCATTCGTTTCATTTGCTCAGCATTTGGACTATTTATTTGACCAGTTGAAGTCATTTGACGTGCAAAAGTTGGACGTTGCAACTGTGGTTCTTGATAATCACTTCCACTATTATTACCACCACCATCAGATTCGATAGCTTTATTTTCTAAAGCACTATCATCTGAGGTGTCGGTGATTTTTTGCAAAATTCTAAATGACTTTGATTGGGTTGGAGTTGCACTGCCGCTACCCCATGTATTTTGATTGCGTGGATCACTATTTTTTGAAAAAAAATAAATATTAGAAAATATTTTTTTTTATTTATTTATTTTATTACAACAAACAAATATTTAAAATAAAAACATTTATATTTTGTGCAAAAAAAAAAAGAATTTTGATTTTAGAGGAAGTGACTTTTCGAAACTCAGTTTTGGGTAACAGACCATTGAAAAACTATTTCCTTCGAAGGCCAATACCTATTTTAAAAAAATTCCGAGCGACTCAGAATAGTTTAAAGATATAAGAACATTTAATGGTTCTTAAGAATACGAACTCTAAGAATTTTTGTTCATTGAGTTATTTGGTAAAAAAGTCTTCAAAAATTATTCACATTAGACCGGAACGTTTATGTGTTCGGTGGTTATCCATAAATACGTTAAGAGCAGAGTTACCACTTTACTTATTTGGAGCTGTAATTTCTCTTTTTTCAAAAAAAGTCGTTTGTGTAAAAAATGCAATTTCATGATGCTTATGCCAACTGCAAGGTCAAATGTTCGAAAACGCACAGCAGTTTGTGATGCACATACCTAGAACTGGAAGCTGTTCAGTTTCCTTAATACAATTACCACCTATGGAAAGTGGCATTGGGGGAGGGTTTACGACAGTGGGCAGCATTAAATTCTACACGGTTTTTGATTCCCCAATGGACAATGCTGTCAAGATCAGAATTTAATAAGCTTATCATACGCCACCATTGATAGTCCACATTTGAAGGACAAGGATGGGAATCTAAAATAAAATATTAAAATCTGAAGGTAGTGTCATCAGTAAAACAATTTCGTGGTTTAGAAATTTCAGGCAAAAGATCATTTAAAAAAATAAGGAAGAGTGTCGGAGACAAAACAGAGCCCTGGGGCACACCAGCGTTTTTTTTTTTTTTTGTGGATATCAGATTTGAACCCGTCCAATATTACTTACGAAAGGTAATTTCTAACCCAACAAAGAAGGATTCACCAAAACCAAATACACACATTTTCGATAAGAGAGCTTGATGCCAAACTCTATCAAATGCCTTTAAAACATCAAAAGCAATAATCTTACTTTCTCTAAAACGATATAATGAATGGTTACACTGTTCGGTGAGATAAACCATGGGATCACCAGTGGACATATTGCTGGCTCAAAATCACCAAGGTGCAGAATTGGCTTCGCTAGCAATTTAGTGTCTTAAATCTTGACTTAATTAAGAAAAAAAAATTAATAAAATACTAAAACTAACCTGTTTTGTGTGTCTATCAAACAATATAATTTATTAATAAACTAAATTTTAAATGAAATCAATATACACGCATAGAAAATCATTTCGGGAACGCGTCCTAATGTAAAATCTTCAACAACAAGTACAAAATATGATTGGAAAATGTAAGGTATTTAACCCCGGTCATTACTTAATACACCGTATTTTATATACAAAATCTAGTTTTAGAAAGAATACTAAGAAATTATTTATTTTTTAACTATAAAAATGCAAAAATAGTTTGTCCGATACCGCACAAGTCATTTCAGGGAACATATCGATAATCGATCAAAAATAATTTTAAGTGAACGCAATAATTCTGTGTCAAACGTCAGTCGAGGAAGAGAACAATAACAAAGCCGGCTGTCAGAGTATTTATCGTAAAATAAGTTATATCTAAATGGTAAGTAAATTTCTATTCATCATTCGTAGAGCGTACATCAATAGTCCGTCATTCCGTGAACGCATTTATTACATTTAATTATTGATGAAATACTTTTCTACGTCACGAAATTACAAAGTTACCTCAAATATTTTCCTATTGAAAAAGTCAGATCGCATTTAAGATGACCACCGTATAATTAAAGCGCGCGCTTAATTGAAATCGTCATTTCGGGAACGGTCATTTCGGGAACGTTCCCGGACATGATTTTTACGTATTTTGCTTGTAGAAGATTTTGTATGTATTGTTTTCATTATTGCTTATTTAATATAGATACATAATATACCCATGTTATTAAACAAAGCTTAAATTATGTACTTTGTTTTGTTTTTGTTGATTTTATCAAACTTAGAAAAACGTTCCCGAATTGATGGTTTTTGTATGAAATTTAGTACTAAACAATAATACTAAGAAAGTATAGAACTCTGTGCGCTGCCCTGTCAAAGTTTATTAATATAAAATTTTTGCAACAGTATAAACTAAAATTCATCATTATAGCTTGCAATTTTTTTTGTCATAAAAAAAATTTGAAATTTGCAACCTTGGTGATTTTGAGCCTGCTACGAAAGCCATACTGCAGGTCATTAAGAAGCTTTCGTTTTCCAAGACATTTCTTTAGCTGAAAATTTATCAGCGTTTTCATGACCTTTAAAAGAACGAACGTAAGCGCAATTGGACGATAATGAGAGGCTTAGGAGAATCCGCCTTTTTTAGGGACAGGCTGGACAAAAGAGACCTGAAAAATAGGACATATGAAAAAGCTTACGCAGTGGTTTTACCAGCGTTAAAGAACATACCTCTTGAGAACGATAGAGGGGATACAATTCAGGCCAGCGGATTTGAGAATGTCGAGGTTTTTAAGTACTCTAGCAAATGAAGAAGTGTGAAAGAAGATTCGTCCCATAGAATTGTTTACGCTTTCAAATACAGAAGGAGTCATGTAACTCATTGACAGCATCGAATGAATTAATAGCATTCTTGCTGTAAGCAAAGTGGCTTTATTAATCGAACTTACAAAAAGAATGTCATTGGAATCCAGCGTAGGAACTGATGATGAAGTAGTATTACGCACATTCTGTACAAATGACCAGAAATTGTTACTACCTTTGGTACTTCTTAGAAGGAGTCGTTGAGACCGTTCCAGCTGGCTTTCTCATATTGCCAATCGGTTCTCGTAGGGGTTTTAACTTTAACTGTTTCTTTTTGGTATGAGAAATTCGTTTGAAGTCGAATTGCTATCCAGACCTGGGCTGCGATAAATAAAACACGTATGAATGATACGCCTTTGAACATTAAATTTGAACTGCATTAATAATATTATATTTATTAATACATTGGTCATACTGTGGCAGAAGATAGGCCGTGGTGAGAAAAGAATAATGGCAGGTTAAGCTCCGATAGATCATTGTTTTCACTCAGTGCCAGAATAGCTGGCCTGTTTAAAACAGTATGAACGTTAACTTTAAAGCACAAACATTTTTCGTAAGTCCCCGAATGTTGCTGTATTCGACACAAAACATAAAATTGCATTATTTTACTATGCTAACAACTGCGTCAAAAAAAATGATACGCTAAAATTAAAATTGATTTGACGTCTACGTTAAACATCATTTGACATTATTAAAGGAAAACATTCCAGATTTGGTAGAACAAACCTAAAGAAACTTATTGTGTCTTGTTTTTCTTTTTAGAATTATGGCTTCAAATACATTATGATATTTTTTTTTGCACAAATTTAAACGAATTAAACTCAAAGAACAATATTGACGTCAAATGTGACACAAAACTTCAACAAAATCAGAGATAAAAACGTGTATAACATCACTGGACAAAAATATCGTTAACGTTAGATTGAAATAATATTGGACACGAATTTTCAATTAGCTAAGCGTAAACAGAACAATTACAGAACTTTTTTAACAGAAAAACATAATTTTTCTATCACATTTTTATATTGAATACCTGAGTCGATTTTTTCGAAATTGTAATTCAGCTTCTAGGGGGCAGTCATGAACAAATAGGTTATAGTTTTCACTTAAAAAATGTAAGCAGTTAAAAAAGTTAAGTATTTAAAAACAAAAAAAAAGGATTTATACAAAGGATTTAAGCAAAAATAATCAAAATAAATAAAATTAGTATAATATCATCTTAAGATTTTTTTGCTTAAAGAATTTATAAAAGCGAAGGATAAGTTCAAGGCTTGTTTTATTGGGAAACTACTGGGTTTAAGTACTTCAATGAAAGTCTACAGCACTTAAAACTTCAATAAGAAATCTTCGAACATTTTCGAAAGCATACAAATAATCTCAGTTTATTGAAAGTTTAAATTATCTAAATACTTATTTCTCAATTTAACAAGCTCACGTTTGTGTTAAATGTTTTTAGTTTTCAAATCTATACTCACTTTTGAATAACAATCGGTTGCTGAGAAATGGGTCCACGTGCATTATTTGGATTCAATGGTCCATCTGGTTGAGATTCCAAAGCAATTGGTATAATTCGAGTCATAACACCGCCAGCGGTACTAGTTTGTTGAATAATTCTCGATGATTGTTGCACTGGTGGCGATGTTACTCGAGACGGATGATCTTGAACTCCTGAATATTGATTATAACCTTGATCGACAAATTGATTTGGCGAACGAACAACATAATTTGGTGAATTTTGTCCTTAAAATAAAAAGAAAAATTAAAATAAATAAATAATCATAAAATATTATTTTAAATAACATTTAATAACTTCCTCATCTTACTTTTTTCAACATAAAATATTTTTCTTTTCTCCATTAGAATTAAATACGAATCTTTATTGGGGAAATGCAATATTTCAACTGATTTTCATTTAATTTTATTCAGTCAATGAGAGAAACTCAAATGAAAAATATTTCAAATAAATCAATGATTTATTTCACAAAGATTAAAAACAACAAATTTACTGCAATAAAATTCAATGTATATGCCTAAGATCAATTAAAAGTTAACATTAACAATAAACTGGATTGACAATCTGTGACCATAAATACAAATAACATACTGAATAGTCAGGTACATTTTACAATAAAATAAAGTGAATATATGGATATTTGTTGCCTATTCTTTTTTTATATGTACGTAAAAACTTGAAACAAATCAAAGATTGAGATGAAAAAGAAAAAAAACTATATGACATTTTTGAATTATTATCAGGCAACTTAATTGAAGCCTTATGGAAAATTATGGATATCGAATTTGAATTATTTTTTAACAGATTAAGCTGTATTCACATTTACATAATACGTACGAGTGTTGTTTTTTAAATTTTATTTGATATGTTATTTTTTCTTTGATATACAATTTTGCCGACTAAAAGACTAAGTATTGGTTTTTAAGTTCAGAGAAGAAAATTGATTCCATCTAAAATTTGTAATTTAAAATAAACAGTATAGAAATAGATTTGCGATAGCAACTTCCGTGTGGAACCGTAGGGGTCAATTCTTTATTAGTCATTAATTTATTAACATTTCTGATCTGTGTTAAGTTAGATGACCAAGTTGCTGACAGTTTTAATAGATATTAGGCAGGTTCAGACGACATAAGGTACTTGATTATTAAAGAAAGTTTCTAGTATCTGATTGGCCAGCTGCCAAAAATTTGCCTTCCAACTAAGGCAACTTTATTGGAAAGTTGACCGGAAAGTTAGAAAAGACAAATTTCCCTAACTATCAAGTCAAGCCTATTTGATCATGTTTTTTTCAATCAACTGAAGGCTGAACTTTATTATTCTGCGATTTATTTATTTTTAGTACAATTCCATTTAATGTAAATATTAAAAAAGGGTTCCTTAACAAATTGGAAAAGAAAGTAATATTTCTTTGTAGTAAAAAATACATGTCGTGATTTACTTGTAGCTTACCTTAGGAGTGTTTTGTAGGCAAATATTTTTTTGGTAGTTCTAGCACGATGAACTGAAGGTAGAGCTTAGTGAAGTAAAGTTCTGAATACAAAATGTATGAGTTTAAAAACTAACTAGTTCCCTATGTCAGAATTTCCGTTCAAAAATTACAGTTGACTGCAAATGAAGTATCTTACGCTGCTTAAAACCTGCTTGCCCATTACTTTTCAGACGTACAAATTAACGTGATGGCCTTTACATAATTTTTGTGTTCAATCTCGTGTTGCATAGACTATTCTGGATAGGTGCATTTTTTAATACCTTATTGAACGAGTTGGATTGCTTCAAAAAAATAAAACCAACTTCTGTACTTAAAACGCAGACAAAACAAATTATAAATTTGAAATAATTGAAAATTTTGACAATTGTCAAAATCTCTTCCATACAAAATTTGACAATTTTGTAGAATTGTATGAAAATGCTCGACAATTGTCATCTTTTCGTTTAATAACTCAGTACCATGATGGAAAGGGTGTTTCAAAATTATCAATTCATAGGTGTGACAGAAGTGTACCACAACGCTTCAGGAGTTTTGCAAATGTTTCATGTGCTACTGGTTCTTTAACAAATTGATGCAATTAATGGAATGATAAAAGTACTAATTGTGCAACAATTGACAACTTGTCACTTCAAAGTCTTTGTCTTTTCAAAGTTTTGTTTTTTTCAGACGATTGACAGACTTGGAAATATATTTTAAATGTGTTGGAACATCTACTAAGCTTTCAGATTTTTCTCGGTGTTGAGTCTTTTCATCCAAAATCCTAACGCTCAAACCCTAAAATGTTAAAAGCCCGAAAAGCTAAAAACAATCGCCAAAACGAATGTCGTAACGTACAAATAAATTTTAAATAAAAGAATGCCCAAAATGTTAGTTGTCATTTTGACCAAAAGAATTTTTAAGTTTATATTTGGGTTTTATGACATAAGGGGGATTTGTGCCATTTCTTCTGATCATTACGACGATTATTTTAGTATCGTTTCTTTTATCTTATGAACCCAAAACATAAAATCGCATAAAGCCCAAAAAGAGAAACTAAGAAAACGTCACAAGGCCGAAATAAAATGTCATACGAGTGTCACCCAAACCAACTTTCTATGTCGTAACACTCAAATTTAGCCCAAAAGATTTTGGGTATATGGGCTTTAAACATACATATGGGCTCACTATACGTTTTGGGGTAGGTGCGAAGTTTGGTGTATGCAAAGTTTCTTTGACATTAAGCATCTGGATTTAAAGAAACTGCATACACCCAACTTCGCGTCTACCCCAATTCTTATAGTGAGCCCAAACATTATTGGCATTATTTTGATGGACAATAAGACCGAACGCTTTTTTTTATTTGGAATTTGAAAAAAAAAGCTTTGACGACCAAAGGTTCGGAACTATTGCTCAAACTGTACAACAAAATGTTAATAAAATTGTTTTGGACGCTATAACATTTTTAATTTGGGTATGGTTTTAGGTAAAAAGACCTAATGCCGTCATTTTCCATCTTTTGACATTATATTTCGCCGAAAAGTATAATTTGTCAGAATATTTGAACTTAACTTATAAAGACTGTGGGCATTGTTTAAACGAATAAGAATTAAACAAAAAAATCCTTAAAAACAGATTTTATGCGATTTTTGATTCTTCTAAAGTTTTTCATTTCTGATACTCTTGTTTTGGAAATTTTCAACTTTTTGTTTAAACTTTTGATTGATCTCTCAACATTGGCCAAAATGTTACATTTTTGTAAAATTTGGATGAAAAGTTTTGGGCGATTTGAAAATAGACTTATAAATTTCTTATTTCAAAGAACATAACTTGACTATATAAATATACATTAGTGCGCATATAAAATTTTGTATTTAAAATAACATTGGTATGACTAATTTTTCTGAACATATTGGAAAAATGGATGATATTTTAAATAAAACTCATATACCATTATTTGGTGTTCCCTGTGTCATAGGCGGAGATGGCACACTGCTATATTGCTGCTGCTGAGCACTATTATAAAATGGTTGTGGACCAAATCCTGGTGCTGATGATGGTGTACGTGTTGGAGTTGGTGTTTTTTCTAATTGAATTGGAATAATTCTTTCCTAAAAAAGAAACAAAAAAAACAAGACATTTAAGATCTTATCTTATCTTTTTATCTTACATTATGTAAAATCAACAAACCTTTACATTAGAAGATGTTGTATTGTTATTAATCTGCAACCTTAAACCAGTGTTACCAAATCCATTACTTGAAGAAATGGTTGGCGATGAAGTTGGTGGTGGTGATTTTACATGATTTAAAGACTCAACTGTTTGTCCTTGAGCATTCATCCATCGATTAGTTGGAGCTTGTCTGGGAGCTTGTTGTGGTTGTTGTTGTTGCTGTCTTGGACCTTGTGAGTCTTGATATGGTGAATATTGTTGCTGCTGTTGTTGTTGTTGTTGTTGTTGGTTTGCAACTGGAGGAATATATATCGATCCCACTTGAGCCTGCAAAAGAATTTAAACAAAATAAAACTAAAATTTTATTTTAAAACAAAATAAAATTAAAATAAATATAAAATTAGATATAATTTCAAGGTTAGCTCTGATGGCTTATAATAAAAATTAATTATTCGTTAACTTGGCATGTTTATTAAAAACTTCCGCATCAACAGATATTTTATTTTATTTATTTTTTGTTTTAACTAAAAAATCAAATATAGATGTACATATGTATATATTTTTCCTCAATTAAAAAACAACAGCACGCGTATTTGTTGCATATTTTCTTTTTGCCAAAATAGCTTAACATTTATTTATGTTTGTGTGAGTGGAAATTTTGGCAGAAGGACAACATTTATTTATGCAATTTTTTTAGATTTTTTAAAAAACTCAATCAGTCTTTTTTTCCCAGTCAGTGCAATACCAAATATCGAAGTGAATAAATTAAAAAAGAATTATCAACAACAAGGAAATTGCACAAGAAAGTTTATAGAAAGGCAGGTTCGAACTTCGAAGCAATTTATATGTATGTATATAAAAATACAAAATCAACGATATTTTACAATCTCTTTTTTATCTATAAGAATAAACTTTGCGTGTGCGGATTTTTCTAAAAATATCTCAACTTTTTCGTTTCAGGAATAGAAACAAAATATACGGACAAGATCTGGCTGGTGGATGTTTTTTATTTTTTTTACTTTTAAATAAAATTGATTTCTAAAACCCAAACATTGTTTTATAACGATATCGAGATTCGAGAGTTTTTAGTTTATTTGATTATGTCATCTCGGAAATTGCTGCACTATTTTCGACAAAGGAACAGAAACACATGCTTATAAATTTCTCTTCGGAATACAGAACGCAGCAAGGCAAATCGGACGTGTATAAATTTATCTTTTCCGACAGAAAATTAATTGCAAAATGATGCCGTTTTGTTTTTGGATTTTTGTTTAAACAAATCGTTTTTTCAAGAAAGCAAGGAGCAAGAATTTTGAGTTGATTTTCTAAAGTGGATCTGGAAATTGATGGATGGCCACAATAAGATTGCAAAAGTTTTGGAAGAAAAATTAAATTGCTCGTGTTTTTATTTATAATTTAAACACAAAATTCAGGGCAAAATTTAAATAAACGCAGGAGAAATAAAATATAGGGCGTGCCAAAATTTACAGATCTGAATTTGCAACCATTGTTGTGGTGAATAAATAGTAAAGTAGAAGCCACTCTTGAAAACCATTGACAGTGACAGCTGACAACTGGAAACTGACAGCTGACAGTTTAAATTGGAGCATTAGGTACAAGATAAAGCAACGTGTTTTCCCTGTAATAATATTTGCTTCTGGATTCATTTTTACTGATCCAAAGTTCTGACCCGTCAAATTGATATTTTAAGGGTTGCCAAATGGTGGCAGGCAAAAATCGTTTGTTGAATTTTATTGGAATGGAATATTGGTTTTAAAACGTCTATGACTTCGAAAATGCGACATTGTGAGTGTTAATAAATGCAATATTCAAATGCAAACTTATTTAACTTAAAAAAATTCATATTTTCAGACAACATAAGGAACTTTATTTGTAGTCAACTACATTCTTTGAATGCAAAATAGGACGAAGGCGACTAGTTAATTTTTCAGATGTCATTCGTTTCAGACTTGGAACTTTATTATCTATACAAACAAACTCCTTAAACAGCTTACAAGTCCATCGAAAGCTGTGTTTTGCATTGTAAAGAAAAAGTCCTTATTCCTTTTCCAATAAGACAAGGAAAACATTAAATAAAATTGTGCATAAAATAAATAAATCACAATGTTTTGAAGCTCAGCTTTCACTTGAATGAACAAACATGAATAGCTGACATTATGACATAAGTAGACTTGACTTGATAATAAGGGAGATTTGTCTTGAATAACTTTCCAGTTAAATTTCAGATAAAGTTGCTTTAATTGCAAGGCAATATTTTGGCAGCTGGTCAATCAGATACTAGAAACTTGTCTCACTTTCAAGTCTCTTATATCGACTGAATTAACCCAGTTTCAAACAACAAAATTTACACCCATGGGGTTTTCCATGGGTAAAATTAATCAATTTATTTTGATCTAGATCTATCAAAACACAAATTTCCCCTGTTTTTGCATTGCATATGGACAAAATAAATTGATTTATATTTGATTTATGATCAAATCTGCAGAACTGGATTTTTCGGTAGATGTACTGCTCTTTGCACCAATACTGATACAAGTTTTACAAAATGTTAAGCTGGGAATTTGACAGCTTTATCGTACTCGTTAACATGTACACGAAGTTAAACTTCAAGTTATAAAAATCAATTTTTTACGGAAATCTAAAATCACCCATGGAAAACCCCATAAGTCAACGTTTAAGATGACACCTCTAAATAAACAAACTTTTCATTAGGAAAATGAAAATACTTACGTTCTTTTGCTGATATGGCTGCGACAATTGAGGCGATTTTTGCTCTGGAGCTGGACTTTGTGCTTCACGAGATCTCAAATAAGCCGGATAATGTTGTTGGGGTTGTTGTTGGGGTTGTTGTTGTGGCCTTGGTGATTCAATTGGTGCTGGACTCATGACATCTCTTGGTCGTGAAACATTATTTTGAATTCCCAATGGGACTTGCTTCTGCTGACGCCATGGCACTGATGATTGTTGTGGAGTTGGTGAAGTCTGTTGCTGCGACTGCTGCTGCGATTGCTGCTGTTGTTGATATTGAGGCGAAGTTGGGCTTTGTTGATATTGTGGTTGGGGTACAGTTTGTTGTCGTTGAATAGATGGTGATTGTTGTGGCGAACTCTGGTGGTATTGTTGTGGTGCTGTCGGGATTGATTGTTGTCGTTGAACAAGTGGAGATTGTTGTGGAGAATTTTGATATTGTTGTGATAATTGTCGTTGGATCGTTGGTGAGTTTTGTTGTTGATATTGTGAAGTTTGTCTCTGAATTGATGGCGATTGTTGTTGCTGTGGTGAATATGGAGGCTGATATGGGCTTTCGTTGCGTCTTTGTTCGTCCAAATGTTGTATTGTTGTTCTTGGTGGACTTGGTTGCCTCTGGTTATAGAATTCTTGTTGTTGTTGTTGACGCATCGGTTGGGGAGATTGTGGGGCACGATATTGATTTTGTTGATAGTCATTTTGTTGATTACTATTGTTGTTGTTGTTGTTGGTGTATGAGTACTGATTCGTTTCAGGTTTTGGGTTATTCGGTGAGGATCTGTTGTTATCTGCAAAATAATTACCGTCATTTTTCGGTTCAACAATATTAAAAAATAAAGTTGGATTAAACTTACCGTTTTCGTCATTACCAACCATGGGGCTCTTCGAGCGCTCCTTACGGTACTCTTCCACCCAGAAGTTATTCTTTTCCTGTGGCGGTGGTACTTTCTTTAAACTGGCCATCGGATTTGGAGGAATTTTGATTTCTGGACGGAAGCCCATGGGTGGTGGTTCGAAATTTTGTGGAGTTGGGGATCTGCGTTGGGCATTCCCATTCGATTGTGGAGCTAATTTGTTCTGTGGTGCAGGTGGAGGTGGAGGAGGTGCCCCAACTTTACCGATGGGCTGTGGTGGTGGAGGTGGTGGACCAGTTGGAAGCACTTGAAAAGGCATTCCCATTGCTGTGGCGCCCAATTGCGAAGCAGCTACAGTTCCACCATTGCTTTGTTGCTGTGATTGTGATGGCAATTGTGTCGGCCTATGTAGCTGTTGTTGACCAGTTGTGCCTTCACTTTGAGCATTCCGTGCCAATCTCTTGGCCATTCGTTGGCTCTTGATCTGTGACAAGTCAATACCACCTGGGGTATAGGTGAAGGGCTTCTTGTCTTTTGTCATCATGGCATTTTGGACGCACGCTGGTGCCTCGGCTACATTATATTGGGGTATTTGTGTTGACAGCCGCTGTGATGGTATCGAGCCGGCCGATAGAGGTGGTGGAGCTGGGGGTGTGCCATATCTAAACAAAAACAAAAGAAAAATAACAATGAACAGAGCGATTAACGGTATGGTAACCTTGTCTAATGTTTGATGACATAAAAGTCACCCTCGCGCAATCACACAAAATGTTGGACGATAGCCCAAAATGTATTTTGCTTAAGCTTTGACAGCTTTTTTATGTTTTTGGCAAACTGTTCTATTTGTTTATCGTTAATTGACCCCACATAATACATATTTTTTCTATTGTTTGTATACATATGTATGTATATTTCAAAATAAAAAAATAAAACAAGAAGATGCGGTTCTATTGCTCACGCAGTAATTACGTGCGCTCTGCTGGGGAATAAAACAAAAATGTATACGCCAGCAGTCTCGTCAGTTTTATGTCTAATTGATTTTGTGGACAATGATACTGAAGCTCTTTATATAAATTATGAAAAATGAATATGGTTTTAGTATTTGGAACGTTTCAAATAGATTTTAATTTTAAGGAACATCAGATTTTTTCAAGAGGAGTTGCCAAATATTTGGATATATTTTTAGATCAAAAATATTTAAGTGTATATACAGGCTTCTAAGAGAAGATATAAATGATTTATAATATTTTGATAATTTTAATGTTATAGATATTCAATAAAATAAATATATATGTACATACATATGTGGAAAATATTTGTACAATTTATTTTTATCAGTGGTTGCTGACCTAGTTACAAATTATTGTGAAACTAAAGAAAATGTTTACTTCCTTCAGTTTTAATATTTAGGTTGATTTTTTCAAAAACTTATGACATTTGACAGTTTGACACAAATTTTTGTTTACAAAAAAAAACATTGTTCAAATCTTTTTACACATTATTTTAAATTTGTTTTACTATTGCCTTTATTTCTATGTTTATTGTTGATTTTCAACCAAAACCAAAAAAGTTGAAATTTCGACTTTAAAAAACATTTGTAAATCTATTCTGTGCTAAGAATGTCTGTCATTTTTAGTGTCAAATCCTGTCACTTTGATTCTCGTTGAGATCTTATCCTCTAATGAATATATATGCGATTTTTTTACAAATTTGAATCTCAAGTTTTAATTTTTTTCGATTTTATATTTTATAAATGATCTCGACAAGATCTTGGACTAAATACAGCCACGAAAATCATAGGAGTGATACAGAATATTTAAAACCTCCCATTAAAATATTTTTTGTTCTTCTTTAAATTTCAGCTAAATGGTTTGACAAAAAACGATCCGTAGTAGTCCGGTTTTTATATTTGAAAGTTGATATACACTGAAATATTTATCAGAATACGTATTTTAACACAAAATTGTGGAATATTTTGCGGAATTCAGAATAGGAGCCTGTTTCACCAAACACTTTTCACATTGGAACCTTGCAAAAAAATTAATTTTCTGCAAAGTAAAATTGCAGTTTTTCACAAAATTTGCAAAGTAAAAAGACTTTTCACTTTTCAATTTTTCAGACTTTATTTGAAAAGTGGAAAGTAAAAGTGTTCCACTAAATTAAAATATAACTTTGCACTTAATTCGTATGTTCAAAGGTAGAAAGTAAATCTTAGATTGTGTTTATTAAGATCAAAATATGCTTTGAAAATATTGAAAAAAAGTTAGCCGTCTTGGAGGTTGTAGAAACATGTAGAGTACACAAAAGTTGTTGCCAGGGACCAGGGACTTAAACATATAAAACTTTGTCTATGTAATTGTAGTTTATTTAAAATTTCAGACAATACAAATTCTTTTATCGAAAACTCTTTTGTTGAAAAAACATTTTCGATACCGAAGTTAATTCTTAGTTTCACTACTTTTTGGTCACTATATTTAACTTCTTCGTTTTATTTACAACAGCTTTTCAAAATATTTTGTTGCTATAAACTTTCAAGTTCATTTTAAGGATGGCTACGATGTCGATGGATTAAAAAACCTCTATAAAATCAGACATTTTACAAATTGAGATGAATCAACGCGTTAACCCTAAAATTAAAAATTCATATTCTTTGGTAAATTCGTCGAAATTAAAAAAAAATATCCTATGTCCATTGTCTTCAATAATATTACTTACTTCTTTATTTTCACAACGGTTCATATATTTTTGTATTAGTTTTCGATAACTTTTTAAAACATATAGGTACTCTTATTTGCAAATGAAAATTTCTCTTTGAATATTACTGAAAAGCGTTTTAAAATTCTAAATATATTTTGCAAAGTTTATTGCTTGGTGAAACAAATAGAACAAATACTTTGTTTGCAAAATAACAAAACTTTTCAATTTTTTGAAAAGACTTTGCACTTTGTAAATTTGAATTTGGAGAAACGTAATTTACAAAGTAAAATTGCAAAGTTGCAAAGTGAAATGTGTTTGGTGAAACAAGTCCCAGAACTGATTTTAAGAAAATATTAGGAATAGTTTATATTTAAATTGTTTTCATGTTTTCCATTTGTTTTAATTAAAGCTGGCTGAAATAAGAAAACTAAAGCAAAGGAATGCGTAGATTATGGTCTAGATTTTCGCATACAACAGATGGCGCTATATTTCTTGACATTACATACAAATATTACAGCTTATGTCTATTTATGTATAATTAAACTACTAAGTCAAGTCGGCTTACAAAAACAAAACTATATTCTGTTGGGCTGTCATGCCAGAGGTCTTGGGTTCAACCCCTGCCTGTGCCATCTCCATCTAAAGTTTTTTTTCACGGTTTAATTGGTAACAAAATTAATATCTTCATTTTGTTTATATTTTAGGTTTTTTCATCTAGGCGCCATGAATCATTTTAATGTTGAACAATTAATGAAATTAGCATTTTTCATCTTGTTTATTTTTCATAATAATTTAAACAATTAAGTGCATTTAATTATTCAATTAAAAACAAAAATTGTAATTCAAAAAGAGCAAAGGCAATAGCAACAAATCTTTATTTTAACTGCTTCTTCCATATTGGTACGCTACAGTAATAGCCATAAATGTTAAGATTTAAAAGGCCTTTATCGCCTTTTTTTTGCGGCATACAATTTTAAAATTAAATAATTAGGGGGTTTAATGGAAAATATTATTGTATTAATTGGACGTTCTAATTAAATTTTAGAGACAGCCGTCACAAATTGGAAGTCTGATTTTCTTCATAGTTTCTGAAAGTTTAAGTTAGAGTTCTCACACTTCATCTGACAGCTGTCAAATTAATTTTCACTGCAATCACCAATGTTTAGTTGTATATGCTGGCATGCAGGTAAACCCTATCATTACCTTTCACAAAACATTTTAAAGTGTAATAACAAGAACTAATTTTTGTTATTTACATTTTTCTATCACAATGAAGCTGTCCTTCTAAATGCGGCAACACTGTACACATTTAATTTATGTTTATCAACATCTCTATAACGATGTTGTTTTCGATAATAATGATGACGACGACCGACGATGTTGATAATAAATTTATGTATATACACAATTCAAATGTTATTGATTGTTAATTTATATTTATTTTTTCCATTGAAGGAACCATTTAAGGCTTCATAATGAAATTATTGTTATTATTTTGCAGGAAGAACAAGTTTCTAAATTACATTTTGTTAAAATAGAATATTTCTTGATTTTCACTGCTAAATAAAGACATACGAGTTCTCTAAGACTAACGACAACAACATTATTATGACGGAAGTTGTTATTGATCGAGACAAATTAATAAACTTCAAAACGTGAGATACCATTTTAAGATTAAATATGATGAAAGAAAACTTATTTTTAAGTCTAGTCAATACACATATTTTATATAAATTTTCCTTCAAAGGAAATGATATGTTTATTCGTGTCATCAGAGGCTCTATAGTCTCACTTGTCTCTAGTCAAAAAGTCAAAAGGCTCAATGAACAAAATAAATCCGTGAAGAAAATGATATTTTTTGTTAATTTGAATTTGTGTAGAATTTAATATATGTAACAGCTAATGTATGGTATTGAAGGTTTACATTGCCAAACTGGGTATTTTATTGATTGAAATGATCAAGAAAACGATAATTCCACAGAAAGTGTGGAACATATCGAATTAACTTTGAATTTCGCACATTAGTCATTAAAAGCTTTTACAATTTGAACATTTTTCAAGCTTCATCTCTCTTACAAAAATGGTAATATCAAATTTTGACACGTTGTTTTGCTTAAGATTTCTTGATATATTTCAAATTTAAAAAAGAGCATGTTGCCAAAACATTGATTTACATTAAATTCCGGTAGTTGGTGTAATTATTAAAAGTAACTTGTTCAATTACAAATTATATCATAGTTATTATCTATTCATCTAAAATATTTAACCTAAATTCCCTGCAGATAAATTTGTCGCAACAAATTTATCCATCAATCATTTTGGTGAAATATAATCCACATCGTATATGAAGTTTTTCTTTTTAGGATAGATACTTTAAGCTTTATGCTTATTCACCTAATTTTTCGTAACCACAAAGTGTGGTATCTATTTGTCAAATCTCAAAGTCATAATCCGCATCCACACCATAAGCGTCAGCATCAGCACCTTATGTTTTTATTTTACTATTTTTTTAATTTTCTTTTTTTTTTGGTTATCACTTTTATTGGGTTTCTTAAAATATAAAGGGAATGTTTTGAGTTCGAAAAAAATGAATTTTTTTTTGATTAAAAACCAATCAATTAGAATCGCGGAAGCCAAATTTTAAACTATGAACCACGGTTTTATGATTTTGAACGGGCTTTGATTTTTTTCGAAAATTAATTATGTATATTGCCAAAAAATCTGTATTTAAAATGCGGTCACCATTTGCGTTTTTTCAAGTATGTTGTGTCCTGTTTTATGGAATAATTAAAAGTCAATCAACCATGGCATTGTTTATTGACATCACCAAGGCGTTTGACTTAGTCGAATGAATGGCTTAAATCGTTTTTGATAGAAAGGGAACAAAAGGTATTAGTTAATGGAATTGAAAAATGGTGTTCCTCAGGGCTCTGTTCTGGGTTCAATTTTATTCTTAATTTAAATAAACTCACTATTCTATCGGAATTTTTCTGGAAATCGAATAGCCTTTGCCAAAGCTTAATTTACATTAACTCACTATTCCATTAGAATTTTTCTGGAAATAGAATAGCCTTTGCCAATGCTTAATTTTTCGAATGTTTTGCTTACATAAGTAAGGATCTACAACTCCTTAGAGCTTGGTTTGCGTACCGTAGTTTGGTTAAAAGTGACAAAACTAGAGTTATGTGTTTTAAGCTGTCTGCTGATTTTTCTAAGGAATATGAAGCAGTTTTCATCTCCCATGACTACCAACAAAATTCATGTTCTGTAAACTGCTTAATTGAAATTGGACCATTATAAAGAGTAATAACTAAAAATACTTACAAGCAGATTTTTTCTATAACGTTTTTACTTGCAAATAGCTTTTTCTTTTATATTTACTTTTGCTTGAAAATTCTATATTCTTTTTCTTTAAAACATCTATAACTTTTATCAACCATAAATCTAACAATAGTTTAATAAAAAAATAATAATAAGTGCGAAAACGTGCAACTCACTGCTGGATTTAGAGCTTGCAGAAATATTGCTTTTATTTCTTTTTTTTTCTTCTTAATACTCGTACACAAGCCCTTTTAAGAACCTATTTGCTCTGAAAGTTATGACAGCAAAAGCCGTGGTTAAATAAAATAATGTTGACGTTGCAAGGTCTACATAATATTCGGTCTTCTGATGAGGAAAATTTTAAGTCTCATTGCAATGATATGAAAATATATTTTGTGAATATATAACAAACAAATGTAAAAAATTTAGCACTCAATAGAATGAATAATATACGTACGTATGTGGTTTATTAACTTTTGTATAAAATTCTGTTTGTTTTTACATTTTGATTTGGTACAAAGTGCGGTTAACACTAAAATAACCGAATTTGTAATTATTGAATTAGCGAGCTATGCTTGTTGCAAATTCTTATAGATCTGTACATATTTTTAGATACATACACTACACTCTATCTAGGCTGATTTGTGGTTGAAAATTATAAACATTGCGTAGTTTGAAGCTTTAATGTTGCTGTTTGTACAAACTCGTTTTGATCTAGAAACTTTATATGCTTAAACATTAAGGTATTTCTTTTTATTTTTTGCTAAATTTATACTCTTAGGTACTCTTTGTTAGTTCTATATAAATTGATTACTGCCAACTGTTTTTTTAACTTTATGTTATTGGCACAACTCAATTAAAATCTCAGAACAGATTCCATTTTTAACAGACGGCTATCTGATCAGCTATCGCTTTTAAAGCTGACAACTTTTGACATTTGACACTTAAAAACTGTGCCATTAAATTAAACGCTTCGAAAACGAACTTAGATTTTTCTAATTCATTTACAAAAATGCTGGACGTTTTAGAGTCACACTACTCAGAACTAGAGCTGATGTTGGAACAAGTTAATAATAAGAAGAATTGAAAAAGTGTGCATCGCTCAAAAACAATAGAAGGATTTTGCTGTTGCAGCTAGTAGTTTTGACGAAAATCTAGAATCATCGCATCCTAGTAAAACGACATTTAGAAGTATTTTGTTTGCATAAAGACTTAATCTATAATTCTGTTTTAACTAACAGAAAAACGCAAGACGGTCAATAAATGCATCAAACTGATCCAGTAGCTACGGTAATGAGAACAATTGTTATAATTGGGTCTCAGAAAAATATAATATGGTATAGCTTTTGCCATTCACCTGATTTCAATTCATCGTGACTTTTCACAGATTATTTTATATAGCATTGCATCTGCTGAGCTAGTTTTTCCATCCCTCAATAATATAAAAACTGATAATCAAAATAGGTTATCGTATGAAGTTATTCCTTCTATAATGAGTTTTAAAGATTATATGCAGGACAATTTGAACTGTGGAAATTTTATTCCCAAACCAGATCTTATTAATAGAATTTAGATAAAATGTGATAACTCATTATACCTTAAAATATGGCTTTGTTTTAAGTTGATTTTATTCACTTTATTTAGTGTATCAATCTCAATAAATTATGAAACAAATGTGATACATCAGTGATTTTTTTTTATTATTTATTTTATTTATTTTACAATTGAAGAAATTGAATGAATTATTTAATTTAACAAATAAATACCTATATTTAAAAAAACATTTGGCCCGCTGTTTAGTCAAATGATTCTCAAAATATTTCAAAGTGGCCCGCTTTGCTTCTTTACCCATATGCAATTAGATGGTAGTCAAATGATTTAAAAAAATAAAGTATATGAAATACCTTGTTATCGTAGTTAAGAACCTAACGATTATGAAATAAATAAAGTTTCTTTACAAATCTGAGTTTAAAAACTCTTAACCCAAGTTTGTTTTACCTTTTTTTTTGGAAGTACCCTGGACACGAGGCTACCTCAGCTTCGTACAAAAAAAGCATCACAAAATCACGTTTTAAAATATGGCCCTTTAAAAGTGCTAAAGACAACTAAAACTGGGGTTAATTTTTTTGAAATTAATTTTTAAAAGCTGATTTCGATCTCCTTTATTAAGTTTTAACCATCGCAAATCTAATCGGGAAAAAAAGCTACTTCAAGAATATTATTAGCCTCAAAAAGCCTTCTATAAGTGTATTTTTTTGTTTATGTCTACAAGTAGTATCTCAAGAAACCTTACGGCAAGTCCTTATTTTAAAGTCAGATTTAAATTAAGGCTATCATAATCAATTGAAAAAGTATAATTTGATTACTAGGAACAAAAACTTGTCTACTAGTTTGATTTTGTATTACCGAATTCGGAACATAATGATATGGACGAAGTACATTTTCAGTATTATGGCATTACGTGCTACACGAGTAACGAAGCAATAGAAAACTTCTGACTGTATTAGTTTTTAAAGAGGTTAAAGAGGTTAATATAAATGGCTACCAAGATCTTTTGATTGAAGAGACTTCTTTATAACCAAGTGAAAGATAAGGAGCAAATGGAGCCAATGCTTCACAGTTGATTTAAAGCCCTAAAGATGGAATTCGTAAAGTTTTTCAATGAACATACAGTCACAAATGTATAAACAGGGAAAATTTCATGAAAAGATATGCTGCTGGAATCCTAGCCGTGGCGGTCATTTGACTGATATCGTTATCAATTGTTTATGCAATACTTCCATCTTTATCAATACATTTCCCATACAAAGTACTTTTTTTACGAATATCAAAACCTTTTTATTTAATAACCCTGTGTTAATATTTACTGTTCCCACCACATATATAAAGATTTCTAACGATTTCAATAAATGTCATGTCTGGTTAAAACCGTTTTTCGATAGCAACGCCGAACAAATCATAAATCTAAGAGTCTCCTTTTCTATAAATTTAGAACCTCTAATATAATTTAAGCACTGATTGCTGTTTTTAGCAGCAGTGTTTTATTCTTCAATTTTTAAAGGCTTAAGAACACACCATAAGTTATGTATAGAGCATAAACACCACCGTCTTATCAAAATTCTTTCAGTAAAATCATGCTCAAAACTAAAACAAGTAAACAGAATATTACCTGTTATTCGACACTTCTTAAAATTATCAAATATCATAATAACCTTACATATTCATACGAGACTAGTCAATATAACAAATACCTATACTGTACAACAAAAATAAACTAACCGCACAGTTGTTTTTGCATTTTTAAAATTATTAAGCAATTCAAATGCATTCGAGACGCCTGAAACATCTTTCTCAACTTTTAAGTACACAATTTATGTAAATTATATTAAAAAAAAAATAAAACTACCACAAAACCACACTAAAGAAAATAATTTAAACAAAAAATATAAAAACAGCTAAACAAACCATAATTTGTCATTGAATATTTTGTATTTTATTTTATAAAAAAAAAACGTTCTTTTTTATTGATCAAGTCAAAAACTATTTACATACGTCAGTAAATTCATCGATTAAATATAAAATACATTCTCATTCCCTCAACCAGTGGTGAAGATGTATACTCGAACTTACTCGTGTTGTATTACAAATAAGTGTAATTTTATTATTATTGCCGTGTTCTATCAATTTTATGGACTTTCTTTACAAGATATTTCCAATTAACGAAAACGTTAAAGGCGAAAGCTGTTTTGGATTGTTATGCTCTATATTTTTGTAACCCACAAAATATTCAAAATAGAAAAAACACCTCAAACCCCGAATGTGTGAAAATTACATTCATAATTTTATTTTTAAAAACTGACTGCACCCGCTGCCATTGAACGACGCCCGTTTCGTTTTCGTCAGTGAAATTTCTGCGAGCGTCGAATATGCAAGAAAGTCTGTCATGTCTTGAGAAATGTTCTATTTTTAGTTTGATGATATTCATCATATTTTTTTTTATTTGATCAACTTTTAATTTTACAAATATCAAATGAAGAAAGAAAAAACACAAAACAAAACACGGTGTGGGTGCGAAGTGAATATGGCAATGACTCACTTAAACGAGTCATTTAACGCGAGCATAGTATTTATCACGCATGCATATTATTAGCTGCGTAATGTACAGAACAAAAATAAAAAATATGATTGCGGCAGGTCTTCTGGCATTGCATTGTTTTTACAGTGTTCCCTTATTTATGTAATCTATAAGAATTACAGACACTTTTAGTTGAAAAATATCTTAATTAGTCATTTGAAGAGTATGAAATTAAGGAAATGATTTGTGAGTGATATTTTTAGGAGAGAAGGAAAATTTGTTGAAATAAATAAGACACCATTTAGGCAATTAAATTTATAAATACTATTGATTGTAAACTTTCTTTCGACTTAGGGCTACAAAATATTGATGTATGTTTGTACTTTATGTCTTCGTACTTTCGTACGTTCGGGTAACCTTTTTTCGTCGGTCATATCTCGAAAACTGGCAGAGATATCAACTTTAAATAAATAATCTTAAATAAATTTTAACAGATCACTAACTCTATACATTTTGCTAAAGTTAAAACCATTGGATGGCTTTTTTAGCATTAATCAATTTGCTAAGTCCATGGGCATCTGTCATTATTCTAGAAAACTTTTCTTGCCAATTTTACTTAAAATAATTGATTGTTGTGTGTTTAATAATTCTTTAACTACAATTGTTTTGTTTTAAATATTTAAAAAAAAAATCGAAACGAAGATCTGGAAATTTTTGAAGACTATAGGCTTTGTTTATGTCCCAAGCAAATTTCTTCGAAGAGCTGGATGATAGAGATAGGTTTGGCAATATAACATGTCGGTTCTTAGTTGAAAACCTGTAAAATTTTTGAAAGGAGGGGTAGAATTTTTTGTTTATACTTTGTTTCACCTTGTGCATGAACTTCAGCGGGACAGGATCTTTTTTGTGAAATTTTAATTTATTTAGAAAACCGGAATGTTCCTCGAAAGTATTTTAACCGTGGTGTCGGAAATTTTAGATTCTTCGATATCTAGTGAATCAGAAAATGATTCAATAATAACTGAGCAAAGTTTGGTAATGAAATTCAGACGTGGACTCATTTGCAATAGAAGAAGCAATGCAAAACAAATTGCATCTCGAGGAAGTCGTTCCTTCCTACATTGAGGACGAATTCCGCCGACATTTCAGAATCAGCAAAGGGTTGTTTGAGCAATTAAGTGTACAATTCGAGAAGTCGAAATATTTCACCAATATGCGTCCAAGCAAGCGTACCTCCGGACAAAAACATTTGGCAGTGGTTAAATTTTCTTTACACTCCTAGACAAAGGGTCTTATATAATTTTCCTCTATAATGTATATAAATGCATTAAATTATTTATGTATTATTTCAAAGTGAACTTACTTTTTTATTTTTATTTTCTACAAAAATCCACAAAACAAACAATCAAATGAAAGTAACAATAACAGAAATGGCAGTTAGTGATTTTGACAGTTGTTAAACTTCTTACACTCAGAAATTCTTGCAGCAGAAATGTCCAAGTCTTTCAATGGAGGGAACATTTTTTATTTTCTCGTTGTGTTCTCTTGTTGCAACTTTCTTGAGTTAAAAAACAGGAATTTGTGAAACGTTGTGCAATGTCGTACAACGTTGTACATAGTTTAAACCTTATCTTATGTACAATTAATCTTATTAGAGCAGTTGGTAATTCCAATTAATAGGTCCGAACTGTCACTGTTTAGCCATGTTCCGGATACCCGTTTTTCAATAAAAGGGAACTAACAATTTACTAGTTTGTAAAACGAATAGAAAGGTTTAAAATTTTAGAGTCAATAGGTAACTGCGAAATATTTAGAAAATTGCTACTTATTAAAATGTTACGCCCTTAACAATATGTTGTTAATAAATTGAAAGTGTTTTTTTTTTACAAAAAAAAAAATAAAAATCTACAAACAATATTGTTAAAAATTGATTTTCGATTAAAATATCTCGAAAACACACGAACGTTCAATAACTGAAAATTATTTCATTCTAAACAAAATATTGTTGTAAACTAATATAAAAGGTAATATTTTTTTAGAAAAATCCAATCAGCATTTTTTATAAGGAATAAAAACTTTCAAGAAATGCTACTGAAAATTGGTAAAATTGGTTGTCAACGAAACCAAATATTAAAATCGAATTTATTTTATCATAAGCAAATTATTGTTGTTAAATTTAAGAAATAAAGATATTGACATCAAATGTTTTTATCTAACACAAAATGTTGTTATTAATATTTTATACAAATTTTAAAAATATTTATTCCAGTTCAAGAAGAAACACATATTTTATACCAATCTATTACAATTTTCTTTATTGATATAATACAAATATTTAATAAAATCGGTAAATAATAATTGACACAAACAAAATTAGACACCTATCAATTATTTATTGCTGATGCCAGTTTAAAAAAGCAGCTAAAATAAATGATCTCATTCAAAATACTTAAGAAATTTAATTAACAAAAACGCAACCCAAACTGGAGTCACATAAGAGTAACGTTAAAATATATTGCATTTGTTTATTTATGTAAAGTTTTAAACACGTGTGGGAATCAAGCCAAATGAAAAACATTTCCTCATTTTTTGTTTTGCAGAATAAATTTTGAAAAATAAATGTATGTATGTGACAACAATATTATCCACAATTTAACAATGTTTCGCAAAAAAAGATGATTCTTTTGATCAACCTACACATCATTAAATATTATTCAAAAATTTATAAGAACATAGAAAATCCATAAAACTTTCTGTGTTGTATAATTATTTAAAAACCTAAGTTTTCATTTTTTTTTGTACGTTGATAACATAATACGAGTATAATGTGCATAATATATTCGCCCTTGATCCCAAATAGTTAACCCATAAAATTTGCATCATTAAGCAACATCTTCTTCTATACATAACATCCAGTCTTATATTCGTGTAGTGCTAAAGATAGAATGGTGCATGCGGCTACCGCCCACCGCCGCCGCCGCAGCCTGCCGCCGCCGGGCCCGCCACAACTCGATGCACGCGAAAGAACTCTTGAACTGCATGGACACAAAAGCATTCTTTTTTTGTTCTTAAATTGCATGCACAAACAATCGATATACGAAGAGTAAGACTGTGAAGTGGGTAATAGGACTTCAATAAGTAACTAAGCCCGTGTGGGTTATGGGGCTTGGCAATGATGGTTTCGTCTTCGGCTTCATCAGCTTCGCGCAATCATCTATCTGGGATAAAGAACCCAGCCACCTCGCGCGCCGGCCAACAAGACCTAAAACACATCCGTTTGCCCCTCTTTCACCATATATGGAACCTTTGCTCTGGCACACTGATCAATGCAACTTTACAAGCACCAACCGAACTTATAGATACAACAAAAAGTGAAAAATATATATAAACATACAGTACAGATACAGTATCTTTTTTTTTATGGTCTAAAAATAGAATCCTTTTATTCGCATCTATACCTCAGGAGAAGAAGAAAAACATCCTCCTCTTTTTGGCCTTTTTGTCTATTTACAAAAAGAAAAATCCAATGAAGAAGATCAACCATCAAAAATAATTAATGCAGAACGGAGCATTGCAAGTTGTTGACATATTAATAAGCTAATTTCAAATAAATGCCAACGCAAGGTACGCTGTTGACTTTGAAACATGTCAACCGTGAAAAATTTTGAAAATCAAGTGGACAAATAATTTTGATGTGTGCCTCTGCACAAAGTGGGTGGGCATCGCCGCGCGCGCCTCCACCCCCGCCGCGCCATGGCATCGGAAGGATGATATTTGCAATACTGTATGACGCAAAGTTTAAGAGGAAGTGAAGAGGTGAGAATGATAATTATTAAGTTAACTTAAGAGAATATTCACATTGTGTCTAGGAATGTTTATATTTACAATTATTCAGATGCCTTTGCTTATTTTTAAATTGTATAAAATACAACAAAGACGATTTAAAAGAACCAAACATTAAAAATACGTAAATTGGGTGGCACAACTCTCAACCATTCCTATGTGCGAGTACTGTTGTCAGGGATGGAGGGGACCTACAGTTTTAAGCCGAATCCGAACGGCTAATTTGAGAAAGCACTTTTCATGACAAGAATTAGAACCAAACATTACCATCACAAATTTTTGGAGATATTGATGATTTACATTTTTAAAACGCGCAAATATAATGACAATGACACAAGTTTTTAAATGTTTTCACTTTTATCGCCTATGATCGATATCAATTTAAAGTATTTTAAGTTCTTTCATTGATTATTACACAAGTCAACAGAACATAATGCGTCTGACAAGCTCGTAAAAGAATGCAATCTTTTATGAATTTAATATGAAGATTGCATTTATTGAATTAAGATTGGGACTTCAAAATTTTGCAATCAACAATCGTTTTCCCCAATCATTTGACTGAAATCAATTGATTACAATCATTTAAAATTTCATTCACTTGAAGTCTTTGTATTCTTTTGAATCCCAATCAATTGATTACATTGATTGCATTCGTAAAACTGAAAATTGTCTTAACTAGATATTTATCATAATCATCATTGAAGGGGAAGTCAAAAAATCAATTAATTGTGATTTTTTATTCATATCAGTAGAAAAATATGTTTACCCAATTAGGAACAGAAAACGATCTTTAAAATAACGTTACGTCTTTTTCTCCAAACCCTAAAATGTCATAAAACCCAAAATCGGTTCCAAGGCCCAACAAGTTAAACAAAAAATCGCCAAAAAACCCAAAGCGAATGTCGTAATGCCCAAATAAATTTTAAATAAAAGAACGCCCAAATTGTAAGTTGTCATTTTGCCCAAAAGAATTTTGAATTTGGGTTCATTGACATAGGGGTTCACCTTAGGATTTGGGGTATGAGCAAAGTCGGGTGTATGCAAAGTTTCTTTGCATTTAAAGAATCTTGATTTAATAAATTTGCATACACACAACCTCGCACCTACCCGAAATCCTATACATATGTATATAGTCCAAGCAGGGGGTTGAAGGGGGCGAAGCATGCTACCATACATATTTCAATGTTTATATACCATAATGCACTGTGAGCAACCAAACCATTTCGTTTTATTTAACTTTAAAAATTGACCCTATTTCGTTTTCTGAAAGTGAAATAAAGCCAAACACATTTGCTACGCTTTCTTGACGTTTTTGGGTGATCTGACGTTTCGTTTGTTTAATGTTTGCGTTTGGTCGATCAAAAGTCGTGGTGCCCAAAATAAACAAAAATTTTGTGAGAATGTCCAAATGTTGAAACACATGACATCTTTTGGGCGATATGTCAATTAGCAATTTGGGCGTTATGATATTTTAAAAACGATTTGGGCAATATGACCTTGATTTTGGGCGTTGTGGCATTTTCTTCTGAAAAAGCTTTTGAGCGATATGACATTTTTAATATTTTGGCGTTATTTTATTGGGCAATAAGACCAAACGCTTCTTTTTATTGAGAATTTCATAAAACCCAAACAAATTTTAACCCTCCGAAAATCGGTAATATTGTTTAAATCGTTCAACAACAAAATGTTAATAAAATTGTTTTGAGCGCTATGCCCTTTTTTAATGTGGTTGATATGGTTTTGGGCGAAAAGACCTAATGCCGGTTTTAACTATGTTAGAATTTTTACCAAAAAGAAGTTGTAATATTTTTTAACATATAATGGAAAAATGGCGACTTGGAGCTTTTGACTGGTAAAACAAAAAACAGAAACCCGTACTGACCTCCAAGTCAAATTCTAAAATGGTTTGACCAATCATACTCTAAAGTTAAAAATGACTGATAAGTGCATTCGAACAGTTTTCACCATCCAGCAAATAAATAGATACTAGTATTTTAAACAGAATACTTAGGTTAGGTTAGGTTAAAGTGGCTGTTGGTTGGGAAGTCCAACACACTTAGACCAAAGTATGGTCCGTTGTGACCACATGGATCAGTTGATCAGCTTAACTCGTTGAACCAATTGGAGCTTCGAATGAAGCGTAGGAGACAAATAATGTCAGAATTTTTTAGATCGCTGGTATCGTTGAAGTAGTAGTCACCAAGGTGGATTCTACGTCTTTGTGATAAGGCAGGGCATGTGCACAGAAGATGAGAGATTGTCTCCTCTTCTTCTTCGTCAATGCAACTCCTACAAAAATCATTTGCAGGGGCTCCAAGTCGAATAGCATGCCTTCCTATTAAGCAGTGCCCAGTCAGGACACCTATAACGTAGCTAATGTGCATTCTACTCAGAGAGATTAATTGTTTTGAGCGCCTGGCGCTAAGATTAGGCCAAATAAGTCTTGTTGCTAAACAGGTGGTGGTGTTATTCCACCTGAAGTTTGTTTTCTCTAAGGTATCTTGCTTTAGTATGAGTTTACATGTAGCTAGGGGGATACCTATGCTAGCATTGTGAGCCAGCAGAGGTAAAGTTGTTCCGCTTTTTGCAAGTTCGTCAGCTTTGAAATTTCCTGGAATGTCTCTATGGCCCGGCACCCAGAAAAGGTGAATGTTGAACTGTGTAGCCATCTCTGTAAGAGATGATCGACAATTTAGGGCAGAATACTTCCTCAAGTAGCATTTTCACCTCGAAAATTTTATGAACAAAAAATGATTTTATCTCCAAAACAATTTTCTGCAACGACGAATAACGTTTTTAACATCTGGTAAAATTTTAAGAAAAATCGAACAGATAGTTTAAAAAAAAAAATCAAAACCTTAAAAAAACATTACTCAAAGTTGGTAAAAATTGATTTTCGACTCAAATATCTTTTCAAAAATTTGAGATTATGCCTTCCAACTTATTTCATTTTATAAGAAATATTGTTTTCATCATTCCGAAAAATTTTGAGAAAAATCGAATCGACAGTATTTTTTTATAAAACAATAAAAACCTAAAAAAAAAATGAAAAATTGATTTTCGACTCAAATATCTTTTCCAGACGTTGAGATATTAGCTTAAAACTAATTTTATCTTTTAAAAAATATATTGCTGTCAACATTCAGTTATATTTTGAGAAAAATCGAATTGACAGCTTTTTTACAAAAAATTAAAAACCTAAAAACAAATTAGAAAAAGTTGGTAAAAATTGATTTATGTACGACTTAAATATCTTTTCAAAACTTTGAGATATTGGCTTTAAACTAATTTTATCTTTTGAAAAAATATTGTTGTCAACATTTAGAAAAATTTTAAGAAAAATCGAATTGACAGTTTTTTTTTACAAAACTTAAAAACCTACAAAAAATTAATAAATATTGGTAAAAATTGATTTTCGACTCAAATATCTTTTTATAAATTTGAGATTATGGCTTCAAACTAATTTTGTCTTATAAGAAATATTGTTTTCAACATTCGGTACAATTTTGAGAAAAATTGAACTTACAGTTCTTACAGTTCGGTTCCCGATATCTTGTGAATAATAAAAGATATTGACATCAAACAATTTCTCATTCTTCCAATTTGTATTTGATTATACAAGAAATAAAAACTTTTAAGAAATGCTACTAAACTTGGTAAAAATTATTAACAAAAATAGATTTCGAAATCAAACTATTTTATTATATGCAAAATATTGTTGGTAGTTTTTAAATTTTTAAGAATAATTCAACTGACAACTTTTTTAACAGAACACGAAAACCTACAAACTCAAAAGCAAGACAAATCAACAGACGGGATGGGAAGTTATCAGTGTGGGTCGCACCCCAGCCTTTTTTTTTTTTGGTGTGGACGCTTTGAGAAATATTTCTGAAATGTCTTTTTATTTCCTTTTTACGTTGACAATTTGTGCGTTTAAGCAAGTAGTATTGATAGTGTCGTGTTTTATCCTCATCTTTTTCACGATTTATACATATATTTGGAAATTTCAGACAAATTATTGGCCTTTTTGATTGTATTTTAAAAATGCTCGTCAATCTTTGTTTATTTTATAAATGTTTATCAATTGGATAACATTCTCGTTGCTCCTCGTTTTAAGCGACTTTTGATATTTATATTAATAAATCATTGACTCACTTTCTTAATGTTCGATAAACAATTAAAGTCTCCCATTCGTAATGGGAAGCAGAGAAACATTTCGTAAACATTTCATAAATGTTTCACTAGGGCCCAGACCACAGAAAACATTTCGATAATATTTAAGAAACCTTTCAGCAAAAAGTTTCTCTGTTTCTTAAATGTTTTTTTAAAAGTTTCTTAAATGTTTCGAAAATGTTTCTTTAGTCTGGACACACTTTAAGAAGTTAGACGGTGAAGAGATTATTTGTTATAAATTTTGCGATTCGCTGACTAATTAAAAAAAAAAAAATCGGAAAAAAAAAATGAAAAAACCGTACTTATATTTTGCTGAGAATTTTTATCTTCTACGTTACAATCACAATATATTCACATCAATGTCCAAGAGGGAAATGAAATGACTAATTTTTAAATATACTTTCATAGTAGTGTTACAAATTTTCTAGTGAATTTTACATAAAACTACAAATTCAGCAGTACATCATCACATCATGTTCAATTTGCCAAACGTGACTTTTTCGTTACAGATTTGCTATACTTACATATGCATATATATTTCGCGTTTGTTGCGATAGATGCAAATAGTTTTGGTTTATTAAACCGGACAATGAGTCAGATTTATAGTTAAACAAGAGGCAACAAAAAAGAATGTCTAATTGACAATAAAAATCAGCCGGTTTCAGCAGTAAAAAAACATTAACTACAAACTAGTCATCATTCATATCAATGAGAATAAGATTTGGGTCAATCTTCGACATCAACACTAGATCTAATCTTATGGACTTATGATAGTTTATTTCTTAATGGAAGTTGAGCTATGAGGTGTGATTATATTTTTTTTCAAGCATATCTACTTTGACTAACTATATAGTATGAAGCTATTAAAGCTATTAAAGATCCCATCCGAGAAAAAATACAATCTTAATTCAAGACGATGATGACGGATGACATAGACAGCTAGACATGGACTTGCGGAAAGAACTTTATCGAAAGTAGGTTTATGTTATGGTGCTATTCATCAAAGAATTTTTCATATATAAACGTATTTATGCAATCTAAGTCTGACTAAAGTTGTACACCGAGCTGGGAATCTGTGTTATGGGATATAATTTATAAGAGTTACATATAGAACAAGGTAATTTTTCAGTATTTTTCATGTTGTGTGTGGAAGAGTCGTTAATTCATATTCATCAAATGATTTGAATTCGCCTTCGAACACAACTCTTTTCAAATATGAAGGTATGGACGCAAAAGCTTTTTGCATTTCTAGCACCAATAGTGAAAACGCAGTCTTAATATCAATCTGGAATAACACTCGTGGATGAGTGAATAATGACAAATCTGGGTTGAATGTTGCAAATGCACAAAATAAAAAACGTATAGTCGAAATTTGATAGCAACTGTCAAAATTCTGTCAAAACAAATTTGTTTGACAATAGACCCATAGTTCATTACTTGTCATTTTATCATTTTAACTTTTTATAAACCACGTTAATAAAGTTAAAACAACAACTAAATATAATACATATAATACAAAATTAAAAATTTTAAAAACAAAATTATGTTTTACCACAACGGTGTGTAAACAGTGTGGCAACAGCGGATTCTCCGGGGGACATTTTTTTGAATATTTGTACGAAATTCAAAGTAAGTCAAAACTAATCGTATTGCGTTATTGAATACGATGCCCCCTTATATTTAAATTTTATTATTTGTTATATATAAAAATAGAGCCATAAAATTCATACGATTAAGTTGTATAAGCAAAAATTGCATGTTAATAACCAAAGAAGCAGTTTGTCTGTAAAAAAAAAAAAAACTTAAATCTTTGTACAAATCTTAAAACCTAGAATTTGGAAAAACTTAAGTAGTGCTGGAAATTATTTTAAAAAGATCTTTTTTGAGAGAAAGACCAAATATTTAGATTTTTAAGAAGAAACCTTGAATAAGAGATGGTCAATTTAATATTATATTCGGAAAAAATAGCATTTTTTTGTTTTCTTATCACAAACTGAAGTTGCCATTCCTGAAACTTGTCTTTAATTCCATATTGATTTTTTTGACGCAAAGAGTAAGGATTTAGTAAAGTATGCTTTTCTTTCAAAATTGACTATCAATTAAATATAAAAACTTTAAAGATCTTAATAAATTGAAGAAATCTACCTTTTGAAGTGAATTTGCTTTGGAAGCTCTAGAATTTAGATTTAAACATGAATTTTAAGAATATAAATGCCCCAAAAACAGTAAAAATTCTTCATATTAGATTCTGTTTTATTTTAATACGAAAAGATATCCTATTTTTCTGGAGAACTTTCTCATTTTTCGCCTTTTTGGATATATGTACATACATACATATGTACATTTTTGTAGCGATATTCGCATTTTATATTTTGCATATCTACATACGCAAACGCAAGTCTCCGTACAGCCGCCTTATTTTAGTGTTTTCTTGAAAAAAAAGTACTAAAAATAATGTAAAAGCCAAAGTGGTAACATTCAAAAAAAAACTTAGTTTCCACCTTCACCTTTTTACCAAATTTTAAAAAAATGTATTGACTAAATATACCGTTATGTAGATTTTCATTCGTTCGCTCAGTTAGATAGAGACAAAAAAGTCTCCGTATAAATCTTATTATGACGAAGCTGTAAGGACTTTGATCAGAATTTCGTGAGTTTTTCGTCAGTGGAAATGTTTGTTATAGTTTTTAGGGTTAATTATTTGGTTTTCTCACAAAGAAAAAAAAAATAAAAAGTGGAAACAAGCAAATTTTCCTGGTTAGTACAAAAATTATAATTGACTTGAGAAACGAAGGAGACTTTGGACGAAATTTCAACAATTGTAAAAAGGCTCGGTTCATCCATTCAGTATGTCTTGGAGTAATTCAAAAAAACAAAACCAGTAGCCAATAAACCAAGATCTGAGAAGATTGATGACCGTCCTGAGAAACGATTAGTAATTAGTATCGCAGAAGACCCTAAGCAAAGTGCTCCTGTTACTGTCGGTACATTGAAATCAATAGATGGAATTCATGTTTGTCCACAGAAAACAAGACATTTGATGGTTAGAAATGGATTTCGGGGTCTTGTAATCCTTATGAAAAGCAAAAAAGACAGCTAGAATGGACTACTACACGAAACATGTATTAAGGCAAAAGTCGTTTTGGGATCGAGTTCCATTTACGGACGAAAGTTAATTTAACATCTTAGGCTCAGATGGCCGTCGAACGGTTTGGAGAAAACCAAATAATGCTCCGAATACGAACAATTTAAAACCTACTGTGAAGCATGGTGGCGGTAATGTTATGGTGTAGGGAAGTATGCCATCTTCGGGCGTTGGAACTTAGTTGCCATTGAGAGTACGGTGGATAAATATGGGTACTTGAATATACTCAAGGAGAATATTCTGTCAAGTACTCAAAAACTGGGTCTCACGAATAATTTTATATTCCAACAAGATAATGACCCGAAGCACACATTCCTCTAAGTTAGAGAATGGTTGTTTTACAATGTCAGTCTTCAGATCTCAACCCAATTGAGGAACTGTGGGATCATTTAGAAAAAAAAAATTCTTCACCATACAATATTAAACAAATGGAACAAGATTTTTCCGGAAACGACTTCCATGCTAGTGCATTCAATGAAAAACCGATTGCGGAAAGTCAAAAAGAATAAAGGAGGTCCTACGAGTTACTAGGCTTTAATATTTTTTAATTTCGATACATTGCTTTCCAAAGAGATCAATGGAAAAACGGAGTATACGGAAACTTTTTGTATATGATTTTTCTTTTACTTGCTGTAAATTGTTTTAATTTTTTATTTTTTTTTCAATGAAACATTATTTTTTCGCTTTGAAAATGTTTATTGTGTTAATTTTTTCTATTGATTTTTTCTAGTGATTTTCAAAATGCTAGTTTTGAATATATTGTTATAATAAATATTTTATCTCAGAATCAACAGAAAGAAAGCTGCTGTACGGAGACTTTTTAGACTATGTGTATATTATTTTTGGAAAAAGCTACGTTTTAATACAATTTCTAACATTTCTTTAAGAAACGCACCCAAAGACTCTCTAAACCATTGCATTTTAGCTCTTAAATAGGGCATATTTAGTTAACTGCTGGAATTTTAGAATGCTTTCATATGCAGGGAGCCGTCGAAATTAAATAGTTAGACAATCCCTTGCTGAACAACAGTGTTCAAAAAGAATCTAGTTACAAAAAAATGCCACTTTTTCCCTTTGAAATAGTAAATATAAAGTTAAGATATATTTATCATTATGTTGTTGTAATTTTGTCAGCCTCCTTTACAGAACATTAAAGAACATTTTTAAGAGGTGCTTAACAACTCTTTATGTTAAATGTGTGAGCCCCTCCCACCCCTGATTAAAAGTCTGGATCCGCCCTTGAGTATATAAGGGACATGCTGTCTTGTTTAATTGCCACCGCCCGTGCTATAATTCCTATTTTTTTAATTTAATTACAATAGTTATACCTACAAATTTGGAAACTGTCCCAGAATGTATAATTATTTGATATTCTGGTCTTAAGCTAAGTATATACGATTGGAAGATCTTCCAATATTGGAATAATTTAAATAATAAAAATTAACATTTTCACCAATTTTCCATCAACCATGTAAGCTCCCAATTTTATCTGTCAAAGGTAGTTTGTATTCTTCTAAACACCCCATTTACTGTATTTTCAAATAGTTGGATGAATTTCCACTAATTAGATGTACTTTCCAAACAACATAATCCAATTTTAAATTGACAGAACATTTTGAGCAGGAAATAACAACAAAAGCATACAGGAAATTGAAAGAATTTTGAAAACTACAAAAATCGAAAGAAAAAAGAAGTTACCATTCAGTCAAAATATCGAAAATGAAGTTATACAAAAAAAGGTGGAAAAGGATTGGATTCATATTCTCTGTCATCTGTCGAAAAAAAATTTTCTTCCAATGAGTCTACTAATTTAATGTTTCTAAGGTCTTCCAACCGTGTAAACAGACTTTTATTATTTTGAAGATAAAAATTGTTGGAAATTTCCAGACGATTTTATACCAAAAAATTGTCTAATATTTGAATAAAATCAATAAAAGCACAATTTTCACTTGATAGAAAATTAGCAACTGTCACCTAATTGTGTCTACTTAGCTTTCTTCCCATTTTGCTTGTTGTCCTTCTTTCTATTTTTGTTTGGCTTGTTTTCCAAAATAGATTTTGGTTCTTTGTATAATTTGAACCAGAAAAAATGTCTGGCATAATTTCTTGAATACTTACTGAATAAAAAAGTCAGTTTCAAAAACACTCTCTACTTAATTAATTTTAAATATGTTTAACCTTTTATCGTCCACAGTACATACTTATATGTATGAAAGAAGATATTTTGAAACCAATACAAGTAAATCTAAATTTCATCTTAGATAGGTATCTTTATCTTCTTTTTTATTCAACATTTCAAGATCACTCATTATACCTTCTAAGGTTTTAAGACCCGTCAAAATTTGCAAACCTCCACATAACTACACTTCCTATAACTTCCTCCACATTTATCTTAGACAAAATTGCAACACCTACGTTTAATCCAAAAACAACTTGTTTTTTGTATCATAAAATTAAAAAAGAAGAAAAATAAATAAACAACTCTCGCAAAAACTCAAAACAAAAAAAATATCAACTCCCCATCACCTTCACTTGAAATATTTCATTTGCGTTAACATTGAATAATTTTTTGCCCTAAAGAAAAGATAAAGCAACCAAACCAAACAAAAACACAGTATTTTAATCCCACTCATAAAAATTCATTTTGGAATTTATAGATACTGCTTCGCGCTTATCAGAAATTCCCCAAGTAAGATTTTTATGGCTAAATAATTCCTCACATACAAAAACAACACCCAAAAAGATGTATGATGTAAATCCAAAATAAAAGCAAAAATACATGACCCAAAAACATTTTCTGAACATGCAAACTTGAGTACCACATTCATCTTTAAAAAACCAAAAATAAAAATAAAATAAAAAGCCTAAAAACTTACACAACATTATCGCAATCGTTAATAATTTGCGGATCGAAATGAAATCCTCGATCCTCCTTAACCATATAAGCGGGTAGGGAATCAATAATTGCATTGGCCTTATCATTGTACGAGCCCAACAATTCCCGATACTTCGAGTAAACGATCCTTTTCAATTGGGGATTCGTTACTGATTTATTGTTGTTGTTGTTATGGTTGCTCAACAATGATGATGGCGGTTGTTGTTGTTGCGTGGGTTGTGTTTGAATTGTTGCCGCCATTATTATTATGCAACGGTTTTTTTTAAATTTATTTTATGAATAATCGATAAAATCAAATAAAACAATAAATCACAATTGTTAATAATAATAATTGATTGTATATCATTTGAAGTTGCTCACAGATCACATACACGGTTTTGAATTGATGGATAAATGAGTCACTACCGTCACAATAAGATATCGCACCAATTTAAATTGCGGAATCTCAAAGTGAGATGCTGATGATGATGATAAGCCTTGACTTGGCTTGGGGCTTGACTTGTGCGGTCGTCAATAAAGATTCATTAAATAATATCTTTGTTTATTTGGCATCTGCTGAGTTCGCGTAGTCGCGACGAAAAGACCTTCAAAAATCCGAATTCTTATTTAATTCCGTAATCCGATTAGGGTCAAGACTCAGCAAGCCAGCTGGTGTCGTGATGATGATGATGGTGGCGCAGCCACTTATAATAGCTTTGACATTAAGATTGAGTCAAAGTGGCGCAAAAATACATAATTTGTTCCACAACCGTCCGACGAGCAACGCCGACCGTGACGCCACACAACACCGCCGAAAACGACTTCCTAAGTTGGTCCGCTTTGGTTTATTTTGGACAGAGACGAAATTATTGCGCCACACGCTCTGGCATCAAGTCCTATGACTCATATACTATACAATTCGAATTCGACAAGGGACAAGAAAAATTCAAATTGATATCGTCGCCGCGCCGGCCGATGACGGTTAACGAAATTCCGATCCGAACTCTTTCACATATCACTTCATGGATGATGGTTATTGTTGGTTCTTTGTTTTGGTCACACAATAAAACATTATAGGAAACCACAATTCCCAATTCCGTGAGAGAGTATCGACTTAAAGTGTCTCCAGAGTTAAGATCTTAAATTTTATATAAAAATGTTTTGTTTTTACTTTCTTGGAAGTAAATTTTTATCGTTCTTGTAGCTATGAGTAGCTTGGCTTGAGGAGAAGAACTGTTCGTTGCGACGATACTATAACGAATGACCATCGTTGGGGAACATTAAACGGCTGGTACACTGGCAAAGTGTATCTACTACCGTATCTGATGTATCCATCCGTACCGCGTGCATCTACTATATGTTCGTATAGGAGTTATGGTGGCTTTTCGAATAAAAATGTATAACAGTGGTGCTTCAGGGTGCTTTAAGGGGCTATGGCGATAAACATATTGTGCCATAGTTATTTGATAAGTCTTGATTTTGTGTTTGCTAAACTTAACTCTAGTTTATGTTATTCATAGAAAGTTGAAAACTCATTTTAAAATGATAGCCTAGAGTCTTAAAATAAACACGACAGAACCTTTGTTTAAGCTGTTTTCTACAAGTCGTGTTTTTATAGTTTTAAGTGAAATATACCTTAAACCTGTTTCTAACTAAACAGAGCTGACAAATTTTAATTTTATGAATAGAAACTCTAGATGTTAAATTTAGACTCAAGTTCAAAAAGACTCGGGTTTAAAATACGACTATGAATATGCCCTATTATGTTTCACTATGAAAGTTAACTTTCCTAAGACAACTAATGTCACATTTATTGACAGCGAGTTTAAGTTCAAATAATTGACATGTGTCATATTATAGTCACTTCGATTTATTACAACGATATTTTTGCGTTGTCAGATTATGACAGATCTGTCATTGCAAATGGTGCAAGTGGTGATTTTTCCATTTCTGTCGGATTTTGGTAGGTTTTTTTAAAAAATTTTTGACTCATCATCAGTTGGAACATGCAGTTTTCTAAAAAAAAAATAATACTTTAAGTAATAGAAACAATTAATTTCTATATTTAATACTTAATTTAATATTTATATTAATAGTTCAGTCAGCTTCTGGCATGACAGTCCTACATAACAACCATCACGCAACGAGTTATAGAGATATGCATACAAAAACAAAAGTTGAACTTGTCGAGTAAATTTTGAATGAAAGTTTCGATTACTGGATTTGCGTGAATCAAGAGCTGCTTTAATCGAGGACGTACTGTATGTATGCAGGGACACATTTAGTTTAATTTTTTGTATTACAAAACAACTGTCAGATTTGACAGATGAGTGAAGAAAAAAGTAAATATCAAATTAATAGGTGGATTATCGAGTTTTTGACAGTGGAGATATATTAAAGACAATACAAACAAACTGAATATCATTTTATGTAGCGATATGTGATTTAAAGCCACTTTACACGGTATTAAAAATCATAAGCTTTCTCATATGACATGTCAGAACAAATATATCAAATCGTTTGAACGCACTCATTATGTCACATCTCAAACGAAAAAGCATCTGAATTTTTTGATATTAAGACTGTAGCTACTTTAATTTGAAAAGTCATATGAAATTTTTGTTTAGGTGTGAAAAATGTTAGTGTTAAAAGTTGAACACACAAAAACTGGAAATATTTAAGATCTCATTAAATTCAAGGGTAATGAAATCTTAGGATCATCGAGTTGTGGGAGGAAACCCCATGCTTATATAATCCTCAAAACAAAATGTACCAATACAAGAACGCTCGTTATGATGCCCACATTATGTATCATTTGACAAAACATACAGAAAACAAGATGACAGATCATATGACTTCTATTATCATGTAAAGTGTCTTTTAGTAATGATGGTCTATTTCAACTAAATTTTTTGATTTTATGATTTTTACAGATTGTCATTATAAACAAACAGTCAGCCCATGTACTAGGTTATATTGTTTAATTTAATCCAATTGACTTACACTTATAAAATTGAGTTTATATGGAATTCCTCAAGGTACAGTACTTGGTCCCACCCTCTTTAATATATTTGTCTCTGATTTACCAAATCTTGGAAGCAATGTAGGTATTGCAATGTTTGCTGATGACAAAGTTATTTTTACATCCGACACTTATTTTCTGGACGTATATCTTACATTGTAAATGAGTCTTTCTTCAATAGAAAAATACTTTTTTTAATGGAAGATTAAAATAATCCCTTAAAAAACACAAGCTATTTGGTTTACGAGGCGTCGAATCTTGATAAAGCAATTTGTCAATTGGATTTGTTTTGTTTGTCTCTAATAAATCCTATTGACAGTTTGTTTTGCCAAAACCACATCTCTAGTCATAAACTTGACTTGGGATTTTTGCAATATTAGTTTTAAGAGTTGAATAAGGGTTTTTATTTGTATAGCTTTCCCTTGAATAATTAATATTTAAATTCATAATACAAATTATTATTTTTATATACTACTTAATTTTATAGTTTTAAAGGAAAATGTTTATCCTAAATCTCTAAAAATAATAATTGTAAAAAGAAATAATTGAATTGAATGAAGAATTGAATTGAATTGAGTTTATTTAATGGTAGTTTTACGCCAAAATTTGTTTGAAAGGAATATGAAATAGTTTTATGTGAAAAAAACTTAAAACTCGAAAATCCTTTACAAAAAAGTGTTTTTTCTGTAAGACACATTTTTAAGAAACTTAATTATATGACTGGTAATGTTAGGTATGCTTGTCACTTTCATAAATATCTATTTTGCTCTCAAACAGATAGAACTGTCAGAATTGACAGATCAAAAAAATGGTAGATTTGTTTGTCTCATAAAACTATCAATTTTACATATATCTGAGATATCAGCATTTAAAAGTAATTTTTGTATTCAATTTTGTTATTTAGAAACTTGGACTTATTTTTTCTCCTTGTTTCATTTTTGATGAGACCACTTTTTATTGTGTTGGTCCCACTGTGCAGAAACCAGACAAAGTATAGTGCGACTGACTGACTATAAGTGCTTGTCTGGTCTGCGTGTGTGTGACTGGTTTTTCAGTTTTGTTGTTATTGTTTTTGTCTTTATTTTTGCCGTTGTTGTTGTATTTTCCCTTTTTTTATTATTGTTATTATTTTTAAGGTATTACAAACTTTTCGCACGGAGTGAGTGCATTTTTAAGGTTTAAAAGGCATAAACTCTTAAGGTTCTAATGGAACGCCATATTGCCATAGCTTTTCCATCCCAGACAAAGTCTATGATGTGTCTATGTGAATTAATCTTAAGCTAAAGATTAGTGTCCAATCGTTACAATTTTCATAAAAGGGCAAACATCTCCGATTTTAATCTGGCATTCAATCTAACAATAAATGAGAAGGCTGCACAAATTTGATTTATTGAAAAATAAAATTGAAGTATTTATAGTTTGATTTAATATCTTATTTGAGGAAGTCAAAATTTAAATGTCGTCAAATCTCAATATCATGAATATGGGTAGTTAATAAATCTAGATACTTTAAATCAAATTTTATGAAAAGTACGTGATCTTGTCACAGCACAGACTTATGGTGTGATAAAATGATAAGTATGATAATAAATAAGTTTACTTAATTGTACTTACATACAAACTTTTTAAAGGTTTAGTTTCGTTTTGTAGTATTTTTTTTACGACTTGGGAGTGTCAATTACACGGAACCAAAAAAGTATTGAATACAAAGGATAAGATTTACACAATCTTTCAACAATCATCGGTCAACTGTACGACGCGACGGACAGTTGAATATCCTTGATATATCATAATCACATTGAGATTGTGTAAATATTTGCTAACGATTTAATACCTGCGTCTTCTGAGTAAATTATTATTATTCAAAATAAATAGAATGACTTTTAAAAAATTGGGTTTTTTATCTTAGTTCTTTGCATATCAACTGCCTGAGGCCATTGTTCTATTCATTACATTTTTTAAGATTAAATCGGATTCCGGTTAACTTGAAATTAAATGTTTGATTTAGAAAAGTCATCTTTAAGTTCTATATGGATGACATCAAACTTGACCTAAAGATACAATCTTTGTCCCTATTCATGGCACTTAACGAATCTGTCAACATTGATAGTGACACTTTGAAGTAGTGACAAATGATCGATAGAAAACTGACAGATCGATAAAATTTTAGATTGTACAACTTCAATTTACAGAGGTTTGATACACTAAGGTTCAGTTTTTCAGTGCTGAGTTAAATCCAGAGCTAGTTAATACTGAATTCAGAGTTAACTCACGAACAAGTTTTTCAAGGGAGGTTTTATATTAACCTCATGAGAGGTATTATAATTTTGTATCACTGAAAAGTTATCGATTCAGTTGTCAAAAAACTATCGAAATCGATGGATTATTTTGGTTGACAGCCACCAGCTGTTATTTTTAATCTCATTTGTTGTTTTTTAATTATTCAAAATAAATCAACGAAATTCAAACTTTTTCTCCAAATAAATTAAAATGAATTGTTTGCGATAAGTCTTTTTCTTGTCAAAAGATTTAATCTTCAAATTTTGTCTGCCTGAATATAACACAAAATTATTCATTTCCACAAAAAGAAATAAAATTAACTTTTTAATTGCAATTTCAGTGTCTATCAAAAACATTTGTATTTAAACCAAAGTTAACTCACCAAGTTTGAAGGATTAACTTAGAGTTAACTACGATTAATAGACTGAAAAACATTTTGCAGGAGTTAACTCAAGTTTATCTCTGAAACTAAGAAGACCTTGCACTGAAAAACTGGGCCTAAGTAAACTTTGTTTTAAACTGATGCTTTTTATTTCTTTTAAATGCTAGTTTCTAAATAATTTTGTTTTTCAAGAAAAAAAAACTTTGACGTTTGTAAACACATAAAGCATTATGTATTATACATATGCGTTATGTATTCTATTTATATTTGTAAAATAAATAAACATTGGAGAAATGGCATTTTGGAACAACTCTCCAAAGTCATGAATTTGACGTTTATAAATGTATGTTTGTCAAAAAATTATATTTGCAAAATTTACCATAATTTAAGAAGACAATTTTAAATTTCAAAACTTAAATCGGTTTATGGAATACATTCTAATGTTATTGTAAGCGAAGTAGCATTTGACAGTTACCGAATATTAATGCAAGTTTGTCATTTAATTTATTTAAAGACTATGGCGCAACATTTTAAGGAACCTAAAGAATCAATTTACTAATTAGCAATTTGCTAAATATTTAGCAATTTACTAAGGAAGTTTAAAATCTTAAACCTTTGCTAACTAGTAAATTGCTAATTTTCTTTTATTAAAAAAATGGAATCCAAACATGTCTAAAAAGTGACAGTTCGTGAAAATAAACAAGCAACACGCTTAAACGGACCTATTAATTGGAATTCCCAACTGTTGACTGGATCCAAAAACACTCTATATGAAGATATAAATCCTCGGTAGACATCTTTGTTTGCCTACAAGCTAAACCGGGAATCAGATTCATAAACTTATTTTTAGTGTGCGTGTCATTTCTCCTCTAATTTATGAAATTTCCCCAAAAAACTTATTAGTTGATTCTATGTATGCGTGAAAACAAGTCAATTTTTCTCGTTGAATTCATCCACATTACAAATACAACAATGTAAACAAATGGGTTTTGGAGGGTGATACGTACGAAGGATTTATATCTTCATATAGTGTTTTTGACTGGATCATTCCATCCACGGCCCTTATAGGAATAATTTCACAGATGTCATATAGATTTAGCAAATTGCTAAAAGTTTAAGAAGCTATTCCGTGATTTTAACTTAAGCAAATTGTTAAGATCTAGTAAGATGTTGAAATCGTTTAACATTATCTAAATCACCTTTTAAGACTAGTAAATTTCTAAAAACGGATTAAGGAAAAATGTTTAAGTCATTTATGGATATTTACTAAGCAAGATGATCTTCTTACTATCTCTTAACAATTTTCTAAAGTTAAAATCACGGAATGGGTTCTTTAACTTTTAGTGATTTGCTTAATCCATATTAACTCTGCACAGTTAATCTTACAAGGACAGTGGATGGAATGGTCTAGTTTATAGGTCGAATTTCTTATTAATACATATATCTGTTTGATCTCGTTTACCTTGTTTTTTTTTTCGAACCACTATTTAGACATGTTCGGGTGTCAGTTTTCTAATAAAAGGAAATTAGCAATTTACTAGTTAGCAAAACGAAAAGAAAGGTTTACAATTTTAGAGTCGCTTACTAAATTGCTAAACATTTAGAAAATTTCTCATTAGTAAAATTTAAAGCACTAAACAATATGTTCTTTTAAATTTTGCGCCTATACTTTCTATAAAAAATATCTACAATTATAAACAAAATGTTGAAATTATTTTAATGACAAGTTTCTTTAGATAAAAATCAACTTTTTTAAATATTTACAAGAAAACAAAAAGTCTTAGTCAGTTTTGTTTTCTGTTATCAGTTTTTGGTTCTTCTACGATGAGTAATTTTAATATTGAACATTTCAATTATCAAAAATGATTAAAATACACATTCACTTGAAATGTTTACAATAGTCTACCTATAAACAAATCCCATGTGCTTTTTTGCTAATTTGTAATTTTGATTTTGTTTATAATAATCTACACTTGAATGATTACCTAAAACATCAATTAGTATATGAGTATTAACACTTCACTTCTTCATGGAATAATTTAAGTGTTTTTTTTTATCGGTTTGAACTGTTTATTTAATAGGTTTCTGTTAAATTTAACTACAATTTCAAGGCTAAGAAGAGTTTTATAATACCTTGTTAGTGTTTCTCTGCAAAAAACAAGAAAACATCTGCTTCGTTAAAATATCAAATACATATGTTTTTGACATAATAAGAATTATTATAGATCTGTTTGTTTACTAGGAAAATCTGTCAATTTTTGACAATCTAAATCGAAAGTTCTGTCAGAGTTTATTCAATAAAAAATATAAATCATTATAACAAATTTAGCTTTAGTTTATTGTTTAATTTTATATTTTTTTTTTCACAACTGAAGACGTTATTATTTTGACATTTCATTCTTATCTCAAACTTTTGTAGTTTTTAAATCAATTTAACCTCTCTGGTAGAAATTTCTTCTTTAATTTGTATTTTCATTAAGTTTGATACCTTGTTGGTGAAAACCTTTATGACGGTGTTTACATCAGACTTTTTTGAGGATACTTATTTCGACATTTTACCTGTATCTTTCTTGTTTAAAAACAACATTAAAAAAATAATTAAATATTAAATTTGACATTAAATTATTAAAAAATTTGACGTCAATATATTTTTCGATTTTAACTCCAATTCTAAAATCGAATTTGATCTTGCTTTAAAGAGAGGGACTATCATTTGATACATTTTCGAAAGCGAAAGGCAACCAAAACGAATCTTCAAAAACGAAAGTTTAATCGTGTTAATGGATAAGTTTCATTATTCGAAGTTGGACATTTGACAAAAATGGGACATGGATATATTGCTTAGGCCAAAAACCATAAAGCCCAAATCCTAAAATATCATAAAGCCCAAAATTTGTCACAAATTCCAAAAAGTCGCTAAATACCCCGAGCAAAAGTGAAACAAAGCCAAACATATTTGTGACGCTTTTTTTAAGTTGCGAGTTTTTGAGCGATCTGGCATTTTTTTGTTTAATGTTTGCGTTTGGGCGATAAAACTTTAAACTCAATATGACGTAGTGCCCAAAATAAACCAACATTTTGTCAGAATGCTCAAAAAGGCGATAAGACCGGACGATTCTTTTTATTTGGAATTCGATACAACTCAAAAATGTGTTAACGCCCAAAGGTTCGGTAATATTGCCCAAATTCTACAACAACAAAATTTTGTACAACGCCCAGTTGTACATATCTTTGTGTAATGATGTTTTAAATGAGATCCATATAGGAGCGATATGTCGTTAAGATCTCATTCATAAAACCTTTACAAAAAGATAAGTACAACTATTCGACATATTTGACGCATGAACATTCCTGACATCTTAAGCTTTACTCACATTAAACTCACTTCTATGAGTTATTTTGACATTTCAATTATTTTATCTCCTTAACAACACTTTAGATTAAAATCTTTCTTCATAGCATATATGTATATGTACATACCTTATCTCTTTTTAAAAACAGTTGTATTAATATCTCAGGAAAATGACATCCGGATAAGGAAATACTAAATGCCTACAACTTTTGCTTGTCAATATATATATTTCCGCACGCAGCATTCACGCACTCGCATAACATCTTTTTTATTTTGCATGAGTGCGTACAATTTGTTTGTAATTCAAAATCTCAACCAAAACGATCTTAAAAAAAAAAAAACAAGTGAGATTTTAGAAAGTAAACCCATTACACAAAAAGGTGGACGTTTAAACCAACCAACCAACGATTCACTCATAAATATTGGCAAATAAAAAAAGAGTAAAACTCCAAAAACAGGTCCTTCATCATCATCAACATCATTTTAATCTTTTCATTCAGATTCGAATCTTCCAAAAACATATCCATTACACTTAAGACTAATAAGCAAAATAAATACAGGAAATGTATTTTATGCTCACTATCAAGTCATCCATAAAATGAAATCCATTAAAATTATGCAAAATATCTCGCCTGGACTTTCAAGTGCAACAAAATACATAAAAATAAAAGAACTTCAATCTTAAATACTTTCCGTTTACCAAGTACCTAAGAAACAACCTTCCTACCATCATTTTTAGTGGCCAAGCAAGAGACCACAGCCCAGACTAAAAATCGATTAAAAGCCTTTTAGTTATTAGTCCGGTTTAAAACGGAACAACGGACGACTGAAGACTGATATTGTCTATGTGCGTTGGGGCTTGGGAGTGTTGCAAGGCAAATACCGAACGTCTACTAACTAAACGCCACGAATTATTATGCCAAAAATAGGAAAAAAGGTTTTGAACTTTCACTCTTTTCCCCAAGAAACCACTCTTATAGTCGATCTTGATTATTTGTTTGTTATTAAAGTGGTGGCCATCAATCCTCAAAAGCACATGTTGTATGTTGGGTCTGGTTGGTATTACATTGTCATTACGCGAAACGGTAGGTAGTCCATTTGTGGAAGTTTTGGGGTACGCCACCAACCGGCACCGGTCACGGTCCGTCGTTTCATATCTTTCTCGGATCATTGATCGAAAGTGGTTGTTTTGTCATCGTAAATCTTCCCGCAAAAGTCATCAGCATCATCATAACACACAACATTCAGACTCATACCACTTATTCCATACCATAGAGGCACTTCTCGGCGATGGATAGAATTGGATGGGAAGAGGCACCACCACCGCACCGGGGCAAAGGCATACTATCTACAAAACTAAAATTAAAATCTCACTCTTGGACTTATGAGGTAATATAGCAATATTCGACGCCGATGCCAGTACCGGGCGGGCATTACGAGGCGCACACATCATGCCTGTGTCTGCTTGTAGTTAATTGCAATCAAGAGGCATGTTGTTTTTGTTCAATTGGGTATGATGGGCATTTGGGCAGCACCATAATAAGCCATTCAAGGTGAAAATGTGCTACCATTGAGATAACAAAAGAGATGTGCTTGAGATATTTCAAAAGATTTATGATATAAGTCGAAAATGATGACGAAGACTATCAAGGAACTTTTGAATTTTGGAAAGAATATGCGGTGTTAGAAAAAACTAGATGTGGAAGTCCTTCAAAAGTAAGTGTTCCTTATCTTTTTTCGTGGATTGATATGTGATTGGATATTTGTTTTCAATTTTTTGTATTTAAAATTAAATACAAGGTTAATGGGATGCCTAATTTATGACTTTTTGAAACTAAAACAAAAGAGGCTAGGATGCAACTGATTACTTCCCATCTGTCGATTTGTCTAAAAGTTTAACAAAATATTAATAACAATATTTTGCGTAAGGTAACAAACTTCAAGTCAATATATTTCTTTGTTCTCCTAAAACTTGATTCGAAAACCATTCTTTCATTTCTTTGTCAGTTTGTTTTTTTTTTACCAAATTGGTAACATTTTTTTAAAGTTTTTTATTTGTTATATAAAAAAATACAGATTGGATTTTTCTAAGACCATTATCTTACGTTAGCAACAAAATTTAGCTTAGAATGAAATCAAAATCATTTTGAAGTCAATAGGTACCTTCACTTATTGATGAGATATAAAAAATATACCTGCAAAATAAGTTTGTCTTCAAAAATTTAAATGCCATTTGATTTCTAAAAAAATGTACATTTTTCAGAATTTTTTTTTGGAAATCGTTAGAGCGTTTTTTTTTTGACTAATTTCTTATCTTCGAAATAACTTTACTGCTTTTAGTCCATTAAAAATTGGTATATTGGCGTTTGGTCCCGGTATTGTTGCTTGGACTCATTAGTTATAGAGTGAGAAAAAGTAGTCTTCTACTTATAAATACTAGCGGCCCGTCCCGGCTTCGCACGGGTAGACATAAATAGGTAAAAATATTTAAGTTATAACTTATAAGCATCCTAATTAAAACGACCATGAATCACTAAATTAGAAAACATTTTTTTGTCCTATCATTAATACTTTTCGCAGCGTATGCGATGAAAGACATTTTATGGCTAATTTTTTTACACCTTCGGTTGGTTTTAATAGGAAATTCAAAAGATTTCTGTAGTAATCTAGTACTAAATATAGTCTATGTTACTCAGTGATAATGTAGCTTTCTAATGAAAGAAGAATTATTAAAATCGGTCCAGTACTTTTTGAGTTTATTCGTTACATACAAAAATACAAATATTTCCTCTTTATAATATTAGTATAGATATATAATTTGTACTCGTATTAAAAAAAAAACTTTTAACATTAATTTTGTATGCATACATTTTTTTACTTTTTGTTTAAAAATAATGTTGGTATGCAGTTACTTAGAATATATATGTACAAATGACTATATTTTATAAAATGTTGACCTGTTTTCGAGATATCGAATTTTGAAATATAAAAATGTCATATTTTTCAAAATACTAGAATGTCAGCTTGTTAGACTTGACCATTCCTTTTTAATTTTATTGAATGTTTTTGAACAACAACAACAACTTAAAGGTGCTACCACTCATTGTTTTTGGCTGGAGATATAGCTATTTCGTGCTTTGCCACTTTTGCACTCATCAGTCTCCTTTTTTGTGGTGCTGAGCTTTAATCCAATTTTATTTGAAAAACTTTATGCACAACATAGGATTCGAACCCACGCATATCAGATTTGCTCAGTCTTAGAAGTCGTGTGCACTACGCACTCCTACTACAAAACTGTTGACATTTTTGATTATCAAATATTATTTATACAATATGAGAGCTAGTGCATTCAAAAATTATTGAAATCGGTTCATGAGTTTCTAAGAAAATTTAAAAACAAAATAACGGGTTTATGGGTTGTACACTTCTGGAGCAATACAAAAATATTTTTTTTTTTCATTGAAAGAAGCCAAGAAACAAATTAGAGAAAGTTTAATAAAAATTATCGGTTCGTTTTTGAGAAAATTGGAATTTTCGATTTTAGCCAAAAAAAATTGTATGGGGACTACTGTTATTTTCAGTCCTAAAAAAGTGAAAAAAAAAACGCCTAACGCGAATCGGCTCAAAACCTTAATTTGCAATTTTAAACTCGATTGTTGCAATGGTTTGGGCTGTAGGGGAAAGGACTGACAGACAGACGGACGGACGTAATCTGGGGACCTACTTTTTTCGACTTCTCTACCATCTCTTAATGTTATGTTTGCCATATAGTTTCTATACATCGCAAGTAAAAATAGTAACCAATTAAATAAAATCTGTGTTCATAGTAAAGACCAAAATGAAAAATAATATGCAACCCTATTACAGATTTTGTTATTACCAAACCCGACGAATTAAAGTTGAACGAATGTCGGTAAGATGACCTGCACTACCGACATTTTGTTCAACTTATCTGTTATTACTGAAATCGCAACCCTTCTGAAGTAGTTTTTTTTTTATTAAAATGAAAATAAAACAAAATTAAACAATGGAAATTTCAAAAGATGTAAATTAAAAGTTTATCATAATGCGATTTTTCATTATTATGGGAAATATGGCGCAAACTTTTAAACGATTTAGTAAATTGTTAAATGTTTGCTCGTAACAAATGTTTAAAATGTTGGACTCCCTTAGTCAATTGCTTAATATTTAGTACATTTCTAATTAGTAATTTGTAACAATAGGTTCTTTAAAATTTTGCGCCATATTCTTTAGAAAACAACAGAACACAGAAACGTGTAGTAACAGAACATATGGGATGTCATAGATGCTTTGGGCATACGCATATTGGAATGAAGTTCATACAGCAAATTTTATTAAATTCAGAAAATCGTTACCTTCAAAGTATGACATCATTTTCAACGTTACAAATGATAAACCATTAAAATAAGTTTTTATCACTAACACATTATTTTCCAATGTGCTCTCTGAACTCAACCTAACTCCCAACACTATCCATTAAAGAAATATAATCATCACTTCCCTGAACTTCAAAAATGAAAGTATATTGCATCTACACGTGTGACTATGTAATCTTTCGCTTAAAAAATCACAATCAACTTTACTTCTTTTACAATTGTACATAGGTGGTACTGCACAGCAGCGCAGTGTCTCTAGCGCGCGGTAAAAGTGCGTTCAAATATCTTAAAATGCTATTAATTATATTATCCAATCACATAATCATAACAGACGGCCCGGTACCACATCTTCGCTACCATAAATCATCATCTTCAAAAATGGAAACTATGAAAGATATCGCATATTGATTGCAGACAAAAAGTGTAGTAGAAGCAGTTGTGTTAATAGCTATTAGCCTTTAGGCTTTCCATATGTAATATATTATGAATATCTTTTAAAGCACTCTGCATCTGCAAAATTTCACATGTCAAATTTTATTTTATTTTATTTTATTTTTCTTATATTTTATTTATGAATCAAGTTGCAAAACTATAAAATGTATTATTTACTTAGTACAAGTTTAAAAGATAATAAAATGCAAATAATATTTCGTTACCTATTATTTACAAAGAAACTAGCTTTAGACATAAAGTGAAATTCTTTTTGACATTTTTATTGACAGAAAATGACAAACGCATTTGGTATGACATTCCAGCTGTCACATTATTTAGTTTCATAGTATTATGAATCAAGATAAAGAGATAACTGCACTCCGTACAATTTACATGGTGAGATTTAAAATATTTTCAAAAGAGACGTCAAAATGACTCGATACTCGATGATCGCAATCTAAACCAAACCAAACCTGTGTTCTTTTTTGTTATATAATGCATAATGAAGTCAAATTTCACTATTGCAAAAGTCATATAACAAAGATTAAAAGAAGAACGTTGAAATCATTACACGAATTATATTTAAAATGACAGTCCTAAAAATATAATTCACAAAGCTATACATATATCGTTTAATATTTTTAATGATCTATTTTTATTGCGAAAATTAGAGGGGAAGGGGTAGAGTAAGTTTGTTTTATTGTTTTGGAATTATACATAAGCAAATTGGAAAAATATCAAACAAAATCTTTTCTAGAAGAAATGTCGAGTCTATGGTCCCTTCTAACATCTGGCGTAGAAAGAGAATATCAGCGACTTCGCGAAGGGTTTGAAGATCAATAAGTCTTAAACGATCTTCATAAGGTGGTAAGAATAGATTATCATTTTAGGGATGATAGCGGATTGCAAATCGAAGAAATCTGCGTTGTACAGATTCAATTCTTTGAGAGTGATAGTGAGTTCTGACGGGGAGACCAGACTTGACTAGCGTATTCAAGGAGAAATCTAACAAAGGAGGTGTGTAGGGATTTAGTCACATAGGAGTTCGAACATTTTTTTGACTAACGTTTTAACAAATTTAACTGAGTATTGCAAATAACTCCTAGGTCGCGAATAGAACAGACAGAATGAATGGTAACATCGTGTAGACTGTAAGTTTGGGAGGGAAGATATGATCGTTTACGGCAAACATTGAGTTCTAAGAAATTTTTGTCGCACCAACTCTGAAACGAGCCAAAATCATTTTGGAGTAAGACAGAATCAAATGGCGTAGAAAAATGTTATTTTCATGTCATCAGCGGAAATAGAGACAGTTGAATGATCAATGACATTAATAACGTCGTTGATAGATAGACAAAGGACAAAGATGGCTCCCTTGAGGAACTCCTGATTTTGCATACATGGAATCAGAGATTACAACATGAAAATAACTCTATAACGGCAGTTCTCTAGGTACGATCTATGCCATGAAATAAGGGCGTTAAGTTTAGGATAAATAATTTGGTGACTAATTTTATCAAAAGCTTTACTAAAGTCTATAGTTATAACGTCCACTTCATTTCCTTTCTGTATTGTGTTTAGAGTTTTTTTTTGACACAAATTCGGTAAGATTAGTTGTAGTGGATTTGCCTTTTAAGAAGCTGAGTTGGTGTGAGTCGTAAACAATGCTTCCAAAAAGCTTGTGAATTGAACAAAGCTTGGCTATGGACAAGTTCATAACATCATTTTTTGCTTTTTTTTGTGAACAGGAAAAATAAAGGAATTTTTCCATACCTTGATAAGATAGCTTGAGAAATGGAAAAATGAAACAGTCCTGAAAGAGGTTTACATAGCACACGTTTTGTAATAATAGTACACGCAAACCATCCGGACCAAGAGAGAAATCATCTTTGTATGCTTAATTTTTTGTCAACAAAATCATCACTTATTTCGATTTGGGTAAGGGAGGTGCATGAGGTACCTTTAATTAATCTTTAAGATGATTGGTATACGATTGGCTAAAGAATGAGGCAAAAAAGTTTGTAATAGTTTTAGGGTCGGTAGATGTCATATCGAGTTGATAGAAGCGTCTTCGATCCGTAAACATGAATTTTGTAAATGTATTCAAGCTATAGGAACTCACAAGGAGATGCAGATTTGCATTCAGCTTGCTGATAGTTTGAGAAGTACTTCACAATGAACTTCTGACAATTGGAAGGGTTCGTAGATCTTTATTATACCAGGGAGGGGAGGAAGACACATTTGTCCGCATTTTATATGTATGTATGTACTGTACATGTACATATGTATATAAATACTTTAAGAGTTGAAATTGTCATCTTTAACATTTACTATACAAATTGGTGGAAAGTTTCAAGATGATTACAATTAGCCGCCGACATTTTTTGGTTTAACAACTCTAGCCACGTGAAAGCTAAGATCTATGCTAATGCTCCACAATCAATTCGTGAAATCAACGACATAAAGCCGCAAATAGCTGATTTGATCGTGGCTATTTGGCTAGTATGTTTTTTTTTTTTGTTAATGGCAGATTTCCTTGAAAAATTTTGTTTTTTATTTAAATATTAAAATGAAACCTCTTATTGGAATACCACGCACATACATTAAAATGCTAAAAGTTTATCTGTTATCATGGAACCAAACCCTTTTAATGGAGATCTAATTCTTGTACTATTAAAAAATTTACATTTTCACGTTTTGTTGTTTAAAAATAAGTGATTTTTAGTAAGAATACAAAGAGTATTCGATTTTTTGATTTTCTTACAGAATTTAATATTAAATTTTCGTTACTATTCCTCGTTCTTAGTGTTCACATTCAAAGATTCTCATAAATTAAAGAACATAAATAAATATGTACTTAAAAACTGACCAATTGAATTTTTCTTTGTACGAGTACTAACTACGTCAGAAGTAATTTTTAAAATATATTTTTATAGATGAGTATAATATAGAAAATAATAATACAAATATTAGAAAAATTGCTTTTAGGCCGACGATGACGACCGCGACGTCCAGATAATATTCTATACAGAGAGCAATGGCCATATTTTTAAAAGCGGAGGTGTTAGTTTAAAGCGATTGGCAGGTAACCCAATTACAGTTCCGCATTTTTTTTTTTGAAAACTCTTGTTGCTTTTCGAACTGATGCTCATTGTTTTAAAAATAAAACCATTCATAAATTAAAAAAATATTCAATTTTTATTTATTAAAGAAACCAAAAACAAAAAATTCAAAACATCGAATTTATTTTCAATCACGGAAATACCTAAGATCTTTTATTTTTTCACTAGAATTTTTGTCTAGACCTCGATAATTTTTAATTTTATTTATAAAAAAACGACACATTTAAATAAATTTTCTTTGCAAAAAGAAATGCACAAATAATGATGACATTGACATTTATCTATCTTTAAAAGAAAATTATAATCTAAAAGATAAAACATAACAACAAAAACACGTGAACTTACGTCTATCGCAGTAGAAATGTGCATAGGTAATAAGTTAGGAATTTTACTATTTATTTATTTAATATAAATTTTGAATAAACAAATTAATTGCATCATCTACTTTTATTATATTATTTATAGTCCCGCATTTCTTGAGAACTTCCAAGGAACTTATACAAATTTGTCTATACGTGAGTTGTGAGTAAAATGTACGGAAAAATTCAAGTTGAATATTTTTGAAATATTATTTTAGTAAAGCACACGAAAGTCTAATAACACTTTTAATTAAATTGCGCAGGAAAAGCATTTTTGCATTATTTTTGGTTGGATGATTAATTCAAAATATTGAAAAACACAGAATCGGCCGCTCCACTGCCGCACCGATGATATTTTTGTGTCCAGTTTTTCATTTTCATAAATTTAAAGCACAAAATGTAAAAGTTTCTTTCTATCTTTCGTAAGTTTTTCTTTTCGTAGTTTTATTTCTTTTAATTTGATTTTTTTTTAAGAAGAAAACAAAAAATAGTAGGCGTTTTATATTTACGAGGTGGTATTAGTAATTGGTGTTTTCTGCGTGTGGCTTTTAAGATGTTTTTGAAATTTGAAAAAGAAATTATCTTTGTTACACCATTTTCTTAGTATCTTTCATTTTTAATGATTTAAATGTTAATAAAAATTGGTCAAGATCAAAGCGTGTCAGAAGTAGGCAGGTCACATTTTCTTGTCTTAAATTGTCTTAATTTATAATTTGAAAAAATAAATTTATTAGACTTAAGATTTAAACTATACATCACCTACATTCATACATTATGTACATAAGGTGCGTCAAAAGAATATCTTGTAATTTGAAAGTGACATAACTTTCATTTTTGCAAATGGCGTCAATGTGTTTTGATATTTCTGTTGTATGAATGAAGTTTACGTTAATTGAGATTTCTATTAAAAACTGACCCTCTAACAGCTGATAACTCTTTTGCTATAAATTAAGACATTAGTCTATTAAAAAATGTTGATCTGCAAATTTGATTTTCACTCAAAAAATAAATGAATTTGGTTTGCCCATAGAAATGAAACAATGGAAAATTTTAGAGTTTACTGGATTTAATCTTTCATGGAGGTTAATTTGATTCGATCATGCTTTAGATACGAAGTCATGCTAAAACTTGTGATAAAAATGGGTTGAGGACACATAGTAGTTTGTCTACTCATCAATTAACAAATTAACCCTTTTTATACACCTGAATTTTCTGTCACAGGCAGTTATTGTTTAAATTTCTGTTTTGACAATGTAATAAATTACATTTAAAAAGTAAATTACACGATACAGAATTATATTTGAGAAAGACTTATAGCTCCAATTTGCATTCCCTTAAATATCGATGAGAGCATAATAGTTGGAGTACATGAGGCCTTAGGGAATCCATACCTAAAGCCTTCAAAACGGAATTATCGAATTACAAAATCTCAAAACAATTGTCTGTTATAAAATGAAATAACAAACCTTCAAAAAAAAACATGCCCTACTCTTAAAGATATAAAAGCTACGATTATAAATATTTGGGATTTTTTTGGTACCGAAGAATGTCAAAAATTAGTTGACACAATGTCACGTGAAGCCGTTATCAAGGCAAAAATTAATGGGGTTTTCCATAGGTAAAATAAATCAATTTATTTTTGATCTAGATCTTTCAAAACACAAATTTTCCCTGTTTCTTATTGTAATGAGTAAAATAAATTGATTTATTTTTGATTAAAGAACAAACCTAGAGATCTGGATTTTTCGGCAGATTTTCCCCTTTTTGTACTGCTACTAATACAATTATAAAAAATTGTTTAGCTGCAAATTTGACAGCTCTGCCACACTCGTTAACAAACAAGCATACATAGTTCCAATAACACAATGACGTGTTCCATGCGCCACGAATATCTGAATGAACCAATTCAAAACTCCATAAGATCCAACTTATTCCCATTCAAAATAAACATTTCTTCAAACTCAAACGGGAAAAGGAAAGACACACACCATTAATCTGCGATAACATTGATTACCAGTGTTCTATTTTTTTTTTTTTTTTTTTGTTGGGATTAGTTTGTGTTGTGGATGGCCTGGGATAGACTGCACAAAAAACTCCTTATGGTTTGTATCCTGGCTTAGCTCATCATAAGACCACTCATAACTCATCCCAAAAAATATGAAATACCGTGAAACTAACTTAACGAAGGAAATCGTCTGTGTATTCGATTAGTTCGTTCAAATGCACAAACCATTTCTTTTGCCAGTATTTCGTATTCTTATTAAAATAAAAAGTAAATTTTTCTACAAATTATAAATTTATATTCAATAAAAATAAAATTCGCATGTTGTACAGAAAAACTATGTCAAAAAACTACATTTTATGTTTTTGCTTTGGTGTAACGGCGTTTTATCTTTTTTTTTTCTTCACAAACCTGTTTAGCTGGATTCTTGATAGTAAAAAGATCCCTAGTCAATGGACGGGGCTTTGGCACAACGGAACACCTCCAAACAATAAATTAAGTAATTGAAAAGTCCAACGAATACCAACTTGACTTAATTCAAGCATTCATCGACTTCACTTAAGCATTCAATACGATTAAACATACAACTATTTGGAAGTAGCTATTAGTAGGGGTGTAACACAAGGAGACCCACTATCGATAGAATTTTTTGGTGCGGTCCTTGAGGATATATTCCGATAACTGAATTGGGAATTTTTAGGAAAAAAAATTGATGGAGATTTTCTCAAAAATCTAAGATTTGCAAACGATATTGTCTTACAATCATCATCATGTCAAGACTTAAAAAAATAGTATTAGAATTGCATAGCCATTACCAAGCTGTATGCCTCTTCAACGAAGAAGAACTAAGATAAATTGGTTCAATAACCAATTTCAATGGAAAACAGAGATGAGAAATAAATTTACGAAAGAATTACAAACACTTCAAAAACAAATTTGAAAAACACAAACATATCTTCGACTCAAATTTTAGGCAAATGTCCTGAAAGTATCTTTTCGATGCATCAAGTTTACCCATCTTGACGTTCGGATTCTAAACATGGAGCATGTCAACTAAATTAATACAAAAGCTTGCTACTACACAAAGAAGTATCGAAAGGTCAATCTTACAAGTAACTAAAAGACAGTGAATCAGAGACAAAATTATACGGGACATGACGGACTTTGAGGACGTGATCGAGAAAGCAAAATAACGAAAATGGAGCTGGACAGGTCACACAGTAAGGATGAGTGATAATCGTTGGACCATCAGAAGTACGAACTGGATACCAAGCCAAGGGATGGCTCACGAAGAATAGGAAGACAGATTAAATGTTGGAGACCCGACATCGCCAGTAGTTGGGAGAGAATTGCCAGAGATAAAGCAGAATGGAAAAATTGGATGAATAAAACTTATAATAATAATAATAATTTATAAAAAAGATCAGTGTTGACATATACTTTTTGTGTTAAGCTTAATTTATTGTTTTAAGTTTGATATAAAATATAACATCATTCCCTAACTTAATGCCCGGTTTTTCAAAATATTGAAAGTGTTTTTCAAAGTGATGAAGAAAAAGTGTAGAAGCTCACTTAGTGTAAATAGTCCTTTTTACTCGAATCTGAGGATTCATAATTTTAAAAAAGTTATTCCTTCTTAGTCCAATGAGAACAAAAAGCAGCACGATCCGAACTTTCTAAGAAACTACAACATTTGGTCATGCACACTCATGGCACTTTTCAAACATCATTTTTAAATTTAACAGAGTATAAGTCTTTTTGTGTGATTTTAAAATCAGACGAGAAAAATTTGTTATAAACCTTTGTTTTATTTTCATTGTTTATATTTTTTTACTAATTGCAAAAAATGAAAAACATAAATAACATTTGCGTTTGATTTAATAATTATAAATTGTTTTCAAATAATAAATTTGATTCACATAACGCCAGTCGTGTTGAAAAATATATTAGGTTTTTTTTTTTAATTCCTTATGATATCCTTCTTAAATTAAAACAGAAAAATTAAGAAAGCTATTTCTTGAAATTACTTTTTTATATTTTTGAATTTATTATTTTTAATAGAAAAATTTAATTGAAGCCAAAGAAATGCACAAAAGATGATGAATTTTAGACATTACGATGATTCAAAATTATTTTTTTAAACTTTAATATTCTTAAATCAAAAAATATATAGAAATTTTCATCAGTATGATATATCTCCAGTTGCAAAAACAAATTAAAAACAATTAATGGATTTTCTTTGTTAAAAAAATAAATCTTGAATGCATTTAACAATATTTCAGTAAAAAACAAAAAACATTGTTTTCGATTATATCAATCAGCACTTTTAAGAAAACAAAAAAGAAACTTATTTTCTTTTGTGTTTTTTCAGTGAGTTTCTGTCTGTTTTTTAATAAATATGATTAACATTGAATACAAACAAAAACATCTGCATTTTGATTTAACGACTTTAAATCAAAAAAATTATACAAATTGAATTATTTGAATGAACTTGATTTTGAAATCTTTAAAATTAGAAAAACCCAAATGTGAATAGGACACATTCAAATTTGAAAATAAAAAAACACCCACTCATGAAACTTTAGCTAAAACGGAAATAAAAATCATTATAATCAATACTTTAGATATTTTGATATTTTTTTTAACTGGAAATGTGGGTTGTGACGGTTTTCAAAACTGAAACTAAATTTAAATTTAATAAAAATCATTATAATCAATACTTTAGATATTTTGATATTTTTTTTAACTGGAAATGTGGGTTTTGACGGTTTTCAAAACTGAAACTAAATTAAATTTTAATTTTGTTGCACAATTTTCTTAGTTTTTATTTTATATATTTGAACAATTTATTTTTTTTTTAAATACAGTTTTTGTCTTTTTTTTAAATAAAATCTACATAGAAAAAAGATCGAATAATATTTTATAACCTTGGGAATGGTTTTTATATAAAATAAAAACACACACGCGAACATGCGTAGGCGTATAGCTACAAAATATACAGACATACAAACTTCAAACCCTCCTCTCTATCAAAATAATAATAATTTGTGCAAATAACCTTGGCAGCTGCAAGATTTCATAATAAACAAACATCTTATTTCAAAAGAAGTCGTTTAGTTTCAAAAAATAAACCACTGCGATGATATTTTGAAACATTAAACATATACATAAATATATGTACATATGTAAGTTCATTAAAAATTGATTTTAAAAACAGACAGAAAAATTATTCATAGTCTATAAAACTTTTTTTTCTGAATTTATATTTATTAATATTTTATTTAAATATCCCTTAAATAACATATAGCTAGTTCCTAATTGTCTACATCTTTTAATTACCCCTTTAATTTTGGTTTGAGCTAAAAATATAGATAATTTTGAATAATCCACCGATTATTATAATTTTTCATTTTGTTTTTGAAATTTTCAAATAAATTTTGTGCCAAAACAAATATTACGAGTATTTCCTCTTTTCTCTTTTTATTTTTTATTGCATTTCATAGAACATGAATAATATAATTTATATTAAACATTTGTCTAGTTGGCAATGTTTTATTCAGACATTCAGAAAACAAATGTACAGAAATTCCCATTTGAATAAATGAGTGCAAATCTATTTTAAGTTTCATTTCCTATTGGAAAAAAATAATTTATTAATAATAATAAAAATAAAAACAATATTTAAATATGCATAAATATAGTTAGTTTTTAGCAAAACATTTTATCGAAGGACGCATTCAAAATTAAACAATTTTATATCCGCAGGTTTTCAGTGAGAGATTTAAAACTTAAGTTAATTTTCGAAACTCATTTCAATCTTTTTAAGTAAAACTAAATTCATGATTAGTTTAACAGATGTTTTTGAAATATCCGGAAATAGCAATTGAAGAGATTCATTTCTTCACAACAAAAATACTTTTAATACATTTAATTGGCTAGCTTATGTTTTAAGACCTCAGAGATCTTCGTTTTCTCAGAAATATATTCGTGATTTTTCATACGAAATTGTGAGAACTTCTGTTCTGAAACCATATGAGAATTGATTTTTTTGGTTGAGTTCTTTCACTATAGGTAAAAAAGATGTATAAAGCTTTTAAGAGACATAGAACATTCACCAAGATCCATAAGAAATATAAACTGACCTAATATTTAATTGACGTAAAGTAAGGGGTCAGTTATAGCTATCATTGAATTTTGTTTCGAGATTTAAAAGCGAGTAAAAGAGTCAAATACATATGTATGTATGTTATGTTTGGTGTCGATTTAAAGCTGATAAGTTTTAGATTAGTTTCTACTAAAAAATATACATTTTTTAACCCACGACCTTTTTTTAAGTTCATTTTTAATTTATTCATGATAAAATCGTTTTCAATGAACAGCTGATTGTTAATTTCACATTTCAAAACATAATTGTTCCACTGAACGCGTTCTATTTTCTTTGAATTTTCACCTGTCAATTTTACTTCCAATGCTCAACTTTAACCTCAAATGCTTGATTCCAATTAGAAAATTAGCATCGAATGACAGGCATTTTCAATGAAAGCTATAACCAATCTGTCAAAAAAAAATCCAATGATAGGTTTCAATGATGGAAACCAATGATAGCTATAAATGTACAAATTTGTAAGCAAAAAATTACGGATTTGTTTTTTATAGTTTCGCAAATGGCTCAATTATGATATCTGTTTCATGCTAAGGGAAACCAACTGCCCTTTAAATACAAACGTCAAAAGTGACAGCCAAGACTTCACGCTGAACTGCTCTTAAAAATTCAATAAACTCTATTTATCATCATATGATAAGTAAAAGTTTTAAAACTATTTTTTTTTTTTTTTTTTTGAAAAAGTAATAAAATACTAGGCAATATCTGTTTTTATTGGCTTCAAAATTTAAATTAATGTCAGATTCAATAGAGTGTTGGTTTTGACGTTTGGAGGGGGAATTTGAGATTTTAAAACTAGCGACACTATTTTTAGTGAAAGCAGTTCAACAAATTTGTCACACTTTTCTGACAAATTAGTACTTCATAAAATATTGACAGGTGACAAATTTGTCAGAAAAATACAATGACAAATTCGTCATGGTCACCATTTCTATCTACAAGCGTTGCTTCATTTTAAGTCGGTGCATTAAATCTTATTAAAGAACCATCTACAATTCTAGCAACACATGAACAAATTGCAACTCCTGAAACGTTGTGGTATTGAAATTATATTTTCAGGCCAGCGAATTTCTTCGGCCAAAAATTACTAACACTTCTGACACACCGATAAATTGATGACTTTCAAACACCCTGTCCATTGGCATGTATGGTACTTTGTTTCATTTCCAAGCCAATGTAATGCAGATAGAAGATGGGTTTTAAAATCCAGAGAGTAATTCGTCTTTGTGGGATGATTTAAACGTCCACCAATTCTCATTCACCAAATCATTATTTAATCTCTGTTTACAATTCCGAGGGTGCCGAAACGGAGACCCAACTGAAAATCGACATCACTTTCACTTGAAAATATATCGTTTATCACTTTTGGTCTTTTCAATGTCAACACTTGAACATAACTGAGTTACCTGTCGTAATTGTCAATTAAATACTGACAAATAATGTGAATTATATTTTTTTATTTTATTTCATAAAAGAATTGTCAGTAAAAATGTGGAAAAACCTTGACAATTCATTGTCAAGAAAATTTCTTTATTAAACGAAAAGTTGAAAATTGTTGGGTATTTTCCAAATATTGTCAAATTGTTTATGCAACAGATTTTGACAATTGTCGTTGTAAATTAACAAACAGTCACGTGTTGCAATTGTCAATGTTTATTTAAAAAAAAGACCCTAGTTCAGATTTCTATTTGACTTTTATTTGAGTATCGAACTCAATTTTCGAGGTTTTCATTCATTGACGTTGGTACGTTTGACATTTAATGGCTGTGATCGTAGAGTAACGTCCAGCATGCAACACTATGACGTTTCTCAAGATGAGCTTTCCGACAGAACTTATTCTCAATTATTCTCAACTGATTTTTGGTAGTTTAATTACATGTGTGTTATTCCCAATCAGCTGACGTATCAACTCTTGTCTTATATTTTTTGTATATCAATGCTTTTAATTTCTTATTTAATTAATCAAATAAAACTATGTGACAACTCCGTATGGATTGTTTCACCACAACCTATTACCATACAATCTAAAAAGTATCTCTTGAAGTCCTCCGAAAAAAAAAACTGATACAAAATTCAAATCATATTTCTTATTCTGGTTTTTAACATTGAATAACATAGAATCGATCTTTGAGTTCCATAAGCTTCCTTGTGTTATTTTGTATTATTAATTGAAAATTGTAAATTTTTTGTAATCTGGCTCGACTAAGTTTCTTAATTATAAGATAAGCTGTATTATCCTTTTGTAGTACCCTTGACATGATGGTTAGTGCGTTGGACTAACTTAGAGTGTCCGTATGAGACCAGTAAGTTAGTTCTAAGTTATGGTGAATTAGTCTAGTTTTATGAATGTTTGTCTAGCTTTAAGATAGTTTTAAGAATGAATTAAAAAAAAGTGCGTTGGACTGTCATGCCAGAGGTCTTGGATTCAATCCCTGACTGTGCCATCTATTTTTTTTTCACAAGTACAAGAATTGACAAATCCTCCAAGAGTAATTCTTGTCATGAAAAGTACATTTTTAAATTCGCCGTTCGGATTCCGCTTAAAACTGTAGGTCCTATCCATCCCTGAAAACAATACTCGCACACAGGAATGGTTGAGAGTTGTAAGCCACTAGGCCCTAGTTGTCAACGGACTGTTGCGTCGCCTAATTTATTTATTTTTATGTATTATCCTTTGTTAATCTGAAAAAAGTATCAACCAATCAAAGATAGCGCCATCTGCTGCACCCTGAAGAACCATTTTACTTACACCATAAACTACCAACGAATTTTTATATTAATATATCCTTTTAAAATAGTTCATCTTATTGACTGAAAATTAGTTCTGGTCCAAATTTCGCTAAAACTTTTAAAATTTTGTTTTATAATCTAACAAATGTTCAATTATATCAACTTTTAAATATAAAAATCGGACTGATGTAAATCGTTTATTGTCAACACTGCACTATATATTTTTGTTGTTCAAAACATTCAACTGCACTATATAATTGAACCCCAAAAAACACGGGATTTTTAAATTTTCTCTCTTTTTATATGAACCGGAACATATCAATAAATATCTTTCTATTGCAATCATACAAATTCTTTTGTGTTAGAGCTAGAATAGTTTTCTTCTAAAGCACAAAGTTTCATTGTGTATGTTTCAATGTTCTAAATATACTAAATATAAGTTTTAACTTGTCAGATATTTATATTAAAAATGATTTTGTATCGGAACCTATAGGAAACATTAATAAATAACAAAAAATAATACTGGTCCTATGAGGCTTCCTTGAGGCACTTTTAAAGTACATTAATTTTTTTTGTAGTTTGCATACTTTATGCAATTTTTTAAATTGAACTAAAGAACTGTATTAGTTTTATTGGCTTTAAAAATAAATTACTTGAATTTGAGGCGTTTTTAAATTAAATCAAATTTTCCGATAATCGTAGTTATTATACATTTTAAGTTAAAATAATTCGACATTAATATAAACACTTTTTTTTACTAATTTAATATTTTTAATTTTTGTTCAACGCAGTTCAGAAATTTCACTGAAATAAATTTTTATAATAACATAGTTTTTCATAATATTTAGTTTTAACTTAATAATTATTAATTTACTTGCAAAATGTTAGAACCACAATTAGAATCACACCTTCTTGTCATAAATTTCCAAGAAAAATATATTTCCTATGAAATTTATTTAAATTTACATTTTTTTGCAGCTTGATTATACATATTTTATTTCTTTTTAATTTTTAAACTAAAAGTAAAGCTTACCTAGCTGAATCCATGTCGTTTGGGATGGTTGTTAAACAAAATTTAACTGTTTAATGAATTTCTTTTTGTATATATTTTTTGTCACTGATAATCCAACAAATTTAAGTTTTAAACTTAATGGTTTGATTTATTTTTTTTATATCTGTAAATAATTTTTGTTGTATATTAAAATTAATAACAATTTAATTTATTTATAAACTAACTCGCACTAAAATTAATTTTTCAGTTAAAAATTATTTTGAAATTATTTTCATTTTATTTCACTTTTTTATGTTTTGCACTTTCAAAATTAAAATTATATCACTTAAAAATGTAAAACTAATTTTCGCACAAGTTGTTAACAATTTAAATTAAACCAAAAATAAATTTTAAAAATCCAATAAAATTGGTATTGTAAGGTCTGAAAATTCAAGTATTTTCAAAGAAAAAGATATGATATCCGTTTCTAACCTCCCAGAAAGAAAAAAAAAAGCGAAGAACAATGTAAAATTTATTCTTTCTTTCTTAAACTTAAAATATATGTGTATTTAAACGAAAATAAAAAGAAAACTAAAATTAAATTATTTCATTAAGTATTATTTTGTATAATTTTCAAAACGACGCGTTCTGTAGCCCAACTCGCACTGATCGCGCAAAAAAACCGTTTTCAACATCAGTGCGCGCAATGTATAGTCTGACTAATTTTTTTTTTGTTTTTTTAATTTGATCTTATTTTTCGGTTAAAATACTTTTTTTTTTTTTTTTTTGAAAAAATAGTGTGAGAGATACATTTGAATCTCACGGATACAAAAGCAGAACATTTCTTCTTTTCTGTCGAGACTTTTCATGTACGGATTTCGAAAAAAGTGTTTTGTTTAAATTTTGTTTGTGTATATGTATTCTGTCTTATTTAATCTATTAGATCTTTCTGATGAATATAGGATGAGAGAAAGAGCTTGATGATGATGATAAGAGGTGATGAGAGGAAAGGGTTACGACTTGGGTTAGAAGATAAAAAAAAAAAATAAAACAAAAATTATATAGTTTTTGTTTTTTGTTTAAACTAAAATAAACAGGATTTTGGGATTTTTCTACTTTCTGCAGAACGGTCCCGGTTGAACAACTAAAAAATAACACACTCGTGTATTTTGAGTCGATGATAATTCTTCGTTGTGTTTAGATTAGAAAAAAATAAGCAATGGTTTAAAAACAGAAAAAAATAATGAAATACGAAAAAATAGTGCTCATACGCCCCCGTGCATAAAAAATGGAAAATTGTTTCTTTAGCTTTAGGAAAAACTTTATTTTGTTCTCTCGATTAAAAACTCTTCCTAAACTGTAAGTCTTCAAAATGATTAATCATTGGCTGTTTTCGAACGTCTCACGTCGCTCGTTGCCATCGCCGACACAGAGGGAATACCTTTTGATTGGCAGTGATTAAGAAGTAATATATTTTTATCCGAATTATATCTCTTACGAATCCATTAACTACATACATACATATGTATGTACATATATTTTTAAAGCTTTTTTTCTTCGTACTTATACTTACTATAAAAATGAACTTGTGTTATTTTTAGCAAAAGGCTGCCGGCTATTGAGAGTATTTTTTTTTTCTTTTATTTTGTTAAGTATTTAGTATTGAACGCAGAGTGGAATATAGTTTTTTGAAAAAACCGAAAAGAGAAATTTCGAATTTGTATTTGCCTCCTAGAAAACAAAATGCAATGTTGATGTTAAAAATTCTAAGTCGAATTATTTTTATTTTGTTGGTAAATTTCACAAATTAGAAAGGACGACAATGGCAACATACTTAACGCATTAAAGGTCAAGATTATATCAATCAGCATTTTAATTGGGGTAAAAGTTCAATTCTACAAGCTTTATTATTTTTTGTTGTAAAAACTGAACGGGATCGGGATGCAAATTTAATTCAATGATGATTTAATTCAATCGAATTAAATTAAAGATTAAGTTTTCTTTACAAATGCAACTCAATATTATTTTTCATCTTCTTTGGTTCCGAAAAAAATACAAAACATGGATCAAAATAAATAAAATAAAAGCTTTCAATACGATACTGCCCTAGTATTTGCCTTAGAACTAGCGTTGAATATGAGCTTTTAAAATATTAATGTTTTGGCTTCTGTCAACTGAACGTAATGTTTTGTTTTTTTTTTTTTTTTTTAAGATTTTAACGAAACATTTTACCAAGCAGCGCACTATGAGTAGTATACCCATACCCGTATCCGTGGCGTGATAGTTAGTGCGTTGGGCTGTCGTGCCAGAGCTCTTGGGTTCAAACCCTGACTGTGTCATCTAAAGTATTTTCACGGGTACTGCCTTTTGCGAGAAATTGGCAAATTCTCTAGGAGTAATTCTTGTCATGAAAAATGCTTTCTCAAATTAAAACTGTAGGTCCCTCCATCCCCGACAACATTACTCGCACACAGAAATGGTTAAGAGTTGTAAGTCACTAGGCCCTAGTTCTCAATGGACTGTTATTATTTTTTTAACGTACTATGGGACCAAACAATGTAAATCGTCCCAAAAATGTGTAACTTTTAAGTTTTCAATATTTATTTTGAATTGTGGCACTCGTGCTCTTGAAAATTTATTCTTTGAATGTAATACATGCTTTGTCTTCAAAAAATATATTGGGTTAGGTTGGAATATAAAGGGTAATATCTTAGCTATTATCTTTTTGGCAACACTGGTTTAAACAGCTGACGCACGTTTCGTGTTTTGTTTCACTGTCAAATATCTTCAGTTTGGTCTTTAATTTACCCATGAATCGTCTTACAAACGAACAACGCTTGCAAATTATTGAATTTTATTATCAAAATGCGTGCTCTGTTAAGAAAGTTCATCGCGCTCTTCTTCCATTTTATGGTCAGTTTAATCGACCCACTGCGGCTATTCGGGCTATTGTGACTAAATTTCGCACCAAATTTACATTGTTGGACATTAAACCACCAACACGCTTACATACGTAGAGAGCAAACTGAAGAAAATATCGCAGCTGTATCGGCCAGTGTTAATGATGACCATCAATTATCGATTCGTCGCCGTTCGCAGCAATTGGGTCTCTGTTACTTGCGGAAGGATTTACATAGGTGTGATGCCTTTCAAAATACAGCTGGTGCAAAAATTGAAGCCGAACGACCTACTGCAACATAAAATTTTTGGTGAATAGGCTGAAAGTTGGCCCAAGATCCACTTTTTTACCGAAAAATTGTGTTCAGCGACGAAGCTCATTTTTGTCTCAATGGGTACGTAAATAAGAAGTATAATTGTCGATTTTGGAGTGAATATCAGCCAGAAGCATTTCAAGAGCTACCAATGCATCCACAAAAAGTCACAATTTTGTGCGGTTTATGGGCTGGTGGCATCATTGGACCGTACTTCTTCAAAGATGATGCGAATCGTAACGTAACTGTGAGTGGTGAGCGCTACCGTGAGATGATATCCAACTTTTTTTTGCCCGAAATGCAAGAGCTTGACTTGCATGACATGTGGTTTCAACAAGACGGTGCCACATGCCACACAGCTAGCGCAACAATGGACTTATTGGGAGGCGAGTTCGGTGAACATTTTATTTCACGTTCGGGACCGGTCAATTAGCGATTTAACGCCTTTAGACTATTTTTTGTGGGGCTATGTTAAAGATCATGTCTATACCGACAAGCCCGCTTCAATTGACGCATTGGAAGACAACATTGAAAGATTTATTCGTGAGATACCGGCCGAAATGTGGGAAAGAGCATGCCAAAATTGGACTAAGCGGATGGACCATTTGGAAATAATCTTCAAACATTAAATCATATGGACCGTACTATCGATTCAAATAAAGATTTTTATGCATTTTTCTGAATTTAATGTGTTTTTTTTTTTAAAAACTTTCCTAGAGCTGTTATAACAACACCCTTTATAATTAGAAAAAGCAAAGATACGATTATTTGTTTGATGTATTTTTGTTTGTATATTTTATTTTTTATATTTCTCTACTTGAAATATTCTATTCCCAGGTACGTATGTATACCGACAATATTTCTCTTGTGACATTTTCTTGACATTCTTTAACCGTGGTAACACGATAACGAATACTCTGGTGAACGAGCTTTTGTAAGTTGCAATCATATGTATTATACTTCTCAGAAGGTTTGTTAAAATCCGATTTCAACATCGCTCTATCATTTAATTTTTTTGAGATACCACCTTTTAAAATTGAAAGAAAACTTATGTACAAGTACATACATATATATTGAGCTTTAGGAGACTATGAAAATTCATAAAGTATAAATACCATTCGGTGCAACTTCAAATAGATCAAATAATCAGCATAACTGTAAGTTCGACCCGAACAACATTTCACCCGGAAAATTATTCATGTTCGAAAAATTCCACTTATTATGAACAATCATTTCGGGCGGAAAGCAAATCGGGAGAAAGGTTCCGAATTTTGTAAAAAAAATTTTGTACAGAAGATGGGCCAGCCAGAACGCAAAACTTTTCACCTTTGGAAGTGACCATATTCCACCACATAGAAATGAAGGAGGGAGCAATGGAGGGAGTAGGTAGTCCGCTGTATTTGGTTTGGCTCGCTTCCAAAAGGATATACATTATACATAGTGCCAAACAATGCGAAAATAATGCTACATTGGACCTGAATTATGTACAGTGAGTTAAAGCTGCTGTTTATTTCCTTTTTGAAACGGAACTCAAACAGGAAGATAACAGTATAGAGCCAACTCCTACAAAAAGAATTGTGGAGGTGTGGAGGTATGGAGGAGCTATAGACTCAAAAACTTCTTTGTAAGAAGTCGATCGACAGGATTACTGTAATGAGAGATCACAACACTAGTCTAGAGCGGCATTAAAAAGATCTACAGATTTATCATAATTATCCAATGAGTGGCCTTACTAGCTTAACCACAATTTTATCTGTATTGCTAGTAATTTCGATAAATAAATGATGCACCTTATTTAAATACATCACTTTTTTAGTTAGCAAAGAAGAATTTGGAGATTGCATCTCATTCTTTGTTTGCATTATAGTGGATAATCTATTGCGGATCTCATTTTTCTGAAAGTGCTTATTTTTCGTGATTCGTAGTGAAATTTGCCTTTGGGCGAAACTCATAATAGCTTTTAAAATTTCATGGGAACACAAATATTTCGAAACTCACATTAAGACTTAATATTTTCAAAACAAAAACAGTCCTATCAGGAGTTTCGCCTGAAAAATCGTTCACTCGTAATATTTTTCTTCCCCCTGATTTAAAAAAAAAACCTATCAAGAGTTTCGGCCGAATAAGGTTTCACTTAGAATTAAGAACAGTTCGAAAAATAGGTATGTTGCTGTTTAGAAAGAAGCTCTCCACAAATTTCTCTGGGAACAGTGAATTAAATCTGAACCTAATGTTTCTCCTGAACACAAAAAAAAACACAACAAGAAGGAGTTGTTGCAATTAACTTTTGTACTTATGGCCACTGAGTGTTAAGGCACGACTTTTAATCCTTCTCCAATCGATTTTTTTGGAAACAATATTTTTGATACACAAAATTTTCCTCAACGAAACCTCTAGCAATGTCAGTGTTTTCCTGCATGTTAAGCAAAAGCATATCAATTTTTTCACAGTTGATTGATTTGCTTCTGGAAATAAACAATTAAGTTGAAAAACTTAAGCTTATTAATTTTGCTTGCAAAATTTAAGTGAAATTTTAAGCGGTCAAAAGTGTGATACTTTCCCTGAATAGAATGCTTCTGATTTGGGGATTTTTTTGATCGTGACTTTTTTGGTGAAGAGGAAGTGAAAAAAGGGATATTTTTCGTGTGTCCGAGGGAAACTCCTGATAAAACTGATATATTCAAGTAGTGAATCATGAAATTAAATCGAGCGATCAATATTTGAACATATTTGTTTTGGAGATTGTTTTGGAGATTTTTGCAAGGAGATTTTCGTCGTGGGATTTTGGGTTTTGGGGATTTTAGATTGCGGATTATGTCTTGGAAGAAATCATCAACCTGATCACAATTGTCCACCGAGATCTTGTGATCTAACACTTTTAGACTTTTTTCCTTGGGCCACGTGAAGATAGGGTTATGCTATTGGTCATGTAAAATTTAATGAAAAGTATATGATGCTTCATATATGTTTTATTAGAAATACTCGTTTTTTTAAATATCATAATGAGAACTCGGAATACACTACAAAATTTGTGCCATTATATGAATTCACTAAAAAATATTTCAGTTTGTTAGCTATTGTCAATCACAGTTTGGTATTCTATTTAGCGACACATCAATATTTATACTAAAATATCTTACATAAACGATAACTAATGCATCCGTGGTGTCTGCAAAATCTCTATTTTTTTATAAATCATATAAAATTAGCGTAAAATTAAATCAAGGAAATTAATAAAAACTAATAATTATATCTAAACTCTCGTAAATACGTGTTTAAGTTCGAACTCATATATAAAACTAATAAAACATTAAATTAATGGGTAGAAAAAAGTTCGAATGACGCAGTTTTTATTTCAACATATCACGGCAGGAAAAGAATTGACATTATGCAGACATCATCATCAAACAAAAAGCCCTAGAATGGATCACGGGCAATCACTCGCACATAATGTGCTATCGTCTAATATCGTTGACGATATTTTTACAGTGATTTCTTTTTTGATTTCCATTTTTTTGTTTTTTAGTCGGGAGAAATTTGTGGCAAATTTGGCAAATTATCAAAAAGTGCGCCGAATATTTAGTTGTATGTATGTAAATAAATGCATGTAAATGTATATAAGGGTGGTTCAAATGTGATTTTTTCAAATTTTTAAAAATACTTATCAGCGATAAAAAGATGCTAAATGGTATAGTTGACTTATACGTAAAACTGATTCGTGTGGTGACGTTAAACATGCATTGCTTTTACTTTTTCTTATAAAAAAAAGTGAGGCCTAATTTTATGATAAAACGTCGAAAACGATAAATGAATTAAAAAAAAATATATCCGTAACCGTAGATAATCTCAAATAGGATTTTTCAACAACTCAAACACATAAAATCAAAGGGAATGTTTCTGCCCAGCAAAGTTCTGACACTACTACCTATTTACAAAAACAATCTCCCACGAGAGAGCCAGAAACTTAGACACATAACATGCGCACTTCCTAAACAGTTTATGAGATACAGCACTTCTAAAATCGCAAATAAAAACGTAACTGACTGATGAGCGACCATTAAAATTATGAAGCACTTCTCGACATTGCAGAATCTTGAATTTTCACACAAAGATAGGATTTGTGGTGCAAGGAAAGGAAACAATTAAAGGTTTTCCGTTTTAGTATTCTTAAACTTGGTAAATAAAACTAAACAATTTTAGCCAGTTAATCATTCATTAGAAATTATTTTTCATTATTTATAAGTTGATTCGATTTATTTTTTTTCAAAAAAAAACTGATAATGTAGCTTCGTAAATTTGGAACTTGGCGTAGTTCAGGATTGTTAAAGAATGCAATCATTAATGACTTCAATAATGAGATTGCTTTCATTGACTTCACTTTGAGACGTCAGACTTCAAATTATGCAACCGCCATTCACTTGAAGCCAAAAGAATTGCAATAATTTTGTCCTCCCGATCATTTTACTGCATTCAATTGAATGTCATCTTTGAGAATTCATGCATTCATTGCATCCTCTTCCATTCGGTGCATTCTTTTTCATTCTTTGCATTGTTTTATATTCTTTGCATTATATTGTTTCATTCTTTTACATTCTTTTGAATTCTACAGCATTCTTTGCTTTGCCACTTCCTTCCAAAAAAACCCTTTGTTATCTGGCCCATTGAATTTTTAACCCCAAATAATGCAATAGAATGCAAAGAATGCAAAAGAATGAACAGAATGCAAAATTAATGCAAAAGAATGCAATTAATGCAAATGTTCAAATATTGCATTCAATTGAATACTATGAAATGGGGAGGAAAAAACCATTGCAATCTTTTTACTAGAATTGAATGGAGATTGTATAATTTAAAGTCTCAAAGTGATGTCAATGAATGCAATCTTCTAATTGAATTCAATAAATGATTGTTAAAGATTGCATTCACAAAAGACTGTATTTAGAAGCCTAGTGTATTTTCAGATCTCATTACTTTCCGCGGAAGACTTATTACTCAGGTTTTTTTTTTAAGCAGAACTTTTCTTCATTTTTAAACATTTATGCTTTTGGTGTGATACTTATAAAAATTTATTTATACATCTTTTGTGTGATAAAACATTATTTTTAATTTTAGTTAAACTTAACTAATGTGTATAAAGGATGTTTTCTAGTGTTTTGAAATCGAAAAAATCATTTTTTTTTTAAATTGTCATAAAATATTCTTTATTTGAAAAATGATCTTCTAGCATATGATTTCTCTTAAATATGATTTCTAGCTCATAACCACATCGTCTGGATCGTTTGTAGTCTAATCAAATTTTCGATGACTTTTACCAACAATTGTGGCTAAGTATTGGCAATAACGTTGCGACTAACTATGTATATGTATGCTTCGAATATCAAAATAGACAAGCGGCGGCGGCGCGCGTTTAATTGGAGGCCAATTCACGGGTCCGTAAATCAATTGTGGCACGATCTGTGTGACATATTGACCCTTGTTGAAATTAATGCTCCTGTACACCGTGGTTGTTCAATTGATTAACGAAAAAGTCAGTAATGATGGCACTATAGCGGTCTATAACGTTCAAGACAGCATCGTTAAGAAGTATGAGCCAATTATTTCACCAACCAAAAAAGTACACCAAAAAATCAGTGGATGTAACGAGTCTTTACTTGAGGATTATCATCACTCTAAATACGGCAATTTGTGAGCTTCATCGCTAAATAAAATTCAAAAAGTAGGATCGACAATATTCTTGTTTTGGGCCCATTCACGGAATCTACAAAGCGTTGTTCAGGCGTCAGTCTATACATGTTGAAATACCAAGCCAGACAACACCCCCCGTTATTAAACACTTCTGTAACACTTTTTTAGTTAAGGCATTATTTCCAGGATCATAGTCAATTTAAACATAAACCGGGTTATTCCCAAAAGCGAACATGGAAGAAAGCAATCCTTCCATTTTTCCAATTTAAATCTTCAATATTTCCAAGTCATTTCAATTGCTTTTTCTACTCTTCCCATATCAATATCAACTGTTTCCAAAAATATGAAAATTATTTCCAGCAAAAAAAGAATTTTTTTTTGTTTTTTTTGTTTTGTTTGTATTAATAATAATTTTCTGATTCTATACTAAAGCTTGCCGCTACTTTACGATTTTTAACGGAATGTTCATACCAGAAACAATCCGTAAAAATCCGCCTACTTTACCCCCAGCGCTTTCAAAACGTATTGATGAATGTAAAGCAAATCGCTTTTGAGAATAGGAAAAGACAAACCCGCCTTTTAAAGAGATCCACCGCGTTTTCTGGATTAGCCCCACTGATTACTACCGAACTGTAGATTATTGTTATGCTCATAGTTTTGCACAATTTCAACACTGCGCTTGTAAGAAAACTTAAGTTTTTGATTTTTTTATGCATATTTGACCCACCCTAATGTGAACATGTGAATTTCGATATAATTTTTTTTCAAAACACATTGATCCATACAAAAGTGATGTTGGCTAAAAAACTGTTTTAGTTTTTTTTTTCTCTTTTGCATTAAACATTGTATTTGTTTAAAATTAGACGAAAATGTGTAGTTTTTTTTTTCTAAGTCTGTTTTTTACATTTTTATTATTATTATTACGAACGTTTATACTCGTACGCGTATGCATGTTTGTAGGTTTGTATTTTAACACAAAGTTAGGAATAGAACATTTTAATATAATTTCGAAAATTATAGCTTTATGATTTAAAACTGTATATTTAAAAACATTTCCTGTATTCTTTCTTCCAAAATAAGTCCAAATATTTTATATTCAGATGTTTTATCTTTCTTTTATTTTATATCTCCAAATCGGGGCTTCCTCAGGGCTGTCTTAATGAAACACTTTAAATCTTAGTTTGTTGTAAAAGAGTATTTATAAAAAATGTTTTGGTGAAGATTACAAGCAATTTTTTTAAGATATGAAAAACTTTATATGAATTTCTCCGTAAAAACTAAAAATACCTCGTTTTGGACACAATAGTTATTAGTTGTATGTAAAATCCTAATCTTTATACAAAAAACCAGCATATTAAACAAATTATTTGATTTCAGGCAGTAAACTTTTACATGAAATTTATTTTCGACAAAGGCACAAAAAAGCCGGCAAAACGGCACATCACTAAAGAAATTAGACTTTTATTTTTGTTTCTTTGAAAATTTAAAAATAAACAAATTTAATAGCATTAATAATTATTTTTATTTCAATTCGGTTTCCATTATTGGCAGCCTTGAACATGAACATCAATATCATTGACCCGCACTCGCTATATGACGAAAGGTGTGTTTTTTCTTCTGACTCATTAATGTTTTTTCTGGCCACCGCAAATTAGGTTGAATTTTCAACTGATTTCAAAACATTGAGGGAGAAGGAAGAAGAAGGGGCTAAGGTAAGTTTAAACAAACAAAAAATAGCATAGCAGACAAGATGGTGAATTATCTTTTGAATGTAATCTATTTTGCTATGAGGTGGAAACTTTAAAATTAATGGAAAATAAAGGGAATTTATTCTCACAGCAAGGTTGAAGACATCAATCGAAATAGAATTTGAAAAACAAGCGGATTGATTTTAAAAACTTACCCAAACTATTCAGTTTGAATCAATAGGAAATGTCATCAGTCTTAAAAGTCGACAATTCAATATCGCAGAGTCAAATTTAACACTTTTTTTTAATTTCTATTTCATTTCGAGTCGAAATGCAGAACCTAGCTGTCAGATCAGATCCTTTCTTCATAGTTATTTCATAGTATTTTAATTCTATAGTACTCTCATAGAAAGGAACTGGGCAGCCATCAAGACCCTTATTCTTATTGAAAGTAGCTCAAGTTCCTAGTATCTGATTAGGCAGCTGCCAACAAATTTTCTTCCAAGTAAGGCAACTTAATTGGAAAGTTGACTGGAAAGTTAGTCAAGAATAATCTCCCTAACTATAAAATCAAGTCTTCTTATGTCAAAATGACAGTTTATCATATTTTTTTTGTATTCAACTGAAAGCTGAACTTTATTATTCTGTAATTTATTTATATTCTGCACAATTTCATTTAATGTTTTGTGTAAAAGGGTTCCTTGTCAAATTGGAAAAGAAATAAGTAAAATTTCTTTAAAATACAAAACACAAATTGTGATGGACTTGTTGCTGCCTAAAGAATATTTTGTAGAAAAAATGCCTTTGATAGTTTTTGTACTGAAGGCAGGGATTTGTGAAGTAAAGTTCTGAGTTTGAAATTTATGACACTTGAACAACTATGAAGAGTGAAGATGACTGCAATAAAGTCCCTTTTGTTGTCTGAACCTGCACATTTTGTTTGTCAGAAATTCTGTCCCACAAAATTCAACGCATGTCATATTGATGTTTTTTCATTTTTGATAGATAGATACAAACAAATTTTTCTCCGAAGTCTTCCAACAGGTGCTTGTTGCGGAAAGTGATTTATTCTTAAAGAAATAAACTTTATTTACGTCAACTTGTGATATTTATAATGGACTTTTTGATTTTAAGCACAAAGAAAAAGATAAGCTCCCGACATTGCGATATTTTGGACACTTCAAATAGAAACAAAAGGGTGGGGGCTTTATTTGATATTTTTCATTTTTTAAAAACGCTTGAGCAATATATAAGAAAAAATGTAAACAATATTGTACACTTTTTAACCGATTTTTCATGGTTGAAACCCTAAATGGTGTTTAATTTATAAAAAAATATTATAAATAAATTATCGAAAATGCATCCAATTTTTGATATATCGGCAAATTTGCTCATCTCTGCGTCGTCGATGGAATAACACCAGCCGAGCTACAGAAGACTTCTGACATAATTGCACCAATCCTTGAGGCAGTTTTTACCAGCTGTCTTTACCTGGTCCATGTTCCCTCGGCATGGCGAGAAGTTAAAATTGTTTTTATACCCAAGGCAGGTAAATGTTCGCAAGTCAACCCTAAAGATCTACGACCTATAAGTCTATCATCATTCCTTCTTAAGACCTTGGAAAGATTGATTGATATCCATTTAAGGGCAAGTATTGATACAAGACTTCTGTCTTCGTCTCAACACGCCTACTGTAAAGGTAAATCGGTGGAAACAGCGCTACACACCTTAGTACGCACCGTCGAATATTCCCTCCATCATAAAGAGTTCGCTATGGTTGCTTTCCTTGACATCGAAGGTGCCTTTAACAACGTGGACACATCTGCAATCACATCTCTAAATGTAGAGAGTTCGCTTCGGGAGTTAATTCATTTAATGCTGACTAGCAGAATAATTAACTCAAAACTGGGCAACTCTTCTGGCAGACGATTCGTTAGTAGAGGGACACCGCAAGGTGGTGTTCTATCCCCTCTCCTCTGGAACCTAGTGGTGAATGAAATCCTAACTGGTCTGGATGCGGAGGGTTTCAGAGTGATAGCCTATGCGGACGACGTTGCTATAGCAGTTTCAGGAAAGCATCTTAACACGTTAAAAGAACTCTTACAAAATGCCTTAGATAGACTAATACTTTGGGCTGATCGGTGTGGACTGGGTGTTAACCCACACAAAACCGATTTGGTCTTATTTTCGAGGAGATACAAAATTCCATTTGTCAACCCTCCCCATATTAAAGGAATCCAAATAAAATTCTCAGACGAGGCTAAATACCTGGGTCTTGTCTTAGATAAAAAACTAAATTGGAAACGCAACGTAGAGGAAAGAGTCAAAAAAGCTACTGTAGCTCTCTTTTCTTGCAAAAAAGCCATCGGTAATAAATGGGGCTTACAACCCAGAATCACGCATTGGCTATACACATCGGTAATCAGACCGATTTTAATGTACGGTGTGGCAGTATGGTGGACTGCTTTAGAAAAAGGTATAAACCGAGATAAAGTAAATAAAGTCCAACGTTCAGCTTGCCTATGTATAAGCGGATCGCTTCGCACGACCCCATCTGCGGCACTGGACACCTTACTCTACCTAACACCAGTGTTCCCATAACGGCATTATTAATGCTAGATCTAGCATTATAGAGAAGAGAAAAGCATTATGAAATTTTAAAATAATGCTAAATGCTTTTCTGGCATTATTGTTTTTAAGTTTTGCATTCTTGAATGCCAAAATTGATTTCAAAAGATTGATTTGATTATATTGATTATATCATATTTGGAAAAAAAAATAAAAATCATCATCTTTTTTTTTTTAATTACAAACCATTGTGATTTAACCAATAACGTCAAATCACGAATTAGTTAAACGCTGAGGTTGAGCGCCTGTTCAGCCAAACGAATATAATTAAAACAAAAATTCGTAATAACATAGGAATAGAACTATTGAACAGCATTGTCAAAATAAGCTAGGGCTGAAAATAGAAGATAAATGCTGCTTTTCTTATGAGGTTTCAAGAACTGTTATATCGGGTGATTTTTTAAGAGCTTGAGAACTTTTTTTAAAAAAAAAAACGCATAAAATTTGCAAAATCTCATCGATTCTTTATTTGAAACGTTAGATTGGTCCATGACATTTACTTTTTGAAGATAATTTCTTTTAAATGTTGACCGCGGCTGCGTCTTAGGTGGTCCATTCGGAAAGTCCAATTTTGGGTAACTTTTTCGAGCATTTCGGCCGGAATAGCCCGAATTTCTTCGGAAATGTTGTCTTCCAAAGCTGGAATAGTTGCTGGCTTATTTGTGTAGACTTTAGACTTGACGTAGCCCCACAAAAAATAGTCTAAAGGCGTCAAATCGCATGATCTTGGTGGCCAACTTACCGGTCCATTCCTTGAGATGAATTGTTCTCCGAAGTTTTCCCTCAAAATGGCCATAGAATCGCAAGCTGTGTGGCATGTAGCGCCATCTTGTTGAAACCACATGTCAACCAAGTTCAGTTCTTCCATTTTTGGCAACAAAAAGTTTGTTAGCATTGAACGATAGCGATCGCCATTCACCGTAACGTTGCGTCCAACAGCATCTTTGAAAAAATACGGTCCAATGATTCCACCAGCGTACAAACCACACCAAACAGTGCATTTTTCGGGATGCATGGGCAGTTCTTGAACGGCTTCTGGTTGCTCTTCACTCCAAATGCGGCAATTTTGCTTATTTACGTAGCCATTCAACCAGAAATGAGCCTCATCGCTGAACAAAATTTGTCGATAAAAAAGCGCGAAACACATTTCGAACCGAACACTGATTTTGGTAATAAAATTCAATGATTTGCAAGCGTTGCTCGTTAGTAAGTCTATTCATGATGAAATGTCAAAGCATACTGAGCATCTTTCTCTTTGGCACCATGTCTGAAATCCCGCGTGATCTGTCAAATACTAATGCATGAAAATCCTAACCTCAAAAAAATCACCCATTAGATGAAGTTGGAACCTCAGCAAAGTATGAAAAATCTAAGGGCGAAGAAGACTATTTATATGAAGAACTTTGGGATAACTCATTATTTATATAAAATTATAAAATAGATAAGAAATTTATTTTTTAAAACTATAAATAAGAATGTGATAAGTCTGAATGATTTAAAATTAAATAATTAACTATAAAACATGTTAGTATACTTAAAAACATTGTGCTGTTAATACCTATTTACATATAAAGCTTTAAGTTTTGTTATTTTTGAATTAATTTTGTTTTGTTTTGTTTTTTTTTTTTTTTTTTTTTGTTATATACCTATGTTTGTTAGGTATTTTTATGTGAAAATAAATATTATTTTGCATTTTTAAGATGTTTGTTTTTTAATTATCGATATGGACGTTTTATATGGATTTTAAAATCTAGCATTTTGTTTTTTGAGCTCCCATACGATCTAGCATTATAAAATTCGAAATCTAGCATTATGAAATTTGAGATTATGGCAACACTGCCTAACACCTTTAGCAAACAAATAGCTGCAAGTTCTGCTATTCGCCTCAAAGCTTCGTCGCAGTGGACTAACAACAACATTGGCCACTCCGTTATTCTTAGTTATTTAGAATCAATCCCAAAGCACACAGACTACACAATCCCCCAACTACAATTCGACAAAAAATTCCAGATTTCTATACCTCCCAGATCTTTTTGGGAGGATAGGACATTCCTGGAAGACGAGTCAATCCACTGCTATACAGATGGGTCAAAAACAAAAGAAGGGGTTGGTGGAGGTGTGTACTCTGAACGACTGAAATTAAGTCTATCATTCCCCCTTCCCAATCATTGTAGCGTGTTCCAGGCGGAACTTTTGGCGATAAAAGAAGTCTTGTCCTGGCTTAAAGAAAACGTGATATCGACATCTGATATCCGTATTTTCTCAGATAGTCAGGCCGCAATTAAATCTCTGGATTCTGTCTCTACAAACTCTATAACAGTCCAGAACTGTCGATCATCTCTAATGGAGATGGCACAACAGTTTAATATTCACCTTTGCTGGGTGCCGGGCCATAGAGACATTCCAGGTAACTGTAAGGCAGATGAACTCGCCAGGAACGGTACAGTACAGCCCATTCTACCACGTTTGGCACGTACTGGCATACCAATCGCTACTTGTAAACTGTTGCTAATGCAAGACGCTGTGAGGAGGGCAGGCACCAGGTGGAACAACATCACCACGTGTCAAGTCACAAAAAACATCTGGCCAACACTGGATCTAAAACGTTCAAGGTGCTTGCTCTCTCTCTAAGCAGATCGCATATAAGCTCGATAATAGGTGTCATAATCGGACACTGTCTAATAGGAAAGCACGCCATGAGATTAGGCGTATTCTCAAATGACTTCTGCAGAAGCTGTATGGACGAGGAAGAAGAAGAAACAGTTCTTCATCTTCTCTGCACATGCCCTGGCTCGAAAACGCAAGAATTACCTAGGAGAATTCTACTTTAACGATCTAAACGATCTAAATCATATCGGCATAAGCAGCCTCTCACGTTTCGTAAGAGACTCAAACTGGTTCCATTGAGCTTAGGAAGAAACCTCAAGATTAATGTGGTATCACAATGGGCCATCAAACTGGCCTAAGTGTGTCCGTTTCCATCTTGGACAGCCACTTCAACCTAACCTAACCTAACCTGCGTCGTCGTCGCATTTCTGTAAAGTTTCCTCCGATCAAAGCTACTTCGAACCGAAAATTAATTTCCGAAGAAAGATGCGTGGCTGAGAAAACTAAGCTCCGATGGTTACCTCGATAGGCCGGAATTATTTAGGTGGTTTTTATAAGACATGGAAAAACTGTTAGTAACATATGCTAGATAAATTTGGTTCGATAAAGCAAATACATAGAGCAGAATTTTGAAATTTTTTTTTATTATTTTTTGTTTACTTATAAAAAGTTTTGATAAAAATAATAAGTGATTTATTTCATATATGTACATATGTAGATGAAGGATACAGTTTTTATTTTAGGAAAACAAAATTGTAAATAACTTGTTTCAGTACATAATTTGAACGATACCAAAACAGGTTTTTTATTAAGGTGTCACGTGAAACGTAGAGCAATATTTTCTGTTTCGGCATTTTTCAACCAGGTCGTTACTTGACAAAGAGATTTTTGATGAATATAAATTAAAAAAGAAAAGTGCTTGAAAAATGCCAAAAAAGTTAAAAATATGAATTACAACGTGAAGCATCAGATGATATTGTCCACGATCGACAGAAAACTCTGCAAACAGTTTGACTAATACGAAATCGTCGCTAAGGTGATATCCAGTCAAGAAATGACGAACAAATGAAAAAAAAATTGAAGAAATTGTAAAGCAAAATAAACTAAAAATACAAAAAGAATTTTAAAAAAAACTGGTTAACTAGTAGATAAACCTAAGGCGCCAGTTATACTCGTAGCTATATGGAATTGTGTGAAATTGGAGCACAAATCAGGAACGATTCGTTTCCCTTTTGAACATAAAATTATCAGCTGTTCAGGAAAATGAATTTCCGTCCGGAAAATAGAAAAATACATTTTTAGAGAAAAATAAATGCCTAATTCCACTTTTTTCTCAAAAAAATTCTTTTTGTGATTTCCGATAGATGAGTATAAAATTTTCATTTCTAATCAAAGGGAAACACCGTCAAATATCGATTCAAAAATTTTTCCGGATCGATTTTAATGATAGCTATAACTGGCGCCTAAGCCTTGCCACGGGAACAGTAATACAGGTAATGTTGAAAGAAGGTTTTTCGAAATACCGCTGGGTATTTTGTAATTGTATACTCCTGGCACTATACGAGCACCATCGTTCATTTTAATACATTACCATCATATTGCTACCAATTGTTTGCTTCCAATTGGTCAACTAAGTGAGGAAGCCTTAGAATCTCGAAACAAAGATCTTAAGGTTTTCAGAGAGCAATATAGCAGAAACTCTTCTAGAAAAGATACATTTTTAACCGCATGCTAATTTCTTCGGATCTTTCGGTTTCAAGTTTAAGTCCGATATTAGGTATAAACAAAAAAATGTTTATCCTGGAGCTTTTGATTAATTTATAACCCAAATAGTTGAATCAACACTTATTTATCAAAAACATTAAAACTAATGCAGGTTTTTGCACTTAGTTGCAAAACAACACCTTATTCTTAGTGAACATAATTAATATAACAAAACAACCTATCCTGCCCACTGTGAGTTGGTCAAATGCTTTAGAAAAGTCAGTGTATACGCAGTCAACTACATAAGCTTGTTTTAAAGCGTTTAAATATTTACTTAAGAATGTGGGAAGATTTGTAGTGGTTTATATTTTTCGCACGCAACCGTGTTGCTGTTCGTAAATAATAATTTTTACTAAAAGATGATAAACTCTCACAAACAACTTGTTCAAAAAGTTTACGAATTCAAGAAAGTTTTGCAATGGGGCTGTAGTTTAATATTGGTGTATTGGAGAACATTGGTGTAAGTAATGACTTCCATGTACCGAGATATATTCTCCTGTTCTTAGTTATTGTAAGGCCGCGGCCACGCAGTAAGCGGCTGAGCGGAAAAAAAATATAAAACATATGAAATCACATAGAAGCGGCCACGCTATGAGCGAGCGGCGAAACAAAATTCGGAGCGGCTAAGCGGCGCCGTTCAGCAACCAAACCTGTTTTAATTTTTAGTAATGTTCTGAGCGGCAAGAAGTAAAGATGGCCAAAGTAAACATTGAGTTGTTAATTTCGTGTGTGCAATCTCGACTTTAACTACTAATCGCTCAAAAGCAGTCGCTCAGTTCCTGGCCATACGTCGATTAGAGCTGCCACTCAGCCGCTAGCCACTCAGCCGCTTAGCCGCTCAGCCGCTTACTGCGTGGCCGGGGCCTAAGTGAGGTTAACTTTAAAGCAATGAGTTTGTTTCTTTAAGTTGACAAAATTGTTTAGGATTATCTTTTAAAGAGAAGCCCACATCAGAAATATAACTAGAATATGAAAAATTAGAAAGTCTTAAATAAACTGGTTACTTTAGGCCAGCGGTCCGCTGTTGCTGAAAGGTCAAACTGCGGACCGCGGATCCACGAAAGGTCAAACTTAGCCATACTACCGATTCAATTTAATAACATGTATGTACATATGTATGTAAATTTAAACAAAATTAAAAAATTGCTTTTCTAACATTCAAGCAAGTGCGTTTGCAACTCCCTTACGCAATTTTAAATATGGCGGCTAAGCAGGTATTTACAAACAAATAAATTAAATTGACATACAAAAGGTAAACAATCGCTTTTTTTGTAAGTAAAATTCTCTCTGCAGTCGAATCGGTTGTCACTTGTCAGTCTTATTGTGAGATCTAATTACGAGGCTTTCGTTCGATATCGATTTTTTTAATATTTTTTCTTGTTTAAAAACGTTTCCACAAAAAAAGAGTTTCTTTCTGAATGTGAAACGGCGTATTCGGACTTACTGCAACACAACAATATTCGTTGGCTAAGTAAAGGTCATGTTATTAAACATTTCTGGATGATTAAAGAGCAAGTTATCTCCTTCTTGCAAACCTTGGATACGACACGCAAGCAAGGAAGCACTTCATAACAAAAGAGCGCAATTGTACTAGCTTTGGCGTTTCTAAAAGATGTTCTGAAATATTTAAATGAGCTTAACATCCAGTTACAAGGAAATGGGAAATTAATATGCGACCCAATACAAAGCGTGTCCGCTTTTCGTCGTAAGCTGGATGTTTTCGAAAAAGATATTGCTTAAAAAGAATTCATTCATTTCCCAACAATTTTTGAATATAAGAAGAAGAACTCTGAAGAAGAAATTGCAGTGCTTTCAAACTTTTTATCCGATCTTAAAAGCGAATTTGCTGTAAGTTTCCAAGATTATGCACAAATTCGGAAGCTATCTCAATTGCTTTAATTGCCTTATGAAGTCACTGCATCAGCAGAATGGACTGACGTGGCTGCGAAGTTATTCGATCTTTCAAAAGCTTCATTACAAGTAGAATTAATTTAAAACTGCATCCACTGACGAATTTTGGGGTAAGCTAAGCATGTTCCAGAAAAATATTAAAATTGCAAAAAACTAGCTATCAATTTGGCTACTAAGTTTGGCTCGACATATATGTATGAACATATATATGCGAATCGTCTTTCTCAAAAATAAATTTTTTGAAGAACAAATATCGTTCGAGATTATCAGACTCCCACCTTGATGATACTCTTCGCATTTGCTGCTCCTCGCGTGAACCAAACTATAAAAAACTGGCTCAAGACCATCGTTGTAATTTTTTTAAATATTACAGTTACTTAAATGAAGCAAAATAAAAACTACAAAACTTTTTATTTTTTTTTTTCTGGACCTCGATTAAAATGTTTTCAACCGTATCTGGACTCCACTTCAAACTACTTGCAGACCCCGGCTTTAGACTGTCTTTCTTTTGCTAAAAACTTTAATTTCGAATAAAAGAAAATCCACACTATTGTTGGTTTATTTTTGATTCCTGTATTCTATGGCAACGGCTTTTAACTTCAATTAAAGAAATATGAAAAATTCAAAGCTAAGAAAAGTCCTAAATTTGTAACTGGTTCAAACAATTTTATTTCTTTTTGATAATTTTATAATTCAATTAAAGAAAGAAATAGATATATTTAAAATGGGCCACATTAGCACTTTATTTATTATTACAAATCCAAATTAATTTAATGAACTGCAATCTTTTGAAACAACATCCATTGAAATAGCTGCGTCTTGATCTTTTGTTTGTTTTGACTTCCTTTTAACTTTCTTTTTAGGATGAGCCAAATCCGTAATTGTTTTCATAATACTCATAACCAAATCATGTACATCATTGTTAGTTGTTTCGATTTTATATTGTCGACTATATTTACCCAAAATTGGCAACCATTCAGCCAGAAGCATCGTTACCCGTGAATTTGTATCGAAATGCTTTGGATATGGCAAATCTGGATAGATTTCTAATATTTTCGACAAAGTCATTTTCGGATGAGCAATCAGTTTCGCTAGTAAGTTATGGTCTCTTTGGAAGTCTTCAACTCCGTGGCGTTGGGAAACATTCTTTATTTCTTCTTTTTCGTTTGCGTTGATTTCTTCAAATAAATTAACAATAAGATATTGTAAATTGTCAGCTTGAGTAGTAAATTTTTGAGCTTCTAATGGATATCCTTTGATTAATAGTTTATTAATGATCGATTTAATTGGGTTGAAAGCAAGTTTGATTTGTTCGCTTGTTGTTGTTGTGGTTGGTTGTTGATTTTCTTGTGTTTCATTTTGTTGTACACTTTGTTCCATAGATTCCGACGGCAGTGGATGAAGCTTCTGTATTTTGAACGGTTCCAATAGCTTCAATGCCAAAGATTTGCTCGGTCCATATGCATTTGCATAGAATTCAATTAACTCATCGGCAGTGTCACGTTCCATTTTCAGAATTAACAGAGTATCAAAATTTCTTCAAATTGTTTGAAATGTGGTTTAACAATGGTTACGACTTGAACAACCTTCAGATGCTTAATAATTCATAATTTGGAAACCTCTTGCCTTTTATACAAATCCATATTCATTAAAGTATGTTTTCTACCTGTAAATGAATAGTAATTAGTTAGCAGGTAAGCGCTTTTTAGCAAACTTTATAATTAAGGACCTGTCAGACCCTTGCATTTTCTGAGAATATTGTTGAAATGATATTCCGTACATAATCTACCTGTCCTAAAGGCTTGGTAGTTCTTCTTAGGAATTCGTATAGAGAATTATAAGGGTAAGGGTCATGGTACGTTAAGACTTCTTATTTTTTACAATCTCAATTTCCATGAAATATAGCCCTCGATTACCAGTTTATTCATTATTATCTTCTCGATAAACAGTAAGGCTATTTCAGGAAGCGCGGTGAAAGTTCTTTTCCAACTTAACATCATTGGTGTTAAGTTGGCGGATTATTTCTGGTATGAATTTTCCGTTAAAAATCGTAAAGTAGCTGCAGTCTTCAGTATTTCAGGAAAAGTGTTGGTGTTTTCACGTTTGAAGTCGTCTTTGATATTTTCAAAAACGTACAAAAATGCTTTTCTCCACAGCTAAAATAGTTTTATGAACCTTATTAATATTTAATACAATAAAAATATGGTAAAACAAATTTACACTCCTTTTTAGAAATATCAATTTTTTTTGAATATGCAATTTATTCACATTTTCCCTTTCTTCTTCGATTTCCGCTCTTAATAAAAACAACATCTATAGAGTCAATCGCAGGTTTAGAACTAAGTAGCAACAGAACCAAAAAATTGTTAATACAAATTTTTTGGTCAGAGAAAATTTCGTTTTGCTGGAAACAATTGTCATATGTTTGAAAACAGCTGATATTAATGATGGAAGTTTGGAAAAAGCAATGGGAACGACTTGAAAAAATATTGGACATTTGAATTGGAAAAAATGCAGGAATTGCTTTCTTCCATGTTCGCTTTTGGAAATAATCCAAATTACTCTAATTACTTCTTGGAGCCTATTTGAAAGTCTATCCATTATATCCTGAATATCTGATGGTGTGATATTGTGCCATACCTCTACGACAGCCATCTTCATATTTCTAATGCACTGTTGGCACTGGTGTCCTTGCCCAAACCCGTCGTTTTAGATTATCGCATGTGTGTTTCGGGCTAATTGTTGGCCATGGTAAAGTTTGGATACTGAACTTCGTCAAGATACTCTGTCACAGTTCACAGATCTTGCATTAATATAAAATGGTCTCCAATAAATGGCGCAAAAACTATTAAATGTTCTTAAAGAACTTCTTCCACGTATCGCTGATCCTCTATCGAACACCACGAGCTCGGTACGAGCTTCGTTACTAATGCCCCATACCATTATAGAGCCTCCTTGTGATCCCACTGTCGTGGCTTTAGTTTTTGATTGTATTTTCTCCGCCAGATATTATTTTGCCTGTCGACACAAACCGGTCCATACATCGTACGTAGAACCTTCCTCTTGAAGGATCAAGATACATTTATTTACCACATCGAAGTTATACCTATTAATGGTCACGTTCGTTGGTGTATCGCACCACTCTCTGAATAACAATATTGAAGTAGCTACATGACAGCGCATCATCGCTTTGTCAAAGTTCTCTGGTGGTTTTGAAGGTTTCGGTTGAGTCTCCACCAATTTTTACGCAGCAACGAAAATTTTACAACGTCATCCTGATAAGTCGTATCAGTTTGACAGGGATATCAAAACTCGAAATGGCACGGTATAGTTTGTTCCTGTTGACACTGGCATAGGCTGCTTTGAAATCGATAAAAAGATGATGCGTATCGATGTTATATCCTAAAGATTTGGTCGATTTTAGATTTTCCAGGCCTGAAGACACTGATAATGGCCAATCAGTTCATCTGTAAATGATTTCAGGCGTTCAATTAATACGCTAGAGAAGGATCTTGTAGGCGATATGATGCCTCTATAGTTGGGCAGAGAAGGCGGTCACCTTTCTTATGGATCGGACAGATAGTGCTTAAATTCCACTTTCTTCCGACCAGTTGGTGCATGCTCCTTATCAGATCAGCTCCCCCGTGTGAACCGTCATCACCGGCAGCTTTGTTCGACTTCAGTCTGGTGATCCCAACTCTGATATCGTTCAATACGGATTGGTTTAACTCCAGATCATCAACCAAATGGATTTGTCGGGGCTGCTCGTTTGGCGGCATCGAGGGCATCATCGCCATTAAGCAGCTGGTCAAACTCTAGTATTTTCCTCCTTATCTTTACAGGCTCCAGGGCCACTAGTGAATCCCGATGTTTGCCTCTTGATTTTATAAAAACTCCGCACCTGTTTCCTACTTAAGCATCCTTGGATTTTCTCAGCTTCACACTGCTCATGGGTCTTTTTCTTTCTTCTGAGCAAGAGGTTTTAATCCCTTCTTTTATCGACATAGAGCTGACGGGAGATCCGTGTTCTTCTTTGCTGCCACAATCTGTATTTCACCCTTTTAGCTTCATTTGGAGTCAAACCAGAGGTTCCTAGCACTTCTTTCGCAGCATTCCTGATTGCCTGTTGGCAAAGCTGCCAGTAGGTCTTCGGACACATCTCATCCGTTGTCGGGTTCTAAGGATATTTTGTCCGGAAAGGCATTGGCGGTGTCTTCCTGCAGCAGTCTTCTAATGTTGAATCTACAACTAGATAGTGGTCGGAATCTGTGTTAGCTGACCTGTACGTGTGAACGCCAAGTGTGCTAGAGGAGTGTCTTCCGTCGATAGCAACATGATCGATTTGGTTCCAGGTTCGATCATGAGGGGATCTCTGACATCAAACCCATCCAAATAAATGCTTTCTCCCATCGAGTAAGCACTTTCCATAGTAGAAATCGCAGCCTACCTAATTTTTTTCGTACCTCAGCTTTAACTATGTATATATTTCCTAATGCACAAATGAAAGAAGTATAAAAAATAGTTAACTGTGAGAAAGTTTAAGTTTGAGGCTATTCAAATGTTACATACAGTCGTGTGTTTTAAAATACGTAACAACAAAATATAAAATTTTTAAACATTTGCTATCTTTGCAAAATAGATCCATGAACGATAAACACTTGACTTAGAGGACTTAATCCACAGCTAAATTCTAAAGGGTATCTAAGATCCCGCATATTCCATGATAGGTAAACATTTTTATTGTATGTTAAAACAATTTTGTTTTATGTTTACAATTCATGAAAAAGAAGATGTAGATTTATTTTGTTTTTGTTTATTGAACACGTTGACAACAGATGATTGTTTTTGTACATTATTTTTTTAATGTTACTTTTTGTAAAATATTAAAGTTTATAACAAATAGATTTTTGTAACAAGATAGTGGAAGGAATAATTGCCAACTTTTTTTTTAATAGATTTTTGTTTACATTAATTTAAAGCAGTTTTTGTTTTTCTTTTTTATTTTTAGTATTTTATAGTTTTTTTTGTCTATATTTATGTATTGTATATGTATTTGTATATATAATATATTTTATATTTCTAATAAACACTTTTTACTCTACTAGTAACAATTTTAATGTCATCTACAGTTTTTTTTATATTTTTTTTATTTGTTTTCATCTTTATTTATTTTTATTATGAATATAATATTATTGTTGCATATATGTTATATAGTTTACGATTATTATTTAATATATACTTAAAACAATATAAAGCTAATTTTTATATGTATTTTTTTGTAGAAATTTGCAAATATGAAGAAATAATATTTTTTTTCTGAAACATAAAATAATTTCTTAAAAAACAAAATTAAAGTAACAGATGTAATAACATAAATAAATCGGCAGAATGTTGTTATTTGACAGTTTTTTGATTCTCAGAATCCTACACTAGTTTTAGAAAAAAGCCATGAGCATTAGTTTCAAAATATTATAAAATATAATTCTTTTGGAAGAACAAAATACTAAATTAGGATTTAGAAAATAAATAAAATGATAAACCTTTTGGAATAAACACAAATCTAGATTTAAGAGATTTGAATTTTGAAGCTATGTAAATTAGATTTATGAAACAATGTTTTAAACATTTTTAATCTCTTTTTTTTTTAACTACATATACCAAAATTTAAGTTGAGTCGCAGTAGAATGTTGTTTCTAAATTATATGCTTCTAATGTAGGATTTCAATTTGTTGTAGATTTGTATCTTAATTTCGATTTCTTCCAAAACATTTGCATACTACACAAATGTGTATTTCGTTCAACAAGACTATTCGAAGTTTAAAACTGGGCTTCTATAAACAAAACAATAATGCAAAAAGTTTCAAGCTTAAGCTTTGAAAGGCAGTAAATTAGTAAAACAATTTATTTTTCTAAAACAGTCTTTTCAAAATTAGTGAGTGAAAATAGAATAAACTTTAGTTTTTTGGAGGTTATAAGAAAATTTAAAGATTAGCGAAAGTTTTCATTCTGTTTTGATATAATGCAGTAAAAAAGATTAAAAATGTTGTTTAACCCTTTTTTAAAAACAATAAGTGTATGAGAAAAGACACCATTGCTAAAATAATGTTTTACCTCGAATTCCAAGAGGGATCGCAACCAAGGTGATTTACCTACGAACATTGCAAATGCAAGCTAATAAACTTACAACTCCAAAAATTTGACAAATTGTCTGCGATGATAGAAATAATATAACTAATTCACAGTGGCAATCGACAACAGCAACCGCTTCTCTACTATGGGCCACCTGAAGTTCAACTCTTAAATCCTAACTCAATAAATTGTAGAGTCTGTAGCTCACACAGGCCATAAAGAAGCCTTTACCAACCCATAAGCTCATACAACCATCAAATCGGAACCAGAGCTACACCTACACCTGCTAAACACAGCACGCCAAGAGTTGCTTAGGCCAGTAACTTTTGCCAAGAATATACCATTTTCATGCAATTGGAGTCAGAACTAAGTAAATGATCAAAGTTAGGTGATTTAAAATTGCATTTTAAAAACCATACAAATGATACTTCAAAACTTTACATAAACAACCCTAAAGTCCACCAGAAGTTTATGGACAAGATTAGAGAGAGTAGAGAAATTAAAGGCTACTCTTATACTCTAAAAGAAAATAAAACATAAAACTTTATTCTCAGAGGCTTGACATCCGCGGTTTTAACGATTTGGAAATTCAGAGTTACCTAGAAAGTTTCGAGTCTTCTTAACGGAGACATCTAGAAGTTTGGATTTCCAGGTCAACCTCTTCCTCGTTAAGCTTAACAAGGGTATTCTTTCAAATGAGTTGATAAGGACATCCGAATAAGAAGAATAAGGAAGGTAACCAGAATCCAGCTCTCAGACGGATCGAAAATGCCAGAAGAGCCATATAAAGATATCTTAAAAATAAAGTGAAAGAGCTCAACCCTTTAAGAAAGGCAAAGGTTGATCGCAGCCCGGAAGCTGCCTAGCAGTCTGAAGGACTCAAACCAGCCTGAACCCATGGCTAAGCAAAAAGAAATAAGAAAACGCCACCTCGTCCTAGACAGCAAACCCTAGCAACCCACAATTGAAGCGGGTCAAAGATCCAATTTGCACAAGGGTCGACAACGCTGGTTCGAGTACGCTAGCTGACATAATAAAAAGGGCATTCAAGTGGCCGTTATCAACGAGATGAGCCCTAAAAAACGGCTTAGCAAAGAGAATTGGTCCAAAGTAGAGGAAACTCTACTTGACCGTGCAAGCGATGAGGTGCTTACATCTTTAAGAACCTTGCCGCTTTCAAAAATAAAAACGTTTAAAATTCTAGCATGCTTTGATGAATACACCCTTAATTGGCTGCCAAGCTAAATACTCGAGATGAAAGATCTCATTGAAGGTGCTTCCATCAAGGTTGCCTCTCCACCAGACCCAAAGTCTGAATTAACATCACGGGTCCCCGTATAACGAAGTAAAGGTTAGAGAACTTTCTAAAAAGATTCAACCCCAACTTTCCGAATGCGAATTGACAAGTCATAGAGATGGAAGAGCCCACCGAAAAGGGGCAGTTGGCCATAGTAATGCTTAGTTACGAAACAATTATCCTACTTCCGTCTAGAGGATATAAATTGTTCATTGGCATAAATGAGATAAAGGTGAACCCTTTTACAGTTGTCAACTTACAAAAGAGAAATTAAAAAAATGATGAAGGCCGTATGAATAAACCACAGTAAGTTGGCGTCTGTCGCCACCTTATCCTCATTTCTGTCAACGACAGACGTAATTTTGAGGTAGTTAAAGACTTTGTCTGCCTGGGCTCCGCTTTGAATACAGAAAACAACACCAGCGCTAAAAACAAACGAATAATTGGGCTAACAAAGCAATTGAGAAGTAAAGCCCTCTCTCGAGGAACTAAATTGTCTCTATATAAGACCCTAATCATCAGTGTGATCCGAGACAAAAGCAGATGAAAGCACTTTGAGCCGTTTTGAGATAAAAGTTCTTCGCATGATCTACGGTCCCGTATGCATAGAAGGTGAGCGGAGGAGAAGATCGAACGACGAGCTATACGGGATGTATAAAAAGCGACGTGGACTTAGCCAGAAGGATAAAAGTCCAACGCCTGAGATGGCTGCGTCACTTAGAGCACATGGAAACAAATAATCCGGCCCGAAAGTCTTCGAACCCACACCCACAGGTCAGCGCCGTAGAGGAGGGCCGCGGATGAGGTGGCGCGAGTAACGTATATTGACCCTACCAAGAAAAGTGTTGAGTTTATTAATCAAGACAATATTAATAAACTCAAACCAATTTGATGGTATGGTAAATAACAGCCTCACTTCCGATGCTATGCTCAAATAGCAATAAATCAATAACCATTACTTAGAATAAATTAGTTGATAATCCATAATAGTAGTGAATATAAAAACAAAATACTTTTAAATAATTTGATGACAATAAAGAGTTTAGTTGAGTTTGGAACTCAGAAGACGACGATCGTTTTTCTTATCAAGCTACTAAAATTATAACTCGCGCACTGGTGGAAAGGGACCTTAACCAAATTGGAGTGCCCAACTGGGGACATCTATTTAGGGAATTGAGAATCTCTGAAGGAAGAGTTGAGAAGTCTTCAGCTACATACCTCGTCAGAGTACAAACGAATCCGTTGGTTTATACACACAGAGTTGAAATTTTTGAAAAACGCCTAAAACAAAGTAAATTCCATGGCGTTGACACTAACAATCAAAAAGGTCAAATCGATTATAATAAAGAGCAAATGTGAATAGGAATTATTCATATAAGCATTGTGATGGCCCTAACGGGTGTTGACACAATGTGATTTCTGCCCAGTGCTCTGAATGTCAAAGTGAAGAAATTCAAGTAAGCGCGGGTAAACGGCATAACATCACGCCACCAAAATACACAATTTGCCCATATATGGCAAAAACATCATACGATCGGATGTTTTATCGAATGTTAGTGTAAGCCAATCACAATCGACCTATAAAGCGCCAGAATTTTCTTAAGCGATTAATCCAAGAACTAAATTCAACGGTTGTGAAAAATGATGAGGTGCTCTGGAAGCAGAGTAAACCAGCGATGTCGACGAGAAATCTTAGAAACAAGCAAGCCAGCAATCCGACAATGCCAGCATCGCCCAACATACAGCGCTACAACTACATCTGCGATGGATGTGGTAAAGCCTACCTCACAGAGAAGGGTCACCAACAACACATACGCCGATATTGCCGAGGACCACCAGCGGCTGATGACAACACATGTGCTATATGCCAACGTACATTTGGCATATACAAACATAGGCCTAAGACAACATATGAAGCGTGCCCATTCAGCCGAGTATAACAATGGTATGGCGAACGATAACGAAGCAGCGGCCTCAACTAGACGATTTTGGACTAACGATGAACAGGACGAACTGGCGAAAGCAGAAGCACTCCTCGGTTCCAGTGACAACACGGTGGTACTTGATCACCTGGCCGCTATCTCAACCAGAACAAGGGAGGCTATTAAGAAAAGGCGCCAGAGGCCTTCGTTTGGAGAGAGAGTACAACGATTCCGACAAGACCTGGCTGTCGTGAACGCCACCGCCACAGATACAAGCGAATCCGAATATGAGTCTGCGAATGAAATGGAAGAAGACAACAATTCCCACCACAGCGAAGAGGATGATGAAAATAACTCCCTCTCCGATATACTATCCAGAGTCATATACGAAATCGAAAATCTGGACCAATACGATGAAACTTTGCGACGCTCCCTACTCCCCACTAACGCATCCAGCACAAGAGCACTGGACGAATGGACGCGGAATCTTGTGGCTGAGTATGGTCAAGCCGAAAATCATCGTCAACCGCCCCCGAACCCCATTGCCACCAGAATACAACGACTAACTACAACAACATCCACCAGGAGGCGAAGGGCAATGGAATTCAGGCTTCTGCAGGATGAATATCTGAAGGACAGAAGAGCTTGCGCTGACAGGGTCATTTCCGGTAAAGGATGGGGATGCGAAACCTTCCAACTACCATCCATTCAGGAATATTTCACCAACACACTGTCTCAGCCCTCAAAAGATGACACAGCACCAATCATCGATGGATACCCACATCCAACCATCGTATCATCACCAATTAAATATCAGAAAATCAACAGCTCAATCAACAGCATGACATCCAACTGTCCAGGTGCATATGGTATTACCCTGCGGGAATTGCGTCTGATCCCAACAACAAAGCTGATACTCTTGTTCAACTCTATGCTCCTCTTAGAGTATACACCACCTGTCCTTAAGAGAAGCAGAACCAAGCTAATCCCGAAATCCCCAACTGCCAACAACCCCGCCGACTTTCGACCCATATCAATATCTTCAATAGTTATACGACTCCTGCACAGAATACTGGCTAAACGACTTAATGCAGTTGAGTTAAAAATTAACCAAAGAGGATTCACAAACCTAGATGGATGCTTTGCCAATACGCTCGCCCTGCATAGTCTTATAAAAGATAGGAGGAAAAATGGCACCCCACTTTGTGTACTAGCACTGGACGTCGCAAAGGCCTTCGACACAGTGCCCCACATCAGCCTGGCACGTGCACTACGCAGGGCAAACGCTGACAAGAAATTCATCGCATATGTGGTCGAACATTTGAGGGGCGTCAACACGCAGATTTCAACACATGGAGAAACTGTCTCAATACCAATCAACAGAGGAGTAAAACAAGGAGACCCCTTATCCCCAATATTATTCAATATACTCCTCGACGAACTAATAGGCCAACTTGAACAATTCTCTGGGATTGAATTATCGCCGGGTCGGAGACTGCGCTGCTTTGCTTACGCAGACGATATTTTGCTGTTCGCAAACTCCAAAGAAGACGCAGAGAGGATGCTGGGCGCAACCGACAAATTTTTCGCCGGACGCGGAATGGCTCTTAACCCAGAAAAGAGCCAGATGATACACCTAAGGACGGTCCCCAGTAAGAAAAAGGTATATGCCGCAGCACAACCAGCAACTCACGGTAATCTTGTTATCGAAGCCCTAGCCGTTGAAGAACAAATGAGATACCTAGGAAGCCAATTTACCACCAGCGGCGAATCCAATATAAGCTCCCACACACTACTGGTCGAGCTACAACGGATAAAAAGAGCCCCCCTGAAGCCCCACCAAAAGCTTAATATACTTCGTAATTATTTAATCCCGCGGTATATACATGCTTTTCAAAGTCCGACCGTGACAAGGAAAACCCTAAAAGAGATAGATATCAAAATCAGAACCTGCGTGCGGACAATACTACATCTACCAATCCACTCCTCAAACCACATACTATATGCCCCAACCTCAAAAGGGGGCCTAGGACTATTCGAGTTCCGCAGCAGAATCCCGGCCATAATGATAGAGCGCATTGACAGACTATCCAGTGACGAGATCACGTCAAACATAATAACCATTGGAGAAAACTGGATACAAAGAGTACGCGGAATGATCCAAGCCAGCAAATCCACCAAAGCCGCATGCCTAATATACCACGCCCACAAGCTTGAAAACTCTTACTCCGGCAACGGATTGCACCAAGTGTCAAACCATCGGGCATGTACCTCATTTATCTATAACCCACCATTGTACTGGTCTGGCGAGAATTATATAAAGGCAGTACTGTTTAGATACAACCTCCTCCCAACAAGAGGAAGACCAACAAATCCACCTTCTGAACGTCACTGTAGAGGCCGCTGTGACAAGATGGAAACTCTATGTCACGTATTTCAGGCATGTCCAGCCTCACATTGGGAACGCATATCAAGGCATAACTATGTATGTACAAAAGCGAATCGTGACTGCTGCGAGGGAGAAGGGCTGGAGGATCGAGATCGAACCCCGAATCCGAGGCCAAGACGGGATCCTAAAAAAACCCGACATCATTTTGACCAAAAACAACACCACAGTGGTATGTGACGTCGGGGTTCATTGGGAAGGACCCGAACCTCTGGCTCTTCAATTTACACAAAAAATGGCGACCTATAGCACTCCAGCTTTCCTCGAACGCCTGCAACAGAGATATCCAAACAACATCATCAGGATTCTTCCTCTGATTGTAGGTGCCAGAGGTGCTTGGTGTACCCAAAACAACTTCCTGGTCACCCAACTCAACATCAGCAACAAAGTTATCAATGACATCGTCCACACGGCAATAAAAGGCAGCTGGATGATACACCAGGCCTTCATGCTTAGGGTATGGCAGTAGAGCAAAGACGAAACACTGTTTCAACGGTACAGCTGCCAAAGATCACAGCTGAAATTGTATAGTATCAAACGTATTATTGAATCAAATGATTAGTCTTTCTTAGAATTACTTTATTTATTAAATTAATTTAAGTTTATTCAATAATTGTTAGGCTTTTCTTTTCAATAAAAATCACTCAATGCGTTTGCTTGAGACCTAGCCAAATGCCTCGTCATCTAATTAGTGACGCGCATGAATGGATTAACGAGATTCCTACTGTCCCTATCTACTGGAGGTCAAACTGACTTCAAATAGACATAGGGTAAATGTTGAGTTTAACTATGATCTGGTAGGAAGAAGTACTTACTTGCACCTCCTCGCGGTGGCCTCTGGACACAAGTTTGAGACTTCAGTGTAGTTCGTTGAAGAATGATACTGTTTCAATTAATTATAATTGACAAAGGCACTCTGAGAATTGCACTGTACAAAGGTCTCTACTTGTGAACGAACGCAAGAAGTTATAGCTATCTTCCTTCCTAAGACAAAGTCTTGGGATTGTTAAATAGCGTTGGATTGTCGTCCTGCCTAGGGCTTGAGGCTAGACTTACTGATAAAAATTATAAAAAAAAAAACATACAAATCAATAAATATACAAATCGACAATGACTACGGTCGTCGGTATCTCATATAAGTTTAAAAATTTTTGAGGTGGCTCCAGTAAAAATGATTTATAAAAATGATGTTCATGAAAAGATAAAGCTGGTGGATTGTGGTCCCAAGCATGAAACCGAGCGGCCACTTCTAGGGTTATCTTCCCTAGATCCTCTTCCTATCAAAGAACGAAAGTTAGAGCTGACCAAGCTATAAATGGTACCACGGGATATGATACAGCCCCATGATGCAAGTCATGATCATATATGGGACGGCCTCCTTGTGAGAGTTGCGCTTTACGCAAATTTTATGCGTTTTTTTTTTTTTAAAAGTTCTCAAGCTCTTAAAAAATCAAAAGAGGACATTGTTTAATATAATGGGTGATTTTTTAAGAGCTTGAGAACTTTTTTTTAAAAAAAAACGCATAAAATTTGCGTAAAGCGCGAAACACATTTCGAACCGAACACTGATTTTGGTAATAAAATTCAATGATTTGCAAGCGTTGCTCGTTAGTAAGTCTATTCATGATGAAATGTCAAAGCATACTGAGCATCTTTCTCTTTGACACCATGTCTGAAATCCCGCGTGATCTGTCAAATACTAATGCATGAAAATCCTAACCTCAAAAAAATCACCCGATATTTATATGTCTTATGGTAATGGAACTTGATGCAAGCTTCTAGAACAAAATATCAAGAGCTTGTTATATAATTATAAACAAATTTAGTGAATTAACAATTTAGCAATATTTTGTTATGTGACTCGAATTTGGTATAACTTTTATAGTCAGATATGATTCAATTCAAGGACATTTCCAGGTAGGGAGTTTGACTGGGGCGGTACATCTCTCAAATAATAACGGAGTTGTCCCAAGGCCAGCTCAGAGCGGACAGAAACCACTCATAGAGCAAAAGGGCACATGCTGACTTGATCTCATACCGGAACAAAATTTTTTAACTGTGGTAAACTTATGCATAAGGAAGGAAAAAATATTTAAGATCTAGTTCAAGTTTTAATCGTAACCACAATGGAAATAGTTCTAGTACTGATTCCAACTGAAAACCAAACAGAATTTAAAAAAGAGGCAAATGTAAGACAAGTAGTAAAAGTTTTAATGAATGTAGGAAATTCAGAAAGTCCTCACATAAACGCAATAATAAATGGTGGTGTTAAAAGACTTATTATTGATACTGGTGATTTGGAAGTAAGTCCCAAGAAACAATTGGTAAATTTTATCAAGATATAGAAATATATCAAAATAGAAATGGGAAAACAATGAAAAGAAAGTCGAAATGGAAGTTATAGAAACTGATTTAATTGGTAATTACGATGGAATTTTGAGTAGTCAATTTTTAAAGAAAGGAGGCTATTCAATTAAAGGAGTAAATAAAGAAAAAGAAGAAATAGAGATTAAATATTAAAGTGAAGGTAGATTTTTAGAGCCCAGAAGCTTAGGATTTAAGATCGTCAAAATAAAGGAAGAAAATGATGTGGAAGGCGATATTTTTGTCGTTAGGCATATATTAGATTAAGGTCTAGTTAATCTTCGAATGCATAACGAAGACTAAAAACGAAACCTGGAGAAATACGAAACAGAAAATAAAGTTTCGAGATTAGTAGAAGGATATTGATTTACATCCATACAAGACCGATTGGGTAAGTTGTCAAATCCTTACGGAAATATTCCATGCCCTTTGCAAAAGTCAAAACAAATCTACTACAATCGGATAGGATTGAAACTCAATAAACCAATAAAATCCAGTAAAGATTATTCAATCCAAAAAGATTAAAAAATAAGATTTTTCTAAGCATTTCATCTGAGTTCAAGTTCAAAAACTGGAAATTCACTTTTACGGACGGATCCAAAACTTCAAAGACTACAACTTTTGCAATCACAAATCAAGATAATAGAACGGTACTTTTTGGATTATAAATACCAAAAACAACAACATCTGCTCCTGGACCCCTGGACACGTTGGCATCTGTTGCAATGAGCTCGCGGTTAAAGCTGCCAGCCTTGATAGCAAGTCACCAACCTACCTTTTTAACACTTGTACCAAGCATGACCTTGTGAAGAACCTCATAAGAAAACTGATCAACTCCCAAGAAAACGAATGGAGAATATAAAATCACCACTATGTAAGAGTGAATCTAACAAAATCAAACCCTATATTATATCCCACTAACAGCGCAAAATCAAAAATAAAAAACTTTATCCGACTCCGACTTGGCCATACCTCTGCCACCTACCTCCACCTCCTCAAAAAAGAACCTTCTCCCATTTGTCCTACCTGCAATACTACATCTGACCTCCAACACCTGCTTCAAAACTGCTACAGAATTAAGCCAATCATTGACAAAATTCTAAATGGAAACGACATCATTCAAACTCTGAGATACCCAAGTCTGTCTAATATAAATAAGATCAATGCTATTCTTTTAAAAATTGAAACCATTGTATAAATGTATGTGTGTAAAATTAAGTACTATAGAGCCTTGCAGCTAGAAGCTCAATAATTTTATATTAGTATGTAATTTATTACTTGTTAAGTAAATATGTAATAATAATAATCAAATTTCTCAAAATAACTACAACTTCAAAGGATCTCAAGCTGAGTGTTACTTAGCCCGATTATAAAACTAGAACCACTTCTATTTGTCTACATTTCTGATTTTTTGAAGATATTCAAATACATAAATCGGTTGATTTTGAACAATTACTTTACACAAGTGAAAAAAAGAAACAGAATTATTCTTTGCATAAATTCCTGTCTAAATTTGGACTTCTATAAATAAAACAATATTAAACCTAACATAATTCGAAATCATTTTTGAAAAAAGATATATGCACTAACCTTGATGTTTTTTTTTAAATTATTTTGTTTTATCAATATAAGCTCGTATTTATTGTTATATTGAATAAGTTTCACAAGTTTCTAAATTTCTACAACACCACATTAAGTCTGAGCTGAGCTCAGCAGGTATTTAACCTAAATATACAGCTTTATAACTAGTGTTAATTTTTTTAATACCTACTCATTCCGAAACCATTTTTGTTAAGTAGAAATACGGAATGTGAGAATATCTGTTAAGATCATTATAATAGAAAGAAATCTTGCACAACAAACTACTTTAGATTCAAGTATCAAAACGATTTGAGTTGGATAGCTAATGAGATTTTTTTTTTGTTTAAATAAACCCATTTATCAAACTTTAGAAATATAGAGGAATTTAAATGAAACTCTACCATCAACTACAAAAAAGAAACCATAAACAACAGTTTACAACAATACAAAACAGACTTGCAACCTTGCAAGCTTTCTAAAAAAAAACACTTGAAATAAACATTCAATATACCATCATCCATCAACAAGCATCAACTTCCTCGGGACACGAAACATCTAACAATTCCTTAACAATTTTGTACTCATGGCAGTTTTCACAAATCAAACGTCCATTGGAAACATTCGACCGTTGCACCTTCTCGTGACACACAATATGCACCAGTTTAAGGTTCTTAAGACTAAAAATCTCTAGAAAATATTCCAATACACTTATGTCGACAACACGTTTCTTGTGTATGGGACACTTTTGATTGGGATTCTCGACCAAATCTCGAACATTTTGTATCAGCGATGGCAATATTGTCCGCGACAGTTCAATTTGATGATCCAAATTCCATACTTGAAATAGAATTAAATTCTCCCTGGAAGCGTATGGATTGATGCAGTGATCTTTGTTGCACGGTTGATTCTCACTGTACGGTCCTTGGCAATAGAAATCACCCAAATCCGAACACAATGACACCGACCACTCGTCGAGAAGTTCATTTTTGGTGGTGTATTCTTTGATGATTTGTTTTAAACGTTTATTTGGCAGAGGTCTGGCATCGGTTTCATCATCATCTTCAGCATTTTCCGCATTGTCATTTTTTTTAAGGAACTCATGTTTCTTCACACAGCTACGATCGAAAATCATTGAAAAATAATCACAGCCAATCAGGAGGTAACGGAATTTCTCCAATATCCTATCAAACATCACACGAGCCTTGGCATTGCTACGATACAACTTGTTGCGGGTTAATTCGTCTTTTGTTTTGTAATAATAGCTGCGTATACGATCCTGGGCTCGACGTGACATGGCTTCTTCTTTTGAATTACAACGCTCTTCTTGGCCTTCAAACCATTCAGAGTGTTCACTGCGTAAGCTGAGGTGGGTTTTTTCAATATCAATTTGGGGTTTCTTTTTTTCATATTCGCATATCATGCGTTTGAATTTATCCGGATTACGTTCGATAAATTCATAAATGATGTCAGCTACTTTGAGTAAGGGAGATCTTTGACGCAGCTTCTCATATTCAAAATCAGAATCTAAAGTGTTTGAATGGAAAATTGTTAATGAATCTTGTACTTTGTGTGTTGTCACTTACCAGTTGTTATTATTTCATTGGGTCCAGCAATGATAAATAAGGTTTGTGGTTCCAGTGATTGGAAGTAGTCCTCATCAGAGACTTCAAAACCATCGGTGGAAAGATATATGTGACAGTCTTTTATCTGCAATTAAGTTTTTCTTTTGTATTAAATTTACTTGAAAATGGTTTTTAGTTTTGGAGGATGAATTTGGGATGATGAGGTTCTTGTATGTACTTAAATGTGTATATGATGATGATTGTTGATTGGTGATTTTTTTTTCTTAATTAATGTAACAAAGAAACCGCATCACACTTAAACAAAAACTTTAAATCACTCAAATTAATAAGAAATATAAAACAAAGTACCGAAATTAGAAGAACCTAAAAAACACGCAGCCGCATGTGAGATCCGTGTTGATGGGGTCAATCAAGAGCTATGCAGGACAAGTTAAGGAATTCCTAGAGTATGAAGTGATTAAAGAACCTTTGCAAGTAGTGAACAGCATTCGTATAAAATATGAGAACCTACAGATACTCCAAAAATTGAGCGTACACATATGAAATTAAGCAATTCGTTACTTTTAATACACTGCCGGTCATAAGGTTAGAAGCAGGCATTTTTTAGAAGTAAAATCGTCATTTCTCCCGTTACATGATGGATTAGAAAAAAACAACTATGGTAAATGAGGGACTGTTTTGTTAACAACAATATATAAAATTTGGGTAAAGGAGAGACTTAGCTAACGGAACTTTCATGGCAAATCGTTAATTGAGTCAAGAATATGCGAAAATAAATCGGGTCATTAGATTAAAACCACTATACTCTTTCTTCAGGTGATGAAAATAATAATTATAACCATCTGGCCCATCTAGGTTAATTTTTTCGTCGGAAAAAATAACCTTCCGACAATCATTTGCGGTCATTCCATTTTGCACATCCCAGCTCATGTAATCTTTCTCGAAACACAAGCGTTGCTTCTTCCTTGCGTCATTAAGTGGTGGTTTTTTCTTAAACTTCAGGTGCTTTAAGTGTTTAGCATGGCGAATCGTGTATTTAACAGTGGATAAGCTGGCCTTAACATTAGCTTTTTCCCTAGTTTTAGCTGCCGATAAAGCTGAATTTGACGCTATTCTAAGGATACTTCGCGTTTCGCGAAGTCTTAAGGCAGATGAAGTGTTTTTTTTATAATTTTTCGAATAAGACGATGGTTTTTTAAATAATTGCTGACACAATGATCACTTCGATTTTTTGTTCGGGCTATAGCAAAGCATTAAAGACCTTTAGAGCAATAAACATCTATTCTTGCCCTTTCCTCCACTCAAACAAGAACAATTCATTTATAAATTTTACCGTTTTCCGAAAAAAAAAATGTACGCACTTCACAAAACAACGTCGATTTATTCACTGCTTCTAATCTAATGACCCGATTTATTTTCGCATATTCTTGACTCAATTAACGATTTGCCATGAAAGTTTCGTTAACTAAATCTCTCCTTTAGCCAAATTTTATATTTTGTTGCTAACAAAATAGTCCCTCATTTACCATAGTTGTTTTTTTCTAATCCATCATGTAACGGGAGAAATGACGATTTTACTTCTCAAAAATGCCTGCTTCTAACCTTATGACCGGCAGTGTATTTAAGATGCGACGATTTTGGCACATTGTTTTTTATTATATTTAAATTAATTTATTTTGTTCTGACAGAAAATAAATTGTTTAGAGAAAGCCCAATACAGAAATCATAAAAAGAATTTGCGTGCCTCTGCTTAACATGGAGATAATGTCATGTTAAAGGGGTCTATGGCTGAAGTGGACAGAGTACCTTTTAATTCATTGACACAATTATGGACAAATGGAAGTTTTTGGACGTTCTTAAAAGAAATATTTGTCAGTTCGAATAAATCTGGATTTACTAGCAACAATTATTATACATCGTTTGTAGTAGAGAAATAGTTGCTTTATAATGTCAGAAACTATATCAAAATACCACCACAAAAATAAATCAAGCGAAGGCTCCAGAACCGCAATCCAAGCAACAAAAATCAGTTGAAAGCGAATGTCTCCTTAATTTGGGAGAATAGTACCCCCGGCATTCACAAACAAAATTGCCGAAACGATGACGCGGCGCGCGATTACAGGCTTTAATAATGGCTAAAGGTGGCCTTACAAAATATTAACCTCAACATTTCTTCTTGCTTTGATCTCTAAGTGTACGACTAATTTTGTGCCGAGTATTTGAAGAATTTTTTTAGTTTTTCAACTGTTATTCTGTTTTGTTAATTGTTTATAAAAAAAATATTAAACAAAATTAAGTTGGAAGAAATTAATCAAAAACATTGCATTTTAATTATTCAAAGCAGCAACAGTTTTTTCTGCACAATCTTGAGAGTAACTGTATATCTTCTTTTTTATCGTTCTGTCCGGTCCTTGTTTTTTTTATCAAATCTCTATACCCATCAAGATCGCGGGACCGATGTTATCCGTTTGCAGACCCCAAGTTCTCCAGAGTAAACATAGTCAGCAACTCTACGAGTTGGGTGTACTGTGATACATTTTTGTTCTAGTAACAGTTTTAATACAGATTGACAATTCTCCGTTCTTAAAACACATGGAACAACTTGGAACTTTTAGAGTTGAGCTTTAGGATTCAAAAAGCCTAAAAAAGACTAATAGGTTCTGTACTACTTTGTAGTAGCTTGATAGCTGTAGATATCTGTCACCCGCCTACTCGATTTGGGTACAGCTCTTTTACGATTTTAAATATCATTCCGTTTTCGTCTGCCTCAGATGGGATCTGTCTATGATGACTATGTTCTCGATTGTTGACAAACCAAATTCATACGCATACGATAAGTTGAGATATTGATTGGTCTTGATAACAATTTGACTATTTTAAAATAACTTTTTAAATTAGTCAAAATACACATACATACATATATTCATTAAGTAGACAGTCGGGCAATTTATTTGAAACGCAAAACTCTTTTATATAAAATCTTGTCTCCTATTTCTGGCGCCTAATGCAATGTCTTCCACCTAGACGCCATTATACGGATTTGGAATTGAAGACTTTCTCAGCCGTAGATTATTTCCCCTTTGTTTGTTTCAGCCACATATACTCGTATCGTAAAATTGAATTTATTTATTTATTTATCAAAAATAACTTACAAAAATAAATTAAAATATGATTTTTAAATTTAAATACTATAAAAATTTGTTCAAATATCTTTAACTTAGTTATACAAGGTTGTGGCATTTTTAATACGCTGGGAGGTTTGAACATCGAATGGGTTCAGTACTATAGATATTAAATTCTGATATTTTGATCCAACAAGCAGTAGCCTTTGGGAGGATCTCTTGGAAGCGATTATTGTTTCGTTGTTCGCTTTGACTTCAATCACTAGACAAAGTTCTCATGGGTTTTATGATTTCGATTAGTTCCCGGTCAAGCATAGAAAATTGTTGCTTAGAAGTGTTTACTTTTTTTTTAACTTGAGCGGCTGGTGTCGATGGATAGCAAGTGACATTTCCATGAAAGAGGGAACGAAGACCTGAGGTTTGGCGACTCGAAAGGAATACATTCATGAATCGAAACGAGGGTTAACAGTTCACTTATAGAGGAAATTTAATTTTTCCTATTTTGTTTTTCCTGCAAAGAATTTCTTGTGATAATTTGTAACGAGGGTAAATTATATCAGTAAAGGCTTTCTTCATTAAATTAACTACTTTTATCGGTCCCAGTCTATTATTTGAATTATTACCAGCTTCTATTCTAAGAACTTCTATTGGTGTCGTTCTTAGCGCTCCTATAGATATTCTGTAGCATTAATTTATTCCAATCCATATAGTGTGTGAGTCCATGCTGGAGGTTCCCTTCGACTAGAGCTTTGGTTATTTTAGGAGCAGTTTCAAGATTACGCCCTTTTCGGTGGGAGCATATTAGAGTTGTTTCGATTCTTCAGTTGGTTGATTATATTTTTGACGTGAAGGACCCATTTCAGATTACCACTGATTGTTATTCCAAGCAAGCTAAATTCTTCTTCAGTTGAGTCGGGAAGCATTTCTTTTTTCGGCAAAGGTGAAGTTTTAAATTTTGGTTGGTGGAACGATCACTCCCTTTTTTTGGTTCCAATTATAGATTTCAGAGTCTGCTGATTTTAAAATTGTGATATTTTCTTTAAAACAAGTCAGTGCACAACGGGTACAGATCGTTTGTTTTTTCATTGGTATACTTAGAATAAAACTACACCGACGCGACGCACGGTGCGATTTGAAACTTTTGATTCTTGTGGGATTTGGGAGCGTATCTTCTAGATACAATATTCGTCTAGAAGATCGATACTCAACAATGTAATACCTCTATAATCTTCTTTGCTGTATACGATGCCGTCTTCTGAAAGAAACTGAGCATTTAGCAAGTACACTTTTACTACCAATGCAGTACGCCAGCAGTACTTGACTTTTCATTCTAGCAGTTTGTGTAGTGTGGTATGCATTGCGTCATGTTTTCGATCTTGTGCGGATCTCGCTCTCAGCTTCTTTAATTTATTGATTCAAGCTCTTCTTTCAGGCAAATTTTTCCTTACTTTGGTGTGTTTTGTCGGTTCTTCACAGCTCTTTGTATTCAACTTCATTTACATTCTATGACATTGTTGCGTTACTTGATAAGCCATACTAACAATCAAGGTATTAAATTAGAATATTAAATTCCCGAAGACCAGCCTGAATGAGGTCCTAATTAAAAAACTAGCCCAGTAGCTAACAGAGTACTCAGATACCTGATTAACTAGTCTTACCTGAATATATAGACCTTAATGATCCATTGACATTTGCTTACCTTTGCAAGTAGTGAACAGCATTCGTATAAAATATGAGAACCTACAGATACTCCAAAAATTGAGCGTACACATATGAAATTAAGCAATTCGTTACTTTTAATACACTGCCGGTCATAAGGTTAGAAGCAGGCATTTTTGAGAAGTAAAATCGCCATTTCTCCCGTTACATGATGGATTAGAAAAAAACAACTATGGTAAATGAGGGACTGTTTTGTTAACAACAATATATAAAATTTGGGTAAAGGAGAGACTTAGCTAACGGAACTTTCATAGCAAATCGTTAATTGAGTCAAGAATATGCGAAAATAAATCGGGTCATTAGATTAAAACCACTATACTCTTTCTTCAGGTGATGGAAATAATAATTATAACCATCTGGCCCATCTAGGTTAATTTTTCGTCGGAAAAAATAACCTTCCGACAATCATTTACGGTCATTCCATTTTGCACATCCCAGCTCATGTAATCTTTCTCGAAACACAAGCGTTGCTTCTTCCTTGCGTCATTAAGTGGTGGTTTTTTCTTAAACTTCAGGTGCTTTAAGTGTTTAGCATGGCGAATCGTGTATTTAACAGTGGATAAGCTGGCCTTAACATTAGCTTTTTCCCTAGTTTTAGCTGCCGTTAAAGCTGAATTTGACGCTATTCTAAGGATACTTCGCGCTTCGCGAAGTCTTAAGGCAGATGAAGTGTTTTTTTTATAATTTTTTGAATAAGACGATGGTTTTTTAAATAATTGCTGACACAATGATCACTTCGATTTTTTGTTCGGGCTATAGCAAAGCATTAAAGACCTTTAGAGCAATAAACATCTATTCTTGCCCTTTCCTCCACTCAAACAAGAACAATTCATTTATAAATTTTACCGTTTTCCGAAAAAAAAACTGTACGCACTTCACAAAACAACGTCGATTTATTCACTGCTTCTAATCTAATGACCCGATTTATTTTCGCATATTCTTGACTCAATTAACGATTTGCCATGAAAGTTTCGTTAACTAAATCTCTCCTTTAGCCAAATTTTATATTTTGTTGCTAACAAAATAGTCCCTCATTTACCATAGTTGTTTTTTTCTAATCCATCATGTAACGGGAGAAATGACGATTTTACTTCTCAAAAATGCCTGCTTCTAACCTTATGACCGGCAGTGTATTTAAGATGCGACGATTTTGGCACATTCTTTTTTATTATATTTAAATTAATTTATTTTGTTCTGACAGAAAATAAATTGTTTAGAGAAAGCCCAATACAGAAATCATAAAAAGAATTTGCGTGCCTCTGCTTAACATGGAGATAATGTCATGTTAAAGGGGTCTATGGCTGAAGTGGACAGAGTACCTTTTAATTCATTGACACAATTATGGACAAATGGAAGTTTTTGGACGTTCTTAAAAGAAATATTTGTCAGTTCGAATAAATCTGGATTTACTAGCAACAATTATTATACATCGTTTGTAGTAGAGAAATAGTTGCTTTATAATGTCAGAAACTATATCAAAATACCACCACAAAAATAAATCAAGCGAAGGCTCCAGAACCGCAATCCAAGCAACAAAAATCAGTTGAAAGCGAATGTCTCCTTAATTTGGGAGAATAGTACCCCCGGCATTCACAAACAAAATTGCCGAAACGATGACGCGGCGCGCGATTACAGGCTTTAATAATGGCTAAAGGTGGCCTTACAAAATATTAACCTCAACATTTCTTCTTGCTTTGATCTCTAAGTGTACGACTAATTTTGTGCCGAGTATTTGAAGAATTTTTTTAGTTTTTCAACTGTTATTCTGTTTTGTTAATTGTTTATAAAAAAAATATTAAACAAAATTAAGTTGGAAGAAATTAATCAAAAACATTGCATTTTAATTATTCAAAGCAGCAACAGTTTTTTCTGCACAATCTTGAGAGTAACTGTATATCTTCTTTTTTATCGTTCTGTCCGGTCCTTGTTTTTTTTTATCAAATCTCTATACCCATCAAGATCGCGGGACCGATGTTATCCGTTTGCAGACCCCAAGTTCTCCAGAGTAAACATAGTCAGCAACTCTACGAGTTGGGTGTACTGTGATACATTTTTGTTCTAGTAACAGTTTTAATACAGATTGACAATTCTCCGTTCTTAAAACACATGGAACAACTTGGAACTTTTAGAGTTGAGCTTTAGGATTCAAAAAGCCTAAAAAAGACTAATAGGTTCTGTACTACTTTGTAGTAGCTTGATAGCTGTAGATATCTGTCACCCGCCTACTCGATTTGGGTACAGCTCTTTTACGATTTTAAATATCATTTCGTTTTCGTCTGCCTCAGATGGGATCTGTCTATGATGACTATGTTCTCGATTGTTGACAAACCAAATTCATACGCATACGATAAGTTGAGATATTGATTGGTCTTGATAACAATTTGACTATTTTAAAATAACTTTTTAAATTAGTCAAAATACACATACATACATATATTCATTAAGTAGACAGTCGGGCAATTTATTTGAAACGCAAAACTCTTTTATATAAAATCTTGTCTCCTATTTCTGGCGCCTAATGCAATGTCTTCCACCTAGACGCCATTATACGGATTTGGAATTGAAGACTTTCTCAGCCGTAGATTATTTCCCCTTTGTTTGTTTCAGCCACATATACTCGTATCGTAAAATTGAATTTATTTATTTATTTATCAAAAATAACTTACAAAAATAAATTAAAATATGATTTTTAAATTTAAATACTATAAAAATTTGTTCAAATATCTTTAACTTAGTTATACAAGGTTGTGGCATTTTTAATACGCTGGGAGGTTTGAACATCGAATGGGTTCAGTACTATAGATATTAAATTCTGATATTTTGATCCAACAAGCAGTAGCCTTTGGGAGGATCTCTTGGAAGCGATTATTGTTTCGTTGTTCGCTTTGACTTCAATCACTAGACAAAGTTCTCATGGGTTTTATGATTTCGATTAGTTCCCGGTCAAGCATAGAAAATTGTTGCTTAGAAGTGTTTACTTTTTTTTTAACTTGAGCGGCTGGTGTCGATGGATAGCAAGTGACATTTCCATGAAAGAGGGAACGAAGACCTGAGGTTTGGCGACTCGAAAGGAATACATTCATGAATCGAAACGAGGGTTAACAGTTCACTTATAGAGGAAATTTAATTTTTCCTATTTTGTTTTTCCTGCAAAGAATTTCTTGTGATAATTTGTAACGAGGGTAAATTATATCAGTAAAGGCTTTCTTCATTAAATTAACTACTTTTATCGGCCCCAGTCTATTATTTGAATTATTACCAGCTTCTATTCTAAGAACTTCTATTGGTGTCGTTCTTAGCGCTCCTATAGATATTCTGTAGCATTAATTTATTCCAATCCATATAGTGTGTGAGTCCATGCTGGAGGTTCCCTTCGACTAGAGCTTTGGTTATTTTAGGAGCAGTTTCAAGATTACGCCCTTTTCGGTGGGAGCATATTAGAGTTGTTTCGATTCTTCAGTTGGTTGATTATATTTTTGACGTGAAGGACCCATTTCAGATTACCACTGATTGTTATTCCAAGCAAGCTAAATTCTTCTTCAGTTGAGTCGGGAAGCATTTCTTTTTTCGGCAAAGGTGAAGTTTTAAATTTTGGTTGGTGGAACGATCACTCCCTTTTTTTGGTTCCAATTATAGATTTCAGAGTCTGCTGATTTTAAAATTGTGATATTTTCTTTAAAACAAGTCAGTGCACAACGGGTACAGATCGTTTGTTTTCTCATTGGTATACTTAGAATAAAACTACACCGACGCGACGCACGGTGCGATTTGAAACTTTTGATTCTTGTGGGATTTGGGAGCGTATCTTCTAGATACAATATTCGTCTAGAAGATCGATACTCAACAATGTAATACCTCTATAATCTTCTTTGCTGTATACGATGCCGTCTTCTGAAAGAAACTGAGCATTTAGCAAGTACACTTTTACTACCAATGCAGTACGCCAGCAGTACTTGACTTTTCATTCTAGCAGTTTGTGTAGTGTGGTATGCATTGCGTCATGTTTTCGATCTTGTGCGGATCTCGCTCTCAGCTTCTTTAATTTATTGATTCAAGCTCTTCTTTCAGGCAAATTTTTCCTTACTTTGGTGTGTTTTGTCGGTTCTTCACAGCTCTTTGTATTCAACTTCATTTACATTCTATGACATTGTTGCGTTACTTGATAAGCCATACTAACAATCAAGGTATTAAATTAGAATATTAAATTCCCGAAGACCAGCCTGAATGAGGTCCTAATTAAAAAACTAGCCCAGTAGCTAACAGAGTACTCAGATACCTGATTAACTAGTCTTACCTGAATATATAGACCTTAATGATCCATTGACATTTGCTTACCTTTGCAAGTAGTGAACAGCATTCGTATAAAATATGAGAACCTACAGATACTCCAAAAATTGAGCGTACACATATGAAATTAAGCAATTCGTTACTTTTAATACACTGCCGGTCATAAGGTTAGAAGCAGGCATTTTTGAGAAGTAAAATCGCCATTTCTCCCGTTACATGATGGATTAGAAAAAAACAACTATGGTAAATGAGGGACTGTTTTGTTAACAACAATATATAAAATTTGGGTAAAGGAGAGACTTAGCTAACGGAACTTTCATAGCAAATCGTTAATTGAGTCAAGAATATGCGAAAATAAATCGGGTCATTAGATTAAAACCACTATACTCTTTCTTCAGGTGATGGAAATAATAATTATAACCATCTGGCCCATCTAGGTTAATTTTTCGTCGGAAAAAATAACCTTCCGACAATCATTTACGGTCATTCCATTTTGCACATCCCAGCTCATGTAATCTTTCTCGAAACACAAGCGTTGCTTCTTCCTTGCGTCATTAAGTGGTGGTTTTTTCTTAAACTTCAGGTGCTTTAAGTGTTTAGCATGGCGAATCGTGTATTTAACAGTGGATAAGCTGGCCTTAGTTTTAGCTGCCGTTAAAGCTGAATTTGACGCTATTCTAAGGATACTTCGCGCTTCGCGAAGTCTTAAGGCAGATGAAGTGTTTTTTTTATAATTTTTTGAATAAGACGATGGTTTTTTAAATAATTGCTGACACAATGATCACTTCGATTTTTTGTTCGGGCTATAGCAAAGCATTAAAGACCTTTAGAGCAATAAACATCTATTCTTGCCCTTTCCTCCACTCAAACAAGAACAATTCATTTATAAATTTTACCGTTTTCCGAAAAAAAAACTGTACGCACTTCACAAAACAACGTCGATTTATTCACTGCTTCTAATCTAATGACCCGATTTATTTTCGCATATTCTTGACTCAATTAACGATTTGCCATGAAAGTTTCGTTAACTAAATCTCTCCTTTAGCCAAATTTTATATTTTGTTGCTAACAAAATAGTCCCTCATTTACCATAGTTGTTTTTTTCTAATCCATCATGTAACGGGAGAAATGACGATTTTACTTCTCAAAAATGCCTGCTTCTAACCTTATGACCGGCAGTGTATTTAAGATGCGACGATTTTGGCACATTCTTTTTTATTATATTTAAATTAATTTATTTTGTTCTGACAGAAAATAAATTGTTTAGAGAAAGCCCAATACAGAAATCATAAAAAGAATTTGCGTGCCTCTGCTTAACATGGAGATAATGTCATGTTAAAGGGGTCTATGGCTGAAGTGGACAGAGTACCTTTTAATTCATTGACACAATTATGGACAAATGGAAGTTTTTGGACGTTCTTAAAAGAAATATTTGTCAGTTCGAATAAATCTGGATTTACTAGCAACAATTATTATACATCGTTTGTAGTAGAGAAATAGTTGCTTTATAATGTCAGAAACTATATCAAAATACCACCACAAAAATAAATCAAGCGAAGGCTCCAGAACCGCAATCCAAGCAACAAAAATCAGTTGAAAGCGAATGTCTCCTTAATTTGGGAGAATAGTACCCCCGGCATTCACAAACAAAATTGCCGAAACGATGACGCGGCGCGCGATTACAGGCTTTAATAATGGCTAAAGGTGGCCTTACAAAATATTAACCTCAACATTTCTTCTTGCTTTGATCTCTAAGTGTACGACTAATTTTGTGCCGAGTATTTGAAGAATTTTTTTAGTTTTTCAACTGTTATTCTGTTTTGTTAATTGTTTATAAAAAAAATATTAAACAAAATTAAGTTGGAAGAAATTAATCAAAAACATTGCATTTTAATTATTCAAAGCAGCAACAGTTTTTTCTGCACAATCTTGAGAGTAACTATATCTTCTTTTTTATCGTTCTGTCCGGTCCTTGTTTTTTTTTATCAAATCTCTATACCCATCAAGATCGCGGGACCGATGTTATCCGTTTGCAGACCCCAAGTTCTCCAGAGTAAACATAGTCAGCAACTCTACGAGTTGGGTGTACTGTGATACATTTTTGTTCTAGTAACAGTTTTAATACAGATTGACAATTCTCCGTTCTTAAAACACATGGAACAACTTGGAACTTTTAGAGTTGAGCTTTAGGATTCAAAAAGCCTAAAAAAGACTAATAGGTTCTGTACTACTTTGTAGTAGCTTGATAGCTGTAGATATCTGTCACCCGCCTACTCGATTTGGGTACAGCTCTTTTACGATTTTAAATATCATTTCGTTTTCGTCTGCCTCAGATGGGATCTGTCTATGATGACTATGTTCTCGATTGTTGACAAACCAAATTCATACGCATACGATAAGTTGAGATATTGATTGGTCTTGATAACAATTTGACTATTTTAAAATAACTTTTTAAATTAGTCAAAATACACATACATACATATATTCATTAAGTAGACAGTCGGGCAATTTATTTGAAACGCAAAACTCTTTTATATAAAATCTTGTCTCCTATTTCTGGCGCCTAATGCAATGTCTTCCACCTAGACGCCATTATACGGATTTGGAATTGAAGACTTTCTCAGCCGTAGATTATTTCCCCTTTGTTTGTTTCAGCCACATATACTCGTATCGTAAAATTGAATTTATTTATTTATTTATCAAAAATAACTTACAAAAATAAATTAAAATATGATTTTTAAATTTAAATACTATAAAAATTTGTTCAAATATCTTTAACTTAGTTATACAAGGTTGTGGCATTTTTAATACGCTGGGAGGTTTGAACATCGAATGGGTTCAGTACTATAGATATTAAATTCTGATATTTTGATCCAACAAGCAGTAGCCTTTGGGAGGATCTCTTGGAAGCGATTATTGTTTCGTTGTTCGCTTTGACTTCAATCACTAGACAAAGTTCTCATGGGTTTTATGATTTCGATTAGTTCCCGGTCAAGCATAGAAAATTGTTGCTTAGAAGTGTTTACTTTTTTTTTAACTTGAGCGGCTGGTGTCGATGGATAGCAAGTGACATTTCCATGAAAGAGGGAACGAAGACCCGAGGTTTGGCGACTCGAAAGGAATACATTCATGAATCGAAACGAGGGTTAACATTTCACTTATAGAGGAAATTTAATTTTTCCTATTTTGTTTTTCCTGCAAAGAATTTCTTGTGATAATTTGTAACGAGGGTAAATTATATCAGTAAAGGCTTTCTTCATTAAATTAACTACTTTCATCGGTCCCAGTCTATTATTTGAATTATTACCAGCTTCTATTCTAAGAACTTCTATTGGTGTCGTTCTTAGCGCTCCTATAGATATTCTGTAGCATTAATTTATACCAATCCATATAGTGTGTGAGTCCATGCTGGAGGTTCCCTTCGACTAGAGCTTTGGTTATTTTAGGAGCAGTTTCAAGATTACGCCCTTTTCGGTGGGAGCATATTAGAGTTGTTTCGATTCTTCAGTTGGTTGATTATATTTTTGACGTGAAGGACCCATTTCAGATTACCACTGATTGTTATTCCAAGCAAGCTAAATTCTTCTTCAGTTGAGTCGGGAAGCATTTCTTTTTTCGGCAAAGGTGAAGTTTTAAATTTTGGTTGGTGGAACGATCACTCCCTTTTTTTGGTTCCAATTATAGATTTCAGAGTCTGCTGATTTTAAAATTGTGATATTTTCTTTAAAACAAGTCAGTGCACAACGGGTACAGATCGTTTGTTTTCTCATTGGTATACTTAGAATAAAACTACACCGACGCGACGCACGGTGCGATTTGAAACTTTTGATTCTTGTGGGATTTGGGAGCGTATCTTCTAGATACAATATTCGTCTAGAAGATCGATACTCAACAATGTAATACCTCTATAATCTTCTTTGCTGTATACGATGCCGTCTTCTGAAAGAAACTGAGCATTTAGCAAGTACACTTTTACTACCAATGCAGTACGCCAGCAGTACTTGACTTTTCATTCTAGCAGTTTGTGTAGTGTGGTATGCATTGCGTCATGTTTTCGATCTTGTGCGGATCTCGCTCTCAGCTTCTTTAATTTATTGATTCAAGCTCTTCTTTCAGGCAAATTTTTCCTTACTTTGGTGTGTTTTGTCGGTTCTTCACAGCTCTTTGTATTCAACTTCATTTACATTCTATGACATTGTTGCGTTACTTGATAAGCCATACTAACAATCAAGGTATTAAATTAGAATATTAAATTCCCGAAGACCAGCCTGAATGAGGTCCTAATTAAAAAACTAGCCCAGTAGCTAACAGAGTACTCAGATACCTGATTAACTAGTCTTACCTGAATAGACCTTAATGATCCATTGACATTTGCTTAATATGCTTAGGGCAAATTTGCTATTAATGCACAAATTGATTAGATTGATACTAAGGAGGCGTATACAATCTTCAACAAATAAAGTTAACTTGCCTACATGGAATAAATCTCCAAGGAATCAAATTGTATTACAAAAATCCCCAAAAAAAATCTCCATATCCCCACTTTGGAGGTACGTTTAACACCATTATTTCCCTGATGTTAAAAACTTAGTTTTTGACATGTTTGTTAAACGAAGTTAATATAAACAAGAGCTCATAGTATTCTTAATCGACTTTAAATTTGATTTGTGATCAATTGTTTTCATTGTAAATCGATCCAATTTTCAAAGAAACACTTTATTTACATTCAAATAGCTCCAAACAATGCATCAAAACCCATCTGATAAAAAAGAACAACATCAAAAAAGTAACATTTCAATATAAAGTCTGTGATACAAAAAACTTTTCACAATACAAAATTCAAGGTTCGAGTGTCATAACATTTTAAAAACTTTTTACCTACATAATACCATCCACATCCTTTGTATCAATACGTTTCCATGGGCGGGCGAAATCTAACCCACCCATGAAATTATTTTTAAAAGGTTTGCCTATTATCCACAGCCACATCTGTGTGCATTTCCTGTCGCCAATTCGACCCTCAATTACTCTCGTCCTTTTTTTGTGTATTCTTCTTCTTCGTCTTTTATTTGCAAATGAAAAGACCGACCTTCTAAGCTTAATTGCACAATCCCCTTGCACACAGCAACAACAAAAAAGTACCTCTCCAGCCACCGCCCTTGGGTTTTAATAACTGCTGTCTCACCACCTCAAGCTCAATCAGAACTTTTTTTACTATCAATGTCCATGACCGGAGTCATCATCACAATTCACACACTTCCAAACCATCATCTCATCTCAAAAGTGTTCTCAAGGAATCTCCAATAAATTGAGGGACAAAAACAAAATATGAACCTACTTGAAATTCCCAAATAAGTACTCAATTGTTGTTGTTGTCACTTTGGCTGACAATCATCACAAAATAACAATGACCCATAAACCTAGAATCCTCTAAAATGGCAAAACAAGGTCCCCAATAGTTGGTCGGTTGGTTGGTTGGCTAGGTTAGTCACATAGAGCAACAATTAGACCCCAAAACAATAATAACAACAACAACGACATACAAAAAAACATATATGTAGGTACATAGATAAAACGTGAAATGAAGTAAAGTGGCGACAAATAAGAATCCACCCCAAATGACCATGACCAACATTCACACACAATTTATATATCTATCGTTTAGAAAAGGACATAGCCAAAGTTAAAGGTTGAATGTCCTTGCTCCACATTGTTTCGGATTATGTATACATGAAATCAACCTTGACAAGGAAGGGAAAGGATACACTTGCTGTTCAGGCCGAGCAACAGCAACAGGTGGCTGCTCCTTGTACCTATCTCGTATACCTTGTTTTTTTGTGTTGTTGTTGTTGAAATTCCTCTTCCTTGGTAGTGCGCAACAACAAAAGAACGAACAGGAAACAAAAAAGGGACACACAATATTCTTGGAAAACACGACACAAAAATAAAAAGGGGAGAATATTTCTATATACTAGTGAATGAGGCTGAGGCTGAGGCAGTGACATTGAAAGGCTACCAAGAATGGGCTGAGTTCCGGAGAACGGGAGAAGCAAGCGAGGAGTAAGTTGTAGGTTGTAGGTATGAATATGGAGGTGTCCTTGCGAAAATTTCTAAATTAAGACGCAATTTACTAGGAATTCCATTAAAACACAAATAGGTAGTGGTTTTTCTTCTGTTTTTTGATATACATAGGTACTCACAGGAAACTTTAGCTTTGCTTTGTCGAGGAGCATTTTCAAGGAATTGGCTCCGATTCCGTATTTTTTTGTTCTGGCGTTATCAGTGACCTTGTAGCCTTTCATTTTCTTTGTTGTTCCAAATAGATTTAGCATAGCACAGAAAGTTTGGGAAAAGAAAAAGTGTTGAACTTTTTTTTGTTGAAAAGTCTTCGTTATCACTTCTTTGTTGTATGTTTTTGACACGTCTTTTTATTGGGAGAAGCAAACACGAGAAGAGAAGAAAATTTGGAACTTGATTTTTAATAAATTTATGATCACACACGATAATATCCAGGTCCACGAACACGACCACGACACGTCCAGATTGCTCTGGAATTCGATTCGATTAACTTTGCAGCAGCAGAAGGCCAGGCTGGCAGAGGATATGGAGGAATGTATCCTTTTTTCGTTTGGTTAAATCTTTCTGTTTATTGCATTTTCCCCGTTAACCCACCTATTGAACGGAACGACAACGGACAGTTAGACGTCAAATGAGTAGTTTTCGGCTTTATATGGTTGTGAACATGCGTGGAGAAATGTTGTTTACATTTTTTCGCGCAGTTTAACGAAAGAAGTATTACCAGATGAAGAAAGAATTGTAAAAATCAAAGAATTAAAACTCTTATGGTGTATCGACACTAATCTTTATTTTACAAATAAAGTTTCTTTGATTTTCAGTCCTAAGGTTAATTTTTAATTTTTGTCCAGGACTTTCAACTATCAAAACAAAACTACTTCACTCGTTGATTTCTCACACACGGTAAAGACGAATCTTGGCTTGTTGGTTCAGGCTCGTTGATTTTTGAGTTGGTAAAAGTCCAAATGGATCGACAATGAAAAACCAAACCACCTCAGTTGCCCCAAACATAGTCGATTTTGATTCAGCTCAGGTCTATTTGGCTCTTTAGCTCGGTCGTGTATGTCCAGTTTTACATGTGGATTTATAGCAAATTATAGGAACTTAAAAGGCCTATTGTGTACTCATTCTATCATTTGTTGTAAAACATATAGCTGAACAGCTTTTGAAGCAAATCAAATGAAAAATTTGTTGTAATGCTTTTTCCATCAGATAGTAAGGCAAACAAGGTTGAATTTGCTAAATAAACTTGTTTAAACCTTCTTGATCTAAGAGAAAATGTTAATTTATGATTCATGAATTTTATAACCAACAGAACAACAAAAAAAAACAATGTTATTACACTTCAAAACCACTGAGACTGCGAATAAACTTATTGCAGAAGACCCAAAACTCAAGAATAATGGAATCTTTATGAACAAAGAAACGAAGAACGCTAAATGTAATTAAAAAGGAAACTAAAAAAGTCATCACAAAAATAAATACTAAAGGAACCAATTCCAAAGTTGATAAGTTCACATTTTACCACAACACACTTCGTGGGTTACAATTAAACAAAATAACACATGGGAAAAACGAAATGTATTTAAGTGACAGCAGCAAGCAAATCTCCAGAACAGCAATAGATCCACCTGGTGGTCGGAATCAACATAGTTTAAAAAATAGCGTTGCGGTCTGTACAAATAAAAAAATGTTTACGACTGTATATCTAGGATAGATGAACAAATGTATAGAACATATCTCGAAAGAGTAAGGGAATCAGTTTCAAGACCAACCTTCAGTTGGTTAAATCATCCATAAACTTAGTTTCAGGTATTTTATAAAGGTTTGGTGGAAAAAATACAATTCATTTTTAAACGTCATCTCTTGTTTTCTTGACTTATTATTGTTTTTTTTTCAAAGAAACCATTAACATCTAAAATTATAAAACTGTTGGCAGTTTTATTTTAAACAAAATACAAAAATTAAGTTCAAAAGTTTTTTCATATTCCCGGTGAACCTGCAGCAGGGCTATAGTATCGTAAGGGAATAGGTGACACCAACACAAAGCTGTCTACTGGCAGTACATATCTAGTAGGTTAGTGGTACAGTGTGTTAGGTGTTGGTTTATGACAAGAAATGAAATCTGAAAGTTTGATATTGAACACAAAAAGGAGAAAATCGTGATTTTAACAGATTTAATCTAAAAAGAAATAGATTTATTTATTTCAAACAGCTTACGCCTTCGTCCTGCTATTCTGACTTAGACTCATCACTTAAAGAGCGAGAAAACCTTGTTTTTTTTTCAAAAAGTTAAGGTGAACCATATCTAATTTAATTGCATTTATATTTGAATCAATAATTCAACAGGTTTGAAAATTGTTTCATTGTCTCCTTTTAAACATATTCTTATGCATTCAGAATTTGTGTTAAAAAAAAACTTTTTTTATTAGAAAATTCTTTTTTTTTAATAGAAAAACGAAATGAGTTTTCTTAACAATTTTTTGTAGCTTTTCTAAATTAATAAGACAGATAAGATGGTTGTACACATTTTTTTCTTTACGTTAGGTATGTATGTACGTGCCATTTAATCAATCAACGACGACATCTATTGTTCTTGCTATATTCCATGTCTAGTCTTTTGATATGCGTTATGGCATCGCACTTTTTTTTTAATTTGTTAGCTAACAAGGTTATAATTCTGAAGTAGTACCACTGGAATATGTCTTTCGATGTTGCATTTCTCACGCTACTAAATGAAGAACAAATTGTAAACTTACATTTTCAACCGGTAACGTCAAAAAAAAAACCAACAAAGGCATAATATGCCATTGTGATATCATATGATAAATCCGTCGAACAACCCCACTAAATTGCGACTTTTCTTTATCATTCACGATATTTTAATAATCTTAAAACACATTTTTCACCACCAAAAACAAAATCTGCACTGCACACTCCTAAAACAAGTTTCTTATAATGGATAGTACGGTGTCGTTCAAAGAGTAGGGTATGTAAGGGGAGCATATTGCTTGGACACACTATAGCATTGACACACTAGATAATTCATATTCCCACAGAAAATCTCCCTTAAAAGTGATTCCAACTCTTTAGCTATGCTTGCTCTCTTATAGGTTCAGTTGTAAAAATTATAATTTTCAAACACCATCTCATGTTTTTTTTTTCAAAAAAACTAACATATTTTATTATAAGGTTTGATAAAATAAAATACAAAAATAAAATAAAATACAAAAATCAAGTTCAAAAGTTTCTTCATATTTCCTCTCAACCTACAGAAGCGCAGTAGCGTTAAGAAATAGATGACACCAAAGCGAAGTTGGCTATAGGATTTGGAGTAGGTGCAAGCACGGTTGCCAGTTTGGTCTTTTACGACCAAATTTGGTCATTATTTTCTCACTTGGTCGCATGGTCATTTTTTATTCCATTTGGTCCCTTTTTTAAGAAATTGAAAAAAATAACTCGACTCTATTCCTTTTATAATCTCAAAAATAAAATACATACCTAAAGAATTTTGGGAAAAGTTCAATTATCATAAAAACGCTTAAAATGAATATTGTTTTCAAAATTTAAGTTAGTTCGTTTATAACTTGATGTTACTTCCTCACAGCTCAATTGCTGCTCAGATTTTTTTGAATCAACTTTGATAAAAACGAAAGGCAGACTTAATTTGGGTACCATTAATAATATAATGCTGGCCAAAGAGGGTCAAGATGACAAAAATAACCATAGCGTTTGGTCTGCAAAAACATTTTTTTGAATTAATTTTATATGAATTTTATTTAGCGATAGTATTCGATCTCCTGACTTATTCGATCTCCTGACTTATTCGATCTCCTGACATAATGTTAACATATTGTGATCTTAAAAAAAATGAGGCTGGGGTGCGTCCCACATCCCGTCTGCCGATTTGTCTTGCTTAAAAGGATTGTAGGCTTTCGTGATTTGCTAGTTGTTAGTTGAATTATTCTAAAAAAAATTAAAAATTACCAACAATATTTTGAGTATGATGAAATAGTTTGATTTCAATATCTGTTCTTGTTAACGAGATTTTTAGTCGAAAACCATTTTTTACCAAATTTTTTGTAGATTTTATTTTTTTATGAAAAAACTGACTGTTGGATTTTTATGCACAATTTACTGTGAGATAAAATTAGCTTAAAGCCAATATTTTTTTAATTTTTGAAGAGATACTTGAGTCGAAAGTAAATGTTTACCAAGTTTTACTATTGTTTTTTAAGGTTTTTATTTTTTCTAAAAAAATGTCAATTCGATTTTCTCAAAATTTTAACAGATGTCAAAACGTTATTCTTCCCGAACGTACGTACACACGCACGCACATATCTCTAAAAATCTTTTATTTAGACTCTAGGAACCTTGAAACGTCGAGAAATGTCAAAATTTTCAATTCAAGAAATCGGACCGATTACAATAACTTTATATGGGAAGTTAAAAGCCATTGCGGGCTCAAATTATTTTGGTCCTTTTTTGGTACGATTGGTCATTTTTATTTTCAGCTTTGGTCATGCAATTTTTTTTCAAGTGACAACCGTGGGTGCAAGAAGAAATAAAACAATTCTTTTTTCTTTCGTTCAACAATATTTAAAAGGTGAATGTTATCTCGACCTTAAATTGCGATAATTATTCTTTATTTGCTCCTATCTATCAAATAAAAAAAGCTTGTCAAAAATACTGAAATACAAATCAAACAAACTAGAAGACGTTATCTGTGAAAAAATGGTGACGTGTAACCGGATTTGTGTGTTCTCCTTTTCATGAAGTTTATTAAATTTACTAAATTACTCGACTCTTCATAAATAACTCCTTAAATTTCGTTTATCTGGCAATTCTATTCTATTATTCTTTCGTTAAAAAAACCGTCAATTTCTCCTTCCATCGGCAATCCATCATTCAACTTGAACTGTCACTTTGTCCAATAAGAAATTAAAAAAATATATATTTGCATTCGCATAGGTATCCAAAAGAAGAAAAGAAAATACAAATTCTTTCACTAAACTCACTCCCAAGATAAAAACGATCTTAAAAATGCTCAACAATAACCAATAATTAATCAAACAATTGACTCTCATCGCCAAATAGACAACCAATCATTTAATTTAAGTGTAAATCATAAGACTTTAATTAAGAAAATTAAAATAATTTGCTCAAATGGAAAATCATAAATTCTGCAAAAGTTCTACTTCTAATAACCCTTTTGCATCGAAATCAAAATCGAATTCAAAGAATCGAAATTCTTATCAAAATCCAATTTGATAAAAAAAAAGTAAAAATTGATAAGCCCACAGAAAAATTCTACTTCAATAAAACCAATTGAAGGTAAACACAATTTGGAAACTAAAAACAAAAATAAAAATCGAGGAAATATCAAAAACTAGAAGCAGCAAAATGTACTTGCGAGATTTGGACGAAATGAGTGACTCAGAGACTGAACTATTATTACACCCATCGGCTTCTGGTGGTGGTGGCGGCGGGGGTGACAGTGGCAGTGGAGCAAGAGATGGCAATGGTTATCGAATGGCAAGTGAAATCAACAAACGTATGGACGGTGGCGGCTATGGCTATGGCAGCGGCAATACCATCAGTAGACTTTTTGGTTTCGGTGGTCGCAGTGGCAACAACACAAGCAGACAAACCGGACAGGTTCGTCTCAGAAATGATAGAAGTAGAGAACGTGTCACACTTGTACCATTGCCAGCGACGACAACAGCAGCAGCAACGACGACGTCAGTTTCGGAATATCACGTAAACTACTCCTCCACCAGTGTTGGTGGCAATAATAATGCTACAGCTGCTGGTGGTGGAGGAGTAGGAGCGAGTAGTGTAACTCCATCACATCATCATCATCAACAAACACCAAATACGGTTTTTTATCATCGCAATCGTCGGCGAAAATCATCGTCATCATCCAGAAACCTGGCCAGTTATTGTCGAACTATTTTTTGCGGGTAAGTGGACCTTAAATAAGTTCCCTTATGTCGAATTCATGTGACGTGTTAAAAAGCTTATTTCTGTGAAATCCCTAAATGATTATGTGGCAAAGAAAAATAAACCTGGCCCTTGTATTTGTTCTGCACCAAAGTGCGCTTTTGTGATTTCTTTCTTTATTTAAATTTACTCGTATATTGATTACCTAAGTGCGACTTTGTCTGTTCTCTAGTGGATAATTCAATTAATAACCTAATTCTCCATCTCCATATTCAGTTCGTGTTTTGTTTCCTTTTGAAAAACAATTTCTTAAAGAAGAACGTGCCTACGAATATTACAAAAGGCGTGGAACACAAAAATTCTAAAAATACTCCTTCACATTTATACGTTGTTTGGTTTGTTTGTTTATTTATTTTTTGAATTTCAATAATTTCATTTCGACACAAATTCCTATAATTTCATTTTTCAATTAATTCTTTGGCAATATTTTATTGATGAATTGATCTTAAATGAACCCCCACCGCCGCCGCCGGTGCGGTAATTTTATTTGGAATCCATATTGGAAAGCACACAAAATAGAAAAATTTGAGAAAAGAAAAATGTGTATTTTTTTTATTTTGTGTCTGTTTGAAGAAACAAGTTACACGAAACACAACCACGACGACAGCAACTGACTGACCTGTTTTGGAGGTCGTCAAGGTATTTTTTTATTTGTAAATTTCTTTTCTTAAAGTTTTATGTTTGTTGTACCTGTGCATGTTTTCTGTTGGTTTAGGTATTTACCTTTTAGTTAAGTTATCTTTCAGCTCACCTCTGCTATAACGTCATCGTCAACGTTGTAATTTGTATTATTATTACCCCGACTGATTAGTTTGTACAAGAAAAAACAGGGCTGGTATTAGGTCTATGTGATACAAGATGCCTTCAATATCTAAAATGAAAAAGTCTGCTAATTCAGAAGCATTGTAGAATTCAAAGAGTTAGTAATCGTTATAAAGTGCTAGAAATTAATTCAAAGCGGGAAAAATCGTTTTTCGAAACACAAATGTATTTATTCAAGACAATGATAAAGTTAAGACCGACTGAAGTCACTTGTCTACGAATATAAATGAGATGCGATTGACGCCTTGAAAGAGAATATTCGGCTCGTGATCACAACTTAGGTTTCTCTGCTAGAATTTATTCGAACCAGCGCGCGGTGGCCACTTATTCAAAATCATTTTTAAACCATAATTGCATCCCCTTATCTTTATAAGATAGATATTTTATTTTCATAGATAAATGCTTTTTACAAATTTTTGTTTTTGTTTTTATAATACGCAGCTTGCTCAGGGATTTGATATTTAATTTATGTATATCTTACAACTGAAAAATTTTATAATATTTTAAAGAGTTTAATTTTTAGTCACTACAAGAAAATATGCCCCAATTAGAAAACATTACAAAATATAACTCAATATTTCGTTATAGCATTTATAAAGTTAAATTATTATTAAAGTTCTAAAACCAATTTAAAACTCGATGTAGTAAATATCGGTTTATCATTGAAATTTGGTTTTAAAAATATTTAGAACTCGAGCATTTCTTCACTCTCTATAAATTCCTTAAATCTCGATGTAAATTTACAATTGAGTTTTGAAGGACTTAGATCTTGGTTTTAAATACAAAGTTCTTACGAATAATTTACTATTTTTATAGAACTCGATAGAATTTGTTGGCATCAGATTTTAACATATTTGTACCAATGTCGTGGGGATGTTCTTTTTTTTAAATATTATAAATGTCAAGTCCTTTATAGAAGTAAAATTATTATTAAACGGAGTCTTAATTCCTGGACCCACAATCGGAGTTCTACCTCAAACTGAGACCTAAATCAGAGTTCTAACGCTGGATGAAGAAATGAGTTCTAATTTTTTAATAAATTTAGTTTAAGAAATTAAAACTTTGTCAAGAAATTGCCGGCTATTTTTTTATATTTGAACTGGCCAAGTTTTATCCTAATTGATTTCGGTGTTCCTTCTTTCGAATCTTCGGCGTATGTTATATTTCCTTTAACTTTGGTGAAATTGTATTTCTTTTAAAGATAATGCAAACGCTGATAAAAATTCGAGATGTTTTGGTTTTTCAATGCGGTCTTTAAAATTAAAACCATACTTATTCTGAACATAACTTTCAGTGCCCGAAATTGTGCAAGAAATTCTTTTTCCTTTTTAGAGTATCTAAATTTAAATAACACTGGTCGAAAAAATTACGGTTCTTGTCTGTAACAAAACAGTACCTTTTTGAAGGATTAAGAAGTACTGAATTCGAATGTAGCCTTTACATTTTTCTAACAGGTCAGGTTTCTAAAAAATGCTCCTTTAAAAATGTTTAGTATAGCCTAACCCGGGGTTTTTAAGTCTAAATTAAAACTTAAAATGTCCCTTAACAATAAAGTCAATGATGATTTTGCAAAGTACAAATCTTTGTATTTAAGTTTATGTTATTTTGGTATCATAAAAATTAATTTCTGTAAATTCTCATTAGTTATGACTTATGAGTCTTTATTTGACTCTTTATGAAATTTTAAGCAAACCTTTAATTTAATACTTTCATAGTTTTGAAAAATACGTTTTGGAGTTAATTTTGATTACTGATTTTGAATCGGAACTTTGATTTTGACTATCTGCTCAAACCCGTTTTTATGTTATGTTATACCCGTATTATATATTTTAATGTGTTTCAAAAACCTGATATGATTGAATTTTTTAGACGTTTATATTTCTAAAACCAAATATGATAGAATTGTTCAGATGATGGATTCGTTACAAGAACAAAAATTATTTTCAATCCGTTTCGCTTTCTTCTGTTGAAAACCATTTTGGCACAAAAGGTTCAGCGTTTCTTTAAGATAATTCAAGACACGTGAAATCTACCAACTTATAAAGATTTTTCGAACAATTTATAATATACTAATTATAAATATTATACTGAATATCAAAGAAAAGTATCATAGATTTGAAAACCATCACGAATTGTTTTATTTTATTAGTGTTTAATTTAATTCCTTTAATACAATGTCTGATGGCTTCTTTTAAGTAATAAAATGAAACCGTTCTAGTTTTAGATCAAGAAATGAAAATCAGTTAAGTTGTTACAAAGATTATTCAAATATTTGCAATATTTTAGAACTCTTGGGAAGCAGTCATACAGCATGAGAGCATGATATGTACCCCGGCGTATGAAAAGTTGGATTATGATTCAAAAACAAAATTTCGATAAAGCGGCTGTTTAGGATGACAATGCATTTCGTCAGTTTCTCTGTAGTTGTTCTTCTTTATTCCCATTGCCCAGCGTCTCTCGTTATTCAAGGGCACCGAGTGAGATGCCATGTTGCTTTTGCTCCAAATATTACGTCGGTAAATTGTTTCACGTTGCTACTTTCGGATTTTGATATCGGTAATACTGAAGTGAGTTTAAAAACGTTATAAGCCATCATCACTATCGAAATTCAGTTTATCTTTCATTTGTTTTAAGTCATAAGCCACTTTTTCATAGGCCAGGTCACATTATAACATATGTGTCAAATATAGTTAATTCGTTCATTACACCTATTTCATCCCTTATCTGCATTCAGCATAACCACTCCTGTCTTAAATTTGTTTACAAAGGAAGCCAAAAGTATTTGTTCTATCAAAATATTGAAATTATTTCTAGCCAAATCAATGAACAAACTTCAATTATAACATAAGCGCCCTTGTATCCACATTTAAGTTCGCATCCCGGTGTTTTTTGTACACCGCATGTAAATCCACTCCTGAGGCCGAAACAGAGTAAACAGAAAAATACCTATTTCAATATAGTTTGTTCGTATGGGAGATATTTCCTTACATACATATACTAAGATACTAATAAAAATAATACAAAAAAACAACAACAACAAAACCGCAATGTTATGCGAAGAGTTCGACTTGTGGTTGCTGGATTCGATGGAACCAGGGACTGGCTTTTGGCTTTTGTATGTGAAGAATGACGTTGGCGGTTAAGTATTCTTGGGTTTATTCCATGCCCTAAGGCTAAACAATAGATTTTCTTTCGTAACTTAAAACCTAAGATTAGATTTAAAGAAGAAACAAAAAATAAAACAGAAAAAAGTGCAAATAAACATTTTCTTCATTAGCCAAACAGATTTAGTTAAATCTTTCTGGTTGATGGATATTACTGCATGTTCAGCTTGAGTTGAGGAACGAACGCTATTTACGAGTATATGTATAATAATTTTAATTGACTTAGATCACATTCTCTAGTCATATGACAATGTGCATTAATTTTTATTGATTTCATTGAAAAATATTTGCCTAAGAGAGTTGCGTAGGTAGTCATTTAACCTTACATACCTATAATGTATGATTATATATATGTATATATATTCAGTTGTTATTTCCTGGTATTAATAGCGATGTCTCACGTTTGTTTACATATAGATATAGCACTACCAACCTATCTACATACTATGTATCTTTATTGTTATTTCGAAACGATACGAAATAATTTCACATATCACACCCATATGTAGCTCTAGAGAGAGATAAGAAAATAGGTGAAATTCAATATGTTTGAATTTCTTCACTCATGTACATACCTACATATGTACAAATATATTTGCTTTATATTTGACCCTAACTTAATAAATATGGCACACCTTTAGAAACAAAAAAGTTTAACCTTTATCATGGTGCTTTACTAGGGTGGGTACAATCTACAAAGTTCCACCCTTGAATGAGTCTTAAAAATAAAACAAAGTAGTAGTTCAATATTTTGAAAAAGTCTTCGTCCGTTAAAAGCAATTGGATTTATTTATCTTAACATTGAATCATTTCCTATGGTTAAGTTATATTTATGTACATATGTATGTAAGTATTATGTTCATTGACTTCGTTGATAAAAAAAAAAATACGCTTTTAAAATGTGTAGATTTTATTTATAAAATTAAAAACCCAGGGCTTATGACCGATTTTGAATTTTTGTATACTGCATACGTCAGTAATTAGTGGACCTTATCATTGAAGTGTTTACTGGATTTTTAAAAATACAATAAGCCAATAGCAATGAGTTTCCGATAAAATCCACATCGGAATAAATTTGAAAATAGACCAAATTTTTCAATTTCTAGTGAAACGAATACAAGAGGTAAATGTGTTTATCTAAATACCTATGTAAAATTTTGGACAAGTTTTACGTTTTCTATGGTAAACTATCTAATTTTTCTTCTCATTAATATCTAGGAAATCAATGACTTTCCAAATTAGTGTCAAAAAAGTCTGAAATCTCAAAGAAAAACAATTTTCGACAACCAATAATACCATTAGTCTTTAATACGGATGAAATATTAAATTTTGTATTTCTTTTTACGTTATTTATGTATTTGAAATTAAGTTGTTAAGCTTCCATTTTCGCTAAGTCATGTTTTTGTGTTGATATTTTTGAAGTTATTTTAAAAATCAAAGAAAATGGATATCTCTTTAAACCCGATATTTGTATGTTTAACAAATATTCAAGTGTCATTTATAAACATGGGCAGTTTCAAATAACATAAGGGACTTCATTTGCAGTCAATTGCATTCTTTGAAAGTAAATTTTGACCAAGGCAACTAATTAGTTTTTTAAGTGTCATACAATTCAAACTCAGAACTTTACTTCACTAACCTCTACATTCAATTTATCGTACAAAAACTATCCAAGGCATTATTGTCTACAAAACATTCTTCAGCCAAGTAACAAGTCCATTACAATTTGTATTTTGTATTTTAAAGAAATTTTAGTTCTTTTTCAATTTGACAAGGAACCCTTTTACACAAAACATTAAATGGAATTGGTAGTACCCGTGGCATGATGGTTAGTACGTTGGACTGTCATGCGAGAGGTCTTGGGTTCGATCCCTGCCTGTGCCACGTAAAGTTTTTTCACACGGGTACTGCCTCTTGCGAGGAATTGACAAATTATCCAAGAGTAATTCTTGTCATGAAAAAGTGCTTTCTCAAATTATCCGTTCGGATTCGGCATATAAACTGTAGGTCCCCTCCATCCCTGCAATTACTCGCACACAGGAATGGTTGAGAGTTGTAAGTCACTAGGCCCTGGTTCTCTACGGACTGTTGCTCCACCTAATTTATTTTTTATTAAATGGAATTGTGCAGAAAATAAATAAATCATAAAGTAATAAAGTTCAGCTTTCAGTTGAATGAAAAAACATGGTCAGCTGTCATTTTGACATAAGTAGACTTGACTTGATAGTTAATGAGATTTTTCTTGACTTACGTCGTTTTCAATTGGCAATCTGGAATTGTTCTTCGATTCGGAATCCCAATTGAACAATTTTTTTTTATTCCGAAGAATCTGAAGTTTGGTGAGAATGTATTGGTTGAGTATGACATGTGTCACATATATGTGTATTCACGCTAAATTTCATTTTGTTTTTGTGCTGCAAACATGGAGGAAGTGAATTTGGATTGCTGTGATATTATTTTAGCTGAAAATTGTTTTCCATTTTAATTATATTTTTTTATAATTTGTATATCAATTTCAAGAAATCACTTCACTGCTGGTATAATTTATGCAAACAAATGTGTTACAAAAAAAATGTCATTTGTCAAGTGTGACATCTGACATTTAAAATTTATGAATGTGTGAGTGATTCTGCTTCTGATTCTGTTTTTAAAACCAGAAGGGAAATTCTTTGCCTTAACTGGAAGGCAATTTTTTGGCAGCTGACCAAACAGCTACTAGAAATTTGCCTTACTTTCAAGTCTTATATGTCGTCTGAAGCTGCCCAATAGTTGATCTGTCAAACTATTAGTGTCAAAATAAATAATAAACAAGGGTTTCTTGACAAATTTCATAAAAAGTTGTGAAGCAAAATGCTTCAAAATATTTAAAACGATCAAATGTTAAAAATGTTTTATTTACAGATAAAAAAGCAAAGAGAAGAATCAGAATAGGTATCTGGATACCTATTTGTTAGTGTTTTACGTGTAAAAGAACAGCTAATTTAAAAAAGCTGGGATGTCAAAAAGGAATCCAAAGTGGTCTGTTCTTTTTCGAAGAATTGTTGAGCTGTCAAACTACCAATATCGAAGATGGTATGTAATACAAATTGAATTGAAAGAATGTATGTTTTTAAACATATCCTGAATCAAATATTCATTTTTTTTTCAACAAAACGATGAAAAGCAAAGAGAGGAATCAGCGAAAAACATTGATTTATTGTATAATGAAAATCCGTGGTCAAATTTATATGACAAAGTGCTTTACAGTTCATTGTTTTCCCCAAAGCCACAAAAAAATAATTACTTGTTTGTAAACAAATAATTCACTTTGACACCCAGAAGCTGAGTTCCGAACAATAAGTTTATGAAGGATGTGATAACGTCATATTGTAACAAATCGTTACAATCTTAACGTTTAGGAACGATAATAGTTAACGATTCTTAACAATAGTTAGAAAAAAACAAATGATTTAATCCATGGTTGAATTTGAGAGAACCCGATTTCAAATGTGTATGTTTTTTTTTTTGGTAAAAATCTGGTTAATTATGAAAACTATACATTGAAAATTTTGTTTTACAATAATTTTAAACCTCAAAATCTAAATGTTTGTCTTCTTTAGTGAACAACTCAAAGTTGTTTTTATTTTTTAGTTATCCAACTCCAACTTGAAATTGAACACAGCCATTGTATAATGAAAATTTTTCGTCCGATTTACATGTGTAGATGACGAATTGCTTTTGAGTTCAATGTTTTCTGCCGAACCAAACAAAGCAATTGCTTGTTTGTAAAGAAACCATAACCTTGTGGATTGTTAGGACCCATGTGATGAAGTCATATTGTCATTAATACAATAAATTTTAAACTTCAGGAATAACAAAAGTTAATGATTATTGACAATAGTTAACCATGGTAAGAAGGTATCCAGATTACTTTATGCTAGTGTTTCGCACGTAAAAGAACAGCTGATTTAAAACAGCTAAGCTATCAAAATATCAAATAAGAAATCCAAAGATACAGCATTTCTGGTATATGTGGCTACCAAAAAGAACAGCTGATTCCAACTTATGTATGGTTGAATTTAAAGGAAACTAAAAATTGATTTATTATATTTTTCTGAGCAGTTCTGTTATTTTTATTTTTTCAAAACCTATCTCAAATTAGGTAGGTATTTAATTCGTTCAATAAGGTATCTACAATTTTACCTGTCCAGAATAGCGTATCAAATACGAGTTTGAACACAGCCATTGACATTTTAAATCCACAGATTAATGACATGAAAGCAAATGACAAAAATTCCATTACTATCCTTTTATTAAAGTCAAATTTAAAGATGGAAAACCTCATAAAACTACCTAAACTTTAGAGTTTTATTATTTTATCCCAGTTCTACAACTTAAAAAAAAGAATTGTCCACTTCAAATTTTTAAGATTACCTAGAATTTTCTCAAAAGGATTAACAGATCAGGAAACGAAATATAAACATAATTTACTATTCATTTTAACTTAACAATCAAATTAAGTTCAAAATTCTTTTCATCCTTTTTTAATTGTAGGATAGAGAATTCGTGAGAAATCGAATAATACAAATTCTGTTTTCAGATTTCTGCAAGCAAAAGTTAGATCTTTGAATGAGACATTTTGTTTATATTTCTGAGAATACATACAAATCCCTGAGATCTTAGAAACATAAACTGGCCAAATGAGTAAAATGACGGGACGACTTTCCAATACCGCAGCATGAATATAGTTTTTATTTTTTTTTCAGTTAGGCGAGGAAACAGTCTTAAAAAATATTTTCTTTTTCGGATTTACCCTTTTTCCGTTTTTGAGCCACTGTACACGCCTAAAACAAGTTTTTTTTGTTCTATTTAAAAAAAAAAGCACCTGCTTTGAATTCAATGAAATTTTCTTAAAATTTTTGAATAATTTGAAAATACAATCTAAAAAAAAAATTAAATCCCACAAAAGAAATCAAGTATGGCAACACTGAAACAAAAAACAGGGAAGAAATGTCAAAATCAAACATTTTTGCGTGTGTTTTTTGTGAAAAAGTGAATTTTGAAAATTAACTTAAAATATATGTAAATACATTTTTATTTCTTTGCACATATCTACAAAATGAGTTGAAATTTCCCTCCCCTCCCACGTAGTTTAAAAATTTCGGCTACAAAGTTAGTGGAGAATGATTTTGACGTTTCACAATCAGCTGCTGTGTAAAGACACAAGCATTCAAAATGAAATAAATTGTTCAGTATTTAAATACAAATATAAATCTTTCAAATTGTGTCTTAAATTTGATTTTTTTTTTTGAATTTAAAAACACAAAAGATTATTTAAAGTTATCAAATCAAAAATGTTTCCTATTTTATATATTTGCATTTATCAGTAATATGACAGTTCCGGATTGACTAGATTTGTAGTGCAATTTTGCATTTTCAAAGCTAGTTAAATTTTGACTACGTAGTCACTAGATTTATGAATGCACCCAATCCATTGGAAACAATGTCGACTGTCTAAGTATAAAATTGACAGGACCTTTAACTAAATAGAACATAAAATAACAAAATTAAAAGTTTACAAAAACAACCGCGAATTGGTTAAAATGCATATTTTTCTTTTAATATCGTAAATTCCAAAAGAAATATCTTTTGATACACCCTGTATTGTTATTTTCTTGTGCAGGTACAATAAATTATTTTTGTTGAACCTCAAAACCATACTGCCAACTTTGCAATACAAAAACTAAACGTCGTATCGATTTTGACAATTCCTCTTTCACCTTGCTATTCGTTATTTTCATGCACTCACCACCAACATAGTCATCTCTTTTTCTCCATCAGTCTTCAGTCAGTCGTCTCAGTTGTTTTTCTGCGCTGTTATTTGAAGTTTCTTGTTATTTTTCTGTCTGCTGCGTTCGTCGTTGTTTTTTTTATTGTAATTGAGAACAAAGTGAAAAAATTTATCAATCTTGAAATCTCCAGTGAACTTTTATAAATTAATTATAAAAATATACCCATTCAATAGAAAAATAAAACAATAAAAATATGTGAATTTGTTTCGAATTGTGTTTTTAAAATAATTTACAAAAGAACATTTTCAATTGGCCACCATTGAAACATTTAGCATGGATGATACATCACAAAGCTCGGCTACAACGCCGATTGTTAAAGAGAACATTCCGTTGATAAATCGACCCAGAAGTCGATGGTGGAATATATTCAGGTGAATCATCTTTTTTCCAACTCAAAAGTTGAAAGTATTATGTTTAATTATTATGAAATATAATTAACTTTTGATGAATTTATATGAATAAAGTTTGAGACTTTAAATGGTTTGTCCTATGGAGCACCCTCTTTTCGTTTCATTCTTTTGGGATACATTTTCACACAGCTGAGTGCATCAGAATTTTCTTATCGATTTTCTCGAATGCAGAAAAAAACGAAGCAAAAATACACAGGAGGAGGAGGAGTAGCTATGTCATGTTTTGCTCTTTTTGTTTTGTGTAACTAAAAATAATTTTCAAATTAAATTATAGGGAAAAAATTGCACAAAGAAGAAAAAACAAAACAAAAAATAATAATGTGATATGTGACATCAATGTTCAGCGATCATGGAGTGGTTCTTCTCCTCCTCCTGCAAACACCTCCAGCTGGTGGTTGTTTTTTTTTGTTTTGTTAACATCTTCGGTTATAATTTAATGAGTGAATTAAGTCACCCACACACTCCCTCTTGTGTAGCTGGAAAATTGTTATGAAAAATAGGTGCTAGTATTTTTTCCTTCTGTGGAATAGCTCTCTATAACCCTATCTGCTCACATGTACCATGTAGTTTTGGCGTATATAATTTTTATTATGGAACCTCAAACCTTGACATATATTTTTATTTTCTTTGATGATCATTACTTTATATAGCCTTCATATCCTTTTTCCATATTATGTATAAACGTAAACTATTTGTATCTAATCCTAGATGAGTGGTTCACCTTCAATCTGTTGTTTTTCATAAGACGAAAACAATAGAGACATTTATTTTTATACTTTCGGAGCATTAATTAGAACAATTTATTCAGTAAACCTCTTAAAAGCTTTAGCTTTAATTCTTTTCCATGCGCTAAACTTGTTTTTTTTTATCAATGTTATATCAGTTAACGATGAAGAGTAAAAGCACTAGTATGAGGACAGTGTCAATATTTGGACACTTTTCGAGATTAATAACAAATAACAAAATTGCATTCATCTATGGTAAATTTTTGGCATATCAAATGTATATTTTAGAAATTGCGCGTCTGAGGTATAAAAATTGTAGAAGTATTTTTAAGAACTAAGTAGATGAAGAAGTATTTATCAACTTATTTCGATGGAAAGTAATTAGTTAGTATTCGGTTACTAAAACCAACATTGAAGATGATTTTTAGTTTCTGGACAACCTGTCCCGATACTGAAAGTGTGAAAAAAAGACAAATTATCTTTTAAATGTTTTCTAAATGATATTTTGAAATATGTATGTTTTATGACTTAAAATAAAGAGAAATGTGTTTTACTTATTCATTTTTTTTGGACAGATTTTACTAGTTTCGAATACGTATATCCAGAAATAAGGTTTAGTGAAGCTTTTGAATTGCAAATTTTTTGTATTATTGTTTAAAAATTAATAAAAACAAAATAGATCGAAATTTAGAAGGCATAAGCAACAATAATACGGTTTATTCTGCTCAACTTTGCAGGGCCGATTTAAAGGGAAAGATTAATTGGTACAAATGTTACAAAGACCAAGGTCAAACGTTACTTGTGTAGGCCCAAAAAGAACTATGTAAATAAAGGGACATTTGGTTTACAAATGGCCAATCACTGAAAACATAAAAGCAAAAGATTTTGCATATTTAGAACCAAACCAACATTTTTAGATTCAAGTTTCGTCATTTTAACCGGAATATCGTTATACCAAAGATACTGTCTGGGAATATTTACAAAACTGCACAATAATTGTTAAATGCATTATGGTTAGGTTAAAGTGGCTGTTCGTGATGGAGTAGGACATACTTGGGCCAGCTTATTTGACCATTGTGTTACCACGAAGCTTTCTTTTGGGCTTAATGGGTCCTTACGAAAAAGACTGATTATAACATATGATTGAGATAGTTTAAATCTCTATAGAAGAATTCTCCTAGGTAGGTCTTGCGTTTTGAGCTGGAGTAGGTCATGTACAGAGGAGGTGAAGAACTGTTTCCTCCTCTTCATCATCCATACAACTTCTGCAAAAGTCATTTCATTTAAAAACACGCATAGTCGTGTGGTGTGCTTTCCTATTAGATACCGATTAACGAGCTTATATGCGATCTGCTTAGAGATGGCGAGCACCTTGAGCGCTTTAAATCTAGTGTAGGCCAGTTCATCTCTCTTACAATTTCCTGGAATGTCTCTATTGCCCGGCACCCAGCAAAAGTGAATGTTAAACAGTTGTGCCATCTCCTTTAGAGATGATCGGCAGTTATGGACGGTTATAGAGTTTGAAGAGACAGAGTCCAGAGATTTGATAGAGGCCTGACTATTTAAAACAATACGGATATGAAATGTTGATATCCTTTTCCTTAAGCCTGGAAAGAATCGCCTGGAACACGCTACAATGATTCGGAAGTCGGGAAGAGAGATTTAATTTCAGTCGTTCAGAGTACGCGCCTCCACCAACCCCTTCATTTGTTTTGGATCCATCTGTATAAAAGTGGATTGACTAGCCTTCCAGAAATGCCCTATTCTCCCAGAAAGATATGGAAGTATAGAAATCTGGAAGTTTCTGTTGAATTGAAGTTGGGGAATGGGGTAGTCTTTATGCTTTGGAAAGTTATTTTTTTTTTAATATTCCAAAGACACGTACAGTGATGACCATACAATTAAGATACGAAACGAACGGAATTATTTTTTCACAATATTTTTCTTCTGCATCAACTAAAACTTAAATGTTTTTCTTTAACGACTATTTAGAACCGAGAAAGAAAAACACATATGTAGGTATATCAATCCAAGAAGAATTGAATGTTCTTATGTTATCAAATTATTTTCAGTTATTTGTCACATGGCCATAATGCAATTTGACAAACAATTAACCCATTTAATTGATTTCAGTTTATTAGGTTGTTTTCTTCAATGGTTTGGAATGTATTCAAATAATCTGTTTAATTATTTTAACTGAAAAAAAAAAACAAGTTTTACTTAACCCTCAAGCGGTCGCGTGGTCATTTGTAACGGGAGCGGGCGCGCGTAACCAAAAAGACCTATCGGATGAATAAGAGAAATAAAGTACTAATTATTCCATAAATATTTATTTATTTGTACTCAAATACATTATCATTGTCTTTAAAGTCTAATTTGTCAAAAAAGTACTTAAAATTATGAAAAAGGCTACTAGAAATGAGAATTACAATGATGGGTAAAAATAATAATATGAACGAAAATGTACTAAGCGCAGTCGATTCGACTACGCGCGACCGCTTGAAGGTTAAATGGCAAAAATAAAAGCTCAACTCCATGTTATCAAGAAATCCAAAACTTTGTTAAAATATTCCCAATCTTAGATTTTTCTTAAGGAACTTACTTCATATTATTAAATAATAAAACAAGAGCAATACAACTGCATAAAGTCTTGCTGAGGTTAAAAAATCACTAGGTTTAGCAAAGCGTATAATTCGTTCATATTAGACAAAATCTGAGCTTAAATAAAGATAGACTGCCATGTTGGAATTACGGCACAAATCAAAAGGAGGTGATTCACGAATGAGAACCTGAATTTAAGTTTTTTTAAAAGTAAACTAGATAAATCGAAGACATCTTTGCAAGCCTGAAATTTTATGGTTAAAAGTTTTGAAAATAAATTGAAATGTTTGGAATAATTATATCTATGACTTAACGTTAGCTTGAATATTTTACATGATAACGAAGCGAAACAACGCTATCGGATCTTCACAATTTAAATCAAATTGTATTCAAATTTTTGGAGTGGCTTGATCAAAGAATAGCACAGACAATTTATGGGGTATTTAAAAAGGCAGAAAACCCGTGGAATAAGGTCTCTCTCTGGGAATAATCCAACGGGAGTATATTTAAATCACTTATTCTCAATTCGCAGCTGTGGTCGTTGCAGTGATGAAAATCAGTATAGTATATTATTTTGTCTTTTAAACATTTCCTCAAAGTAATTATCGTAAACAGGATATTCACTGCCCAAAAGTAATTGAAACCCCTGCACAGATATCTTATAGGTTAGGTAAAATTGGCTTCTAGCTAAAAAGCCAACAAAATTGGACTAGTATATGGACCCTTCTGATAACGAAGGGACCAATCTAGATATTTTACCTTCTTGTTTAAAAATTTGAATCATTATTATAAAGCATAGTAGAATCATTATAGTAGAAGTCCCATAAGTGTAAATATGCATAGAAAGTTAGAAGCTTATACAAAAAAAAAAAAAACATTTGCAGGAACTCTAAATCAAAATGTACATATATCTTCTTTTAAAGCATATCCTGTAAAGACAATTATAAACTCCTTAATGTTGTACCGTTAAACATTAAGCTTTGGCCAGATATTTTTGTTTATAATTACACATTCAAAGGGTTCTTTTTTAATACAGAGCGTGGAAAGATATTCTAAATTCATCGGTTCTACGACTTAAGAACAAATCTCCTTAAATCTTGTGTAAGTATTTTAAAATAACGGTAAATAAGGCTGAGGCAAGAAACATATCGTCGAATGTGCAGTTTCATTGATGCAAGATATTGGCGAGTGGGTTATATCTAACTTTAAAGATACAAGACAGTATTATGTTTTCGAAGAATTAAGTTCCACACGGTTTCTTATTCCCTATATTACTTTTTTAAATGCTGCTTGAATGGGAATTTAATGAGCTTTTTCAAACCCGAAAGTTTTAGCTCTTAACCCCATTTCAAATGTGGCGATGTTGTCTTGTTTTAATTTTTGTCATCTTTCCTGTTTTTCTTTTGTCCACTTTTACTATTTCGATACTTTACTGAAATTAGTACTTACTCAGCTTAGGCTTTCTTCGCATTTAACAAGAGTCATCTGCGAACTTTCCCTAGTCTATTTGAACAACAAACCGATGCAAATGAACTTTACTACAATGATAGCCGAATAATGGGGTAGACGCCCACTCAGCTTGCGTTTTCTTGTCTGTGGTACTGAAATATAAAAAATAAAAACAAATTTATCACCAACAGAAAGTTTTTAACAAATGTTGTTTGAAGAAAACTTAAAGAATAAGCAAGAAATAAAACATTGAATGCATAAAGAACAACTTAAATGGTTAGACACTGAACTAGTAGTTGTTTAATTTAAATATATTTTCAAAAAACGAAAAAAAAATATAAAAGAAAACGAAAAACGATCTGCACATACAAATTTTTGTCAACAAACAGAGATGTGTATGCCGATTATTATTTGCTTTAAACCCATGTTTTAATTTGTATTAAAATTGTTTAGCTAAATTACAGTACGCATGCGTCAAGTATTTAAAAATGGTTACTAAAATGAATCATATTTAATAGCAGTTGCTATTAAAAATATTTAGCTACCTACTCATTAAGAAGTTAATCGTGTTACGGAGAAAACGATCAAGTGGTTATGAATAAATAAGAAAGTTCAAGGCACATTTAAACAACATTTATTTTAGCTTTAAGTGAAATTTAACAATGAGTAGATAAAATTGTTGACAAAATGGAAATTATTCGACAATTTGCAACATTAAATATGTCACCATTGTTAGTTCAAGATCCCTTTTGCCAAAAAAAAAAACCTTATACTAAATTTATTATTTTTTTGTTTTATTTTCAGCTGTTGGGGTCGTGCGTGGCGAAAATGGTTTTCAGCCCGTGAACTTCGTGCCCGAACAGTGCATTTGGGACGTCCGACAAGCGATAAATTCCCACCAAATGAAATTCGCAATCAAAAATACAATTTCCTAACGTTTCTGCCGTTGGTACTCTTCGAGCAGTTTCGTTTCTTTCTGAATTTGTATTTTCTTCTAATGGCATTGAGTCAGTTTATTCCGGACATACGTATAGGTTATCCCTACACCTATTGGGGGCCTTTATGTTTTGTTTTGATGGTGACAATTTGTCGTGAAGCTGTCGACGATGTGCGTCGACATCAACGAGACCACGAAGTCAATTCACAGAAATACAAACGTTTGGTGGTACTGGGCGAACATGGCTATGAAATGGTGTCATCATCGAAGCTAAAAGTTGGTGATGTTATTATTGTCGAAAAGAACGAACGAGTGCCGGCCGATTTGATTTTATTGCGAACAAGTGACAAGAGCGGGTCGGTTTTTGTACGAACTGATCAACTTGATGGTAAGTTGTATTTTCTGTCGAATTTCAATTGAATTTTGAATTTATGATGTTTTGTGATGATGAATAGGTGAAACTGATTGGAAACTTCGCCTTGCTGTGCCTCTGACACAGAAGCTCAACAAAGACTCAGACCTATTCAGTATTGACGCAAATGTCTTCATAGAAAAGCCTCAGAAGGATATACATTCGTTTATTGGAACATTTGCTATGGTAAGTGATAATATTTTCCTTAGTTGTAGTAAACATGAACCATTGCCTTTTTTTAGAATCATGGGTGCGAAGAAAGTAGTTTAAATGTGGAAAACACTCTGTGGGCGAATACAGTTGTGGCTGCTGGGACAGCAACAGGAATTGTAATATACACGGGCTGTGAAACTCGTAGTGTAATGAACAATTCCAAACCACGTTCAAAAGTCGGACTCCTCGATACAGAAATCAATGGACTTACAAAGGTACATCCTCCTTAGATTTCTTGCATGAAGCAAAATGTATAATTTATATTTATTTTAAGGTTCTCTTTTGTGCTGTTATTGGTCTCTCGTTGGTGATGATGATTTTGAAGGGGTTCAATGGTCCATGGTATCGCTATATGTTCCGTTTTGTTTTGCTGTTCTCCTACATCATTCCCATAAGTTTGAGAGTGAATTTGGATATGGGTAAAGCTTTCTATTCATGGCAAATGCAAAACGATCCAGAAATCCCCGGAACCGTAGCCAGATCGACGACAATTCCAGAGGAGCTTGGTCGTATTTCGTATGTCCTTACTGACAAAACCGGAACACTGACACAAAACGAAATGGTCTTCAAGAAAATCCATTTGGGTATTGTGTCGCATGATAGTGACACGTTTCATCATATTGGAACAATTATACAAAGTCTTTCGTCGTTGATACACAATGGACCGGATGTTACAGTACCAGCGAAGCCGTTAAAGTTTGCCGGCAGTCGAATGAGACGTCCGGAGGGTTGGCGAGAGTGGGAAGCGGTCAAGGCGTTGGCTTTGTGTCACAATGTTACCCCAGTTACTGATGACGATACAGGAAGCATTAGCAGTGTCAACAGCAAGGGCAGTTCCCCGACGAAATCAGTTATCAATATGGAAGACAAGTCATCACCTGAAGAGATTACTTATCAGGCTTCAAGTCCCGATGAGATTGCTCTGGTCAAATGGACGGAGCAGGTTGGACTAACACTTATCGCACGAGATGTAAATTCCATGACCCTGCAACTGAAGGCACCCAAATCAATGGAGAAGAACCCCTCGTATCTGCGCCGAGACGAACACTCCTCGTCGCCTTCGACCAGCAGTGCTAGTACTGCGTCACTTAGCTCGATGACAACAGGCGCTAATAGCAAAGAGGGCTTGTTGCATTTCCAGATTCTGCAGATCTTTCCATTCACCAGCGAGTCCAAGCGCATGGGAATCATTGTGAAGGACAGTAATTCGGGGGAAATCACTTTCTATTTGAAGGGAGCCGATGTGGTTATGGCATCGATTGTTCAATACAACGATTGGTTAAATGAAGAATCCGGCAATATGGCCAGGGAGGGTTTGAGGACTTTGGTTGTAGCTAAGAAGGTCCTTACCGAGGAGCAGTACAATGATTTTGAAACACGATATAATGCTGCTCGTCTGAGTGTATCGGATCGTGTGGCCAAGGTGGCAGCTGTGATTGAGTCGCTCGAGCGAGAGCTTGAACTTATCTGTTTGACAGGTGTTGAAGATCGTCTGCAAGAAGGTGTACGACCAACTTTGGAGCTTCTACGGAATGCCGGTGTTCGTGTTTGGATGTTGACGGGAGATAAACTGGAAACTGCTTGCTGCATTGCAAAGAGTTCCCAGCTAATCGGTCGGAATCAAGGATTACATGTGCTTAAAAGTGTCAAGACCCGCACAGACGCCCACACGGAACTTAATCAGTTCCGTCGCAAACAGGGTTGTGCCCTGGTGGTGTCTGGCGAGAGTTTGGAAGTATGTCTTCAGTACTATCGGCCTGAATTCATGGAACTTGCTACCGCTTGCCCAGCTGTCGTTTGTTGCCGATGCAGCCCCACACAAAAGGCCCAAGTAGTGTCTCTGATTCAGGATCATACAGGAAAGCGCACATGCGCTGTCGGTGACGGGGGTAACGACGTCAGTATGATTCAGCAAGCCGACGCCGGAGTGGGTATCGAAGGTCGTGAAGGACGGCAGGCTTCTCTTGCCGGAGACTTTAGTATACCACAGTTCTCCTTTATCGCTAAATTATTGCTGGTGCATGGCAGAAGATCCTACAAACGATCCGCCGCACTCTCACAGTTTGTCATCCATCGTGGCCTGATCATCACAACCCTACAAGCTGTATTCTCTGCGGTATTCTATCTAAGTTCGGTGGCTCTCTATCAAGGTTTCCTTATGGTTGGCTATTCAACATTGTACACAATGTTTCCAGTGTTCTCATTAGTGTTGGATCAAGATATAACCTCAATAACAGCCACAACGTATCCAGAGCTATATAAAGATCTATCCAAGGGCAGAAGTTTGAGTTATAAAACATTCTTCATATGGATTCTAATAAGTATCTATCAGGGCGGAGTGATTATGTATGGGGCTTTGATTTTGTTCGAAGATGAATTTATCCATATTGTAGCGATTAGTTTTTCGGCACTGATTTTAACAGAGCTGATTATGGTTGCGTTAACAATACGTACATGGCATCGGTAAGTGTAATTTTTGTTGACTTTAAAATATGCTTGAGAATGTTCATAATACTTCCCTTTTTATTTGTTTTTAGATTAATGGTTCTTGCAGAGTTATTCAGCTTGACACTCTATCTGCTATCTCTGGCTGTGCTCCATGAATATTTTGGTAAGAAAAATTTTGTAAACTCTTGTAAAATTGCACACAAAGTTTAAAACGTTCAATCCATGTGATGGAAAATGGCACACATATTTACCAAGTGTTCAAACATTTTACCGGCTGCTTTAGAGAACATGCGAAGCTGATGCGACTGTTAAATAGATTAGAATTAATTATATGTTTCGCACAATTGGTTTAAATTTAGTTTCCTATTGAAACGCCTTACGGACAATTGGTTTAAATTTAGTTTCCTATTGAAACGCCTTACGGAGCTGAAGTTTGTCCATCTTTTTGTTTTTAAATTGCATTCAATGTTATTAGTATGAGCGTGTATAAAAAGGGTGAGTCCGAAAGATTGCACTTGTCTCTTCTTTTTAAGGTCATAAAAACTCTGATTAATTATCAGCTCAAGAAATATCTCGAAGATCGAAGGCTTCTTAATGACCCAAAGTAAGGTTTTCATAGTAATAGGTCGACTGGTAATCTAATGATTGACCAGTGTAACAAATCTTTACATACTTTAAAAGAATGTAAGTTTGATAGGGTTTGGCATCAGGCCCTGTTATCGAGAATGCGTGTTAAAATGCATCCCTCCTTCGCTGGATTAGAAATTAACTTTCTGACCTTTTAATACAACTAGTATTGGATGGGTAAAAGTCTTAAAACCACAAAATAAATGCTGGAGTGCCCCACGGCACTATTTTGTCTCCCACCCTCTTTCCCATTTTTATTAATGATGTCCTGTCTGAAACTACTAATCCAATTATTTATTTCGCTGAAGTAGTACTCTTAGCTTTTCATATTCGTCGTTTTTCAGACTCACTCTTTTTTTAGATGTAGAACTGCGACCTACAGAGCATTGTACAATTAGGAATAAGAAAATGAGTGAAATTTAATGCATCGAAAACCCAATGAACCTCTAGTGAAACCATCACATACACAATGTCGCCAAGATGTTTGGGTTTTTTTGAGACGATGCAAGAAATTTTTCTTTTCTTTTGATCTGGCTACAATCTATAAAACATATATACTACGTCCTAAGCTTGATTATAACTCCCATCTCTGGGCTGGTACTCCAGTAACTTCCTTAAGCCTCTTGATTTAACAAATGGTTTTTGAAATGATTGATGATAATTACATCATAAACTCAATTAAGTCAATCGAATATCGTCGAGATGTTTTTTGCGTAACCCTTTTTTTAACAACCTATGTTCCAGTGAAATAGCCAGTTACATTCCTCTCCTTAAACAGTTCAACCGTAATACTCGCTTTTTTAGAAATGCACATGCCCAGTTTTTCCTTGAGTACAACTTCCGTCGTAGTGTGAAGTACAGATATTCGTTCTTTAGACATTAGGCGAATGTGGAAAGAATTGACACACTTTGTCTTACCTTGTCTTTGCAATGTTCAATAATTCAAAACCAATGTACACCGACATCTCCTGTCCAACCCCTCCCTCTTTTCCTAATGCTCAAGAATAATTAAAAATAGAAAACGGTACCCACGTTTTTCTATTTAACCGCGTGTGGTCAATAAAAAATGGGTAATTTATGGAAGATTCGTATTTCGTTTTGTTGTAATATTAAGTTTAAACACCAAATATTGACGCAATATCTTCTTGGCAACCGATAAAATATGCCTTTGAAATTGGTTTTTGTACAAGAAAAACCTAAACAAAATTTTCTAGTTTCTCTATAGCCCAATAGATCTATAAAACACTCGGTGTCACTTCCATTTTTTGTTTATTCAATGTCAGAATTCAAAAAACACAAAATTCCCAATATATGTACAGTGGCTCACAGCCTATTTGATACAGTGCTAGATTTATAATTTAAGATCCCATAGCTTGCAAACAAGAAGGATTTTCTACAAAAATTCAATTTTATTTCAAGAAAATCAAATATACTTCAACAAAGAACAAGAGTTTATTTAAAAATATTGGTATTTAAGAATGTAACAACTAAAAACTAAAAAAGCAATACATTTCACGCCACAGCTTATTTGATACAAGATCATTTGTTTTAGAAAAAACTTGCAAGTTTTAAGAATCCTTAACATTTTAGTACTTAGTGTGGTACCCTTTTGTGTAATTTTCTGCTATTCTTCAGATCATTTTTGTTAGAAATGTTATGTCTTCGTATATTAATGTCCAACAAAGCCCACAAATTTTCTATCACGTTCATATCTGGTTGCGCCGGGGGTGTGAGGACAATTCCAGATGAGCAATGCCTGCACGATTTCTGACTTATTTATCGGGTCATTATCTTGATAAAATCGGAAATTTTGACGAATATCCAACTTTTCTGCACATTGCATCAAATTATTTTTTAATATGTTTAGCTACATATTTTTGTCCATTGTCTCTTCAATAAATTCCAAATTTCCAACCCATGCTGCAGACATACAAGCCCATACCATCACGGTTCCTCCACCATGTTTCACAGTAGCTTTCAGGTTCTTCGTTTTGAGTTCCGTATTTGGCTTTCGCCAGACGTAGGACATCCCGTCGGACCCAAAAATGTTAAATTTAGATTCGTCTGCGAAAATCGCACTGTCCCAGAAGTCGGAGTTCTTCAAAATATGCTCCTTAGCAAAGGCAATGCGGCTTCTCTGATTTTTCTTACTGATCAGAGGATTTTTTCGAGCGACTCGCCCATTGAAATCATGCTCGCGAAGCACACGAGCATGTCTTTCCTAGTTCTTGTTGTATCTCATTAGCAATTTTGGGGGCTGATAATTTTGGATTGTTTTTGATTGCCGAATAGACTGTCCATTTTTATGGTGGTGAATTACCAATTCGCGAACTTCAATTGTTGTGCGACGACCCATTTTGAAACAATGACTTGCTTTGTTATTTTGGCTTACAAAATTACACTATTACAATATTAATTATGAAAAATTGATCTCGAACTAACCTAGCAACAGAAAATAAAAATAAATAACAACCTATTGTGTGAAGATTTAGAACGTACATAGGTCCACTAAGTTAGCTGTATCAAATAAGCTGTGAGGTATTTTTTTGATCAAAATTGCGTTCTCCTCTTAGTTTGAAAAATATGGACTGTAATTTGGGAATTCTAAAATTACAAATTGCTCTCTGAACATGGGTCTGCAAAACTACATTTAAATTTCGGACATACATACATATATATTTTACCTTAAGAGATATACTGTTTTTATTTTGGAAATAAACACTGATCAAATAAGCTGTGAGCAACTGTGTATACCTAGCTATGATAAAAATCCCGTTACCTTATCTAGCATCTGAAAGTTCTTAGTATCCAAATGTTTTGAAAATTACCATAGTTCTAAAAATTACAGGCATATAAATAAGACAAAATATTAACAATTTATTTTATATTGTTTCAGATTGGGAGTTCATTTGGTCGTACGATTTCCTTTGGAAGGTTTCCATCATCACTCTAATTTCATGCCTACCACTTTATATCATTAAATTCCTGCGAAAGAAATGCTCGCCACCATCTTATCTAAAGCTCTCATAAATATAACAACAAAAAATTAATTAAAACAAAAATTAAAAAGAAAACAAAACTGAATATTCTAAATTAAGCTGACATCTCTACCTTCAATTATTTCCCAAAAAATCAAAAAGAATGAAGAAAATGATGGGTATTTAAGTTGTTCTGTTTTTATTTAAATTTTAATTTTATTTTACTTTTTCGATTCTAATTTATTCCCAATTTTTTACAACAGAAAAAAAAATCGAAAACAAATTCCAATTTCTTTTTTACTGCTAAATTTTTAATTGAGTATCAGCTGTTAATTTATTATATACAAACCACATTTATACTTTATAAACAAAACCCAAACAAAGTTGTTGCGTGATATTTTCGTTTTATGTTGAAACAGTTTATGTATTTTTTTGATTGTTTGTTTTAGTAAAAATAATTAAATTGAATATTATTATGTATTAAAATGTTTTAAATTGTATGTTTTACAAAAGCACATTTAACTAAAACAAACAAAGTAACAAAAAAGAAAACTCATAGAAACTGGGCTTCTTTTTTTTCTCTGTTATTAAATTCGATATAAGAAATAAAATAAAAGTAGAAGACAAAAGAAACGCGTTTCCAATACACGACCTATGTTGTTAGTTATTTATAAAATTTAAAACAAAATAAAAAAAATGTGAAAATGAAACAATTATTATTATAAACAAAATAAGAAGAAAGAAACAAAAACAATTATGAAGATAATTTAGTTTTTAATATATTAAAATAAAAAAATAATACCATTTTCGTATTTGTAAGTTATAAAATAAAAAAGAAACAAAAATTCTATATATTATATAAACAATAATTTAATTTAACTCCGAGGCGTATTTAATAAATGCTCCCAAAATTTAAACATTTAAATAAATTAAAAAATAATAAAAGATCTTTATAAGCTTAAGAAAATAAGCAAAAAACATTCTAATTCAAATTCTTATTGGAGAACAAAAACAAAAAAGAAACTAATATTAAAATATGGGGTGATCATAACACATACACACTTACATGTGAAATAAACTATTTTCAATTAAAAAAATCTCAATTATCGTGTTTTTTTTTTAATTTCATAACGGTTTATCCATTATGCGGTTCAAAAGTATAGGGCTGGAATTCCACATCTGTCAAACTAAGTTAAACCAATTTTTGTTTTCAGTTGAAAGTCTGACATTTGCGAAAATGGATCGCTTAAAAATAACGCATACAAATTGTTAAAACCTACTACCACAGCCACATATGCTTTAAGAGGAGATTATGGTTTACATAATAATCCAACTACGCAAGCAATTGGCAAAATTGTGAAGAAATTTAAAGAGACTGGATTGGTTACAGGTATTGTAAGGTATGTGCATCATCGTTTCGCTCGTACCACTGAAAATATCGCTGCTGTACCTGTTTTAAGTGAAAGTGTTGCCCAAAAATGCTCCATTTACCAAGATGGGAATCTTTCGTACGTTTCACTCTCCAAAACCCGTTTGTTTACATTGTTGTATTTGTAATTTTGACAATTAGTTCATAAATAGATGTGAAAACAAACAAAAAAAAAAGATGCCGTGGGCTAGCGGTACTTTGCAAAGCAAAAACTAAATGACCCGTGTTTTGTTGGCAAATCTATCCATAGTATAGTAGGATTTTACACGAATAACAAAAACAATATCCATAGTATGACTAACACCGATAAAAGTTAGAGTATAATCTCACTACGGATGGGTTTTTGACATTTATACGAACCTCGAATGGATCTTATGTGATTTCGTTCTCAAATGTTGGTACAATTCATATTGCATTTGTATCTCGATGGTTGTGTTCGTTGAGTAGTTGTGCATTTGGAATCATGTGTGTTTTCCATTGGGGAAAAAATCAATCTATTACTGTTGATATTATTTAGTTTTGTTAGTGAAAATGGACTAACTGGGCTTATTTTGCAATAGAAAACAATAGAAATCGATAATTAAGTTTTGCTATTTATCTACCAAAGGTTTATCTCAGTTTAGATTAGATAAATCTTTTTGGTGTTTCCACCGCACAAGAAGATTTAAAAATGATTAAGTTTGACAGCATTTTATGAAATGCAAATGGTGTTTCGATGTTTCTTATAAAGTGCAAGTGAGATAGTTTGATTCGTGTTAAACAATGAAAAACTGAATAGTTCAGCGCCATATAAGAATATGCTACCTACTCCATGTGCAATTTTTTTTTTAATTTGATTAAAACAAAACTATATTTTTTGTACACAAACATGCAATAAACAGACCATAACGCATTATCTGTAAAACCAACTCATCCACACAGGTTTTTTTTCACACATTTCCGATCCCCAACCGGAATCGAGCGAATCAGGCTCATTTCAACTCGATTCAGGTATATAAAGAATTTAGGCGAGCTTCAAGCTCGCTTTAACACCACATGTTAATGTAGTAGTCTACGAACAAACCCCCTTCTTGAAGTTTTTATTTTATGTCAAATTGTTTGGTTAAAACCAAAAACACTCCATTACCAAGACCGGAATCTCAGACTGACATTTCGGTTTGCCTACAAGCTAGAGAGCACTAAATGTAAGAAAGTGTGCGTGAAATGATGCAAAAACCAAACACATTCTAATATTTAGTGTTTCGGCCCATCAAAACGCTTCATTATAGTAATCAGCCCCATCTAAATGCTTCATTTTGAATGTTTCATGGCCTCTTTCAAAAACTAAACAATCCTAACCAACAGAATCTGAAGTGCTGACATGGTCTTAAATTGGAAGATTTGTATAGCTTTTTAATTTCCATCCAAATAAATGTAAATGTATATTAAATAAAATAAAATTGACCAAATACATATTATTTAATGATTTATTAGTTTATTATTATTTATTTTGTTTACTTAAATAATTTGCGAACGCAACATGCGCTGCAACCGGTTAAGTATAGTTATTGCAAATGGACAAAAGTGTAACTCAATACTTTGTAAAACAACAAAACAGACAATTTTTTCAGGTGTAGTTTGTTTAGAGCATTTTTTTGGCGACGTTAGAAGTTCAGGTGGAAACAATAGGCGGATGCCTCCGTATTTTTTGTACAGACAATGCTACGAGAAGCATACTTGTGAAGTTCCATTGCCAACTTTAGCTAGTTCAGATTCCTCAATTAGATTAGTATTTTCATCATTTAAGCAGTTCGATAATTGCAAGACCAAATTTTAGTTTTGTTTGTTGCAGAAATATTCCTGAAAATTTCTTTTTAAGGGACTATGTTAGAGTTGGAATTTTGTTTGTAGTTAGATTTTGGAATAAAAATTTGAGGGAACCATGTTTTAAAAATAAGTTGCTTTGTGTAAAGCATCTTTAAGGAATAGAAAAAGGCAATATGTTTACACACAATACCAACTAAATGAGTGCAATAAATAGATTTAAGTATCTTTTTTTTATTCCAGTATGGGGAAACCGAACACCCAATAGAAAAAAACCGATATACGCGCCAAAATCCATACTTCTTGACTAAATAATGTTATCTTCTATGTTTACGCATAAAATTACGAATTTTTATTAATTATTAATGCTAATTTTTTTTCTAAAAAGTTGATGAAGGTTAGCCGAAGCGGAAATTTCTTTAATGAACATATTTAAAATATTATTGGCTTTCTCAAAAATATTTTTCTACGCTAACCTCTGCTTTATATCTGAAAACTATTGTTTATGTATAATTTCTGCTATGTTCTGCATTTATAAAATGTAATCTACGGTAGTATTTATTATATTACGAAAAACAAAAACATATACGTAAAACTCATTAGTTTTTTTTTATTATTAGCAGCATTTTTACTAAACATACTTTTCAAACAATAATAAGTAAACTTGAACTTTGGTAACTAAACATTTTTAAGGAATGAATGAAAATTATATTTTGCGTTAAACTGTGGAAATTCACTAAAAAAAAACCTTCTGTACGTCAACAATAAACATTTATGACGATTACATGTTCTATTGAATTAGTTGTGCATGAATTCAGAACGATTTTAAGACGTTTTCATTTTGTGATATATGTCAAAATTTACATTTTATTTGCTCTGCATTTATTCAACAGGTTCGCTATAATCGTTCTGATTACTTTTTTAAAATATTTGTGTTCCTTTGATGCATAGTTTTTTTTTTGATAGCAAATACATGTATGCTTCCATCAATCAAGAATGTTATGGATAAGATATTTTTCGATTATAACTCTTTTTTTTTTTTAAATATACAAACTATAAATATACTTGGATTAATTAAATTGATACAGATTTTAATTACTTGCAAACAAAATATTTGGGCCGTTCGTTAACGAAAATTTATTAGAATTCAATACAAAAATTGCACTCGCACCCTTAAATTGATGGTTTTTCGAACGCATCTTTGATACAAAAATCCGGGGACTATTATGAAATTTAAAGAATTTCGTAGTGATTACTGTAAATTAGTGAATTAATTATAATAAACTGATGTTGAACATGCTTTTTTCAAGACCAAAAAGTACATTGGTTTACTATCCACAAAATGCCTGCAAAATTAAAGCTTAAAACTGACTTTTTCATCGAAAAAAGTAAAAAGAAAAACCTGAAAAAAACTTATTAACCCCTCCATTTTGTTTTTGCTTTGCAAAGTGCCGCTAGCCCACGGCATCGTTTTTTTTTTGTTTGTGCTCACATCTATTCATGGACTAATTGTCAAAATTGCAAATACAACAATGTAAACAAACGGGTTTTGGAGAGTGAAACGTACGAAAGATTCCGGTCTTGGTAATAGAGTGTTTTTGGTTAAAACTTTGAAATCGACTTTCACATTACACAGACGTATTTTCTTGATTTTGATAGTCAACTATCAAAAATCAGCTTACACGGTTTCACCCCTGGTCTGAATTTCGCGATTTTTTGTTTTTGGAATGTTTTGATAAATTATTCTGGCAAATATTCAGTTGTATCAACTTTCAAATATAAAAACCAAACTACTGCGGATCGTTTTGTTAGCAATTTCTCACTTTACTATATATGAAATACGAAAAAAACGCACTTATGGGGAGGTTAATAAGTTTTTTTTTCAGATTTTACTTTTTTCGATGAAAAAGTCAGTTTTAAGCTTTAATTTTGCAGTCATTTTGTTGATAGCGAACCAATGTACATTTTTGTCTTGAAAAAAGCATGTTCAACATCAGTTTTTTATAATTAATTCATTAATTTACAGTAATCACTACGAAATTCTTTAAATTTCATAATCAACCTCGAATTATTGTATCAAAGATGCGTTCGAAGAATCATCAAGTTAAGGGTGCGAGCGCAATTTATTGAATTCTACTAAATTTTCGTTAATGAACGGCCCAAATATTTTGTTTGCAAGTAATTAAAATCTGTATCAATTTAATTAATCCAAGTATATTTACAGTTTGTTAGCTTGCATCTATTTTTCAATTCCATTTTGATTAATAAATATTAAATTTAAAAAAAAAAAGAATTATAATCGAAAAATACCTCATCCATAACATTCTTGATTGATGGAAGCATACATGTATTTGCTATAAAAAAAAATTATGCATCAAAGAAACACCAATATTAAAAAAAAAAATCAGAACGAATATAGCGAACTTGTTGAATAAATGCAGAGCAAATAAAATGCAAATTTTGACGTTTATCACAAAATGAAAACGTCAAAAAGTCGTTCTGAATTCATGCACAACTCATTCAATAGATCATGTAATCGACATGAATGTTTATTGTTGACGTACAAAACTTTCTTTTAGTGAATTCCCACAGTTTAACGCAAAATACAATTTTCATTCATTCCTTAAAAATGTTAAGTTACCAAAGTTCAAGTTTACTTATTATTGTTTAAAGGGTATGTTTAGTAAAAGTGCTGCTTATAATGAAAACAAATTAATGAGTTTTACGTACATATATGTTTTTGTTTTTCTTTTCATTTTATAAATGCAGAACAGATATAAAGCAGAGGTTACCGTAGAAAAATATTTTTGAGAAAGCCAATAATATTTTAGGTATGTTCATTAAAGAAATTTCCGCTTCCAGCTAACCTTCGTCAACTTTTTAGAAAAAAAAATTAGCATTAATAGCAGCCAATTATTTCATAGCATATTTAATTGTTCACATTGTAAAATGTCTAGAAATGTACATACATATGCTACAAAATTCGTAATTTTATGCGTAAACATAGAAGATAACATTATTTAGTCAAGAAGTATGGATTTTGGCGCGTTTACCGGTTTTTTTCTATTGGGTGTTCGGTTTCCCCATACTGGAATAAAAAAGTTACTTATATCTATTTATTGCACTCATTTAGTAGTATTGTGTGTAACCATGTTGCCTATTTCTATTCTTTAAAGATGCTTTATAAAGCAACTTATTTTTTAAACATGGTTCCTTCAAATCTCTATTCCAAAATCTAACTACAAACAAAATTCTAACTCTAACATAGTCCTTCAAAAAGAAATTTTCAGGAATATTTATGCAACAAACAAAACTAAAATTTGGTCTTGTAATTATCGAACTGCTTAAATGATGAAAATACTAATCTAATTGAAGAATCTGAACTAGCTAAAGTTGGCAATGGAACTTCACAAGTATGTTTCTCGTAGCATTGTCTGTACAAAAAAAAAAATACGGAGACACCCGCCTATTTATTCCACCTGAAATTCTAACGCCACCAAAAAAAATGCTCTAAACAAACTACAGCTGAAAAAATTGTCTGTTTTGTTGTTTTACAAAGTATTGAGTTACACTTTTGTCCATTTCCAATTTTACTTAACCAGTTGCAGCGCATATTGCGTTCGCAAATAATTTAAGTAAACAAAATACAGTACTAATAAATCATTAAATATGTATTTGGTCAATTTTATTTTATTTAATATACATTTACAACATTTATTTGGATTGAAATTAAAAAGCTATACAAATCTTCCAATTTAAGACCATGTCAGCACTTCAGATTCTGTTGGTTAGGATTGCTTCGTTTTTGAACGAAGGCCATGAAACATTCAAAATGAAGCATTTAGATGGGGCTGAGGACTAAAATGAAACATTTTGATGGGCCTGAAGACTAAATGTGAGAATGTATTTGGGTTTTTGCATCATTTCACGCACACTTTCTCACATTTAGTCCTCAGTAGCTTGTAGAAAAACCGAAATGTCAGTCTGAGATTCCCATCTTGTTAAATAATGGAGTATTTTTGGTGTTGCCGAAGACCCGAATGTGTCGATTGCTCCTCGTTCTCAGGAATTAAGACTGTCTTAAGCATCATTCACATGAGCGCGACCGACGAACGACGAATGAATTATAAAATGTGAGTTTATATACGTTTGAAGACATATTTCCACACAAATTCTTAACAAAACGATAGCAATATAGTTTCTATTTGAATTATGATGCATACTTTTACTTTTCAATATCATATATTAATAAATTTAAGAAAACAAATTTATTCGTCGCGAAAAAAATTATAGTTGATCCGAACTGTCAAACTTTATTCGCGTTCCACATTATCCACACTCGCAACGAATAAAAAAAATCGCGCGTACTTAACCTAAAAAAATCGTTCTTGTTTTGGTTTCGGTGGTGAATGTCAAACTTCATTCGCGACGAATTAAAAACTCTCATGTGAAAGAAATGTCAAAATCGACGAATATTCGTTCATTCGTTGGTCGTTGGTCGTGCTCATGTGAATAATACTTTAAAGCACATTATGGCGTATTTTGAATTTAGATCTACACCTACATCCATATAAAGCCCAGCTCACACAACAACTGAAGCCAGCTGACCATTCACAACGTCGTAGATACGTCGAAAGGGTGCTTGAACATCAGGCGGTGGGCGGCGATTTTTCGAACAAAATTTTCTTGAGCGACGAAGCACATTTTTCACTCGGTGGGTATGTTAATAAACAGTATTGTCGTATTTGGGGTTCTGAGAATCCTCAAGTAATTAGGCCATCCACAAAAAGTCACTGTTGGTGTGATTGAACCTTAAATATAAATTAGTTGGCGCAACAGTCCGTTGAGAACTAGGGCCTAGTGACTTACATACAACTCTCAACCATTCCTGTGTGCGAGTAATGTTGTCAGGGATGGATGAATGGAATGATTGAACCTTTCTTCTTCGAAAACGACCATGAAACGACTGTCACCGTCAATTCGAAACGTTATGGTCATATTTTAACCGACTTTTTTTGCCTGCTATTGAAGAATACGACTTGGAGAGTATGTGGTTTCACCAAGACGGTGCCACATGCCACACAACTCGAGCGAATATGGTTTTATTGCAAGAGACATTTCCTGGCCGCGTAATTTCTCATCGCGTCGTGGGGATATCAACTGGCCACTAAGATCATGCGATTTGACACCGCTGGACTTTCTTGTAGGGCTATGCGAAAGACCATGTTTATGCAGATAAACTTTTAACTCTCGAGCACTTAAAAACCAACATTCTTTAAGTTATGGTGAGATACCGCCTATTATATGTCAAAAAGTGGTCGTTACCACTGCAACAACTCGCGAGGTGGCCATTTAAATGATGTTTCACACATAATGTCAACGTTCAACCTTTAGAATAAAAAAGAAATATCACGAACAAAAAATATTGTATGTGTTTTATTTACGTTACTTTTGAAACCGCAAAATGGATAACCCTGTATAATGAATTTGGCAGATTAACTTAGAAGGAATTGTCCGACTATTAAATTGGGCAGGTTCAGACAATATAAGGGACTTCATTTACAGTCAACTGCATTCTTTGAACGTAAGTTTTGACTTAGGCAATTAGTTAGTTTTTCGAGTGCCACAAAATTGAAACTTAGAACTTTACTTTACTAACCTCTACCTTCAGTGGTTTGCATTTTATTGTAAAGAAATATTACTATCTAATTTCTTTTCCAATTTAACAAGGAAAACACAAAACATTAAATGAAGCTGTACAGAAATAAATAAATCATAGAGTAATAAAGTTCAGCTTTCAGTTGAATGAGAAGACATGATCAACTGTCATTTTGACAGAAGAAGACTTGACTTGATAGTTAGGGAGATTTTTCTTGAATAACTTTCCAGTCAACATTCCAATAAAGTTGCCTTAATTGGAAGCCAATTTTTTGGCAGCTGGCCAATCAGACATACTATAAAACTTGCTTTACTTTCAAGTCACTTATGTCCCTGAACCTGCCCATTGAGTATTTTGTATAAATGCAGCCTGAGTGTTATTCGAGGGTAAGGGGCCAGTTATAGCTATCATTGAAATCGACCCGGAAAAAAATTTGAATCGATATTTGACGGTAGCCGTATTTTATTGGTAAATTATTAGCTAGTGCAGTAATGTAAAGTAAGTGCAGTAATGGAAAGTGTGAACAAAACATATGTTCACTATTATATGCACTCTTATTTTAAATCTCCAAGTTGGTATCTGTGCAATTATACTTATGTCAAAATCAGCTGTCAACCAGTTTTGAAAATACGTACTCAAGGGATGTGTTGAAAAAGTATTGTTGTTTTTATGTAAAGTTGAATAAGAGTTCAAGTTAATGTGTACATGCAGGTCCAGTCAGAATAGAGTTGAGTATGAATTGAAAGATTAAGTGGCTTTCCACATTAAATTTTTAATGATAGGTGCAAGCAGTGAGACAGGTAGATTATATGTGAGTGAAAAAGAGAGACATGGGTAGATTACATCCTAAATGCAAACAATATTCTTGGATTCAACATGAAAGATTTTGTATTGTATGAGTGAAAGATAGATAGATTTCAAGGGTGGGAGATAGGGATGTGCAGATTGATTTTCTCTTCATCGTATGGACACAACGAACATAATAAAACCCAGCATTAAAAATGTAGACAGGCACTAAAAGCCAAAAGAAGGGTGTGAGGGGAGATTTTGTCCTTCCCCGTAAGCCCGTCTTGCCTACAAGCTCCCAGTTGCTGGCAACTCAGTTTTCCTGTGTGAAAGGGGACAAATCAAGGCGAAACATTCAGCGCCACAATTAAACTTTCTCTTCTCAAAATAAACTTACACTGCGATAACTGACACGAAGCGAATCAGGGCGAATCATTCACAATGATAACAAAAATGACAAATAAACAATGCCGCGTCGGCGAATGTGCCACTTTCGCGTTGGTTTGGGAGAGCCTTTAAACCCGAACAATGACAACAGTTTTGTTTTCGCATCAAATGTTTCGCTATGGTTTTGGGCGAGTCCTAACACACATCACACGTCAATAAATTTAGAGATAGCACTGTGATTATTGATGATTTTTGGGTGATGTCAAGTAGTCAACACATTAAATATTTACGTTGACAGTCTAATCGTAGATTAATATTTCAAACCAATTTATGTTTATTCTAGTGAAAACAGAGCACAAGAAAAATACGAACGCATCCTCAAATAATAAAATCCTGTCAACCTTTAAGTAAAAAATATTTCTGCAACGGGATGAAGTGTCATTCTATTCCAAGCATTCCAAAACTTTATCTGAACTATTTATATGCACTATTTTTACTGCCTTATTTATCCGCACTATTTCTTTGTTGTTGTTTAGTTTGTAAGATTTTGCTGCGCTGCGTATAAATTTACCAATAAAAACGCCTGGTGTTTCCCTTTGATTAGAAATGCAAATTATAAACTGATTGATGGGAATCACACAAAGAATTTTTTTGAGGAAAAAAAGTGTAATTGCGCATTTATTTTTCTCTAAAAATTTATTTTTCTATTTTCCGAACTGAACTTCATTTTCCGAAACAGCTGATACTTTTATGTTCAAAATTGAAACGAATCGTTCCACTGATTTGTGTTCCAATTTCACACAATTCCAATGACATATTTCTGTCAGTAAAAATTTTTCGGTGGCTTTCAATCACGAAATTTTTTCAATGACAGGCATTTTAAATGATAGCTTTGTTAAAAAAATTCCAATGTTTGTTTTCAATAATGAAAACCAATGATAGCTATAACTTTCCCTTATTGTCAAAAAATAGGCAAATTGAAATCTCCCAGAAACAGAAAATAATTGTTATTTTTATTCATATAGCATAAAAAGAACAAACAACGACCAATTATCAAAGCTGGAGGACATCATGGAAGCAAATCCAGACATTTCCAAGGGTAACGGGACGTTTGAGTCTTTAAGAAGAACGGGTGCATGGACGTTTCGTCAGATATCTTTGTCCCCTTTAGCACAGGTTGGATTAGGCTCCTACAACATATTCGGAGCGGTTATGCCGGCTCTGGCTTTGAAGATCAAAGACATGTTCTTTTGGTTAAAGGTCGTGCGTCATGGTGACTACCTGGCCACGTAAAAAAAAACTTAGTTACCAAGCACCAACAATCCTCGGATACTTGCGGATTTACTGATGAAAACCCACGCAAACGATTTAAGGGCAATGAACTTCGGATATGCACTAGGAATGTTAGGTCCCTTAAAAGACCACGTTCAGCCGATATAACCGCAATCCAGGAAATGCGATGGGATGAGCAGGGCAAAAGGAGGATATAAAAAGCGATATTTACTATGGTGACAGCTACTGAGAAAACCAACAACGCCTCTTTGAATGCGGTTTTGTCATTGAAGCCAGGCTTATACAACAGGTCATGGGCTATAGGTGCATCAACGAGCGCCTCGTGACCAAAGCCAAATTTGACAACATTAGCTTAATATGCACACACGCCCCAAAAAGAAGACAAGGATGACAACACCAAGGATATGTTCTTCGATCCCTTAGACAAAGCAAATGAGCAGTGCTCTAGCAACGATATTAAAATTGTCTTGGGAGATTTTAATGTAAAGGTAGGAAGGAAAGACATCTTTGGTGAAATAATCGGGAAAAACAGCCTGCACGACAACACTTCCGATAACGGATTCAGGCTCATCGATCTCGTTGCGAGGCAAAACGTCATTTTAGCCAGTACGTGTTTTCCATCCACAAAAGAACTTGGAGTTCTCCAGACCAATTTACCGTCAACTAGATTGATAATATTGCGATCGATGCTAGCCACGCTTCCAGTATCATGGATGTCCGAACTTTCCGAGGAGCTAACATCGACTCGCACCACTACCTCTTTGTAGCCAGGGTAGCACTTGGAGTTTTGAGACCTAAGGCAAAACATGGAGATGCTGGGAGAAAATACAACGCTGCATAGAAGGACGAAGGCTGATCACGAGCATGAGAAGTGTGCAGTCGAAGAGATTCAGAAACAGAAGTGAAGTTAGAAAGTTTTATGAGCAAAGACGAAAGTAGAAACATCATAGTAGAACCGCAGTCATTGCTAAGAAGATTAAAGAACCACTTCAGCAGACTGTGTAAGGGCGACGATGAACCGCATTCCGCTGTCAGGCAGGATGATCCATTTATTTATTTATTTTATTTTATTTAAAGAAAATAACATACATGCTGTAACATTCGGCTTGGTCCGACAATTAAAACTTATTCACACTTCGTAAATAAAAACACAAATACACTTTATTCAAATTACTCACAAAAATTCTTTATTCAACACTTTCAATTATTACTTTTTAAACACAATCTTTACTTTCAATTATTAGTTTTCGAACAGTCTTTACTTTATCGCAATTCACAATCAATAATGAACCGCTTCGCTTCCGAGCGCTTATTTATATACCTCAAATCGGTTCGAGAATCTACTAGGTTGTTCTCGATGCTTAACGAAGCGAGTTCTCCTCGTTATCACTAGATGCTTAACGAAGCTAGTTCTCCTCTTAGCCACTAGATGTTTCTCGATGCTTCACGAGGCGAGTTCTCCTATTAATCGCTAGATGCTTAACGAAGCGACTTCTCCTCTTAATCACTAGATGTTGCCCTTATTCTACTATAACACGATTTAAAAGAGATAAAGAGTGTATACACATTACATTGCCCGTCCCGAACAAATCCATCGTTCTCATCACCACTGTAGCGATGTAGCCGGTTGCGATGTACAACCTTAGGTTTTCCACTGACTCCCTTTTGTATCCGGTACACGACATCGTTTATTTTTGTAATGACTGTATATGGACCTTCCCAGTCCTGTTGAAGTTTTGGTGACAACCCTTTTTGTCGATGGGGATTGTAAAGCCACACCCGATCTCCTGCTTGGAACTCTGTTGTTGTCGCTCGTATATCGTAGCGTGTCTTCATTCGGTCGCTGAACATCTTTATTTTCAACCTGGTATTGTCGTGGATCTGAAGGAGTCTTTCTCTGAGGTCATCAATGTAGTCATTCTCGGCTTGCGGCTCCGACGTGGGACATCCAAATTTTATTTCGCTCGGCAGTCTGATGTTCCTTCGCATCAAATTCTCAGACGGTGTATGGCCAGTTGAGCTAAGTCTTGCACTTCCATACGCCATAAAAAACAGTGGAATGTTTCGATCCCAATCTCGCTGGTTGTCGTCCACAACTTTGCAAAGATGTTCCTTCAGGGTTCGGTTGAATCGTTCGACCATGCCATCAGATTGTGGGTGAAAAGGTGTTGTTCTTGTCTTCTTGATGTCAAGAAGCCCACAAACTTCCTGAAATATGTTTGATTCAAAATTCCTTCCCTGGTCGGAATGCAGTTCTAATGGAACGCCGAATCTGCTCACCCAGTTGAAGACAATTTGGTCTGCGACTGTTTTGGCTTCTTGATTTGGAATGGCGTATGCTTCAGGCCACTTGCTGAAGTAATCCATGACGACCAGAATATAACGATTTTCATTATTTGTTGCAATCCTTTCGAAGGGTGCTCCGACGTTATACTGCTGCATTTGACTGTGGTTCTTTTTGTTCGGGCCTTTGGTGGCAGCACAGGTATCGCATTTTCGTCACCACTTCTCGACATCTTCCCTCGCATGTAGCCAGTAAAATCGTTGGCGAACCTTTACTAGCGTCTTGTTCACTCCTAGATGGCCTCCCGAAACTCCACCATGCATCTCTCGCAGAACGTCCATAACCTTGGATCTCGGTTAGACTAGCTGCATTACATAAGACTTTCCATCTGCTGATTCCCATTTACGTCGAAGAACACCCTCTTGGACATGAAACGAGTCCCACTGTGCCGAATAGGCCTTCAGAGTCGGACTTCTATCGGAGATATCAGCCCATTCTGGTTTTTCCTGGTGTTCCTTCCAAGCGAGGATAGGCTCGATATCTGAGTCTTCTTGTTGCGCCTTCCTTAACTCGTCGTTGCTCCAGTCATAAATGGGATCGGCTCTGGTTCGTTGGATAGTAATCACTTCTTTTTCTTCTTGTCGTCTACAATGCTTACAGTCTTTCTTGCATGGTCTCCGAGACAGTGCATCTGCATTTGAGTGAAGCTTCCCCTTCCGATGTTGAATTTCATAATCGTACGTCTGCAGCCTCTCAATCCATCTCGCCACTTGACCCTCTGGATTCTTGAAATTCAAAAGCCAGTTTAGTGCTCCATGGTCAGTTCGGAGAAGAAACTTCTGTCCATAGAGATACTTATGGAAGTGCTTTGTTGCCAAAATCAGTGCAAGAAGTTCTCTTCTGGTTACACAATAGTTTCTTTCCGACTTCGAGAGTACCTTGCTGTAATAGACAATCACCTTTTCTTCGCCATTATGTACCTGCGACAGTACAGCACCAATCCCGACATTTCTGGCATCAGCATCAATTATGAACGGTTTTCCTGGAGTTGGGTAGGTCAGCACTGGTGCATTACACAAGCGTTGCTTGAGCTCTTGAAAGCTGCGCTCGCACTCACCTGACCATTTAAACTGCTTTCCCTTTTCCGTTAGCTGGTGTAGACTCTTGGCGATTCCAGCAAAGTCCTTCACAAAGCGCCTATAGTAGGTGGCTAGACCCAGAAAGCTTCGGAGTTGGTGTTTGTCCTGTGGTGTTGGCCAATTCTTCACGGTGTCAACCTTATCAGGATCCGTTTTTACTCCTTGGGATGAGATGATATGTCCCAGATATTTCACTTCGGTTTTGAAGAGTGAACACTTTTCTGGGTTAAGCTTGAGGTGGGCTTCTCGAAGTCTTTAAAACACGGCTCTCAGATTTGTACAGTGTTCGTCAAATGTTTTCCCGTATACTATGACGTCATCCAAATAGACGAGGCAAGATTTCCATGTGAGTCCTTGCAGGACGCATTCCATTAGGCGCTCAAAAGTCGCTGGAACATTGCAAAGTCCAAAAGGCATCACTTTGAACTGCCACAATCCGTTTCCTGTTGAGAATGCTGTCTTTTATTTGTCTTCAGGATGGATTTCGACTTGCCAGTATGCCACTTTTCAAGTCCAACCATTGTGCTTCTTCCATTACGTCCAGAGTATCACTGATCCTAGGCAGAGGGTAGCTATCCTTCTTGGTCACATCATTAAACCTTCGATAGTCCACGCAAAAGCGGGTTGATCCGTCTTTCTTCTTTACCAGGACCACTGGAGACGCCCAAGGGCTTTTAGAGTTTTCGATGAGACCTTCTTCCTTCATGGTGGTTATCAGTTCTTCAACCTCACCTTGTTTGGCTAGTGGAAGGCGTCTTGCAGGTTGACGAATCGGCCTTGCATCCCCGGTATTGATTCGATGTTGCACCAGTTGCGTTCTGCCATATTTCCCTTGCGATGACGAAAAGATGTCTGCAAATTCTTCGAGGAGACCTTCTGCAGTTCTTCGTTGTTGGTGGCCAAGATTAGATGACTTGAGAATGTTCGTCTTTATGGAGTTCAGCTCTTCGGACTTCAAGGATTGCCTTGACTCTTCTTCGTTGATCCTTGTTATAGCCGATACAGATTCGCATTGTCCGACAATCTCACCTTTTCTAAGCTTATCTTCATACAGCTTGATGTTCAGTATTCATACCGGAACCATGTTCTTTAAAGGCCTCAGAAGAGTCTTCCCAATGGTGACGTTTTGGGAGGACTTTACAGATGCTGGTTCGACCATGAGGTATCGATGGCTGCCAGGCTTACCCTTCAATTTCGTCCACACGAATACTTCTGAAGAAGCAGGCAAAGTGAGATGTTCTTTGATGACGGTTTTCACAGATGACGAGGTCAGGCTCTTGTTGTCACGTTTCGTTTGAGAAACCTGGATGTCGTTTCTGGGGCCATCGATACCAGAAACCAGCTTCTGCCCCTCGAAGTTGGTTCTTATTCGTTTCCCGGGGAAACAACTTCAGAAGAAACATTGTTGGTGTTACTTTGACCATTTGTATAACTTCTGTTTCCACAGTGTTGGCATGCGGTTCCTCTTCGCGGTAATCTGCACTGTCGCTGTAGATGCCCAGTCTTATTGCAGTTCCAGCATCGTGCTGGTCCGTCTCGCTGACTCCTTTTCACAGTAGCCTTCTGACAAGAGCATTCTTGGACTTCTAATTCTCTTACACGATGCTCGTTTTGGGAAGCTTGTTCTGCAGTTTCCTTCGTCAGAGCGAAAGCCAATGCTTCTGGTAGTGTTCGCTTTCCAGCAGTGCGGATAGCCCTTTGGAGATTTATATCGCCCACAGCTCTCACAAAGGCTTCAACAGCAAGTTGCTTTATTATCTCGTTACCAGCTGTTGGATATGCCAGGTGAACCAATCGCTCGATATCTGCCTGAAGCTGCTGCAAAGTTTCACCTCTTTTCTGTGTCCTATTGTTAAGCTGAACTCGGAAGACTTCTGTCATGTGGCTATCCCCAAACCGCTGTTCGATTGCGTTTACCAGAACTGTGAAGTCACCACTCTTCTCTGCTGGGATGGTTTGTAGCAGTTCAGCAGCAGATCCTCTTAAAGCTAGCGTAAGAGCAATGTATTTTTCGTGATCTTCCCAGTCGTTTGTTAACGCTGCTGCTTCAAACTGTTTCTTGTAGATTGACCACGGAATCTGCCCATCAAAGCTTGGACGATTCACTTCTCTCTTCCTTGAGCACTCACCAGAAGGTTCTCGAGCTTTCATCTTTCGCACATTTTCTAATTCATTTGTAATGGTTTCGATTTTTTCGTCCATTTTCTCGAAACGTGCATTCTGTTTTTCGACGCGCTTGTCGAGAGTATTGATTTTTCCTTCGAAGACCGCAAACCTGCCTTCTAAAAGGTTTCTCTGTTCGTCGAACCGCTCTAGAATATTCTGCTATTCTTGCTTTTGGTCGCTTCTTTGGGCTTCTAGTTGTTTCAATACATCATTCCTTTGAGTTTCTAGTTGTTTCAGAACATCATTCCTTTGAGTTTCTAGTTGTTTGAGAACATTCTGCTGTTCTTGCTTTTAGTCGCTTCTTTGGGCTTCTAGTTGTTTCAGGACATTCTTTTCATTTTCTTCAAATTTGGCTAAAAGAACTGACACCATGTTAGATAAGGCAACATTTGCATTTAGATGATGTGTTGCTTGTCTCCATGTTTGCTATATTATGTATTTTTTTATGTTTATTTTTTAAAATAAAAACGATTGTAGTTATCTTAAAAAATTAACAATTTATTGAAAATTTATGTTACACACAATTTTTTTTTTTTTTTTATATATAAATCAAACTAGCGACGCGTTTCAGAACTCATGTTCTATCATCGGGCTACTACTGTTTACTAAACTTTTGTTGTCTTTCTATTGTCCATCTTTCTGCTGTGTTGTTGTTGTCAGATTGCTATTGTTTTGAGTGTGGGAGCTTTTTGGAAAGCTTTCTTTTCTTATTTCTTTTTGTTGTTTGCATTTACCTCTTCCACTTTTGCTTCTAATTAGAAAGCAAACGTATCTGGGTCTTCATTTTGCTGCTCCAGTTATTCCTGCAACCGTTTAACGAGTTCGGTTTTTACGCCTGTCCCACTTAAAGCACGTTTGCTTAGTTCGGCCTTTAGCTCAAAGACAGTTAAGTCTTTCAAAACTTTACTCATTTTTTTTTTATTTTTAACTTCACACAAAATACATAGTTCAATCACTGCTCACTGTTTTTATTCTCAATAAGAATTAATCCCTTATTCTGACACCAATGTAATATTCGGCTTGGTCCGACAATTAAAACTTATTCACACTTCGTAAATAAAAACACAAATTCACTTTATTCAAATTACTCACAAAAATTCTTTATTCAACACTTTCAATTATTACTTTTTAAACACAATCTTTACTTTCAATTATTAGTTTTCGAACAGTCTTTACTTTATCGCAATTCACAATCAATAATGAACCGCTTCGCTTCCGAGCGCCTATTTATATACCTCAAATCGGTTCGAGAATCTACTAGGTTGTTCTCGATGCTTAACGAAGCGAGTTCTCCTCTTTATCACTAGATGCTTAACGAAGCTAGTTCTCCTCTTAGCCACTAGATGTTTCTCGATGCTTCACGAGGCGAGTTCTCCATTAATCGCTAGATGCTTAACGAATCGACTTCTCCCCTTAATCACTAGATGTTGCCCTTATTCTACTATAACACGATTTAAAAAAGATAAAGAGTGTATACGCATTACAATACATATAAAGTAAATTTATAAGTTACTTTTCAGAAAGACACAAGGTAACGTGACCATAGATGTCGTTTAGATATAAACGTTTTGGAGTACAATTGTGTATGTTTAATTATTTTTATGTACATATACCGAAAAAGTAAAATTGAATTAGGAAGACGAGAAAAGAAATATTTGATATATGTAGTAGAACAAATTCATATTAATTTGAATTTATTGTTTTGTAGTGTGACTTCATTCATGTGCATTCAAGAGGACACAAGCGTCCACAGCTTTTTTTCAAAACCCACCTCTGTCTATCAACTCCTACTCTCACCTCCCCGCGGTGAACATCGGGTGACTTGTACCTTAACTGGAGATTGGGTTCTAACCCCAGTGGAAAGTTGTTGGGGGCAGCAAACGAGAGAGGGGGAGAGGTGTTTCCACTAAGGCACCTCTCCTTATCCAGACGGCAGCAGACGAATTCTCGAGATGGAATCAAAGGTGGCGTCTACAGTTCCAGTAAGGTTGAACTACTTAGTGAACACCTTATAAGGCTTCTACGACATATTCGGAGCTCAGGCCTATAAGCAGCGGCTCCCCGTCCTTGGAGTCATACCAAGGATCTGGCTCTCCAGGTTGGGGGTTGTGGGTTGTGCCGACGGCGCAACGACGGCGTGACTTCCTGACCACGTTAAAAATACCTTAGTTGCGAAGCACCAATAAGCCTCGGATATGGACGGAATTACTGTTGACAACCCACGCAAATAAAATAGGGACAACGAACTTCGGATCTGTACGTGGAATGTTAGGTTCCTTAACAGACCACGTGCAGCCGAATATTTAGCGGAAGCCCTAAACTGCTACAAGGCAGATATTACCGCCATCCAAGAAGTGCGGTGGGATGGACCGGGCAAATGCAAACTAAAAGACTGCGATGCATACTACGGCGAATGCTACCCAGAACAAAGACAGCGTCTATTTGGGTGTGGATTTGTTGTTGGGACTAGACTCAGGCAAAAAGTCTTGAGTTTCAACAGTGTGAGCGAGCGCATCACGACAATCCGCATCAACGCTAAATTCGCCAACATAAGCCTAATATGCGCGCATGCCCCAATAGAGGAGAAGGATGAAGACACCAAAGACACATACTTCGGGCTCCTGGACAAGACATACGAGCAGTGCCCTGGCTATGACATTCAAATTGTCTTAGGAGATCTTAACGCCAAGCTAGGAAGAGAAGACATCTTTGGTGGCACAATCGGGAGATACAGCCTGCATGACACCACCTCCGACAACGGATTCAGGCTGATCGATTTTGCTGCGGGCGAGACGTTCTGGTAGCTAGTACGCAGTTTACATATCTTAATATCCACAAGGGGACATAGAAATCTCCTGTGCAATCAACTGTCAACCAGATTGACCACATTGCGATCGACGCACGACACTTCTCCAGTATACAGGATGTCCGAACATTCCGAGGGGCCAAAATTGACTCGGACCACTACCTCGTTATAACCAAGGTACGGCTACGGATATCCCGATCCAAGCCAAAACAAGAAAATACTGTGAGAAGTTTCGACGTTGGACGGCTACAATCGCAAGCGACTGCCATGTCCTTTTCCGATCGAGCCTCTAATAACCTCTTAAGAAGTTCTATGCTGCCTGCATTAAGCATTGAAAAACAGTGGCAACATTGTCTTGCAGCCATCAGAGATACCGCCTCTGAAGTGCTAGGTTTCACACGGCCACCATAGCGAAACCCCTGGTTTGACGACAAATGCCAGCAAGCGCACGCAGCGAAACAACAGGCATACAAAACGACGCTGCACAGAAGGACCAGAGCTGCTCGCGAGCTCTACGAGCAGAAGAGGAGAGAGGAACACCGGCTTCTCAGATGGAAAAAAAGAGAGCATGAGAAGGAGCTGACGGCATCGCTGCCGAATTATTCAAAGCAGCAGGCGATGACTTGGTAGGAAGCATGCACCAACTCATCTGCAAAATATGGTCGGAAGAAAGCATGCCCGATTAGTGGAATCTCAGCATAGTTTGCCCAATACATAGAAAAAGGAGAACCTCTAAATTGCGCCAACGACAGAGGCATCAGTCTCCTTAACATTACATATAAGATTATCTCTGCCGTATTATGTGAACGTCTGAAGCCGTTCGTCAACAACCTGATAGGTCCGTATTAGTGTAGCTTCAGACCAGGAAAATCCACTATCGACCAAATATTCACACTACGCAGATCTTGGAAAAAAACCAGGAACTTCAAATCGAAACCCACCATCTCTTTATCGATTTTAAAGCCGCGTATGACAGCATTTATAGGGAAGAGATCTACAGAGCAATGTCTAGTTTTGGCATCCATGTCAAACTTATCCGTTTGTGCAGAATGCGGAAAAGATCTCACCGATGCATTTGATGTCAAAAAAGGTTTTAGTCAAAGCGATGCACTGTCATGCGACTTCTTCAATATCGTTCTGGAAAGAATTGTGCAAAACTCAACCGTCAACACTAGAGGCACAATCTTCCAAAGGTCCATCCAATAACTTGAATACGCAGATGATATTGACATAATTGGAAGATCAAAGCGATATGTTAGTGGAGCGTTTTTGAGCATTGCGCAGTAGAGGAAGACCGCGACTCAGGTGGCGCACGCAGGTGGGTGAAGAACTCAACCAACTTGGCGTGCGAAACTGGAGACAGCTAGCTAGGGACCGAGCTGCATGTTGGTTAAGGCCCAGGTCCGCTCGGGCTGTAACGCCACCTTTAGTAAGTAAGTAAGTAAGTGTGACTTCTTTGATGCGCTGGAAATCAGATGGATTAAGTACTTCAACTATTCGGCTTTGCATATCTTGAATAGAGTCGGTGTTGGTGGTGAGACGGGAAATCGGGCAAATGGCTAATATGTGCCAAATAGAGAGAGGCTCCCTACAATTGGTACATTCATCAGGCGGGTCGTGGGAGAAATAGTGCCGATTGGAGAAAAGTGTTTTTCCCGCCCTTGTCCGAAATATGGTAATCCACTCTGGAAAACTTTTTGTTATAAGGAATGAGGATGTGTGATGGATGGAGTTGTCGCAGAAAATTCTGTTCCCTTAGCCATTTTCTTCGAGTGCCAAAACTAGACATGGCTCTATACATCTCGTCCCTGTAGATACTGTCATATGTGGCCTTGAAATCGATGAAAAGATGGTGGATGTCGATTTGGTGTTCTTGAGTTTTTTCCAGGATCTGCCGTAATGTGAATATTTGATCGACTGTGGACTTTCCTGGTCTAAAACCACACTGATAAGGACCTATCAGGTTGTTGACGATGGGCTTTAGACGTTCACATATTACGGCAGAGTAGATTTTGTGAGCGATGTTAAGTAGACTGATTCCTCTATAATTGGTGCAGTTTAGAGGGTCTCCTTTTTCAGGATCGGGCAAACAATACTGAGGTTCCATTCATCGGGATGCTTTCTTCCGACCATATCTTACAGATAAGTTGGTGCATGCTCCTAACCAACTTATCTCCAGCTGCTTTAAAGAGCTCGGCATTCAAGCCATCCGCTCCAGCGGCTTTATTAGACTCCAGCTTAGATATAGCAATCTTTACTTCGTCTAAGTCGGGAGGAAGGGATTGTTGGCTTTCGTCGTCTATGTTGAATGGATAATCCTGTCTGACAGCGGAATTCGGTTCGTCGTCGCCGCTATACAGTCTGCAGAAGTGGTCCTCCATATCCTTAGCATTGACTGCGGTTCCACTATGATGTTTCCACTTTCGTCTTTTTTGCAACCTTCGGTTCAAGGTTTATGTACTTGTGAATTTCGTTTCACCTGTTCATAAGACTTTCGAACTTTATTCCTGCTTTTAAACCTCTCAACATCTTCGACCGCACGCTTCTCATGCTCTCTCTTTTTCCTTCTGAGAAAGTGGTGTTCCTCTCGCCTCTTCTGCTCATAGAGCTCATGAGCAGCTCTCGTCCTTTTATGCAGCGCCGCTTTGCGTGCCTGTTGTTTGGCTGCATTTGCCTGCCGACATTCCTCATCAAACCAAGGGTTCCTTGTTGGTGGTTGCTTGAAACCCAGCACGTCAGAGGCGACTTCTCCGAGTGCATCTTGGCAATGTTGCCACTGGTTTTCTATACATTGTGTTGGCGGCACAGAACTTCAAAAGAGGTTACTTGTAACTCGGTCGGAGAAGGATTTGGCGATCTCTTGCGATTGTAGCCGTTCGACGTTGTACCTTCACCCAGCATCTCCTTGTTTTACCTTGGGCCTGGAAACCCGAAGTGCTACCTTGGCTACAACAAGGTAGTGGTCCGAGTCGATGTTAGCTCCTCGGAAAGTTCGGACATCCATGATGCTGGAAGCGTGTCTGGCGTCGATCGCAATATGGTCAATCTGGTTGACGGTAGATTGATCTGGAGATCTCCAAGTTCCTTTGTGGATGTTGAGGCGTGGAAAACGCGTACTGGCTACCATGACGTTTCGCCCCGCAGCAAAATCTATGAGCCTGAATCCGTTGTCGAAAGTGTTGTCGTGCAGGCTGTTTTTCCCGATTATTCCACCAAAGATGTCTTCCCTTCCTAGCTTGGCATTAAAATCGCCCAGGACAATTCTAATATCGTAGCTAGGACACTGCTCATATGTTTTGTCTAAGAGCTCGAAGAACATATCTTTGGTGTTGTCATCCTTCTCATCTGTGGGGGCGTGCGCGCATATCAGGCTAATGTTGCCGAATTAAGCCTTAATGCGGATGGTCATGAGGCGCTCGTTGATGCACATATAGCTCAAGACTTCTTGCCTAGGTTAGGTTAGGTTAGGTTGAACGGGCTGACGGTTGATGTTGTTACCATCACACTTAGATCAGTGTAGATCCATTGTGGTACCCCGAAGTGTTGAAACTTCCTGAAAAGATATAAAAACCTATGAATCACGTGGTTCGTTAAACCATTTAGAGGTCTTGACAAAGTTTAGTAAACTTTTGCCTGGCAGTTCTGATAGTTCCTCCAGTTCATGACTTCTTGCCTAAGTCTGGCTCCAATGACAAAGCCGCATCCAAATAAGCGCTGTTGGTTTTCTCGGTAGCGGTCACCATAGTAAATATCGCAGTTTTTCATCCTCTTTTTGCCCGGCCCATCCCATCGTATTTCCTGGGTGGCGGTGATGTCTGCTTTATAGAAGTCTTAGGGCCTCCGCTAATTCTTCGGCTGCACGTGGTCTGTTAAGGGACCTAACATTCCACGTGCATATCGGAAGTTCGTTTGCTTAGGTTGTCAACAGTAAATCCGTCCGAATCCGAGGCTTGTTGGTGCTTCGCAACTATAAGATTTTTAAGTGGTCAGGAAGTCACCCCGACGGCACAACCCCCAACCTGGAGGGCCAGATACTTAGTATAACTCCAAGGACGGGGAGCCGGATAAACCGCTCCTTATAGGCCTGGACTCCGAATAAGTCGTAGAAGCCCTATAAGGTGTTCACTAAGTAGTTCAGCCTTACTGGAACTGTAGACGCCACCGTTGATTCCATCTCGGGAATTCCTCCGCTGCCATCTGGATAAGGAGAGGTGCCTTAGTGGAAGCACCTCTCCCCCCCTCTCTCGTTTGCTGCCCCCAACAACTTTCCACTGGGGTTGGAACCCAATCTCCAGTTGAGGTACTAGGCACCCGATGTTCACCACGGGGAGGTGAGAGTAGGAGTTGATAGACAGAGGTTGGTTTTGAGAAAAACCTGTGGACGCTTGTGTCCTCTTGAATGCACATGTCTACCATTTGGAAATGAATACTTTTCGATTTGAGGGATGTTTGGGAGTTCTTTTACGTAAGGGTAATGAATTCCATTTTTCGCTGCCATATCTGCAACCTCATTTCCTTTAATGCCTGCATGTCCTGGTATCCATGCTAAGATTATGTTTTTATTATTATGAAGGATGCTTCGGATATTGTTTAGGGCAGGACAATTATTCATTGCACTTTTTAGTCCATTGAGGACCCTCAAGCTATCAGTAAGGATCAGTGAGTGAGAGCTTTGAGTGTTGCGGTTACTTCTGCAATGTAACTACCGCCTAAGTCAGTTATAAACCCTTGGCAAGTGATGATTTCCTCATTGTTTGGGTTTATTTCTACGACGTCCGGATGATCCGTCATTGTAAAGCCTTCTTATAGGCTTGATAGTTTCCACTAGTTCTCTGTGAATCATTTGGAAATTGTAATGACAGACTGGAAGTGTTCTCTTTTTTGCAGTTAGAGAGGCTGGTATCGATGTTCAGTAGGTGTCTTTTCCAAGGTGGAGGATAAAAGGTGTTTCGGTGTACTGGAGTATCTATGGGAATACATCCGTAAGCCTTCATCATGCATAGTATTTTGCTGAGAGATGATATACAATTTTTCTTCTTTTGTTTTTTTTTCTGGATAGAGCTTCTTGGGAAGGTTTGTGAAGAGGATGAAAACCGTCTGTAAGAGCTTTACTAATCATGTTGACTGCTCTTTTTTGTCCAAGTCGGTGTACCGAATTAAAGCCTGCTTCTATTCTAAGGGCTTACTGTTTACCAACTTTCATTAATTTGTTTTAGGTTTTTATTTTATGTAAACAAAACCGTCAATTCGATTTTTCTCAAAATTTTAATAGATGTTTGGAGATAAAATCATTTTTTGTTCGTAATTTTAGAGGTGTCTAATTTTGTTTCAGTTTTTTTTTTATTTATAAAAAAACCGTTGATTGGAATATTTTCCAAAAATATTTTTGTTTGGTATCACGTTACAATATATAATACAAAATTTAATTCAAGTCTCTAGCATTATTGGTTCGTGAGATATTTCGGGTTAACCAAAATGTTCACCTTTTTTTTAAATTTCTATGGTAAAAAAACCACTCACGCAATTTTTTTGCATTATTATCTGTATAACAAAATTTATTTGAAGTCGATATCTCTACTATTTCTTGAGCTACGGACGATGAAAAAAACGTCCAACTAATCGCGCAGCGACCGACGTGTCGTTTAGTAAATGGCCACCCATCGCTCAGATTGGTCGCTCAGCGACTGAACGACGAGTCGCGTTGGAAAAAATGCCATCGTAGGTCTGTAATAAGATCAAGAATCCGTAGATTTGGTGTACATCCCATAAATCGTGAAAGGGAATATTATGGTGAATTTCATCATTTATATCTAAATCTTCGCAGATTTCCAGATCGATTTTGGCAAAATTGTCGTATGTCAGTACCATCTTTTGATTTTCTGTTGGAAAAAGTTCGACCAAAATTAACAAAACAAAAAAAAGCAATGAGCTTGGGCAATATTTTTGGGAATTCGGGCATTGAATAAAAAACACTATTTGTAATTAAAAATTAAATAAATAAAAACTTACCAGAACAATTACAAATTTGTCTAACTTTTTCCCACTCTTTATCGGTGACATTTTTATTTTTGTAATCTTTGTGGGTGTCCTGCCATAGCACTGGGCGGCTTTGGACAGCTGTAATTAAACTTTCAGTGTTTATTGTACGCATCTTTTTTCTACATACGTAGCTCAGCGATCGACTGAAAAATTTAAACAAATTTGATTGCAGAGCGACGTCGCTCTGTCGCTTAAAGAATCGCTCAGTCGCTTAGGATTTATGTGGCCACCTCCTTTCTCATGCCAAAAAAAAAAACAGTTAAAGGAAAAAATCCTATGAGATCCGTTTGGCAACATGAGAAAGCCAATTGGGACGGCACTCGGAAGCGAAGCGAAGCGGTTCATTATTGATTGTGAACTGGGATTAAGTAAAGACTGTGTTTGAAGAGTAATAATTGAAAGTGTTGAATAAATAAGTTTGTGAGTAATTTGAATAAAGTGAATTTGTGTTTTATTTACAAAGTGTGACTAAGTGTCAGAAGTGGGATTAAAATGTATTGAGAATAAAAACAGTGAGCAGTGATTTAACTATTTTGTGTGAAGTAGTGAAGTTAAAAATAAAAAAATGAGTAAAGTTTTGGAAGACTTAACTGTCCCTGAGCTAAAGGGCGAACTAAGCAAACGTGGCTTAAGTGGGACAGGACTAAAAAACGAACTCGTTAAACGGCTGCAGAAATATCTGGAGCAGCAAAATGAAGACCCACATACGTTTGCTTTCGAATTAGAAGCAAAAGTGGAAGAGGTAAATGCAAATGCTGACTTATCTAACATAGTGTCAGTTCTTTTAGCCAAATTTGAAGAGAATAAAAAGAATGTCCTGAAACAACTAGAAGTTTAAAGAAGCGACCAAAAGCAGAAACAGCAGAATATTCTAAAGCGGTTAGACGAACAGAGAAACCTTTTAGAAGTCAGGTTTGCGGTCTTCGAAGGAAAAATCAATACTCTCGACAAGCGCGTCGAAAAACAAAATGCACGTTCGAGAAAATGGACGAACAAATCAAAACCATTACAAATGAACTAGAAAAAGTGCGAAAGATGAAAGCTCGAGAACCTTCTGGTGAGTGCTCAAGGAAGAGAGAAGTGAATTCTCCAAGCTTTGATGGGCAGATTCCGTGGTCAATCTACAAGAAACAGTTTGAAGCGACAGCGTTAACAAACGGATGGGACGATCACGAAAAATACTTTGGTCTTACGCTTGCTTTAAAAGGATCTGCTGCTGAACTGCTGCAAACAATCCCAACAGAGAAAAGTGGTAACTTCACAGTTCTGGTAAACGCAATCGAACAGCGGTTTGGGGATAGCCACATGACAGAAGTCTTCCGAGTTCAGCTTAACAATAGGACACAGAAAAGAGTTGAAACAAAGCAGCAGCTTCAGGCAGATATCGAGCGATTGGTTCACCTGGCATATCCAACAGCTGGTAACGAGATAGTAAATCAATTTGCTGTTGAAGCCTTTGTGAGAGCTGTGGGCGATATAAATCTTCAAAGGACTATCCGCACTGCCGGAAAGCGAACACTACCAGAAACATTGGCTTTCGCTCTGACGATGGAAGCTGCAGAACAAGCTTCCCGAAGCGTGCATCGAGTAAGAGAACTAGACGTCCAAGAATGCTCTTGTCAGTAGGCTACGGTGGAAAGAAGTCAGCGAAACGGACCAGCACGATGCTGGAACTTCAATAAGACTGGGCATCTACAGCGACAGTGCAGATTACCGCGAAGAGGAACCGCATGCCAATACTGTGGAAACAGAAGTAATTCAACTGGTCAAAGTAACACCAACAACGTTGCTTCTGAAGTTGTTTCCCATCCGGGAAACGAATAAGAACCAACTTCGAGGGGCAGAAGCTGGTTTCTGGCATCGATGGCCCCAGAAACGACATCCAGGTTTCTCAAACGAAACGTGACAACAAGAGCCTGACCTTGGAAGCAAGTATAAACGGCAACAAATGTGTGGCTACCATTGACACCGGTGCCACGGCGACGTCCATCGTTAAGAAGACATGGCTCCACAAAACCAACAGCTATCGTCTAAGGATTGCAACTGGAGAGGACGCAAAAGTTTATGGTGAGATACGTCTTAAGATCCGGGTGGCAGAGTTGCAATTCTCTCACCTGTTCCTTGTAGCAGATACAGTGCATTGTCGGCGTCGATTTCATGAAAGATCACTGAGTGATATTGGACATCGGGAATCAAGTCCTGAAATATCGAAACATCGAGATTCCGATGATCTATGGCACTAACTCGTATGAGACCTCGTCATCTGTGAAAACCGTCGTCAAAGAACATCTCACTTTGCCTGCTTCTTCAGAAGTATTCGTGTGGACGAAATTGAAGGGTAAGCCTGGCAGCCATCGATACCTCATGGTCGAACCAGCATCTGTAAAGTCCTCCCAAAACGTCACCATTGGGAAGACTCTTGTGAGACCTGTAAAGAACATGGTTCCCGTACGAATACTGAACATCAAGCCGTATGAAGTTAAGTTTAGAAAAGGTGAGATTGTTGGACAATGTGAATCTGTATCAGCGATAACAAGGATCAACGAAGAAGAGTCAATCCTTCAATCCTTGAAGTCCGAAGAGCTGAACACCATAAAGACGAACATTCTCAAGTCATCTTATCTTGGCCACCAACAACAAAGAACTGCAGAAGGTCTCCTCGAAGAATTTGCAGACATCTTTTCGTCTTCGCAAAGCAAATATGGCAGAACGCAACTGGTGCAACATCGAATCAATACCGGGGATGCAAGACCGTTTCGTCAACCTGCAAGACGCCTTCCACTAGCCAAACAAGGTGAGGTTGAAGAACTGATAACCACCATGAAGGAAGAAGGTCTCATCGAAAACTCTAAAAGCCCTTGGGCAAATCCAGTGGTCCTGGTAAAGAAGAAAGACGGATCAACCCGCTTTTGCGTGGACTATCGAAAGTTGAATGATGTGACCAAGAAGGATAGCTACCCTCTGCCTAGGATCAGTGATACTCTGGACGCAATGGAAGGAGCACAATGGTTCTCAACTTTGGACTTGAAAAGTGGCATACTGGCAAGTCGAAATCCATCCTTAAGACAAAGAAAAGACAGCATTCTCAACAGGAAACGGATTGTGGCAGTTCAAAGTGATGCCTTTTGGACTTTGCAATGCTCCAGCGACTTTTGAGCGCTTAATGGAATGCGTCCTGCAAGGACTCGCATGGAAATCTTGCCTCGTCTATTTGGATGACGTTATAGTATACGGGAAAACATTTGACGAACACTGTACAAATCTGAGAGCCGTGTTTCAAAGACTTCGAAAAGCCCACCTCAAGCTTAACCCAGAAAAGTGTTCACTCTTCAAAACCGAAGTAAAATATCTGGGACATATCATCTCATACCAAGGAGTAAAAACGGATCCTGATAAGGTTGACACCGTGAAGAATTGGCCAACACCACAGGACAAACACCAACTCCGAAGCTTTCTGGGTCTAGCCACCTACTATAGGCGCTTTGTGAAGGACTTTGCTGGAATCGCCAAGAGTCTACACCAGCTAACGGAAAAGGGAAAGCAGTTTAAATGGTCAGGTGAGTGCGAGCGCAGCTTTCAAGAGCTCAAGCAACGCTTGTGTAATGCACCAGTGCTGACCTACCAAACTCCAGGAAAACCGTTCATAATTGATGCTGATGCCAGCAATGTCGGGATTGGTGCTGTACTGTCGCAGGTACATAATGGCGAAGAAAAGGTGATTGTCTATTACAGCAAGGTACTCTCGAAGTCGGAAAGAAACTATTGTGTAACCAGAAGAGAACTTCTTGCACTGATTTTGGCAACAAAGCACTTCCATAAGTATCTCTATGGACAGAAGTTTCTTCTCCGAACTGACCATGGAGCACTAAACTGGCTTTTGAATTTCAAGAATCCAGAGGGTCAAGTGGCGAAATGGATTGAGAGGCTGCAGACGTACGATTATGAAATTCAACATCGGAAGGGAAAGCTTCACTCAAACGCAGATGCACTGTCTCGGAGACCATGTAAGTAAGACTGCAGACGACAAGAAGAAAAAGAAGTGGTTAGGTTAGGTTAGGTTAGGTTTAAGTGGCTGTCCAAGATGGAAACGGACACACTTAGGCCAGTTTAATGGCCCATTGAATCTTGAGGCTGCTACAAAATGATCAACCGGTAGCGTACAGTAGTAGAGCACTCAACAAAAAAGAAATGAATTACCCACAAATAGAGAAGGAAGCCTTAGCTATCAGTTTTGCATGTAAAAAATTTCATCCATCCATAAAAAAATTAGTAATTGAAAGTGACCACAAACCTCTTCAGCCTATTTACAAAAAGTAAATAGGCTGAATCCTGATGGAAACACAACGGTATGCACCAAAAGTAGTTTACACAAAAGGATCCGGTATGAATTTAGCAGACACACTAAGTAGAGACTGTCTCAACAATGACACAGAAAAACAAGATCCAGATGAGTTTGAAATACTGCAAATGCACTCAATATCACAGACAGCTTTGGAAAACATGCAAACAGAAACGTCAAAAGATGAACATCTAAAAGAACTAACAAAAATAGTCATGAAAGGCTGGCCAGAGAACGACCACGCACTACCACACTTTTTAAAACCCTATTTCAAAATTCGAGAAGACATTACAATCGACGAAAATATATTGTATAAGGGAGATAAAGTTATAGTACCAGCCTCACAAAAGCAGCACATTATGGAACAGGTACATACATAAGGGTCACCTAGAAATCGAAAGAACATTGGCGAGAGCTAGAGAATATGTATATTGGATAGGGATGACTAGTGACCTAAAACAATATGTAGAAAGTTGTCACGTTTGTCAATCGACTCAACGGAAGCCACAGAAACAACCTCTAATTTCGAAACCGATCCCGAAATTTCCTTTTCAAATAGTAGGAACTGACATATTTCAACTCCAAAATAAAAAGTACCTACTAATCGTAGACAGTTACAGTGGCTATTTTGAGGTAAAGAAACTTAGCCATCTAACTTCAAGAGAAGTAATAAATCTTCTTCAAAAGGAATTCTCAATTCACGGCATACCCTACATACTCGAAAGCGACAATTTACCGCAATACTCATCAAAGGAGTTTCAAGATTTCGCAAGAAGTTGGAACTTCAATCATGTCACATCCACTCCAAGGTATCCACAGTCAAACGGATTGAGTGAAAGGTACGTACAGACAGCAAAAAACATGATAAGGAAATACAACATGGATGGAACGAATTTATCCTTAGCGTTGCTAAATTATAGGAACATACCACGAAGCGAATCACTGGCCTCACCAAACCAATGCCTTATGAGTCGACGTACGCGAACAATTATACCAAGCTCTAAACGTTTATTTTCTCCCCAGATTACTGCGCACATCTCGCAAAGCTTAGCAGAATCAAGGTCGGTACAAAAATATTATTGCGACCGTACAGCCAAGGAACAAAAACATCGGAAATGGGTTGGCGCTAAGGTCATCAAGAAGACTCAACATCCAAGGTCAATGATAGTCAGCACCAAAGATGGGCGAACTTATCGCAGGAACACTATACAAGTACAAAGCACCAAAACAGACATTCCAGACGAAACCACAGCATATCCACGGACAACATCATTATCTACGAACCAAGAAACAATTGGACAAACAAATCATCAGCAGGGCAGAAAAACCACACAAAACAATGAATCACAGCCGATTAGAGAAACGTCAACATTGTCAAAAGACCAAACGTCAAACAAACAGATGACTGAAGAAAAGCAAATGGAATCACAAACGTCAACAACAGATGAAAGAAAATCAAATAAACCCAGGTATGTTACGAACTCGAAAAGGTACACATAAAATTGAACACTAAAATAAATGAATTAATTTAAATAAATGAATTTAAAAAAAGGCTTAGAATAAGAAATTATGAATAACAAAAAAAAAAAAAAAAAGATGTAATAATCCTTATTAATACTCAATACTATGTAATGATATAATACTACTGTACTATTACTATTGCTATACTTATGTATGAAAAACTGCGATATTACTATGGTGACTGCTACCGAGAAAACCAACAACGCTTATTTGGATGCGGCTTTGTCATTGGAGCCAGACTTAGGCAACAAGTCTTGAGCTATAAGTGCATCAACGAGCGCCTCATGACCATCCGCATCAAGGCTAAATTCGGCAACATTAGACTGATATGCGCGCAGTCCCCACAGAAGAGAAGGATGACAACACCAAAGATATGTTCTTCGAGCTCTTAGACAAAACATATGAGCAGTGTCCTAGCTACGATATTAAAATTGTCCTGGGCGATTTTAATGCCAAGCTAGGAAGGGAAGACATTTTTGGTGGAATAATCGGGAAAAACAGCCTGCACGACAACACTTCCGACAACGGATTCAGGTGCATAGATTTTGCTGCGGGGCGAAACGTCATGATAGCCAGTACGCGTTTTCCACGCCTCAACATCCACAAAGGAACTTGGAGATCTCCAGATCAATCTACCGTCAACCAGATTGACCATATTGTGATCGACGCCAGACACGCTTCCAGCATCATGGATGTCCGAACTTTCCGAGGAGCTAACATCGACTCGGACCACTACCTCGTTGTAGCCAAGGTAGCACTTCGGGTTTCCAGACCCAAGGCAAAACAGGGAGATGCTGGGAGAAGGTACAACGTCGAACGGCTACAATCGCAGCGCAGGAGATCGCCAAATCCTTTTCCGACCGAGTTACAAGTAACCTCTCTCGAAGTTCTCTGCCGCCAACACAATGTATCGAAAACCAGTGGCAACATTGCCAAGATGCCATCAGAGAAGCCGCCTCTGACGTGCTGGGTTTCAAGAAGCCACCAACAAGGAACCCCTGGTTTGATTAGGAATGTCGGCAGGCAAATGCAGCCAAACAACAGGCACGCAAAGCGGCGCTTCATAAAAGGACGAGAGCTGCTCATGAGCTCTATGAGCAGAAGAGGCGAGAGGAACACCGACTTCTCAGGAGAAAAAAAAGAGGGCATGAGAAGCGTGCGGTCGAAGATGTTGAGAGGTTTAAAAGCAGGAATGAAGTTCGAAAGTTTTATGAACAGGTGAAACGAAATTCACAGGTACCTACATAAACCTGGAACCGAAGGCTGCAAAGACGAAAGTGGAAACATCATAGTGGACCCGCAGTCAATGCTGAGGATATGGAAGGACCACTTCTGCAGACTGTATAACGGCGACGACGAACCGAATTCCGCTGTCAGACAGGTGATCCATTCAACATAGACGACGAAAGCCAACAATCCCGTCCTCCCGACTTAGACGAAGTAAAGATTGCCATATCTAAGCTTAAGTCTAATAAAGCCGCTGGAGCGGATGGCTTGAATGCCGAGCTCTTTAAAGCAGCTGGAGATAAGTTGGTTAGGAGCATGCACCAACTTATCTGTAAGATATGGTCGGAAGAAAGCATGCCCGATGAATGGAACCTCAGTATTGTTTGCCCGATCCTGAAAAAAGGAGACCCTCTAAACTGCACCAATTATAGAGGAATCAGTCTACTTAACATCGCTTACAAAATCTACTCTGCCGTAATATGTGAACGTCTAAAGCCCATCGTCAACAACCTGATAGGTCCTTATCAGTGTGGTTTTAGACCAGGAAAGTCCACAGTCGATCAAATATTCACATTACGGCAGATCCTGGAAAAAACCCAAGAACACCAAATCGACACCCACCATCTTTTCATCGATTTCAAGGCCGCATATATTTATTAATCAATAAATGTATATATTTTTATTTTTAAATTACATACTTAAAATAGTATTATAAATTGCTATTGTGAATTAACGTAATTTGTAGCCCAATATGACAATAATGTCAATTATAATTTTAGTACACAAAATGTCAATTTCTTCTTTCTTAACCTTGATTGATTTAAAAGGTTATTTTTCATATTCATTATTCGTTCGAGAATATTCAACGTATTAAGAGTGAACAATAAATACTTATAACGTAAATTTAATTTTTTTTTATTTGGAATTTGGAATAGAATACCGGCATAGTCAAAACCATTGATTATTTTCGTTCGACATTTATTGAGTTTTTTTTTTTTTTTGAGTTTTTTTTTCGTATCGAGTTTTTATTGAGTTATTTCGGACTTGATTCAATAATTACTTAACAATTTTAATAATTGAGTGGTTTCTGTTTTTTAAATTCTGTGAAAATTGAAAAGTGTTATAAATTATATTTACGATGTGTTGTATAACAGTGTGGAATTTATACATTTGTGAAATATGATTTGCCGACGGCAATTTGATGCAGTGGACAAAATATGTTTTACCGTCGGGATTCGCAATACTGCAAACAAAAAAAAATTAAGATTGTGTTGTGTTGTTGATTTTAATCATTTTATAATTTAATTTGGTTTTTTTTTTTTAATTTTATTTGAATATATTGTGTAGTGATTATAAATTAATATGGATAAAATTAAATTTTAAATATATCGATTATTATTACATATATATTTTGTATATTGTTTTTATATATATTTTTTTGAATTGTGTTGTAATTAAGAATTAATTTGAATAAACTATCAAATATTTCAATTATATTCTGATTTTATTATTTCATATAATTTTTATTTAATTATTATTCGATTTTATTTATTTCTATATACATTTTTTATTTAATTATAGTTCGATTTTGTTTAAAAGTGGACTGTATTTTATTGAAGATTCTTGAAGGTGTGTTGTGTTGAAATGAGTTTTAGGGTTTGTCGTTTTCGAATAATTTTCTGAAATTGTGTGATTTGGTGTGGTGTGTTGTGTAGGGTTGAAATTGTGTGTTGTGGGGTGTTGTGTTGTGTAGGGTTGAAGCTGTATGCTATGTTATAGGGTGCATTCAATTATCTGTTTTTTTTTTTACTTTTTTATTTTGTTTTGTTTATATTTTAAATAAGTGTTTCAACATCGGTGGATTTATTACTTGGAAGGTAACATATTTTGGAAATAGGGCGTTTTATTATTCCACTCTTTGTTTTTAATGTTACGACTCGGATTAACCCATCAGATGTGTTTCCGTGATTCTGGCTAGTAACCATTGGGATGGTGGTAGCCTTTCTCTTTTAATTAAAACTAGGCCTCCAATTTTAGGTACGGCTTCTTTTCTGGTCCATTTGGGTCGTTGTTGTAACCGAGAAAGATATTATCCGTTCCATTTCTGCCAGAACGAGTCGACGAATGCTTGAGTTCTTGTCCACCTGTCGAGGTAACTCATCTTCTTTGGGTTCGATATGTGCCCTTGAGGAATGCTGAGCAGGCGTTCTCCAATCAGAAAATGTCCTGGAGTTAACACATCAAGGTCATCCGATAGAGGACATAGAGGTCTGGAATTCAAGCAGGCTTCTATCTGCGTAAGAAGTGTGTAGACTTCCTCAAATGTTAACCTCTCATCTTTCACGGTCCGTTTCAAATGATGTTTTACAGATTTCACTCCAGCTTCCCAGAGGCCACCAAAGTGAGAAGAAGCTGGAGGAATAAAATTCCAGTTCGTTCCTGAATTGGCTACAACGCTTGCGATTTCCTTCCAGTCGTGTTTAGCCTTTTCAAGCATGTTAGCTAATTCTTTATTAGCTCCCACAAAATTTGTGCCGCAGTCACTATAAATGTGAGTACAAAATCCTCGTCTTGCAGTGAAGCGACGAAGAGCTGCCAAAAATCCTTGGGTTGTAAGGTCTGATACCGTTTCCAGGTGAATGGCCTTTGTGGATAGGCAAATGAACATTGCAAAATATCCCTTGAAGGTCTTGGCTCCCCGTCCTTTCCACGCCTTAATTTCAATAGGACCTGCATAGTCCACTCCAGTGTGGGAGAATGGTCTCGACATTCGTACTCTAGGTGCTGGAAGGCTTCCCATGAGTTGCTGTACATTTTTCCTGGTATGTCTGAAGCATATTGGGCATTCGTGGATATAGCTTTTAACTCTTTGTTTAATACTTATGATCCAATAGGTCATACGGATATAAGCCATAGTCTGATGGTTTCCACCGTGTAATGTTTTTTCGTGAGCATTTTTTATCACAAGTTCAGTGAAATGGTAACTGGGTTTCAGAATGATGGGATCTGTTGGTTGTATGACAAAAGAAAATTTTGCAGTCGACCACCAACTCGAAGAATCCCATTACCATCGACGAAGGCATTAAGAGATAATAATGATTTAGGTATTGTGTTTTTTGTGTCATATTCGTCGAGTTCTTGACTAAACATATGTCGCTGTACAGCTTTGATCACCAATATGGTTGCATTTTCTAGCTCCTTACAGTTAAGGTCTCCTGATATCTTAGATGTTTTCCTCCTTTTTGCGAGGCAGTTCCATATAAAACGACAACAGAAGGCAATTGCTCTAATGGTCTTCGATAATCTTGAACATCTTAGTATACTTAAATTGATGTCGTCACTTGTTGGATCGGAGCTCGTGTAAGTGCACTGTTTTTTCAAAGGCCGTTTCTCTTGGTCAGTGTCAAAAGCAGATGGTTGTTCAGGAATTTCGAAATTCCATTCGTCTCGCAAAAACGAAGGTCCTGTCCACCAAAGATCTTGTGCTGCAAACAAAGAGGGAGATACGCCTCGGGATGCCAGATCAGCAGGATTGTGATCTGTTGGTATGTGTTTCCACATGTCGCAGCTTGTAAGTCTTTGGATTTCTGCGACTCTATTGCTGAGAAATGTTGTCCATTTGGATGGTTGTTCTCTTATCCATGCCAACGTGATCATTGAGTCTGACCAGGCATACAGTTTTGCATTGGTGTTGTCAAGTACTCCTTTGGTGTAGTGTAGCAGAGATGCTAGAAGTATGGCTCCACACAATTCAAGTCGCGGCAGACTGACTGTTCTCAATGGAGCAACTTTTGTTTTAGATATAAGTAAATGCATGTGGATATTTCCAGAGCTGTCAAGGACACGCATGAAAATTGCTGCACCATAAGCCTTTTCAGACGCGTCACTGAAGCCATGCAATTCCATTGATTTTTGCGTGTTGTTTGTTTTAATCCATCTTGCGATTTTTATGTTGTATGGCAGGTAATTCTTTTCGAAAAACTTGCCATTCTTCTCTAAGATCTGATGGAACTGGATCGTCCCAATCAGTTCCTCTGCACCAAAGTTTTTGCATTATAATTTTGGCCTTGATTAAACATGGTGCAATCCAGCCGAGTGGATCAAACAGTTTGGCGATCGCTGATAGCATTGTCCTCTTGGTTACTTCTTCAGAATCGTCGTGAATGTTTTTGAAGCAAAAAATATCTTCGTCTGGCTGCCATCTTATGCCTAAAGTTTTGACATGATCGATGGATTCAAAAGGCAGTTCAAAGTTTATTTCACAATCTTCTTTTGGTAAGTCTTTTAGAAGATTTTTACAATTGGACGTCCATTTTCGCAGCTTGAGTCCTGCCGCGTCCAGAAGATTACGAGATTCATCTCGCTTGGTTCTAGTTTCCTCGATGGAATCGCCTCCTCTTATGAGATCATCCACATACATCTCCTCCTTGATTGCACGAGCTCCATTTGGGTAATTTTGAAGTCCATCTTCAGCGATTTTGTGCAAAACCCGGATGGCTAAGTAGGGTGCACAGGCTGTTCCAAAAGTAACCGTATTGAGTTTAAATATCTTGAGCGGTTTATTAGGGCTATCTCTCCAAAGTATCAGTTGAAAATACATATCCAAGTCTTGTACAAAAACTTGGCGATACATCTTTTCAATGTCAGCTGTGATAGTGTATTGATACATTCGCCATTTTAAAATTATATCCACTATGTTTTTTTGTAATTTAGGACCCGTCATTAAATGTTCATTCAATGATGTCCCATCAAGCGTTTTTGTGGCTGCGTCAAAGACCACTCTTAGCTTCATGGTTGTACTCGACTCTTTGAATACTGCGTGATGCGGAAGAAAAAAGTGAAAGGGTGAATTTAGCACTGGATCCCTTTCTTTCACTTCTTCCATGTGTTGTAAGATGAGGTACTCCATAATGCATTTGCTGTAACTCGATTGCAGAGTTGGTTCCTTTTCAAATCGTCGTTCCAGAGACAAAAATCGCCTTACTGCAATGTCTTTGCTGGGTCCGAGTTCGGGATGAGATCCTTGTTTGAACGGAAGGCTGACTTCGTACCGTCCATCTGACAGCCGTCTAGTCGTCTCTGAAAAATACTTTTCACATGCGATGTCTACTTCCGATGGTTCAGTTACGAAGGGAGTTTCTTCAATCTCCCAAAATTTTCGGATTTGCGTGTCGATATTTATGTTCTGAAAAAAGCTTTTAACGTTGTTTGGAATTACCTCAGGAATTTTGACTAAAATAATCCATCTCAGCTGTGTATTTTGAGCTTTGGGTGCAGTTCCATGCTCATTAGGGATAATTTCTGGAAGTACAAAGTCGGGATATACATCGCAACCAAAAAGAATGTCGATCAAGGCTGGAACGTGGAACTTAGGGTCTGCTAATGGTAAATCGGTGAGGTGGTCCCAAGTGTTTCGTATCATTTTGTGGGCCGGAAGGAGGCCAGTCAACGACTTGAGGACGAATGCCTTGGTAGCACCTGTAAACTCCGAATGTTTTGAAGAGAACAATAAGTCAAAGTAGCTTTGACTAGTGCCGTTGCTGACCTTCCCCAACCCTGATACGTTTATTTGTGTTGGTTGTTTAACAAGGTTTAGAGACCTGGCTGCAGATTCTGGAATGAAAGTTGCTTCTGAGCCTGGATCAATGAGCGCTCGTAAATCTAAAAACTTGCCATCTCTCGACTTTACTCTTACAATTGCAGTTGCTAATAAAATTTGCGATTCTTGGGTTTGTGATGCAGTGTTGTCACCCTGTGGCTGGAAAACAGGAGCATTTGGGTTTACCGCTGCCTGTTGATTTCCGGTGTGGGCGACTTGTTTATAAGAATGTGTTATAGCATTCAAAGATGAATTTTGTGTAATGTTGGGATTGGAATTTGTATTGTATGTGTGTGAATTATCATGCAAGAGTGAGTGATGTTTTTGGTTGCAGAAGTAACACGTCCGGTTACTTAAACAAAATCGTGTTTGGTGGCTGTATGCAAGACAGTTTGCACATACCCCAGCCTTAAGCACAGCTTGTTGTTTTTTGGCCGCATCCATGCCCAAGAAGCTTTGACACCTCGTCAAAGAATGTTGTCCTTGGCGGCGTACTTGACACTGGTATTGTTGTACAGCCTTGAACGGTTTAAACGACTGTTTTTGTTGCGTTTTTGCATGAAATGCCTTAGCTGTAGGTTGCGGCTTTATAACTGGCTTTGGCTCTGTGGTTGAACTACTCTGCTCTACAATGGATTCTAGTGTCCTAAAACGGGCCTTTAAAAAGTAGTAAGCTCAGAAAAAGTCGGGAGACATCTTTCATTACCGAGCTTTTCTTCCCATAATTGTTGGGTTCTAGAGGGTAATTTTTGAAACATAATATAAATTAACATTGTATCCCAATGTTCTACTGGCAATTCTAAATTTTTTAGGCCATGAACAACTTCGGTTGTTGTGTCCAACAAACTTTTCAGATTCTCTGACGACTCCTTACTCTGAGCAGTTTGACTGAAAAGAACCTTGAAATACGAATTGACCAATACTCTCTTATGGTCGTACCTTTCAATAAGTAACTCCCATGCATTTTCATAATTCCCGATGCTCAAGTCTAAATGATGCAACAAACGTTCAGCATCTCCAGTTAAACTCTCCTTCAAAATATGCATTTTTTGAATCTCATTTAGCCCTGGGTTATTATGCATCAAAGAAATAAAAATGTCATGGTATGACCGCCATTTTGTGTAAGACCCCGATCCGGCTCGAAGGACCAATGGTTTTGACTATGCCGGTATTCTATTCCAAATTCCAAATAAAAAAAAAGAATTAAATTTCCTGTTATAAGTATTTATTGTTCACTCTTAATACGTTGAATATTCTCGAACGAATAATGAATATGAAAAATAACCTTTTAAATCAATCAAGTATAAGAAAGAAGAAATTAACATTTTGTGTACTAAAATTATAATTGACATTATTGTCATATTGGGCTACAAATTACGTTAATTCACAATAGCAATTTATTATACTATTTTAAGTATGTAATTTAAAAATAAAAATATATACATTTATTGATAAATAAATGATGTCATAAACAGACAGTATCTACAGGGACGAGCTGTATAGAGCCATGTCTAGTTTTGGCATCCATGCCAAACTCGTCCGTTTATGCAGGATGACCATGGAAAATTCACGCTGCTCCATAAAGGTTGGAAACAACTTAACAGAACCTTTCTTACTTACTTGAAAGAATAGTGCAGAGCTCACACGTCAAAACTAGAGGCACTATCTTTCAAAAGTATATCTAATTACTAGCATATGCTGATGACATTGACATAATCGGAAGAACCCAGCATGATGTCAATGGGGCTTTTGTGAGTATTGAGGCAGAGGCGGCAAAAATGGGTTCAACGGTTAATGAGGGCAAAACAAAGTACATGCTGTCATCAAGAAAAGACCTACAACACCGAACGTCTTGGTCAAAACGTCACCATCGACAGACGTAACTTTGAGGTAGTCAAGGACTTCGTCTACCTAGGCTCCGCTGTAAACGCGGAAAACAACACCAGCGCTGAGATCAAATCAAACCAATTAAATCAAAGAAATTGCTACGCTGTTTCTTTGGGTTAAGAAAGCAATTGAGTGGAAAAATCCTCTCTCGAAGGACCAAAGTGTCCCTATATAAGACCCTTATCATCCCCGTCCTGCTATACGGTGCAGAAGCATGGACTATGACAAAAGCGGATGAAAGCACCTTGGGTCGTTTCGAGAGAAAGGTTCTTCGTGTGATCTACGGTCCCGTATGCATCGAAGGCGAGTGGAGGAGAAGATAGAACGACGAGCTGTACGGGCTGTACAGCGACGTAGACTTAGCCAGAAGGGTAAAAGTCCAACGACTAAGATGGCTGGGTCACGTAGAGCGCATGGAAACCAATGGTCCGGCCCGGAAAGTCTTCGAATCCACAGGACAGCGCAGTAGAGGAAGGACGCGGATCAGGTGGCGCGCACAAGTGGAAAGTGACCTCACCCAACTTGGAGCGCGAAACTGGAGACATCTAGCTAGCGACCGAGCTAGATGGAGAAGTTTGTTGGGTGAGGCCCTTATTCACACAGGACTGTAGCGCCACTTTAAGTAAGTATACTTATGTATGTAACAACATGATGAATTAAGACATTCTTACATTTAACCTCTTGCTTATCACACTCACAGCGTCTTGCATTAGCAGCAGTTTACAAGTAGCGATTGGTATGCCAGTACGTGCCAAACGTGGTAGGATGGGCTGCACTGTACCGTTCCTGGCGAGTTCATCTGCCTTACAGTTACTTGGAATGCCTCTATGGCCCGGCACCCAGCAAAGGTGAATATTTAACTGTTATGCCATCTCCATAAGAGATGATCGACAGTTATGGACTGTTATAGAGTTTGTAGAGACAGAGTCCAGAGATTTGATAGCGGCCTGACTATCTGAGAAAATACGGATATCAGATGTTGATATTACGTTTTCTTTAAGCCAGGGCAAGACTTCTTTTATCGCCAAAAATTTATTTCAGTCGTTCAGAGTACACACCTCCACCAACCCCTTCTTTTGTTTGTATAAAAATGGATTGACTCATCTTCCACGAATGCCATATCCTCCCAAAAAGATCTGGGATGTATAGAAATCTGGAAATTTCTGTTGAATTGCAGTTGGGGGATGGTGTAGTCTGTATGCTTTGGAATTGATTCTAAATACCTAAGAATTACAGAGTGGCCAATGTTGTTGTTAGTCCACTGCGACGAAACTTTGAGGCGAATAGCAGAGCTTGCAGCTATATGTTGAAGAAGTGGTTACTGTCTAACGAACCAGAGCCGATCCCATTTATGGATGGAGCAACGACGAGTTGGGGAAGGCTCAACAAGATGACTCAGATATCGAACCCATCACCGCATGGAAGGAACACCAGGAAAAACCAGAATGGACTGATATCTCCGACAGAAGTCCGACTCTGAAGGCCTATTGAGCACAGTGGGACTCATTTCATGTCCAAGAGGGTGTCCTTCGACGTAAATGGGAATCAGCAGATGGAAAGTCTTATGTAATGCAGCTAGTCTTACCGAGATCGAAGATTGTGGACGTTCTGCGAGAGATGCATGATGGAGTTTCGGCAGGCCATCTAGGAGTGAACAAGACTCTAGAAAAGGTTCGACAACAATTCTACTGGCTACATGCAAGGGAAGATGTCGAGAAGTGATGCCGAAAATGCGATACCTGTGCTGCCACCAAAGGCCCGAACAAAAAGAACCACAGCCAAATGCGGTGTTCCTCTGCTGACGAATCTTCTAACAGAAGAGTACCGCCCCCCCCCTCCTATTGTTTTGGAGAGGTTTTCTTCATATGTTCTACTCTACAGTTCTCATGGAATAACTGAATTTTATCTTAAGAAATATCTCGAAGAACAATAGCTTCTTAATGACCGGCAGTATGGCTTTCGTAGCAACAGATCTACTGGTGGTCTCATGGTTTATCTCACCGAAGAGTGGAACAAATCTTACTCTTGTGAATTCAACCGTAATACCTGTACTTACAGAAATAGCCATCACTTTGCTCTTGAGCCCAGTTTCGGACGTACTGTAAAGTACAGAGATTGTACATATTACATATTTTTAGTTGCACTACACGAATGTGGAAATCAGACGCAGTATTTCTCACTCATTACAATGTGCAGACATTCAAAACCAATGTGTGTCGGTATCTTCTTTCTAATCATATTCCCCTTTTCTAATTGCTTGTTCTGTGTTTAATCATTATAAGGGTATTCATATCCCCTTGAGTGCTGGCACAATATAAAAAATATAGTTCATTCAGCAATTTATTATTTTCAAAAATAGGTCTCTGATGCAAAGGAAGAACGAACAAAAATTACCTACATATTTTTTACAGTGATCGACCGACCATTTTTTAAATTTTTGTTTCATCTCTCAACAACATAGTGGACTAGGCGTTAACCCACAAAAAACCGACCTTGTCCTCTTCACAAGGAAATACAAAGTCCCACACATTGACCCTCCCCTCATAAACGGTGTACCACCTAAATTCTCTGAACAAGCAAAATACTTGGGTCTCATTTTAGATAAGAAATTAAGTTGGAAACCTAATATTCAAGAGAGAATAAACAAGGCCACAGTAGCCCTGTTCTCCTGTAAAAAGGCCATTGGTAATAAATGGGGCCTACAGCCCCGCATTACACACATCTCGGTCATAAGACCGATCCTTACTTATGGAGTAGCGGTATGGTGGACGGCGCTAGATACAGCGACAAATCGCGATAAACTCAGCAAAGTCCGACAAACAGCCTGCCTGTGTATGGGAGGAGCACTTCGCTCCACCCCCTCCGCCTCACTAGATGTTCTGTTCCATCTAATACCGCTGGACATTTTCAGCAAGCAAACAGCCGCTAACACTGCCATACGGCTTCAAGCCTCCTCTCTGTGGATCAATAATGGAATTGGCCACACCACTATTTTGAACTCGTTCAGAACTATAAACAGTACTATTGACTACACCATACCCCATCCTCAGTTTAATAACTTTAGCTTCAAAGTGACTATACCTCCCAGGTCTTCTTGGGAGAATACATCATTTTTGAACGATGGTCCTATAAACTTCTATACAGACGGATCAAAAACGGAGGATGGGGTTGGTGGAGGCGTATACTCAGATAGACTAAACTTAAGTCTCTCCTTTCGTCTACCCGATCATTGTAGCGTGTTCCAAGCTGAAATCCTGGCTATAAAAGAAGTCCTATCCTGGCTTAGAGAAAACGTTATATCAACTAATGATATACGCATCTTCTCGGATAGCCAAGCCGCGTTAAAGTCCCTAGACTCTGTCTCCACAAACTCATTAACAGCCCTAAATTGTCGATCATCTCTTACGGAGATGGCTACACAGTTCAACATTCACCTTCTCTGGGTGGCGGGCCATAGAGACATTCCAGGAAATTGCAAAGCTGACGAACTTGCAAAAAGCGGAACAACTTTACCTCTGCTGGCTCATAATGCTAACATAGATATCCGTCTAGATACATGTAAACTTATGCTAAAGCAAGATACCATAGAGAAAACAAACCTCAGGTGGAATAACACCACCACTTGTGTCGCAACAAAACTAATTTGGCCTATTCTTAGCGCCAGGCGCTCAAAACAATTAATCTCTCTGAGTAGATTGCACATTAGCTACGTTATAGGTGTCTTGACTGGACACTGCTTAATAGGAAGGCATGCTATTCGACTTGGAGCCCCTGCAAATGATTTTTGTAGGAGTTGCATGGACGAAGAAGAAGAGGAGACAATCTCTCATCTTCTGTGCACATGCCCTGCCTTATCACACAGACGTAGAATCCACCTTGGAGATTACTACTTAACGATACCAGCGATCTAAAAAATTCAGACATTACTTGTCTCCTACGCTTCATTCGAAGCTCCAATTGGTTCAACGAGTTAAGCTGATTAACTGATCCATGTGGTATCACAATGGACCATACTTTGGTCTAAGTGTGTTGGATGTCCCAACCAACAGCCACTTTAACCTAACCTCAACAACATAAACAAAAATCCAAAAATATGCAATACATTATTATTTACAAAGGATGAAAGGATTTCCTTGCTTAAGACTCATTCTCCTACATGTGGGTGGATTTTTCGATTTTGTGAATGACAAACTTGAAGTACTTACAACATGCACTGAGGGAGGGCCCAATTATATTCGTATGACTTCATGGCCTGCTAGAACATCGTTCCGTTGTCGCCCAACAAGACATAGATTAAAGTTTATCGGACATCGATTAGATCTTCTTGGATGCTAATATTTGTTGTAACTTGAAAGCCTTAGGCAGTTTGTAACATTTAACAGATTAAATTAAAAAAAGGATCCTTCGAAACAAATTTAATTTATTTATTTCAAGATCAAAAGTTTTTTTTTCTAATCCTAACTTAAATTCCTAATTTCAAAACAATAAGATTTTAGTTTTTGTTATAATTACAATAATAAATATAATTTACAGATTAAACCTTATTGGTTATACAAAACATATTATTAATAATAACCTACTTAATTTAAGCATGGTTCAGTCGCAATGATTTCCTTTTAGGCAGTAACACCACCGGCGGCGTTGATGTCGGTGTTGACGTTGTCGTTGGCGTTGACGTTGGGGTTGACGACGACGTTGGCGTTGACGTGGGCGTTGACGTTGGCGTTGATGCTGGCGAAGAAGACCTTGCATTTTTTGACTGCAGGGCACATAAGCGCTTAGGTCTTGCTACGAATTTACGTTCTTTACCTCGCTTAAGCCTGATACAGAATTTTTTTATTTTTACGCCACATACTATCGATGACTGTTTATTATTAATTTTTTCTTTTTCTTTATCTTTCTCTTTCTTTTTCTCTATCCCTTGCTCTTTTTCTTTTTCTTCCTTTTTCTTGTCTTCCTCTTCTTGTTTCTTTTTTGTCTCTTCTTCTGCTGAGGCATTTGCTACCTTTGCTACCGTTTCTACTTTTGCCTCTGCATTAGATTGGCCTTGGCCTTCCGTTTTTATTTTTTTATTTTCATTCTTCTTGTTGTCAACTTTCGTACCTTCTGTTTGTTGTTTTCTTTTCCCATAAGAAATCGGAAATGCTGGATTTATAAATTTATCAAAATTATTTCCATCCATTGAATTGTTATCGATAATCGAATTCTGTTGTATCATTATGCTGTTGATCATCAATGAGACATCTACTCCGAAGGTTACATTTTCCAGTTCAAATGAATCGGGATAGAACATACCTGGAGTTCTTTCTCTTGTCTTAACTATAGACACATCACCTGCGTCGTTATCTGGAAGTTCTTGTTTTATTTTAACATTTGTCACATTTGCTGAAATATTAAGTGGATCTTCGGCTGGTGTAGGAGTCTTCCTTTCTTCTACCCATGGTGGAGCTAAAGAAGTTCTTTGCATTGGTTGTAGGGCTTGTTCAATGGGTTGTTGTTTTTGAGTTGTTGGCATCTGAGACGAAGGCTGTGAGAATGATTTTGTTGGTGGTGGTGGTGGTGGAGGTGTTTTAGTTGGTGTGTTGGCGACATGAAACTCATCAACATTGCCCCAATACTTCCGAGCTTTCTTTATTCCCTGTTGTTGTTGTTGTTGCTCCTGCTGCAGTTGTTGATTCTGCTGTGGTGGTTGTTGCTGCTGCTGAACTTGTTGTTGCTGCTGCCGAAGTTGTTGCTGGAGCTGTAGCAGTTTCTGCTTCTGCAGTTGATGGTCCAGTTGATGTTGGAGTTTCTGCTGCTGCAGCTGCAATTGCAATAGTTGTTGTTGGTGACTCAGTTCTTTGTTTTGCAGAGGTTGCGATTGCACAAATTGATCTTCTTGCTCTGGATTCACGAGCGCACTTGTATCAGAAATCGGTTGATTATATTGTACATTTTCGGGTCCCTGTACACTTTTTGTGATAGTCTTAGGTGCAGGTGGTTTCCTTGGCAGCATAACTGATTTTCCTTCCGTCATATTCGTTGTTTTTTTTAAAGCAATATTACTTGTCAATTCAGATTTCTGTCCAGTTTCCACTTTTCGAATGTATGTTGGCATGCGATTAGATTTTCCTGGCGATAATTCCGTTGGATTATTCAAATCCACCGGAATAAATGCTCCTGATATGTGCGGATGAGGCTTAACAGCCACCATTGCTCCATTCAGACGAATTATTTTCATACCCGCTGCATTGGTAGTGGGTTCCATTTCATTTATCAGTGGAGGCAGGCCTGGTATATTTTCGATTGATGTCGTCGGTGTCATTGTTGGTTGTGTTGGTGGTAGTTGTTGTAATTGTGACTGCAGTGGTGGATCTGGAAGGCCTTGATCTACGCCTCTTGGTTCTTCAATAATACATTCTTCAGGGTCTAGTACTTCAGATTTTATAATTGGGGCACTACTTGGATTAAAGTTCATCAATTGTTTTTCAGCTTCTGCTTCTGAAGTATTATTTTCAACCGGCATGTTCTTCTTCGGTATACAAAAAACTGGTGGTGCATCTTCTATGGTCTCATAATCAGATACTGTGAAAATAGCTGGTTTCGTTGCTGAGGAAGCCTTTGGGGTAATTATATTAGATGGTGCAGTTACTGTTGAAGGTGGAAGTGTAAGTGGAGGTGTAGGTGCAGGTTTTGATTGGAGGTCTATTGGTTTTGTTAATGTTGTGGAATTTGGTTCAGCTTGTGCAACAGCGGTGGTGCCGGTAGCTGCAGCGGCAGGCCGTTTTGTTAGTGTAAATCCTCTATGCAAGGTAATTGGATTATTTGGTGGAAGTGTTACGCTATTACCATTCGCTCGATTTACAATACTTATTGTCTGTTTAGTATTGATTGACATTGGTGTTGGTATTGTTGTAGATGGTAGTGGCGCTGCTGCTGTTGTAGATGGTGATGCAGCTGCTCCTGTTGCTGGTGCATCTATAATTTTTCTAGTAACGGTAACTGTTTCATTCGAAAACACTCCATGCATTTTTGCTTGCTGTAAAGCTGCTGTTGGAATAACTTTAATATTGGATTTACTAGAAGCTTTCGGTATTTGGGAACTACTTGGTTGTAGTGAAAAAATTTCCTTTATTGCTAGTGGTGGATTTATCGGAAGGGCTCTATTTTTAACCTCTGCAGTAGCCATAGTTCCAATTGTAGTTCCATCTGCTTTTACAATTTTTTGTATAGAAACTCTTTTTAATTGTCCCGGGGTGTTTGATGGTGCCACTGGCGTTGCTGTGGTTAGTTTATAAGTTGGAAATTGGTTCAGTTGCTGAACTTGTGATATTTTATAAGTAGGAATATTTTTTGTGGTTGTGGTTGTGGATGCTGATGCCCCTGCTGGCACACATGGATCTTTTTGTAAGCTAATATCAGCTATCATTGATTCTTGTTCGTCATTTGAATTTTCATTTACATTCAAGCAAACAACTTTTCCATCTTTTGAATCTTTTAATAACGTTAGATGAACCGAATTTCCAATAAAATACGTTGAATGAATGTTTTTTAATTTAATTTGTGTTCGGCAAAATTTCGTATAAAAATTATTTAATTGCTGAATTTGTATTTTACAACATTTACATATATAACCTGGCAAACCATCGGTTTCTGAAATCTAGAAATACATAAAATGGAAATAAGATTGATTAAATTTTTTTAAGTAGCATTAATATACAGTTGCGGTCAAAATGACAACAGAGTACCATTTCCATGGATATATTTAAGTTAAAACTAAGCTATGACCAATGAATTGTATATTCCTGTTGCAGTACAAGCATTTTCCACTACCTAACGGTTTTCTTCTCTAAACGATACTTAAATTCACTTTTTTCATATTAAAAAAAGTAGCATTGTTCAATATTGTGTGTATGATTTTTTGTTCCTGTCAAAGTCCATGATCATTTTACGGCGACAAGTCACAAACTCACAGGAGAACTGAAATTTGGCCAATTGATAAGTTCATGTTTAAAACCTGCTTTTTCTACAATTTTCTGCATAAATGCTTAACGGATCTGCATGATTTGTACAATATATAATTTTCAATAGATGTAAATCGTAAACCCGTAAACGCAATTGATACTTTCATTTTCAATTTTAAGGTTAAGGTTTAAAAGTCCGACATTTTTAACGATTGTCGACATTGCTGTTATGAATTTATAGATACCAAATTCAAGCTTTCATTTTCCAGCAATTTTATTCATTAACTAATTACTTAATGGGAAGTAGCGTGATGGTTAGTGCGTAGAACTGTAATGCCAGAGGTCTTGGGTTCAATCCCTATCTGTACCATCTTAAGTTTTTCTTAACGTGTACTGCCTCTTGCGAGGAATTGACAAATTCTCAAAGAGTAATTCTTGTTTTAAAAAGTGCCTTTCTCAAAAGTAGTCGTTGGGGTTCGGCTTAAAACTTTAGGTCCCTGACAATATTACTCGCACACAGGAATGGTTGAGAGTTGTAAATCACTAGGCTCTAGTTCTCAACGGACTGTTGAGCAACCCAAATTATTTATTTTTATAATTTCTTAATGGATTTAATTAGGAGATAAGTCGATATAACTGTGTTCATGGAAAGGTTGATAAACAAAAAGATGTTCAAATAGTAGACAGGTGCAGCACCCAAAAGGACGCAAGCGTCTGCGGGTTTTTCTCAAAACTCTCCTCTGTCTACCAGCTCCTACACTCAACTCCCCGCGGTGAACATCGGCTACCTATTAGGAGGAGTTCCCAGTATGTTTTCAACGATAGTGTCTACAATTCTAGTTAGATTGAACTACTTGGTGAACGCCTTATAAGGTTTCTACGACAAATTTTAAGCCCAGGCGTGTAAGGAGCGATTTAACCCCACTGGTCCTACAAGTTTGGGGCTGTGCCATCGGGTAACTTACCGACCACGTACAAATATTTTGTTGCGAAGCACCGACAAGCCACGTATACTGACGACGAACCCAGAAAACGAAATAAGGACAACGAACTTCGGATCTCTACGTATAAACTAGAAATTTTAGGTCCTTTAATAGACCATGTGTAGCCGAAAAATTACCCGAAGCCCTAAACTGCTCCAAAGCAGATATAACCTCCATCCAAGAAGTGCAATGGGATGGCTAAGGCATTCCACATTCTCGATGTGCGGTTAAAAAAAAAATGTCTGTACTTTATAGTACCTACGTACAAAATTGGGCTCAAGGGTAAACTGATGAGCATTTCTGAAAGTATGGGTATTACGGTTGAATTGTTTAAGGGGCAGAATGGATATTTTACTAGAGTAAGATTTGTTCCACTGTTCGGTGAGATAAACCAGACATATCGCTAAGAATGCCATATTGCCGGTCATTAAGAAGCTGTCGTTGTTCAAGATATTTCTTAAGGTAAAGATCAGCGTTTTCATGACCTGTTTTCCATCCACTCGAAAAGAGACCTGAGGAATAGGACAGACGTAAAAGCTTATGCAGTGTTTTTGACAGCGTTGAAGAACATCTTTTCAGAACAAAAGAGGGGATACTATTCGAGCCATCGGATATGTGTATGTTAACGTCTTTCGGGACTCTTGCAAGTGTGCGGGTGTGAAAGAAGATCGTCTACGCTCTCAAGTACAGGAGGACTCATGACAGTCTCTGGTAGCAAACTGTGCTGCAAGAAAATCGGCTTTATTTATGGAGTTTATAAAAGGAGTCATTGTAAACGAGCGTCTAAACCGAGGATGACGTGGTGTTACGTTTGTTTTTTACAAATGAGCTAAAATGTTTACTACCTTTGGGATATTGTAGTATTTTTTGCAGGAATTTCTGGTCATGAACAAACTTGGTTCGTCGAATATGCCTGTTGCATGTCTTTCTAGCTTGTTTGAACTTATTCCGGTTTTCCTCAGTGGGGTTGGCTTTATAACAACGGAAACTTACATCTCTGATCTTAATAACCTCTTTACAGCTCGAATCAAACCATGAGTTTTCTTTAGGTTTGGTAGATTTTACCCTATTCGGGATAAAATTTCTCAATCCACAAAGAATTAAGTTTGTAACCATATCTGCGCTGGAATCCACGTCACTATCGAAGAAGCATAGTGACCAGTTGATTTCTTGAAGAAGTTCTTAATAGTTCCCACTCATTACAGCGTACAGACATTAAAAACTACATAATTTGCATAACAATCCAAATTGCTCACACTGATCTCTTTCTGGCAAATAAATTCTCTTTTAGAGCTGGACTCGCCTGAACTTACACACATTTTTTGAATAGGTCTTTCAGTTTGTCAAGAAAACCATGTTCAAATCTGAATAAAGTACAACTAATAAATTCTACCTCACTTTCGATAATGGATTAAAATGCTTGCTGCTTTTTCCGTGGTTGTAAGTACAGATAAATTAAATAGTATACAAACTCCAACAACACATAATTGACAAGTAAGAAGCTATTGAGCTTCAAAAAAAGCAAGGCCAGTTTATAAACATTTGTCTTTTCAACAAAAGTTAATCTTGCACTACTAAGGTAAAGGTAGAATGTTTAACATGCATAACAAATAACCAACGATATAACACAACACTTACTGCGACATTTGTGATATTGATCAAAGCTCTTCTTAAATTATTATTACTACTTCCAAATAATAACTCTAAATTTGGTTTTTCGGATTCACAAATGCGACATGCCATCCATTCTATTGTAGCTTTTTCTGTAAAATAAAAGAAACGAAAGAGTTATAAAATTATTATGAATTTTACCTTCATAATTATGTGTTTGAAATTACTCACTTTTCAATTCCAACGAACAATTAAAACATACAGTTATTGCATCAACAGATGCTTTTCCTTTTGGAAGTAAACTTTTAGCTTTATGTGACCATTTGGCGGTTTTGTATCGCACTGTGTTATTCTCGCAAACAATATGACAAACATCACAAGATGGAAGATTATGACATGTCTCACAATAACCCTCGATGATTAATTGGTTTCTCTGTTTGAGACATCTTACACATTTTGGTATAATTAGATCCTAAATTGAGTAAAACATTTTTTTTTTTTTTTACATTGTGTCACTTGAGTATAGATAGAAAAATACTTACACTATTAAAGCCCAGTTCAATGTTACTACCTAGCGCTTTAGCAATAACAGTGGTAGTGTCGTCTATTGAGGCACCGCATATTTTTACTATTTTCATATCATCCTCGGAATATTTTGATATATCCAACTTGGTGCCTTAAAAATAAGAATTAATACAAAAAACGAAAAAAAAACAAGGCTTTTTAAATCCTTACCCATTGCTCTAAGTTTAGATTGAAGCATAAGTCTTTGTATACCAAAAGTTTGTTTTATCTCATACCAATACTGTAAATAACAATAATCGCAATTTATTAGCAAAATATTTCTGAGAAACAAAAATAAGCAAAGAATTTAAATTTGAAGTAAGTACCTTTTTCCATTCTAAGGCTCCCATATATGCCCCATTTTGAATTGCATTACATTTTAATGTAACTTGTGACCAAACTCCCTGTTTCTCAACTAATGATGTTTGAGGTGATAGGATCTTAAATCGATTATTCAATAAAATTGTAAGTAGTTCATTTTTTTGATTTTCATTTGGATGATTGGCTGGATTTGGCTGAAAAGTTTTGGTTTTATTTCAATTAAAGAAATTAATAAAATATAACTAAAATATTCATACAACCAAAAATTTTATTTATTTTGTATGTAAATATGTTTGTAGCTTACAATTCGAAAATTATTATGCAAATGTGGTTCGAATTTTATCAAATCTTCATGATGTATCCAATTGGGCGATGTTGAAGAAAAATAAGTTTGTATCAGAGAACTCCATCGGTTCGCGCAATCTGAAACTAGATGATAAGTTTTGGCGTATAGTAGTTTTTCTTTTTGGTGAAAAAAAAATGAATAATCATTCAATGAAATAATTAAAAAGAATTTATCTTAAATTTTCTGCTCATCAGCTTATATGAAATAAAGTTTTTTTTTTTTATCAATAAAGATGAAGACCTTTCGAATTAAATGGTATGGGGAAGAAGATGAAAGTTTAGTACGAAAATGAACTGTGTTTTGCACACTCCTTATGTGCACTGGTAAGTAGTTTCAGAAGCGAATGCCGTAGAAGAACAACTAAAGCTCCGACATTAGAAATGAATACCTACTAGATAGGTAGTCTGTCAAAGAGCTACCCATGCTCATATGTTTGCATAATATTTAAAAGGAAGAGTTGGTAAAATTAAGGATTTTGCTATACATTTTGTTATACATAAGGCGAGTTGTAAGAGGTTTAAAAAGTTGTGACAAATTTAGTTGGCGGAGTGTTCCATAAGTTTTCCCAATGGCTTGGTTGATGTGAGTGCCCCAATTGAATGTCCTATTGAAAGCCATGCTCAAATTTTGTATTGTGTTGACATATTCTAAGACTGATTCGATTAAAATTAAATGAGGAAAGTAAGGCAAATCAAGAGGCTTACGACTGATAACTATACATTTATATTTTGACGAATTAAAAAACAATCCATTCTTCTTAGACCAAGAAGCTCATTAATATAAAAGGAGAAAAGCAAAGGACCTGGGATGGAGCCTTGCGGTACACCTCAACCGTAAGGAGAAAATTAGGGAGTTTTTTAAATGAAAAAACAGCCTGTTTTCTGTAGCTCAGATATGAAAAAAGCAAATTAGCTGAGCTAAGACAAAACGAATAATTAGTTAAGAGTTGATGGCGTAGGATTTCATGGTCAATGATGTCAAAAGCTTTAGAGAAGTCTAGTAGTACGAAAATAGTTACATTTCCTCTGTCGAGGGCATTTCTTATATCATTAACAACATTGATAAGTGATGTGATGCAGCTATGTTTAGAACCTATGCTATGCAAAAACCGGATTGAAAGGGCGGAAATATGTTTAGGTTCGTAAGATGTAATTTTATTTCTTTTTGTATAGTTCTCTAAAATACCCAAACTGATTTTTTTGGTATGGGGATACGCGTTGACATTTTCCACTGGCTAGGTCATCACCAGTCTTTAACACTGCATTAAATGTATGTGTTATAAAACGAAGTTTAATAGGATATATAATGGCTTGAATGAATACAGGATGAAGTTCATCAGTATACGTTTGTAAAAACATGTATGTATATTTGGATCATTTAAGGTAACTTCGTTAAAAAATTTTAAAAGATTTGATTTTTCATATTTCACTTACGGGGTAAAGTAATTTGAAAATTAAACTAAAAAGTTCAAATTTATTTGTACAAATTTGTAAGCAAAATTGGACCTAACTTCATACAAATACAAACTTCCCATATTTGGCTATAACGTATTTAAAGCTATGGTCAACCGGCGGAAAAACTTAATGTTTTTAATAAAGTTTAGGATAGCTATGTAGATAGGTGATGGAAAGCGAGATAAGTTTTGAGCTTAAAAAATAAGGAAGCATTTCATAAAACACATATAGAAAACGTTTATGGATCTTGATAAGTTTTTTGCAATTTGTTTTGTTTCAACTTTCTATAAAATGAAATACATTTTTTTTTGTAAATAGTTAGCTAGAATTTTCGTTGGTCAAGTTAACTAGCTGTTATTGCACTTTAATAAATCTGTAACGGTATTTTTCTCGTCAAATGACAATGTTATTATTAACCTTGTATTACGGAAGACTTTTACTTACAATTAAGATAATTTCTTGGTCCACGTTGAAATGACACCAAAAGGAAAACAAATGCCTTTGAAAATTATGAAATTGGTTTTGTTGCATAGCAAGGAAGGTAAATCAGTACGAGAAATAGGAAAAATTGTGCATCGGAACTCTTCCACACAGCTCATTACATAATTTCACGATTGAAAACGAAAATAGGATTCATATGTGAGCAGAAAAGTAAAAGAAAAGAAGCTGGAGACGTAGGATAAGAGGCTTCTTTTTAAGCTAATCACTATATAATTGTGCATCGGAACTCTTCCACACAGCTCATTACATAATTTCACGATTGAAAACGAAAATAGGATTCATATGTGAGCAGAAAAGCAAAAGAAAAGAAGCTGGAGACGTAGGATAAGAGGCTTCTTTTTAAGCTAATCACCTAAAATCCTTTTTTAACTTCCGAATCTCTAAGGATAATTTTAAAAGAGTTTACAACTAAAGAGGTCAGCAGCGTAACCATCAAAAGAAGAAACCATCGAACAATTGAAGTAATGACCGAATTGGCCATGCAACCGTGTATAGAAAGATATACATTAGTGAAGAAAATAGAAATGAAAGACTCAAGATAGGTCGTCTTCTGGGAATAAGGTGGAACTACATATTTTTGCGTTGGTAGTTAACCATTAAGGTGCGTGTCCATTTGAGAGTACTTCTGCTAGTTAACTCTCGAGAGCAACTCTCGGGAGACTGCCCATATGAGAACCAAACTTTAGAAATTTTGCTATCGCGAGCTCTGCTAGAATATTGAGAGTTTTCTTGCTGAGTGCATTCTCATAATCGTGTCCACTTCATAGTTGGCCATGTATTCTTACAAGCTAAGGGTTGCAGCTGCTTTAATTATCGGCATTGTTCTTAAAAAAGAAAACAGAATAAAAAAATGTTGGGTCAAACCGTGGGTAGATCGTCGTAACCAATTCGGTGCGGGGTCTGCTCTTTTTAGAGAGCTTTAAATTGAAGATCCTCAACAGTTTCCAAATTTTTACCGTTTGTCAGTTAGTGAAATTAAATTTTTGATACAAAACGTTGGACCCATAATTTAAAGAAAAAAAGATACCCAATTAAGGGAAGCCATACCAGTACGCTAGCGTATACTGGTAACACTTAGATTTTTAGCATCGGGTAAGCATTTGAATCGCAAACCATTTTAGAAGGAAAAACTAAAAGTTAATTGTATGTATGATCTGTGCAGGTGATTCATACGGCAGCCTTCAGTACCTTTTTTCGGATTCCAGTATTTACAATAGGAAGAATTGCCGTGTTTACTCTCGACAGCTACTCGCAAAATACGAACTGTGTTGGTATTCCGCGAGCTTATCTCGGATAATGGTAAATACATGTGTCCACTTGCGAGTGACTTTCAAAAAGATCGAATAATCAACTCTCCGTGAGCTACTCTCCAGACTATGTCTCTTGAGAGCAGCTTGAGAGCGACTCCCAGCACATTTAGGGTCGGTTGGGGTAAATGTAAACATGGGGTAAATGTAAACGACCGTTATTTTCACGATTAAAAACAAATTGTAGCAGCCCAGACGAAAAAAAAATCAAAATATGAAATGTCGCGACACCGGTGCATTTAATGCCTTTCAGTTGTTGTTCGGATTTCCTTGAGAATTTTAGTCGTGAAAAGAAGCTGTCCCTGAAAAGTGAAATTCAAGTTTGTGAGTGTGTTTGTGACCTCTAAAAAAAGTTAATTTTATTTCAAACGTAAGTATTATTTTCTTGTTATATGTAATTAAAAGTGCATTGAAGTAGTTCCTGTGAAAAAAACCATGCTCTTGTCATTCCTTGTATGTTTTTGTTGCATGTTTACATTTACCCCAGTAATTGAAGCATATGGGGTAAATGTAAACATATTTTTGGGGTAAATGTAAACGTCGCTTTTCCTGTATCTTTTTTTGATTAACTCCATTTCTAGCGTTTAAAATGCCCCGAACATATACAAAGAAGAAACCACAAGTAAATTAAAGTGTAAACGATCTTCAAAACGCTGTACGAGATGTGTTGAATAAAAAAACTACATACCGCGAAGCCGAGGAAAAATACAAAATCCCGAAATCGGTCATCTTTCAAAGAATTAATGGGCGAAAATCATCATTAGATGCAATTGGGTCGGGGCGAGCACCCTCCCTTCCAAAACTGACTGAAGATGAAATAGTTAAATGTATAATTACTCGTGCAAACATGGGATTACCCTGCGACAAACATGAACTTAAGGAACTTGTTATAGAACATGTAAAAAACAACAGAATAAAAACTCAATCCAAGGACGATACCTTAGGAGGACTGGTACTTGGGATTTATGAAGCGCTACCCGGAGATAACTTTATAAAACCAGAACATCTGCAAAAATTAAGAAAGGATGCCAGAAACGCATTTGTCGTATGCGAATTTTATGATAAACTTCAAAAAGTTATGGAAGATAAAAACTTCACCAATAAACCACAATACGTTTTTAACGCCGACGAAAGCGGATTTCATCACGATCACAGCCGCATGCAGGGTTTGGGTGTTAAGGGCAAAGCTCTAAGCCGGATTTCAGGTGGAACTGGATGGGAATCCACTACAGTGCCTTCATGCGTTTCGGCCGATGGCTCCACATTACCACCGTTAATAATTTTTAAAGGTGCTGCTGTTCAGGCAAAATGGGTTTCTGAAGCTGGTTTTCCGGGAACACTACGCGGCCTCCAAAAATGGATGAATGGAGGAACCACAATTTTTAATTGGTTGTGTGATGGCTTTATTCCTTTTGTTAAAAATATTTGTGATGGAGAAGTATTACCATATCAAGCAGCATTGTTGGTATATGATGGTCATTGCCATTAATGTAAAAGAAAATTGAAGAATGAAAACATTGTTTTCTTTTAATAACTGCCTAGGCCTACCCAGGTACCTGTATCTTGTTCCTAACAAAAAAATTTGAAAGCATGTGAATAAATATAATTTTTTTTAATAAAACCAGTTTTGTTTTTATTTAAAAAAAAAAGATAGGTCCATTTCCAATGCTTTTTTGATGGGTAATATTCATTTTATGGGGTAAATGTAAACATTGCGATTACCAATTTTCCAAGTAAATAATTCAAATGAAATTTATATCTGTTTACTTTAACCCCATAAGCGATCTCCTAGCACTTAGGGAACAGAAGTTAGCTGTCCACATTTACCCCAGAATTTTTAAAATTATGGGGGAAATGTAAACAAGGAAGGGGTAAATGTAAACACTGTCCAAAATCGTGTTTGTGTTTTTATACATTTATTTACACATAATAAGTAGAATATTAGGTTTCTAATTATATAATATCCGTTTTCAAAAGTTAAAAAAAAATAAAATTTAATACATTTAAGTTTTCTGAAAAAAATATTTTTCTAAAAAATGCAAAAACTGTCCACATTTACCCCAACCGACCCTACACTCAAATGGACACCCACCTTTAGACATATGTATAACAATATTATAAATTAGGCTTTGTTCACGGACGGAAGCAAATTTAACATTAAAGGTTCAGATGGAAGAATGTACATATGAATGTATGACAGAAAGCAAATTAAGAATTTTCTCATAAGCATACTTAAGCTACTGTAAAGCATAGCGGTGGGCCGGTCTTGGTATGAGGATGTGTTGCAAGTTCTGATGTTTGGAACTAAGATTTTGTGGAAGGTAAAAATGGCTAACATCAATATTATGAAACAACATTTGGAGTCCTGTGTCAGTGAGCTCGGAATAAAAGACAATTTAATCTTCTACCAGGACAACTACCCAAAGCACAAAAAAATACTAGGGACTTCGAGTTGATCAAAAGAACTGTAGAAACATTAAGAAACTTAAGACGGGCCTTCAAGAAGAATGGGAAAATATAAGTCATGGAGAGTGCTACAAACTTGTCTCTTCAATACCTCGACGCCTTGAGGGAATATGAAGTGTCCGATTATGTTTGAGGTGTTGCCTTTTTTTTAATGAATTTGCCAAAAAAAAAAACAAGGGACAAGTTGCTCAAAAGAACTTTAGAAACATTAAGAAGGAGTGTGCTAAAACTTGTCTCTTCAATACCTCGACGCCTCGAGGGAATATGAAGGTTCGATTATGTTTGAGGTTTTGCCTTTGTTTTTAATGAATTTGCTGTTTAATGGCTTAAATTGTAATTTTGGCTTATTGAAAATATAAATATGTTTAAATGTTATTTTAAAAGTTTATAAAATTTTACACTCTCCATACATTTTCTTGTGTCCGATTAGTCATAGGAGCTACTGTATAGTTATACTCGGAAATTTTAATTTTTGAGACCTGTAGTCACTCTAACTCGACCTAAACTAGCTCAAGGTTTTTCACGAGTTTAAGTAAGAAATAAATTGCTAAAGTACATACATAAATAAGATGCAAAGAATTTAATTTTCATATGAATATTTCATTACTTCGTTTTTTATTTTTGAAATAGAAGTACAAATTTGAACACATTTATTTTAATAATAGTAAACAAAAACACCAAGTCCCATTTACTTAAAAAGAATTTTAAAAACAGAATATTTTTTTTTTTAGTTTTTGTCGAGGTTTTCATCAAGAAATGGTGTTTAAACTCTACGTTTAATTCAACGATCAAACCCATAAGGTTTACCCATTTTCGACTTGTGGACCAAATCCATTCATCTACTTAATTTGTGAACCTTTTTTGAAAATTTATAAATTTTAAACAAGCAACAAACAAAAAAAAAAGAAACGCCCTAGCCTTTTAAAAATAGGATTTAAATCCTTTTCTACGTTAGTGATCTTTAGAAAAAGAAAACAAAGCTAAAGTTTATTTGAGGATTTACAAAGTTAGCTTCTCGTTCGAAGTAGTATTTGATTTAAGTAGAAACAAAATTGTAGTTGTTACACTTGGCGCTTAGGAGAAACAACATCGCATATGTACGGCGGTGCTACCTTTAATAAATGGCCTTGGATTGTCCGACTTACATTCGTTGTGATTAATTTAATACCTACTCCAACTCCACAACATCAATTGCAGTCTAAATTCAAATCTATTTTAATTGAATTATGAACTTCGCAAAATATCAATATGAACAATATTGTTAATAATCTTACTTGATCTTTGTAGAGTATTAGAAACTCTTGCCCATGTTAATCTATTCTTTGCAGCATTGTTAAAATCAGGATGATTTCTGTCATACAACCATCTTAAATTATACACTGTTCGAATTAACTTGGTTTCAAATTCTTGTTCTATTTCAGTTTGTGTTTTAGTTTGAAAAGTTTCAGCCATATTTTTGTTTTTGAAGTTTACAAGTTCATTAGATTTTTATTATTAAATATTTTAGGGAAATTTTTGTTTGATTCAAGAGAACTAGAATATTTTCACTTTCCACATTTCATTCACAATCACTAGTATTTTGAAAATGGAACAGCTTTGACATTTAATTCATTTGTTTCATATTTAGAATTACGTTGAAGAATAAGTGGGAATTAGACAGAAGGAACGGAATAGAATTTGGTTTTTCGTCTGGGGTGCTGAATAGGAATTAAAGATAGGTACTTTTTCAAAAGCAAAAGTGTAAGTAGCAGATGTACGAAATTAAAGTGTGCATGAACATACGTTTGTTCCTTTTGAACAAATGATATGATAGAAGTTAAACCTAAAATCTAACAAAATGTTAGTTATTTTTCGCCATACATATTTATGTCGACTGGATTTATTGGTAGTTATTTTTTTTTTTTTTTTTGATATTTATACTTTTGTCGAAATGTCAAAATTTGGCATTGATTTGGTTATTTTCATATATGATGGGATGTTATCACATGTCATACTGTCTTTTTTGAAGTGTTAGCTGGGTACGTAGTAGGATAGGTAATGGGGAAAATGCTTAATGGTGTTAGTTAACATTACTTTAAGATTATTTGCGCCCGGATTGTGGCTGATTTTTAGTCCGAGAGCTGCAGAAATTTTTTTTAAAACGCGTATGTTGAGGTGTTTTTATTAAGTTTTCAAAACCAGTCGTCTAGTGTTTTTTATCACTGGACCTAGATGAGGGAGATTTAGAGGTTTACAAAATTTTTAATTCTGGGGTCATAGAAGTCCCTAAGTTCCACGAACGCACCTACGATAAAGTATATTTTCATTTTTAAATAATATTTTACATAAGGTATTTTCTTTTTAAGCTCAAAGCAGAAAACTGAGCTGTCAAAAAAAGGATCAGTGTTTTTTTGCGCTCGGTTTGTGTTTCTTTTTTCAATCAGAGGTAGCGTGGCTGACGTTTGTTTCGTGTGGTATGAAAGAGACAGATGTAAAATTTTTAAGCTATTGACTTTGACAGTTCATTTCTCCGAAGTATTTCCTAAATAAGTCGGAGAGCTCGACCAAACTCTGCTCAGATAGTACTGTGATTAGGCTCTATTCAGTGCTCTGCTCTAAGCTTAAAAAGAAAAACGCATGTAATATTATTTCTATTTTTTCTTCCAATATCTCGAAAATGGATAATGGCAGCACAGTTTTATAGGAAATTTAATTTACTACTAAAAAGTCCTCAGCACTGTACTGATAACATTGATAGTTTTAGAGATATCCTTACAAGATAAATTTGGTTCGAAAACCTATGGGTATTCAATGCTACTTAAACTTCAACTAGTAACATCGCCAAAACTATACATTTTTGCGGTATAATGTTAAGGAATATTTTGGAGGAAATTGAATCTTGTATCTTTTCTGTGGGTCCTGTTATTTTTAAATTAATGGCAGAAAAAGGAGAAAAGTATGAAAAAAAACGTTTAAGTGACTTGTAATTCCCCGTAGGTGAGAGTTAAACATCAGCCGTAATGCAAATGTTTTCACAGTGTTTCTTAAGTTATAATCTCTTTCTTTATTTTATTTATTTATTATGATGACATACAAGTCCAGAATTTGTTGTATGATAAAATACATACATACATACTCACTATTACTAATCCTATTGTATACAAACAAATTGATGTTTAAATTTAATGTTAATTTCGAGAGCGGAATCATTTTTTTCTGAAAGGAAATATGTAATTTGTGAATATCAGAAAATATATAATCTGCACTATTACTATAAAACATGTGCTACCTGTTTTCCTACAATTTTCTTTCAAGTTCCATCCTCTGATCATAGCTGATCAAGGACGCGATTGTTATTTATTTTGCTATAATAAATATTAAATTATAACCATAAGATCAAGTGTATACAAGCTTTACAAGATACAATAAAAGTGGGAATACTAAAAACGCGTACACTTTTGCCTTTAGCCTATGATGATGGTTATAACACCTGCTATTACACATGAAAGCTTTCATCCATTTCTTCAATATTATGCTATTCATTAAAACGACTGGTTCGCACCAACTTGGTTCTGTCTCTAAACATTCTGTTCACAAATAGTACATAATGTACGTACCTTAAGTCAAAAAAGTCTCCGTACAGCAGCCTAATTTGTGTTTTTTTGAAAAAAAAGTACTAGGAATAAATGTAAGAACCGAAATGGTAATATTGAAAAAAAGTAAGTTTCCACCTTCACCTTTTTACCAAATTTTCAAAAAAATGTGATTGTGATTTTCAAAAACCGGCACGAGTACGATAACTTTGGCGCCAAGATATAATAACGGTTTTTGGTAGAGGGGCTTAATACAAGCATTTTTACTATGGGAGGGGGGTCTATCTCCCCCCGTTTAGGCGATAGGGGCAATTTAAAAAAAATATTATTTAAAATGGAAAAAATAATTAAAAAATAACGGTGATACTTACAATTAAGTTTTATACATTTTTTTAAAGCCAACATTCTGTTTTATTAGCCAGTTTTTAATTGAAGTCAAAAATATGCGTAGTTTTTGAAAAATTTAATTTTAAACTTAAAATTTGAGTAAAAAAAGTTAGAAAAAGGTTTAAAGTGTAATTTTTCAATACTTCAAGATTATCTACCATTGTTTTTATTTCAGAATTTATTGCTCTTATTTGTTTTTGATCAAAAACTGAAAACTAGATGATTTTATGTCTTTTAGTTTTTGAGAAAATTGAAAATAACCACAACTACTGTTTTAATTTAATTTTTTTTTTGCTTGAGTGGTCTTATTTGGATAGTAACAATGGTAGGTGCGAGTTTGGGTGTATGCAACAGTAAGGTGTGTGCGATTTTGGGTGTATGCAACAGTGGGATCTGTGAGGGGGGGCATGCTGCCCCCCTGCAACCCCCCTGCTTGGGAACACTATAGGATTTGGGGTGGGTGCAAGTTGGAGTGCGTGCAAGGTGGGGAGGGGCAAGGTTCGGTGGGTGCAAGATGGGGTGCATGCAAAGTTTCTTTTGCATTTAAATAAGCTGGATTTAAGAAAAATTAATTTACCCTAGGTATATCTTAATCCATATTCGATTATTACTATCAAAATAAGACTACGTTAATACTTAAGCAAGGAAAAAGTAATTTAATTAAAATATTTTTTTGGCAATTTTCTTAAGAACTAGAAGACATAAAGTCATCTAGTTTTCAGTTTTTGATCAAAAACAAATAAGAGCAATGAATTCTAAAAAAAAAACAGTAGATAATTTGAAAGTTTTGAAAAACTACACTTTAAACCTTTTTTTTAATTTTTTTTTGCATAAATTTTTAGTTTAAAACAATTTTTTTCAAAAACTATACATAGTTTTGACTTGATTTAAAAACAAGCATAGACAAAAATGTTGGCTTTAAAAAAAGGTATAATACTTAATTGTAAGTATTACCGTTTTTTTTTAATTATTTTTTTCCATTTAATGTACATATTTTATTTATTTATTTATATTTATTTTTTAATATATTGTTATAGTAAATATTTTATTTCGAATCGACAAAAAGAAAGCTGCTGTACGGAGACTTTTTGGACTATGTGTATATTTAAAAATGTACCTTTAAAATATGTTTGGCCTTAAAGATTTAAATGCCATTTAATTAATCAAAAAAACCTTGACTTGTTTAATTTTTTTTTTGAAAATCTTTAGAACGATTTTTAATAAATCCATAGGTACACAATTTTTCAATTTTAATTTAAAAATATTTAAAATATGCAATTATTTAGAGTTTATTGATTTTCGTAATAAAATGATAACCCATTTTCGAGATATCAAATTTTGAAAAAAAAAATATTTTTTATTAAATCCTAAAAAAATCACAATCATCAAATATTATTATGACAATATTTGACAATTATTGAAATCGTCTCAATTGTTCTTGAGAAAAAATAGGGGGTAGGCATCTGGAGCAATACAAAAATATTTTTTTATTGAAAGAAACCAAGTTAAGAATCAAAATTTAAGCGAAAATTTAATAAAAATCAATCATTTTTTCATTTTGATAAAATTCAAAATTTTGATTTTTGAGCAAAAAATTAGTATTGAGACTACTATTATTTTAAGTCTTAAACTTAATTTTCAAGTTTGAACTTAATTGACCAAATGAATTTACAATTTTTGATTCTTTTGATGTTATTCCATAAGACTTTAAATAGACTTAGTTTGTAATAAATACATTAATAATCATTATATCCTTTTTAATTATCGGATTAAGAAAATTCTTCTGAATAATCTCGTCTTAATACCCGAACAATCTTCTCTTAATCTGACGTACTCGATTATGTCAAGAAGACGATTTTTGTACAAGTTTGTGTCTTACCTTGAAATCGTCAGATTATTGAAATTTACACTATTTAGGATGTATTCAACTCAGTCTATCTTAATCTGACACGCTGGAACAGGAACAGGTACATTAGCTTTTTTGTCGCTTCCCTCACGAATGAACGGAAAAACATATAACATTTTTTTTGTTTATCTTATAAGCTTCCAAATCTGAAAGTTCTTCACGACGAACGAGTTATTCCAGATTTAGTATCGTTGGCTTTTGATAATTTGTTCGGAATTCGCAAACATTCCCAATTACGATGGAATTCGTGATATAGCTCAATATGTTATATACATAGTTATACTGTTATATATGTGGTCATAAGCAAAATTATTTTTTTTTCCAAACATATGTGACCCACCCTACATTGTTGGTGACATTTTGCATGTTAAGAACAAATTTATCAAATTTGACACTTACTTTTGTTCTCTTTGCAAAAAGTATTTCCCTTACATATACATACATATATCAAATTCAATAAATTTTTCTGAGAAAAATTATTTTCGTTTCCATTTTTTATTTTACACTCCCACTTAATTTTTATTTCATTGTAAATAGGAATGAAACAGAACGCTCAAAATAAAATACGTGGGAAAACACGTTGCAATGATATGACACAGAAAAAAACGACAGCATCTGGTTATGAAACAAAATAAATTGAAACAAATTGAAATTGAAAAACTTTTGCGGAAGTGTTGCCAAGGTATTATGTTATAAAGTAAGCCAACTGCCAAAAAGTAGCAGTAGTAAAATTAGCAAGAACAATTTTTAAAAAACTTTTATTTTTCAAGATTGGTCTGAAATTAAAGATGAAGCAAACTACAAACAAAATCAATAAAATGAGAAGATTTTTATTTTTTTTTTTCGAAAAAAAATATATTTCCAAATAAGTTTTAATTTCAAGTGTAATATGCTTAAAGTTTTGCATTTTTCCAAAAAATAGTGGTTCGGACGTGAATTAAGTAGTGAATACGTTTTGAAAGTAGTATAGTAATATTCTAGCACTTTCGACAGTACTGTATATAATAAAGGAATAAAATGAACTGGAACAGATAGAAAGAGAAAAAACTTTGTGTACTTCATAAGAAACTTGATGGAATAGGTTGAAACAAAACAACATTACGGAGATGCCACATTTCATACAATTTTGTTGTATTAAGGCCGATTCATAATTTGTCTATTAATTTCTAGAAAATAGTTTTAAATGCAAAACAAAAACTATTATCAATAAACAAAATAATCTAAAGTAAAAATAATGTGCATTCAAAAAATTGAATGGCCTTTACAAATTAATATAAAGTAAAAAAAAAATGTGCAATCACAATTTCTTTTTAAGTTCAGAGGAGAGAACTGAGCTTTAAAAAAAGATCTGTTTCTTTTTTTGCTCAGAGATATTAGAGCGCTCGGTTTTTTTTTTTTTTTGTAATCAAAGGTAGCTCGAAGCGCGCTCTATGAGCTCTGAATAAAATGACTAAGCAAATGGAGTAAAAATATGAGCGTAGCTGACTTCAAGTATGTTTCATGTGGAATGAAAGAGACTGAGTGAAAATTCTTAAGATATTGACAGTTCATTTCTTCAGTGTGTTCCATAGATAAGTCGGAGAGCTCTGATCAAACACTGCTCAGAGCCTAGTTACTATGCTCACGTTTTGCTTAGTGCTCTGCTCTGAGTTTAAAAACAAAAACGCCTATTAACATTTTTACAACCCTGCACTTATCAGTGGGGCATCTGTAATCAGAATTTACCGAATGAATACCGTTTTTATGATTATCATTCAGTACAGAACTATGAAAATTGTTTTGTCCATCATAAACATTTATTTTGTTCGTTTAAATTTAAGGGCCTGTATTTTAAGGAATTTTTAGGATTTTTTTTACGACCTGTAAATAGATACAACTTTATTAAGTTTATTATCATTTATTAACATAGTTCCAAAGTATAAATATAAAATTTGAATTAAAAATATTGTAAAGAACACGAGTTACACCGGTGTGAACAACTCCACCTCGAAAAAATTGGCTCGCACTTCCTCCACGATTCCGGCTGATTGGCTTATCTAAAACAAAAAAAGTAAACAGCGTTTTAATCTGTGAGCCTAAATGCATGGAATGAACTATCATCAAATGAATATACCAAAAATTGGACTTTTGGGAGACATTTGAAAAAAAAATTCGCGAATTTTGCGTTTTTTTTTTTTTTGTTTTTTGCTATAAAAAAATCGAAATTTTTGGAGTTTTTGCTTGTCGATAGTTCATTTCATGCGTTTACATGTGCTGAATCTAATCCATCAAATTTCAAGTCATTCGGTCAAGCCGTTTTTGAGATACGATGTAGGAAAGTTTGAAAAACACAGTTTCGAGAAAAACTCGTTTAAAGTTTCAAGTACTCTTAACTATGAAAATATCAACTTACCTTTCAATCGGTGATGCCTGGTCCATAGAGTATTTCTTCCTCTTCTTCTTGAAACTCTTTCAAAGCAGATTGTTCAGCTCTTGAATCAATTCTGGCTTGTTTAACGGCATCACTTACGCGCCGCTCAGAACGTGAGATTCGCTTTTCATCACGTTTCTCAACATAAGTATGGGCTTCGCGGCCTATAGGGCATCCTATAACCGACATTACTTTCAAATTACCTTCAAAACCTTCATTAAAGATGAAAACTAGGATCCCTTTGTAAGTTTTACTGTCACCATCGCCGATGTATGTAAGATACTTTACCCCATATTTTCTATGAACCTGCTGTATCTTTATAACGACTTCGAATTTTGAAAAATCCCTTTACTACCGTATTCTAGACATATTAAACTATAAATTTATGAAAAAAAATCGATTTTTTGAACCCATCACATGGGATGACCCCCTTAAATGAAAATGTAAATTTTCAGTCTCGGATGTCATTTCATTTCAAAAGCTCTTTGTTTGTCCTTGAGATTTTTCTACAACCATCAAATTCTCCCATAAAATACTATTTCAGGTCAACCAAATTACCTGCGTAGTATATTTCATAGCATTAGGAAAACAAAAGAAATGTCAGATACTTGCTTACAATAACGCTCAGGTCCGGACTGTACTTCCAATTTTGTTTGTAGCACAGCTGACTTTCATCAAGTCGTCAACTCATTAAAATAGTTTTTAAGACATCGCCTTTCCATAATTTCTCAATCACGACTCATATCTCGTCCGCTTTGGGGTTAAGGTCGAGAGACTTAGCATTCCACTTTATAAGGAATGCAGATCCATTATTTTTCTGAGCCTATATAGTGAGAAAAAAAAAAGAGTTTTTAAGGAAAAGGTTATCGTTAATACGTTTGAAGCCCCGTAAGAACAGAGCTCAACACCTGTTACACAGCAAGACATACAAATACGGTAGAAGCAGTCTTATCTCTCATGATCTGGAATTTTTGTTCTTACTGTAGTTTTAGTCCTATTATTACTTATTAGGCTTAGAAATATAATATATCGGCACCGACGACGTGTAGAAAAACTACAAAGCATCATACTACCATACGCGGTAGATGAGATGGCAATTTAACATGAATATTTCAATGGTAAAATTGCCCAAAACTCACGAATATAAAAGCAAAACAATTGTTTGGAGATAAGAACATTGACCTTATAGAGTGGAATCGTTACGCTTCTACATTAAACGAGCATTCTATTTGCCAGCCAACACACCGAACTATGTCATAATGCTAGAAACGGGAATTTCTTCACTTTTTGTGTAAACATTAAAACTGCAAGTGGATTACATAATTAGAAGCTTAAAGTTGGCAGACTATCGTTTACCCAAAATATCAGCTCTTAAGGCCATCAATTCAAGGAGTGGATGGTATCGCGAATGGCTTGAATTGGCAGAAAATTGTGGAATTAATTTGGTTTTTAATGTCGAGGACCTTTCCAAATTAAAAACGGACATGTACCAAATTATTTCCAAGGTAGATGAAGCAGCTAGAACCAAGTACATGGATAAACTTCAAACTCCTTACATCGTACGGTCTACTGCCAGCTTAACCACAATTTGCAGCAGTCAAACTACTTCCGTGATGAGCTTAGTGTCAGGGAAATATCTATGATGGTCAGGCTACGAGCTGAAATTCTAAATCTGAACTATATACCTCACAGAGCAGATCTTCCAGTCATCTGTAATATATGCAACAGGATGGAGAGGGAAGACGTTGTGCATTTCTTGGAAAAGTGTACTACTCTAAGAGAAACGAGAAGATGTATCTTTGGAAAAGATTTTCTAACCATTGAGGAAGTCATATTCGAATTAAATCAAATGAATGTTTCTAAACTGTATCAGTTCTGTACAATTGCTTTAAGATATCGAAATAGAATCTTACAAGGACTTTTTTGATGAAACACTTTTTTATTCTTTTTATGTGATAATTGTTAATTAAAATAAATTAAAAATCGCTAATTATAAAATTTAAAGTCAAATTTAAAAAATAAATAATATTGTAAAAGTATATAAATAGTCAATTCGGCAGACGGCAGATAGCCATGTCTAATGATTTTGTTTTATATTAAAATGTTATATTAATTTTATTAATTATGAATAAAATCAATTCTAATCTAGAGTGGAATCGTCAGTCTCCTGACCTTAATCCCATAGCGAACTTTTGGTAGGGAAGGTTGCAAAGGCTAAACCAAAACTATCGATGAGATATGAGCCGTGGTTTTGAAGGAAATGTCTGAAAAACCATGTTAACGAAACCATAAAACAATCATAACCCTAAATGAAACTAGTTCTGGTAAGTTTTCGTGTATTTTTTGTCTTTAACACCTTTTCTAAGATATTAATGTGAATTACTATTTTTTGATGATGATTTGTTTTAGCTCTTACTTAAAATTGGCATTTGTATACATATGATATAAAAATAATTAACATAAAATATACTTACGTAAGAAATCACTACTATTTCAATGCTCACAACTGTACATTTCCGCGGTCACGAATTTCAACCCTTATCTACTTTTCAAGCCTGTAGACGCTTTAAGTATATTAATACGCAGTGCTCGTTTCTTTCTTTAAAACACTAATGTTTGCTGTGTTATTAATGTACTCACATTTTGTTTGCTGTGTTATTAAGGAATTTATAGCTGTCAGCTTTGATTTATTTATTTTGTCGATTCCCTTTTTTATTTATATTGTTTAGGGCCTAACTTGAGGACTTAAAGAACAAAGTTATTGTAACTGCAGGGCCGATTACATATACTACATATGTAGGTATCAGTGAAAGTTTTGCGTTTCATGTTTGAACATAGCAGAGCTTTATTTTTTAAACAAATGATTGTTGCAATAAGATCACTTATAATTTTAAATATTTTTTATCAAAGAAAAACAATTTATTTAAAGTTTTATTTATTTCTTAAATCCATTTTATAAATTTTAATGATAAAATTCATTTTGATTGAAAAGCTGACTGTCAAATGGCAACAAATATGTAATTTCTGATTATTGATGATGTTCCAATATTTTACTGTTTAGATGGCATCATTACAAAAATGGCTGATGAAATCAACAGCAATAAAACGCTCTTTAGGGGCCAGTTATAGCTATCAGTAAAATCCAAATCTGAAATGTTTTACTGATGAGTGTTTATAGCAATCAGTAAATTTACGTCATTAAATTAAATGTCAATTTGACATTTCTATCTATTTGAAGAGTTTGTTTTTTACTGTTGCTTTCATCAGTAAAATTTTCGGAAAAGTAAAAAATTGGAACACCAACAGTAAAACGAAATGGGTTTTTTTTTGGCTTTTGGCAGTCAGCTGTTCGGTAAAATAAAATTTCATTATTAAAAAAAATTAAAATGGATTTATAAATTAAATAAAACTTTAAATGCCTTGTTTCTTTTTGAAAAAAATACTTGAATATAGGATTCATTTTATTGCATCAATCTTTTGCTAGAAATAAATCTGTAACATGTTCAAAAACTAAAACAAAAATTTTACTTATGGATTTTACTGATAGCTATAGTGTAATTATGCTGCAGCTTCATCGATCGAATAAGCTGTTACCTATTTTCCATTTAAAAACACGATCAAATATACCACTCTGTATCTCTTCGTTATAATACAACATTTATGTTATTTAATGGTTTTTGGTTCAGAAAGCCAGCATATGGCATTATTAATTCAGTTTACTGAAATAAGTATGTTTGTTCTCTAAGTGACGATGATGGTAAACAAGTCTGCCCGGTGAACCCAGTCTGCTCCTCTCCTGGTTTTTTTCGCCAACTGTCAAAGATCTTTTAATTTTCTTCGAAGACATTTTAGTGCGATTTTGGTTCTTTGTACTGACAGAAAGCATCTTCATAGTGTGTTTAATTAAAGTCTAACATGCATTTACAGTGATGGCCAAAACTAAATAATAAAGATATAGATATAAATTTATAAATATCCGAATAAAAAGTTAAAACTTTTTTATAATTTTTATTTTTTCTTATTTACAAAACATTTTTCTATATTTTACTACTTAAAATTGTATTTTAAATCTTAAAATATTTAAGAAAAATTTTAATAGTTAAAAACTTATCAAAAAGAAACTGGACAAAACAAAAGCAAATTTTGTTTTTATGTACAAAGTAAGTAAAAAAAAAGTTGTAATGTTAATATGTAATGGCGTAACCATTATTTTTGATCACTGCATCAAATCGATGACGTGGCATTGAGGCTTGTCAATTATGTTTGTGGGGATATTTTCCCAGGCAGTTTAAACTTTTTGGAGCAGTGAAGTCAAACTGTTACATTTTCTTCAATCAATCTTCTGATCTACAATTTCCCATAGATTCTCTATGGGGTTGAGATCAGGAGATTGAGTTGGCCACTTCATAACTGTAAAATTACTAGAAAATGACCGTCCTCCACTTTTCTCTCGTCCAGTTAAGGTGTGTTTTGGAAAATTCTAGTCGTGCGCTATTAATCGCTTTTTGCCGGATCGTTCTGGACGAGATTTCAAGTCTTATTCTTGTTTATTTTTTTAGAGAAAATATAAGGGCCATTTTTTTATTAACCTCATTATTCAATTTTCACAACGCGACGTGGTTTTTCAAGGTCTTCCGATATTGTGTCCTGTTCGAACAGTACTTCGAGTACGAAATCGAGCTATTATTCGAGAAATAACTATATGCCTGATCGCTGATACCATAATTTTTCAAAATAAAAGTTATCGATTCACCGTTTTGAAAGCTGGACACAATTTTTACTTTAAGTTAATTTGAATATTTATTCCGCGCCATTTTAATATTTATTATTAAAATTTTAAATTGTGATCGTTATCAGTATCACCATCAAAGATCCGACAATTACTTTTTATTTTTTGCTTAGAATATGCTGGACTAAATATCAAGTGAAGTTAGTAGCATTTAAAAAGTAAGTTGTAAAATTTGATAACTGTAGACAGTAATTGGGTGCATGTGCTTTAGTTTTGTTCAGCTACAATATTTTGAAAATAAGAAAATATAAAAAATTATAAAAATATCATTTGTGTTTTCACTTTTTATTCGGAGGTTTATAAAGTGATAGTTTTTCTTGCTTTAGTTTTGACCATCACTGTATGTATAAGTAATATATAATTATAATTATATATACAAAAAAAAAATGATAAAAACATAAGGTAATTACAAGTCGAGGGTGACAAGAAAGCCATTGATGGAAAAAATTTGGAAAAACACTTTTTATAAACAATTTGAATATATCAGGAAAGCATATTCGGCGAAACAGAATCAGTCTTATTTAACCCTCAAGCGGTCGCACGGTCATTTGTAACGGGAGCGGGCGCGCGTAACCAAAAAGACCTATCGGATGAATAAGAGAAATAAAGTACTAATTATTCCATAAATATTTATTTATTTGTACTCAGATACATTATCATTGTCTTTAAAGTCTAATTTGTCAAAAAAGTACTTAAAATTATGAAAAAGGCTACTAGAAATGAGAATTACAATGATGGGTAAAAATAATAATATGAACGAAAATGTACTAAGCGCGGTCGATTCGACTACGCGCGACCGCTTGAAGGTTAAAAACGCTATATAGAACATACATAAAGTTATGTTATTTCTATAATGCCTCTAAACGCAAAAATGCTATTTATAAAACTTATGCAAGGTTGCATAGTCCCATAATAAGCTAAACGCGTTTTGAGGTTGAATAGAGCCTACATAAGGAAATTATTGTTATTATTATTTCGTAAATGTCATTTTGGTTTCTCTCCATTTTTGAAATTAAAATAAAAACAATAATGCCTCTCCAGTTTAGCTCGTTTATTAATGATTTAAAGAATTTAAATCGCGTTTTACCGACTCCAAGAAGGCGGAAAGTTTATAGAAAAGGTCCAACCCAATGAGCATAAGAAACGAAGAATTTTAAAAAAATATAGATTTTCGAAAGAGAATATCATAAAAATAATTGGAATTTTTTTTTATATTTTATTTGTTATGACAGACAGCTGATTTGATAGACAGATAAATGGAATAGATTGCTCCATTTTGGTACTTTTTTTGATATAAGCATTGTATAACTAAAATTTATAGCAGAATTTTGTATAAATGGGAATTTTCGCAACGTTACATAGAGCCTACATAAATCCTTATGCACTGTAGGTATAACTATTCATCTGTTTAGCGAATTCTATTAAATAAGGCTGCATCAATAAGAATGTTGAAGAAATGACAACACCCTTACAGGAAATCGTGACGCGACATTTCGGCTAACTGTGTACAAACACAGCAAAAACGCGCCGATCCGATCTGCATTCGACCGTGAGCTCACGCGTACGAGTGTAGTATAATTGTCTTTCGTAGTGTTATCTTTTGAAAAAATAAATATCAATAAAAACTCTTAAACTAAAATTAAAGTTTGTTCACCCTCCTCGAAAATCAATAATAAAAACAAAAATAAAGTAAAACAACGCGCCACATGTGATATACAGAATAATTGAAATTTAGTGCATACAATTTATAAATCAACCACCCATAACTACCTACGAAGCAGTATCATTCTAATGCAAATATATAATAACAACACAGCGGGTCTCCTTTGTGCTTCCCTTCCGCTCTGTTCCAATTTCACTCACAAAATAATAACAACACAGCGGGTCGCCTTTGTCCTCCCCTCCAACACTGTTCCAATTTCACTCACAATTGCTTAGCATAGCCACTGCTTGCACTGCTTGCACTGCTTGTTAAAAACATACAGTTTGACATTGTATATATGTATGTACATATGTATGTATTTTTATTAAGGTTTAATAATGAATGTTACATGAATACATGAGAAAATATATCTAGTTCTTTCTTTCTTGTTGAATAAGCAGACGGTGTAATGTATGGCCACTCTGTTCATGGTTTATTGTTTTGATTTTTATTTTTATTTTTACAATTGAAAGTTGGGTTTAGAGTAAAGATGAACATAAGAACAATTCGAGTTTTCTTATTTTCTTAAGAATATTTCATTTTGGTTCTTTTCATTTTTAAAGTACTGTTATAATAACCAATACAATATTTTTAATAACAAAGCAAGAGTATAGTTTCGACCCAAAGGTAGCCTTCATTGAAGATCTTGTTGGATGTTAACCAGTTTTTACTTATCATTTTTAACTTCCCATAGGAAGTTATTGTAATCGGTTCGATTTGTCGAATTGAAAATTTTCACATTTCTCGACGTTTCAAGGCCCCTAGAGTCGAAATAAAAGATTTTTAGAGAGATGTCTGTGCGTGCGTGTGTACGTACGTCCGTACCTCCGTACGTTCGCGAAGTTTTTTATTGCCTATATCTCAAGAGCCAATAGAGAAATCGACTTCAAATACATTTTGTTATACAGATAATAATGCAGAAAGATGCAGAAAGGACTCTGAAAATAATTGTGTGTGTGGTTTTTACCATAGCAATTTAAAAAAAAGGTGAACATTTTGTTTAACCCTATACAAAAAAATTGTATGGATAAAAAATGATTTTATCTTCAAAATAATTTTGTATAACGAAGATTAACGTTTTCGACATCCGGTAAAAATTTGAGAAAAATCGAATTGACAGTTTTTTTTCCAAAAATTAAAAAAGCTAAAAAAAATTTGATGTTCAAATGGTGGACATGTGCATTCTAGAGGATACAAGCGTCCATAAGTTTTCTCAAAACCCACCTCTGTCTATCAACTCCTACTCTCACCTCCCCGCGGTGAACATCGGGTGCCTAGTACCTCAACTGGAGATTGGGTTCTAACCCCAGTGGAAAGTTGTTGGGGGTACCAAACGAGAGGGGGGGAGAGGTGTTTCCACTAAGGCACCTCTCCTTATCCAGACGGCAGCGGACGAATTCTCGAGATGGAATAACGGTGGCGTCTACAGTTCCAGTAACTTTGAACTACTTAGTGAACACCTTATAGGGCTTCTACGACATATACGGAGCCAAGGCCTATAAGGAGAGGTTTATCCGAGTCCCCGTCCTTGGAGTTATACTAAGGATCTGGCCCTTCAGGTTAGGGGTTGTGCCGTCGGGGTGACTTCCTGACCACGTAAAAAACACTTTAGTTGCGAAGCACCAACAAGCCTCGGATACGGACGGATTTACTGTTGACAACCCACGAAATAAGGACAACGAACTTCGGATCTGTACGTGGAGTGTTAGGTTCTTTAACAGACCACGTGCAGCCGAATAATTAGCGGAAGCCCTTAACTGTTGCAAGGCAGATATTACCGCCATCCAAGAAGTGCGATGGGATGGACCGGGCAAACGCAAACTAAAAGACTGCTACCGAGAACAAAGACAGCGTCTATTTGGGTGTGGATTTGTTGTTGGAACTAGACTCAGGCAAAAAGTCTTGAGTTTCAACAGTGTGAGTGAGCGCATCACGACAATCCGCATCAACGCTAAATTCGCCATCATAAGCCTAATATGCGCGCATGCCCCAACAGAGGAGAAAGATGAAGACACCAAAGACATATTCTTCGAGTTCTTGGACAAGACCGTACAAGTAGTACCCGTAGTGTGATGGTTAGTGCGTTGGACTGTCATGCAAGGGGTCTTGGGTTCAATCCCTGCCTGTGCCACCTAACTTTTTTCACGGGTACTGCCTCTTGCGAGGAACTGACAAATTCTCCAAGAGTAATTCTTGTCATGAAAAGTGCTTTCTCAAATTAGCCGTTCGGATTCGGCATATAAACTGTAGGTCCCCTCCATCCCTGAAAACATTACTCGCACACAGGAATGGTTGAGAGTTGTAAGTCACTAGGCCCTGGTTCTTCATGGACTGTTGCGCCACCTAATTTATTTTTTTTATTCTTGGACAAGACATATGAGCAGTGCCCTGGCTATGACATTAAAATTGTCTTAGGAGATCTTAACGCCAAGCTAGGAAGAGAAGACATCTTTGGTGGCACATTCGGGAGATACAGCCTGCACTACACCACCTCCGACAACGGATTCAGGCTGATCGATTTCGCTGCGGTGCGAGACGTTCTGGTTGTAAATACGCATTTCACATATCTTAATATCCCCAAGGGGACATGGAAATCTCGTGTCCAATCAACTGTCAACCAGAGTGACCACATTGCGATTGACCGACGCACCGACACTTCTTCAGTTGTATACTGTATACTGTATGTCCGAACATTCCGAGGGCCAACATTGACTCGGACCACTACCTCGTTGTAGCCAAGGTACGGATACGGATATCCCGATCCAGCCATCAGAAATATAAATATAGAATAAAAACCTAAAAAACAATACTAAAACTTAGTAAAAATTTACTTTCGACTTAAATATCTTTTCAAAAATTAATAATAGTGGCTTCAAACTAATTTTATCTCACAGAAAATATTATGTTTGACATTCAGTACTTTATTTTTTATAAAATAAAAATAAAAATCCAACAGTCAGTTTTTTCATAAGAAATAGAAACTTTTAAGAAATGCTACTAAAATTGGTAACAATTGGTTTTTCTACTAAAAATCTCGTTTACAAAAATTGATTTTGAAATCAATCATATGCAAAATATTGTTGGTTATTTTTATTTTTATTAGAATAATTCAACTGACAATTTTTTAAAAAAACACGAAAACCTACAAACCTTTTAAGCAAGACAAATCGACAGACGGGAAAGTTATCAGTGTAGGTCGCATCTTAGCCTCTTTTTGATTTTTTAATTATTCATTTGCTTTACTTTTTTTTTATTTTTACATTTTCAGGTGATTTCCGTCCCTGTCTTTATGTTACTTATTTGTTATATTTTTGATTTAATTTTTTTTGTAGATTGTTTGTTGTATGGCTAATTTAGCCCTCTGTTGTGTCTTCTGATTGAAGTCAAGAACAATTCAGGAGTTGCATCAGGAGTTGATTAGAAGTTTATATTTCTTATACTGCTTAGTGATAGATAAAGAGTTATTATTTTGAATGTTTTAAATACCCAAGTCGTTGTCTGAATATTAAATTTTTTTCTACCTTTGCGTTGGTGAAACGCTGAACCATACCAGGAATGCGTAATAGTGGGGCAATAGACTGCGAAATATAAAGTTAATAAATTGCGGTTTAATTTTGTTTGGCTTCAAGAGCGGATCAGTTTTAATTTACCATTAAGGCATAACTTACTTACTTACTTAAGGTGGCGCTACAGTCCTGTGTGAACTAGGGCCTCACCCAACAAACTTCTCCATCTAGCTCGGTCCCTAGCTAGATGTCTTCAGTTTCGCGCTCTAAACCCATTTTTGCCGCCTCTGCCTCAATACTCACAAAAGCCCCATTGACATCACGCTGAGTTCTTCCGATTATTTCAATGTCATCAGCATATGCTAGTAATTGGACAGACTTTTGAAAGATAGTGCTTCTAGTGTTGACGTGAGAGCTCTGCACTATTCTTTCAAGTACGAGTATCTCATGCCTGGCAAAAATCCTCGTATCAAACCCTCCTAGTGGGTGCCGGGCGGTAATGATCACCACAGTTTTCTTGTGCGATGTCAAGAAGGGGATCAGCTAAGGTCAGGTTGAATTGTTAAGGCGTTTCTAAACTCTTCAATAGTTTAAACCCTCAGCAATGCAATTTGACCATAGATACGGGGTCCCTAATTTTCAGTGGTGGTGTGAGCGATTTTCATAATCCGTGCCGAAGAAATGGAAGGCTGGGGGGTAAACCAGTCGCGAACGAGCTCATTCGGATGCCTTGGCAGGGTCCGTCTTACATCTTGCCTTACCCCGGTATATCGGCTCTGCCGGGGCTGACCTTTTCCTTTCCGTACTACTCGTGGGACCAAAATTACTACACAAAACAATACACAGGACGATTTAGACATAACGAACTTAGGACCATCCGCCGACTATGAGGATGAACTTTTGGCTTCCAGTCAGGAGACCGTTGTGGGGCAACCTGCAAAAACTGGAAGTGCAGCGAGTACCAGCCATAGTACTCCTGTGCCTCGACCACAAATAAATCCGAACTCCTCTACCAGCAATGCCAGCCATAGCAATGCTGGTAAAGGAAAAAATAAAAAGTCATCTGGTACTCGCATCAAGAACCAGTTCAAGAAGGCCTCCTTCATTCTTAGCAAGATTGCTGAAAATGAGAAGGCTGGAATTGTGCTGGAGAAGGATCGCGAGGACAAGATCATGTACCAAAAGATTGTTGATGAATACAACAGTCTCTTGGCTACAAAAAATAAGGCCGACAAAAGAAACCGGTCTCGTCAAGAGACCGAAAAACCTTCTAAAAAAACCAAAACATAACGAACCAAATTCAAATAAAGATGAGAAGGCATCATCTTCCGGAGCGGCGCAACAGCGTACTTTAAGTGAGGTTGTCAGAGACGACCTCCAAGTATCGGTTGTGGATGAGCTCTCCACAAACAGCAGAGGTCTGCTAGCTGTGTGGAGTTCTATCGAGGCCAATCTCTCGGAGATGGTGTTTTCTTACACAATTTCGGCAATTGAGGGTCCCTACCCTAGTTTTGACTCTGGCGAAGTGCTCAGGGGACACAGGGTAATCAAATGCGATGACGTGTTTTCCAGGGATTTCCTTAGATCATGCATTGCTAAGATAAGCAATGACTGGGAAGGCTTGAGACTTAAGCTTACCCCAGCTAAGGACATCCCCAGACAGCCTAAGGCTCGCATTTGGTTGCCCGTCATGAGCATCAAGCCAAGTGGACAGGAGCTGATCCGTGGTCTTCAGAGGCTAAACCCGCTGGTTCCAATGCATGACTGGACAGTCATCAAGGCTGAGGAGCCGCAGAAGAACAGCGCGTCCTATCTTTTGAAGATCAGCGGGGAGAGCTTGGGGGCCCTTGAGAAGGCTGAATATAAGTTAAGATTCGGCATTAGAAATGCAAAGATTAAGGTCCTGCAGAGTCAGGGAGCAGACTGCGACAACAATGATGGCAAAGTCAAGACCGACGATGACATCATTGTTGCCGAAGTCCCCGGCGAGTCGCCGGGCCTGAAGGTGCAGGCCCTTCTTCTTCAGGCAATTAAAAACGCGCTGCGTTCTATACAGATTAATCTGAAGCACTCGAAATGTGCCTCAGATAATCTAAAGGTCTTCCTGAGTCAGGAAGACTTGAACGTAGAGTTCATACAAGAACCTTGGATGAATGGCCTCAGAGTTCGAGGCCTTTTGGACCACAAATACGACCTTTTTTGTGAAATCCTTAATACTGACCAAGGTAAGCCTAGAACCTGCATTCTAGTTAAGAAACACTTAAAAGCTTTTTTGTGTCCCATCCTCAGCAACCCCGATTTGACGGTTGTCAGAATTGAAGGAAAAAATGCTGGCCTACTTCTGGCATCGGCTTACTGTGGCCACGACCGGCAGTCACCTCCGGAAGAGTTGGAGACCCTGATTGGGTGCGACGCCAACGCACGGCATTCTCTATGGGGCAGCACGGTAATTAATGAACGATGTGAGTCACTTTTTGATTTCATTATTAACAATAATTTAAATGTATGCAATAGAGGTAACACCCCAACTTTCATTTTTCCGAGCTCGGTTAACTTCAAAGGTTGGGAGGATGTACTTGATGTTACTCTATCAAATAACAATCTTTATTCTATGGTGGAAAATTGGAGAGTCTCACTTGTGAATTCTTTTTCTGATTACAGGTGGATACTCTTCAATATAAAGTTTGAGTCTGAAATTACTCCCCCTCACAGAAACCCCAAAAATACTGATTGGAAGAAATTCAGTCAAATAATTTACACGAAACTGTGTAACACGCCAAATCGGTGTCCAGAGTCGGTAAGCGATCTCGAGTCTAAAGTAAAGATCTTCGAGGCAGCTTTTGACACGGCTTACAAAGTCTCGTGCCCTATTAAATACAGTCGCAAATCACTCCCTATGTGGTGGAATGAAGAACTGTCTAGTCTCAGGAAAAAGACTAGAGTGATCTTTAATATTTGCCACAAACACAAATTCTACCAACCGTACAAAGACTGTCTAAGAGTTTATAAGCGAGCCATTGCCAAGTCTAAACAGCAAAGCTGGAGGGATTACTGCCACAAAATAGAAAATATAAAAGAATCCGCCAGGCTTAGTAAGATTGTATCGAAAGACCATTGTTGTCCTTCCTTTCTTAAAAAATCTGGCGATTCCTGGGCAGTATCTCCTGCAGAATCCCTAGAACTGCTGTTGGCTGCGCATTTTCCGGGTTGTGAGAATAAAAACCCTCAAACTCTTAATTCAAATGGCGTGTCGACGGCGGATATAGAACACATTGATACCTTGATAAATAAGGAAAATATTGCTTGGGCAATCAACACATTTTCCCCGTACAAGTCTCCAGGCCTGGACGGCATAATGCCGATCATGCTTCAGAAAACGCAATTTCTGGGGATTCCTTGGCTGGAGATGATCTTTAAAGGATGTCTCTGTCTAAATCATGTTCCCGAGTCTTGGAGACATGTTAGAGTAGTTTTTATCCCGAAGGTCGGCAGGCGAGGACATGAATCCGCGAAGGATTTTAGACCAATAAGCCTTACTTCCTTCGTGCTTAAGACAATGGAGCGCATTCTTGACTACCATATCAGAGGCATTTTAGATGTATGCCCTCTTGAGAGTTCTCAACACGCTTATCTTAAGGGCAAGTCTACGGAGACAGCCCTACATGAGGTAGTGCGTACAGTTGAAAAAACCATACACCATCCAACCATCACTGGTTGATCAGGGTGTAGAGGACTACATTAGAAATTGGATTGTTTCCATGCTCAGTGATAGAAAAATTCAGGCTACCTTAGAAAACACTTACTTGACCAGGTGCGTAAACAGTTGAACACCTCAGGGGGTGTTCTGTCCCCTCTTCTTTGGCTTCTGGTCATGAACAAAATTCTTTTTAAACTGGAAAGTTGTGGTGTGAAGGCCGTTGCTTACGCAGATGATTTGGTGATACTGGTATCAGGAAAGTACACTTCCGTGATTAGTGAGATTACGGAAATGGCATTGCTAAAAGTAAGCAACTGGGCTACAAGCTGTGGCCTGGGTGTCAATAAAAGCAAAACTGAACTGATGCTCTTTACTACGGAAACAAAAGTACCACCCTTCACCCTTCCCCGCCTCAACGGTGAAACTCTTTCCTTGTCTTCCAGCGCTAGATATTTGGGAGTAATACTTGACCCAAAGTTAATCTGGAAACTTAATATCGAAGAAAGGGTCGGTCAAGAAAGCCAGCATAGCTTTCTATGCATGCAATAAAACCTTTGGCAAAAAGAGGGGTTTGCAATCGAAGATGATTTTGTGGACGTATACAGCCGTGGTACGTCCAATCTTGTCCTATGGTTCGATTGTTTGGTGGCCCGCGCTTAGCAAAGTCTACAATATAACTAAACTAAAAAAGGTTCAGAGAACAGCTAGTGTTGGTTCCACGGGAGCTTTGCGCTCATGTCCGTCGGACGCCCTAAACGTTTTTCTCTACCTCTTACCAATAGACCTGCATATCAAATACTTAGTATCTTGCAGCGCGTTGAGACTTAGGGAATCGAATAGTTGGTATTCTAGGCCCTTTGGTCATAGTAATATTACTAATCTCATCCCAGCGGACATCTTTTCGACAGAAACCGACTACTGCACCCCTACTGTGGAGCTCAGTGCGGATTTTAAAATTATCATCCCATCTCGAAATGAATGGGATGATGACTTAGTGACGAGAGGCTTCGACACAACTATTTTCACTGACGGCTCGAAGCTCATCCTCCAAACTGGTTCAACAATGCCGAAGTGAGTTAGCGAGCATGAACATTGGACTCAGGGTCACTCTCATCTGGATTCCGGGTCATAGAGGCTTTGAGGGCAATGAACGAGCTGACGAGCTGGCTAGGCAAGGATCAGCCCTTCATAGCTCACTCGCGGAAAGAGTCAACATTCCTCTTGGTGCTATGAAGGGCAAGATCTTCTCTATTTTCCTCGCTGAATCAAACCACAGGTGGAACAGCCTAACCAACTGTATCATATCTAGAAGGATATGGCCCACCTACAACAAATCCCGTACTAATAATCTCATTTGCAGACCCAGGCAAGACATAGCCAGGGTCGTTGCTACATGCACCGGACACTGGCCTGTTGGAGAACACGCATCTAAGCTGGGCATCCCCCACAATACTTTCTGTCGTAGTTGTGAGGACCAGCGAGAAAAAGAAACTGTTCTTCACTTCTTATGCAAGTGTCCCGCCTTAGCCAAAACGAGAGCCAAAACATTGGGAAAGTCCTTTTTCAACGACCTCAATGAGCTCTCAGAACTGGAGATCAAAGATTTGATCTCCTTTCTAAACGCAACAAAGTGGATTTGAGGCGTATTTTTCTCTTTATAATCCCCCTTTTATCTTTATAGGTCAAGCGAGTATTTTATGGTATCAAAACGGCGCAACGCAGCGCTAATTGTGTCACCGAGCTAGACTGCTCGTGGCCACCATTTCTACTACTACTACTACTACGAGTATCTCATGACAGCGCATCACCTTGTCTAAAATCTTTTTTGACATCGAAAGGTTCTGTTAAGTTGTTTCCAACCTTTATGGAGCAGCGTGAATTCTCCATGGTCATCCTGCACAAACGGACGAGTTTGGCAGGGATGCCAAAACTAGACATGGCTCTATACAGCTTGTCCCTGTAGATACTGTCATATGCGGCCTTTAAATCGATGAAAAGATGGTGGGTGTCGATTTGGTGTTCTTGGGTTTTTTTCAGGATCTGCCGTAATGTGAATATTTGATCGACTGTGGACTTTCCTGGTCTAAAACCATACTGATAAGGACCAGGATCAGGTTGTTGACTATGGGCTTTAGACGTTCACATAAGCGAGCCATTGCCAAGTCTAAACAGCAAAGCTGGAGGGATTACTGCCACAAAATAGAAAATATAAAAGAATCCGCCAGGCTTAGTAAGATTGTATCGAAAGACCATTGTTGTCCTTCCTTTCTTAAAAAATCTGGCGATTCCTGGGCAGTATCTCCTGCAGAATCCCTAGAACTGCTGTTGGCTGCGCATTTTCCGGGTTGTGAGAATAACAACCCTCAAACTCTTAATTCAAATGGCGTGTCGACGGCGGATATAGAACACATTGATACCTTGATAAATAAGGAAAATATTGCTTGGGCAATCAACACATTTTCCCCGTACAAGTCTCCAGGCCTGGACGGCATAATGCCGATCATGCTTCAGAAAACGCAATTTCTGGGGATTCCTTGGCTGGAGATGATCTTTAAAGGATGTCTCTGTCTAAATCATGTTCCCGAGTCTTGGAGACATGTTAGAGTAGTTTTTATCCCGAAGGTCGGCAGGCGAGGACATGAATCCGCGAAGGATTTTAGACCAATAAGCCTTACTTCCTTCGTGCTTAAGACAATGGAGCGCATTCTTGACTACCATATCAGAGGCATTTTAGATGTATGCCCTCTTGAGAGTTCTCAACACGCTTATCTTAAGGGCAAGTCTACGGAGACAGCCCTACATGAGGTAGTGCGTACAGTTGAAAAAACCATACACCATCCAACCATCACTGGTTGATCAGGGTGTAGAGGACTACATTAGAAATTGGATTGTTTCCATGCTCAGTGATAGAAAAATTCAGGCTACCTTAGGTAACACTTACTTGACCAGGTGCGTAAACAGTTGAACACCTCAGGGGGTGTTCTGTCCCCTCTTCTTTGGCTTCTGGTCATGAACAAAATTCTTTTTAAACTGGAAAGTTGTGGTGTGAAGGCCGTTGCTTACGCAGATGATTTGGTGATACTGGTATCAGGAAAGTACACTTCCGTGATTAGTGAGATTACGGAAATGGCATTGCTAAAAGTAAGCAACTGGGCTACAAGCTGTGGCCTGGGTGTCAATAAAAGCAAAACTGAACTGATGCTCTTTACTACGGAAACAAAAGTACCACCCTTCACCCTTCCCCGCCTCGACGGTGAAACTCTTTCCTTGTCTTCCAGCGCTAGATATTTGGGAGTAATACTTGACCCAAAGTTAATCTGGAAACTTAATATCGAAGATGATTTTGTGGGCGTATACAGCCGTGGTACGTCCAATCTTGTCCTATGGTTCGATTGTTTGGTGGCCCGCGCTTAGCAAAGCCTACAATATAACTAAACTAAAAAAGGTTCAGAGAACAGCTAGTGTTGGCTCCACGGGAGCTTTGCGCTCATGTCCGTCGGACGCCCTAAACGTTTTTCTCTACCTCTTACCAATAGACCTGCATATCAAATACTTAGTATCTTGCAGCGCGTTGAGACTTAGGGAATCGAATAGTTGGTATTCTAGGCCCTTTGGTCATAGTAATATTACTAATCTCATCCCAGCGGACATCTTTTCGACAGAAACCGACTACTGCACCCCTACTGTGGAGCTCAGTGCGGATTTTAAAATTATCATCCCATCTCGAAATGAATGGGATGATGACTTAGTGACGAGAGGCTTCGACACAACTATTTTCACTGACGGCTCGAAGATGGAGTGTGGGGTCGGTGCAGGAATTTTTTCCGAGTCTTTAAATGTCTCCAGGTCTTTGCGACTTCCTGACTTTGCTAGTGTTTTTCAGGCTGAACTACTCGCGATCAAGGAAGCATGCAAGTTACTAAAACTAGATCCAAATCAAAACCGCAATACAGCTATTTTTTCGGACAGTCAGGCGGCTATTCAAGCGATTGGCTCGTCCACTTCATCCTCCAAACTGGTTCAACAATGCCGAAGTGAGTTAGCGAGCATGAACATTGGACTCAGGGTCACTCTCATCTGGATTCCGGGTCATAGAGGCTTTGAGGGCAATGAACGAGCTGACGAGCTGGCTAGGCAAGGATCAGCCCTTCATAGCTCACTCGCGGAAAGAGTCAACATTCCTCTTGGTGCTATGAAGGGCAAGATCTTCTCTATTTTCCTCGCTGAATCAAACCACAGGTGGAACAGCCTAACCAACTGTATCATATCTAGAAGGATATGGCCCACCTACAACAAATCCCGTACTAATAATCTCATTTGCAGACCCAGGCAAGACATAGCCAGGGTCGTTGCTACATGCACCGGACACTGGCCTGTTGGAGAACACGCATCTAAGCTGGGCATCCCCCACAATACTTTCTGTCGTAGTTGTGAGGACCAGCGAGAAAAAGAAACTGTTCTTCACTTCTTATGCAAGTGTCCCGCCTTAGCCAAAACGAGAGCCAAAACATTGGGAAAGTCCTTTTTCAACGACCTCAATGAGCTCTCAGAACTGGAGATCAAAGATTTGATCTCCTTTCTAAACGCAACAAAGTGGATTTGAGGCGTATTTTTCTCTTTATAATCCCCCTTTTATCTTTATAGGTCAAGCGAGTATTTTATGGTATCAAAACGGCGCAACGCAGCGCTAATTGTGTCACCGAGCTAGACTGCTCGTGGCCACCATTTCTACTACTACTACTACTACGAGTATCTCATGACAGCGCATCACCTTGTCTAAAATCTTTTTTGACATCGAAAGGTTCTGTTAAGTTGTTTCCAACCTTTATGGAGCAGCGTGAATTCTCCATGGTCATCCTGCACAAACGGACGAGTTTGGCAGGGATGCCAAAACTAGACATGGCTCTATACAGCTTGTCCCTGTAGATACTGTCATATGCGGCCTTTAAATCGATGAAAAGATGGTGGGTGTCGATTTGGTGTTCTTGGGTTTTTTTCAGGATCTGCCGTAATGTGAATATTTGATCGACTGTGGACTTTCCTGGTCTAAAACCATACTGATAAGGACCAGGATCAGGTTGTTGACTATGGGCTTTAGACGTTCACATATTACGGCAGAGAAGATTTTGTAAGCGATGTTAAGTAGACTGATTCCTCTATAGTTGATGCCGTTCAGCGGCTTTATTAGACTTCAGCTTAGATATGGCAATCTTTAAGTCTCGAGGACGGAATTGTTGGCTTTCGTCGTCTATGTTGAATGGACAGCGGGATTCGATTCGTCGTCGCCGTTATACAGTCCGCATAAGTGGTCCTTCCATATCCTCAGCATTGACTGCGATTCCACTATGATGTTCCACTTTCGTCTTTGCAGCCATCGGTTCTAGGTTTATGGACTTGTGAGTTCCGTTTCACCTGCTCATAAAACTTTCGAACTTCATTCCTGCTTTTGATCCTCTCAACATCTTCGACCGTATGCTTCTCATGCTCTCTCTTTTTCCTTCCGAGAAGTCGATGTTCCTCTCGCCTCTTCTGCTCATAGAGCTCATGGGCAGCTCTCGTCCTTCTACGCAGCGTCGCTTTGCGTGCCTGTTGTTTGGCTGCATTTGCCTGCCGACATTCCTCATCAAACCAGAGGTTTATTGTATGTAGCTGTTTCAAACCCAGCACGTCAGAGGCGGCTTCTCTGAGTGCATCTTGGCAATGTTACCACTGATATTCGATACATTGTGTTGGCGGCAGAGTACTTCGAGAGAGGTTACTTGTAACTCGGTCGGAGAAGGATTTGGCGATGTTTTTCGATTGTAGCCTTTCGACGTTGTACCTTCACCCAGCATCTCCTTGTTTTAACTTGGGTCTGGAAAACCGAAGTGCTACCTTGGCTACAACACGGTAGTGGTCCGAGTCGATGTTAGCTCCTCGGAAGGTTCGGACATCAATGATGCTGGAAGAGTGTCTAGCGTCGATAGCAATGTGGTCAATCTGGTTGACGGTAGATTGATCTGGAGAACTCCAAGTTTCTTTGTGGTTGTTGAGGTGTGGAAAATGCGTACTGGCTACCATGACGTTTCGCCCCGCAGCAAAATCTATGAGTCTGAATCCGTTGTCGGAAGTGTTGTCGTGCAGGCTGTTTTTCCCGATTATTCCGCCAAAGATGTCTTTCCTTCCTAGTTTGGCATTAAAATCGCCCAGGACAATTTTAATATCGTAGCTGGGACACTGCTCATATGTTTTGTCTAAGAGCTCCAAGAACATATCTTTGGTGTTGTCATCCTTCTCTTCTGTGGGGGCGTGTGCCCATATCAGGCTAATGTTGACGAATTTAGCCTTGATGCGGATAGTCATGATAGCTCATGACTTGTTGCCTCAGTATGACTCTAATGACTAAGCCGCATCCAAATAAGCATTGTTGGTTTTTTTCGATAGCAGTCATCATAGTAAATATCGCAGTTTTTCATCCTCTTTCGCCCGGCCAATCCCATGATATTTCCTGGATGGCAGTGGTGTCTGCTTTATAGCAGACATAACGTCCACGTCCTTGATTTAACTCATAGGCAAGAAAATGTCGTAGTAGCCCTATAAAGTGTTCACTATGTGAGTTAACCTAACTGGAACTGACTGTAGACGCCACCGTTGATTCCATCTGGGGAATTTCTCCTCTGCCGTCTGGATAAGGAGAGGTACCTTAGTAGAAACACTTCTCCCACACTCTCTCGTTTGCTACCGCCAACAACTCTCCATTGCTTTTGGAACCCAATCTCCAGTTGAGCTACTAAGCACCCGATATTCACAGCGGAGATGTGAGAGTAGGAGTTGAATGACAGATGTGGGTTTTTAAAAAAACCTGAGAACGCTTGTGTCCTCTTGAATGCACATGCGTCTATCGTTTGAACATCCGTACTCCCATCCACAAGCGTCAAAAACAAGTGGAACTAGTACCGCGATATAATTTAGGAAGTAACCGAGACTACCATAGGCCATCAGCCAACAAAAAAAGAATCCTTGGTATGATGATGAATGCACTGTACTGAAGTAGGAGCTATCATATCCACAACCGTGAAGGCACTATTGTTAACAGGTCTTCACTATTGCTTGACTATCCGGACGACATGGAAATCATTAGCCCCTCCAAGCTAGCTGTTCTAGAAGTATTTACAGCTGTAGATGAACAGGTGAAACGCGTTAGTCTCGAAGTGAATAACAAAAAAAGCTTCATGTGCCCACCGCATAGGAAAGAATCCTGAAGGCCTCTGGTGTATCATCGGATGCTGGAATGGGCAAAGGGTGTTTTTGCCATAGCAAGGACCAGCAATGTCCTCACGTCAAAGCATAGAAAGATCCCTGGAGGGGACCACATCGATACCAAAACAATCTCATGTGCAAAACACAAGCACTCCCCTCAATCTTCAATATATTGATGTCAGGAAGGGAAAAGTAATGTTTGCGGTTATGGATAGAAGCGATGGTCTTGGTACAATCTCTTCTGATCGATGGCAGGTGGTCAACGACCACCTTCATCCACATGAGTGGTTAAGTTAGGCCAGGTGCGAAACTAAAGGCTATTGATAAGGAAGGTATCCTTAGCAGACCCAGAACCCGGACTTGCATTCCAATTGAACCTCCAGGCAGCACCTGTAACGAACTAGATGTTGTACCTCACCTTCCCTTACCTTACCACCATTACAACCCCTAGCTATAGGCTCTAGAGGCTGATCCTGGCAGCAGGAAGGTGAGGGTGTTCAGGCAACGGCAGCTTGGCATGCTTGCGTAAAGCACGAGCTAGCTCGCCGGAGCGGGGGTTCTTGCTACCGCTGTCCTGAACTGTGTTACGACTTCATGCCATATATATATATAAAATTAAAAAAAAATGGAGACCCGAACTGTCCTTGGGTTGGGTAAAGTGACCCTCGGAGGATTTGCCCACCCTTGTATCCAACGGATACCACCTTGGTTACTACAACCTCCTATTTCTGTAGTAACCCCTAACTCACCCTTTTGCTCCACCTAACGCACTTTCCTCCATGTGCGTCACCTCCACCTCAGTCCTAGGGTATTTAGCCGGCCATCCTAGCTATAATTTAAAAAAAAGAGAAACAACCGCCTTCCCAAGCAAAAACACAAAACACCCGAAAATCCACTTCAGAGAAAGATCATTTTTTCACTTTTTTTTTAAACGTTATAAAATTCCTTTATTGTCATTTATTAAATTAATTACTAAGTACAATAAAATACGATTTATAAAAAAATTAAATAAAATTAAGTAAAAAGTAAATGAAAATTAAATAAAAATTAAATATAAATTAAATACAAATTAAAGAAAAATTAAAAGTAAGAAGAAATAAGAAAAGAAATAAGGGAATAAAAAAAAAGAAAAAAACCATCTGGTATCATACATATACCACAAAAATTAAAACCAAAATCCACAAATAAATAATAAAAAAAAAGAAAATAAACTTACTTTGATTAGATGTTTTTTTGTTTGATAAAATGTGTGGGCAGCCCCACTGTAGTGCACTACGCCGGGTTGCTCCTACACCTGCAAAAAAAGTTAATTGTTTCTTTTGTTTTTGTTGTTCCGCGTTATATTATTTTTATTTTGTTCTTGGTTTAAATTTTCCTTTCTATTAATTTCACTTTATCTATAATTTTCTTTTCTTAACTTATCACTAAACACAAACTTATTAACACGACACGAAATCACACACTTGGGTTAGGGATTACACAAAAAGTATCAGGGGGAATAAAAAGTAGGGACGTATGTACATGTATATGGAGTAGGTTGAGGGAAGGTACACTGGGACACCATACACTTTTACAGGGAAAAATTTTGGGGGTACTGCTACTGCTGCTGCTGCTGCGTCGCTGCTGCTGCTGCTGCTGTTGTTGCTGATGATGATAATGATGGGCACAGGTAGGTATACAAATATATATATTTTTCCCTTAGGGCCCTTTCACACCAAACGAATCCGAATCAATCAGAATCACTCCGAAAAAAGTTGAATCTGATTGACCAAGATTCGGCTTCGAGCGCTCCGTTTAAATGTGAAGGGATTCTTTTCCCGCCTTCAGACCGGACGAATCTGGTTCAATCAGGTTTGATTCGAGGTGGCACTTGATTCAACCAGTCAGATTCCTCGCCCGGTCAGTCTTGAATCAACAACCATACGAGATGGACGTGGTTATTAATTTTAAAAGTTAAAGAAAATAGTGCGATTTATGACGCATGATGATTTTTATAGATTCAGGTTGATTCAGCTGGTGTGAAAGAGTGGAGATGACGAATCGGATTCAACTTGATTCGGAGTGCTTCTGATTGATTCGGATTCGTTTGATGTGAAAGGGGTCACTGAACACGGGTAAGTATGGTATATGTAGGTATTTTCCTTTTTGGATGCACGGTCGCAGGTAGGTAAGTATATGTATTTTTTTCTTTTAGGGGTCACTGAGCATGGGTAAGTGGTTTTTGTTTATATTTTCTTTTTAGGATGCACGATCACAGGTAAGTATATATATATACATATATTTTATTTTTGGATGCACGTATGGATATATATGTATATCTTTTTTCTTTTTGGAGGCACGGGGCACATATGAGTATTTGATATATGTATATATATATAACTTTTTTAGAGACACGGGGCACAGGTAGGTAATGTATGTATTTATTATTTCTGGCTGTACGGGGCACAGGTAGGTATGCATATATAATTTTCTTTAAGGATGCACACTGCACAGGTATGTAGGTAATGTATGAAAAGGAACTTTCACTCCACTTTTATTTGTTTTTTTTTTTTTTGATTTAGTTTATAATTTGAAATTAATAATTTTGTCACTTTGATCACTTTGAAATGATGAAATTGGTTAAATTTTTTGCGAACCAAAGATTCAATGCCGACGATAGCGTAAAATGTTTTGGGGTTTACTTTTACTTTATTTTCTTCCGATCGTCTCGCGTACATTTAATGTTCTTTTTATTTCATCATAAAATTTGTTGTGACCAAAGTTAAGACATTATTAATTTCAAGTTCTAAACAAATAAAAAAATAAAACAAATAAAAAGAGCGCAAAATTGGAGTGAAAGTTCTTATACATACATTACTTACCTGTGCAGTGTACCTCCCTAAAGAAAATATATATACATATATGTATATGTATATGCATATATAAATAATACTCATCTGTGCCTCGTGCCTGCCTATACAAAAGAAAAAGTTATATATATAAATAAAATAAAAAAATACTTACCCGTGCCCCGAAAAAGAAAAAAAAATATACACATATATAAAAATACCTACCTGTGATCGTGCATCCTAAAAAAGAAAATATACCTACAAAAATATAATAAAGGGTGTCCCAAAATTAACGCAAGATTTGAATTAAATAGAAAACGCCGTTTTTTGTCTTTTGATAGTTATATTTTTATTGACTCGTAAAGTACATAGGATAGGGTTATGTATGGAATAACACATCGGACAAATGGCCTCCACGGCTTTGCATGCACATGCGCACTCTTTTGTTGAAATTTTCCATGACCATTCTGCATAAATGTGGCTGAATTTCGTTGATGCAGCGTTGAATCTCCTCCTTTAATGCACGGGTGGTTGTGGACTTGTTGACATAGACTTGTGATTTCAAATAACCCCATAAAAAGAAGTCTAATGGTGTTAAATCACACGATCTAGGAGGCCAATTTTGATCACCGAAACGAGAGAGTACACGACCTGGAAATGTCTCATGCAGTAATTGAATTGTTTCACGGGCTGTATGACATGTGGCACCGTCTTGTTGAAACCACATATTGGACACATCAATATCATCCAATTTTGGCAGAAAGAACTGTGTAATCATGTCGCGATATCGAGCACCAGTAACAGTCACTGCTTGACCAGCATCATTTTCAAAAAAATTTGGCCCAATTATGCCTCCAGCCCAAAATCCACACCATACAGTCACGCGTTGTGGATGCATTTGTTTTTTGACAATCACATGTGGGTTCTCCGAACCCCAAATGCGGCAATTTTGGCGATTGACAAAGCCATCAAGATGAAAATGTGCTTCATCGCTTAGGATGATTTTGCTCGAAAAATCAGGGTCCATTTGTTGATGTTCAATAATCCATTCAACGAACTCTCTTCTCTGTCCATGGTCATTAGGCTTCAATTGTTGTGTTAATTGAATTTTGTAAGCATGAAGACACAGATCTTTGGTGAGTATACGCTGTAGAGGTTCTTGAAATTTGCAATTCTTGTCCACGACGTCGAATTGAGGTTCCTGGATTGTCAGCAACACTCTCACGCACTGCTTAGACATTCACATTTGAACGGCTTGTTTTTGGACGACCAGTGTGTCTCCAACGGATCCAGTCTCCATGAATTTTTCAATTAATCTCTTCACAGTTGACGAAGTTAAAACACTATTCCGACCATATTTTGTATGAAATTTTCGAACTGCAGCCGCCAAGCTTTCACTATTTTTGAAATATTCTTTAATAATGAAGACACGTTGTTCTATCGTGTAACGCTCCATTTTTAATAACCCTATATTGTTAGCTGTCAAATTGCTTTTTTTTAGGGTTGCCAACACTTCACTGCACAAATGGCGGCAAATTCAAATCTTGCGTTAATTTTGGGACACCCTATACTTACCCGTGCCCCCAGTGCATCCTCAGAAAAAAAAAATACCATACTTACCCGTGCTTTAAATATATATATATATATACATACATACCAACCTGTGACCGTGCATCCTTAAAGAAAAATAAATATATATGTATATTATATATATACATTACCTATCTGTGCCCCGTGCCTCCAAAAAGAAAAAGTTATATATACAAAAAAAAAAAAATACTTACCCGTGCTCAGTGACCTTTAAAAAGACAATATATATGTTTATATTTACATACATGTGCCCTGTGCAACTACCTAACACCGATCTGCAATCTCCCTCATCATCATCATCATCAGCAGCAGTAGTAGCAGCAGTAGCAGCAGCAGCAGCCGTAGCAGTACCCCCAATTTTTTCCCTGTAATAGTGCATAGCGTCCCAGTGTACCTTCCCTCAACCTACTCCATATACACATATGTACATACATACCTACTTCCTAACCTCCCCCTGAATTTTTTTGTGTAATCCCTAACCGAAGTGTGAATTCGTGTTGTGTTAATAAGTTTGTGTTTAGTGATTAGTTAAGAAAAGAAAATTATTGATAAAGTGAAATTACTAGAAAGGAAAGATTAAACCAAATCTATAGAAAAAGATTCCCTTTGTGCGGGACAACCAAAACAAAAGAAAACAAATTAATATCCTTTCAGGTGGAGGAGCAACACAGTGGTGCACTACGGTGGGGCTGCCGACAAAATTTATAAGCAAAAAAAAAAGAAAAAAAAAAAGAAAACAGAATCAAAAGTAAGTTTATTTTATTTCTTTTTGTCCATTTTTATATTATTGATTTGGTTAAATTTTCCTTTTTTTTTTAATTACACCAAATTTAGGTTACCATATCGTCTTTTTTTATTCCCGTATTTTTTTTCTTATTTAATTTTTCTTTAATTTTTATTTGATTTTATTTAATTATTTTGTATTTGATTTTTCTTTAATTTTTATTAAATTTTTATTTAATTTTCATTTAACTTTTATTTAACTTTTATTTAATTTATATAAAATTTTAATTTTTCTATTAATTGTATTTTTTTTATAATTTTTAATAAAATTTTAATAAGTTTTAATAAAGATATTCAAGGTTATAACGTTTTTAAAAAAAAAGAAAAATGGTCTTTCTCTGAAGTGGATTTCCGGGTGTTTTTGATTTGGGAAGGCGGTTGTTTCTCTGTTTTTGAATTCTAGTTAGGATGGCCAGCTAGATACCCCTGGACTGAAGTGAAGGTGACGCACATGGAGTAAGGTGCGTTTGGCGGAGAAAAAAGGGTGAGTTAGGGGCTACTACATAAATAGGAGGTTGTAGTAGCCAAGGTGGTATCCGTTGGATACAAAGGGTGGGCAAATCCTCCGAGGGTCAACTCCATCAACGACCCTCCCCCTCTATAGGGATATCTTTACCCAACCCAAGGACAGTTCGGGTCTCCATTTTTTTTAATTTTATATATATATGGCATGAAGTCGTAACACAGCCCAGGACAGCGCTAGCAAGAACCCCTCCTCCGGCGAGCTAGCTCGTGCTTTACGCAAGCATGCCAAGTTGCCGTTGCCTGGACACCCTCACCTTCCTGCTGCCAGGATGAGCCTCTAGAGCCTGTAGCTAGGGGTTGTAATGGTGGTAAGGTAAGGGAAGGTGAGGTACAACATCTAGTTCGTTACAGGTGGCGCCCAACGTGGGGCCCGAACCCACGACCCTCAGATTAAGAGTCTCATGCTCTACCGACTGAGCTAGCCGGGCTTTCGCAATTTTCATTTTTCTAGGTCCTTACAATGAAAAATACCTATTTTTCCCCCTGTTGATTTTCCAATTCATACATATTGTTGCCTACGACCTTGGCTATTTTCATTTTCACAAATTTTGACCCTAGTTTCGCGCAGAACCTTTTGGAAGCTTCACTCAGGGCATGATTCCTTCGGAAGACTATATCTCCTTCGGCAAACTTGACTTGGGCATTCGCCAATGCCTTCTTTATATAGGCGTGCAAGATGTTCATTTGCGCCGCTTTCGAAACAACTTCCACATTAGAGTTGTTGAACCCATTAATTTTGCGGAGCAATTTGTAGTCGGACCCATGCTCTATACAGCTTTGCCCAAACAACGCTTCATACGGCGACATGTTAATCGCTGAATGGATCGTCGTTCGGAGGGCACTGGCTATGGACTGCAAGTTGCAATCCCAGTTCCTTTTATCGGGATCTATGTAGGATCTGATTGCTGCAAGTATTGACCGGTTGACTGACTCTTTCACTGGCGTTCGCTTGAGGGGAATATGCGGCTGTTCGAATGTGGTTTATCCCCAACGATGTCATTCGCTTCTCAAACTCACGGCTTGTGAACTGCTTACCATTGTTTGATAGTATTGTTTCCGGGATCCCAAAAATGCAGAACACCTGTTCCTGTAAAAACTGTTGTTGCTTTGCGAAGAGCTTTCACCACCACAAACTTAGTCAACTGGTCCAGCGCAATCAGAATATGCGTGTTCCCGTCTCTCGAGCGAGGATACGGACCCAAAAAGTCGCTGTACAACATCTGGAAGGGCCTCTTAGCTAAAAATGCTTTACCCATCGGAGGCCTCAGGGTGGCATTTGGGGCTTTCGTGGCCTTACAGATGTCGCACCTCCCAATGAATGCTTTAACCTGGGCTGCCATGTTAGGCCAGAAGAATTGACGCTGTACTCGGAACAAGGTTTTAGCGATACCGCCATGCGAAGCTCTTGGTGGCTGATGAGCGAGTGCGATCAATCGTTCGGTTAGAGATTGCGGAACCCAAAGCTTCCAAACGAGGTCATCCTCTACCGGATTACCTGTGCAATGTTTGACCTTCTTGTAGACGAAATTTTCCGACACTTGAAGATCAGGTAGCTTATCTTTTTGTTCTTCGATGCTGTCTATGAGCTTGAGATATTCCGTAGATTTAAAGCTAGGATCCTCAAGATCAGTATGCAACACATCGCAGGGATCTCTCAACATTGAAACCTCAGAAATCAGAGCATCGACTCCATGCAATCGCGAAAGCGCATAGGGTACGACATTCTGAGATCTTTTTCGGTGCTCGATGGTGAAATCAAATATCCCTGAAGCTTTAAGCTTTATCTCGCCAAGCGACCGCTAAGATCCTTCTGGTTCATCAGCCATTTCAAACTCGCATGATCGGTCACAATTTTAAACGCATGACCTTCTACGTATGCGCGAAACTTCTGAACTCCCATGACAGCAGCCAGACATTCACGCTCGGTCACATTGTAATTACGCTGGGCCGGATTGAGCTTCTGTGAGTGGTAGTAAATGGGACGTTCGTTACCACTGTCGTCTAACTGGCTTAGAACACAACCGATGCCGGTGTTGGAAGCATCACAAAGAATGATGAACTCCTTGGTGAAATGCGGATTGACAAGAAGCGGGGCGGTGGTAAGTGCCGTTTTAAGTTTTTCGAAAGCTTCAACCGCCTCATCGTTGAAGATAAACTTCCTTCTCTTCTTCAGCGTATCGGTGATGGGTGCCGCCAGTGAAGAAAAGTCTCTTACGAACCTCCTATACCATCCTGCTAGTCCCAAGAATCGTCGAACTTGTTTCGCCGTAGTGGGAATGGGAAAATCTGAGATGGCAGTCACCTTATCTGTGCTTATCAATGTGCTCTTCAAACGTGCTTGACACGACCAACAGATCATCCAGGTATGGAAAGATTTTCTCTCGCAGTTGATGAGGTACCACTTTGTCCATCAATCTGACCATGCGTTGTGGCGCAATGCAGAGACCAAAGGGTATAACTGTAAACTGCAACAGGGGCATACCGGGCACAGTAAACGCCGTCTTTTCCCGAGAAGACTTCTCCAACGGAATCTGCCAAAATGCATCTTTCAGATCCACACTTGAAATAAAGTGCGTATCTGGAAGACGCGATAGCAGTCCTTCTATATGAGAAAGAGGATATGCATCTTTCTTTGTCTTGGCATTAACTTTCCTGTAGTCTAGGCATAAGCGATTTTTTCCGGGCTTTCGCACTAAGACTACAGGAGAGCTCCATGCACTGGTACTTTCCTCGATAACTCCGAGTTTAAGCATGCGATCCAACTCCTCTTATAGCAGTTTCTGTACTGCTGGTGAAATCGGGTAATGACGCTGTTTAATGGGCTCAGCATCCCCTGTGTCGATGGTATGTACCTCTAGCGTGGTTTTTCCTAAGCCTTGCACAGCAGAGAAAGGAAACAGGCTAATGGCATTTTTTAACTTTTTTGATTGTTGTTCGGTCAGCACATGAGCATTACGGTCCGTCTCAATCGGGCAAGGAACTGAAGAGATTTCGGAGATCAACTGAGGAGCAATGTCAAATTCCTTCCAGAAGTCGATACCCAGGTACAGTTTCTGCTGCAGGGATGGAACCAGATACAGGGGAATTGTTTTCGTCCTCCCTTTGTAGGTGATCTCCACACTGATTCTGCCCACTATAGCCTGTTGCTTACCGTCAGCAGTCTTCACTTCGGAAGTAAGTTTCGAGAAGTTTTTGCCGAGTTTTCGAAGGAAGTCGAAGCCATCCGCACCTAGGCAGCTTATGCTAGCTCCACTATCGAGTAACCCTAGTAGAGGTTCTCCAAAGATGTGGACCGTAGCATAAGGACGGGGATCGTCTGAACTGCATAAGGTGGTAGCTTCAATGGCTTTGTACGACTCCTTCTTTTCTCGAAACTTCTTCCTCAGCTTTGCCACTTTCTCGGAAACGACGGTATTTTGACTTCCGAAAATTCTTTTCCGGATTTCCAGATAGTTTTGAAGTCTTTCGTGAAGGGGTTTCAGCGTTCTTCTGGGAGCAATAGGTGGTGTAGATTCGGTAATGGTCTTCGGTCTGGTCAGGATCCTGACGGCTGGGACTGGAGGGATTAACGTAGATTTTGGTATGGATTTGGTGTTGTTATATTGAGAAGAAGGAATGGAAGTGAGTTTCATTTGGACTTCGGGGTCTTCTCCATAGAGCAATTCCCCCTGGGCTTCAAACTGCTCTTCGGCTCGTTTCCCGAGCAACGAGGACATTGAGGCGTGGTGGTGTTTTCCCATCCACACTTAAAACAGAAGAGGGCTCTCTGCGGGCCAGGGCATTTAACGAAAGAATGACCCTTACCCTTACAATTCCAACACGTGTAATTACGAGAGTCGCCCTCTGTTTTCGAGCTCCTCAGAGCTCCGGCTTCACGGTCAAGGAGATATTTTTCGACCTTCCGGCAGACATAAACCATATGGGTCAGAGTACGAGTGTCGTACGTGATGAGCAGTATTCCCATCTGCCTTCTCACATTTGTCCTCAGCACCTCAATGATCTCCAGATCAGATTTGGGAATCCTTAGCATGCTGTTGAGCTTCTGGATGTCAGCATAGAAGTCATCGAAGGACTCGTTTTGACCCATATGCCTATCGTACAGCGTACAGTGGTGGAAAGTAAGGACTATTTCGTCCCATTAAGCTTTGTTACCGGACTTCATCCTCTCCAGCCTGAACAAAAACTCGTCCACCGTCATCTTCTATGGGTCGAATTTCAACCCCCACTTGTGGAAATTGTGGTAGCGGGTGCTTGTAGAACGGGGTGGTACTTGGATCTGGTCATTCGGTTCGCTCAACGTGAGGTCGTGTAACCGGCACAGGAATTCATCCATATTGGAATTGTCCGCTGCTGCATTCCGTTGAGGGGGAGGCTGCATCCGAGGAGGAGTTCTGCTCTGAGGAGGGGAGGAAGATCTTCGGACAGGCTCACGAGATGTCGAGAAATGGCTAGGTGCTTCACCTGAATGATGATGATGATTCTCGAATGATGTTGGCCATTTCATCACGAAGAGCCGTTCTTGTTCTCTCCATCTCCCCAGAAAAGAACCGGAAATCTTCCGCACGACTTGCCCCAACTGCAGCAGTGACCACTTCCTGGATGTAACCGGTAAGTTCTTCATCATTCCCTCCCAATGACTCACGTGGCTTTGGATTAGGTATTAATGGACGTGACCTTGTCCCATGACCCTGAGCCAGCAAGGATGCGGCTCCTTCACCAGTTGATGCTCCCTCCGTTGCATGTTGATACGGGGGTTGAGGGGTGTCTTGTGGGACGCCTAAGTCCGCAAAGGAATCGGTCAGGTATTGTGACCTTATCACCTGGCTTCGCAAGGGAGCCTTACCCTTCGACCTAGTCACTCGTTTACGCATTTTGCAATTCAAAAAAAAAAAAAAATAACCCGAAAGAAAGAACGAAAGCAACCAAAAGCAGAAGACTGAAGAAAGAAAAAGAAGAAACGAAAGAAAGACGAAAAAAGGAAGAAAAGATAAAAGACTAGAGGAGAAAAAAAAAGAAAGTAAGAATCAAAGAAAAAAATTTAAAAGGAGAACTAAAAATTAAAAACAAAAATCTAAAATCAAATTAAAAAAACAAAAAAAATAACTATCAAAAAAAATTCTAAATTAAAAAAAAAGTAAAAGCTAAATTCACAAAGAACTTAAAAAAAATATAAAAGAATTAAAAATGAATACAAAAACCGAAACTAAAAGAATTAAAAATGGAAAAAAAATCTATAAAATAAAGAAATTAAAACTTAAACTAAATTAAAAAAATCAATTTAAAAACAAAAAAAAAATCAAAATTAATAAAAAAGAACAAAATCTAAATTCAAAAAAATTCAAAAATAATCAAAACTAAATTAAAAAAAAAATAGTGAATCGAAATCAAAAATAAAAAAAAACTTAAATATCGAAATCAAAAATAAAAAAACTTAATTACCGAAACCAAAAAAAACTAGATAAAAAGAGATTTTCTAAGAAGAAAAAGAAAAAAAAATCAATATCATAAAAGGTTGAGGTGAAGATGACAACACCCGAAGCAATACGTTCAGCGACGGAGCAGGTACGAGAAATATACCCTCTATGAAATCACTGAAGTCAGATCAGGCTACAAGTAATTACACTGAGCCCGCAATATTGTACTTTGGTTCTTGAACGTCCTTGCATGCCAGGACTTGCGCTTGCAATGTTCAGTTGGCTTTCCCAGCCAAGCTGACAGCCAAGCATCAAGACCCTTGCACCAGCGAATCCAAACAAAATACTTCCAAAATATTTACTTCCAAACAACTGAAGCATGACTTGAAAATAAAAAAAACTTAAGATTTGGAAAAAAACATTGTGAAAAAAAAACTTGACGAAGTCTGCTGCGGTAGGAAACGCAACTGCCTAAACCATGATGGATTAACCTATTTAGCGGACGTTCCTACCACTGCTAGACAAAAAAAATAAAAATTATTAATAGGATTTTATTTGCTGCAAGAACCATTCAAAAGACCAAAATATTATATGTGTACCCAGTACAATCACTAAGTAGAATCCTGATCGTACTTCCCCAAAATGATGTTAAAGGTTGGACAAAATCGGGCCCCACGTTAGGCGCCACCTGTAACGAACCCACTCGGGTGTAAACCTCTCCCTTCCTTACTACCATTACAACCTCGGGCTACAGGCTCCCGGGACTGATCCTAGCAGCAGAAAGGAGAGGGTGCCCAGGCCACGGCAGCTTGGCATGCTTCCGTACGCACGAACTAGCTCGCCGACGGGGGGGTTCTTGCTACCGCAGCACTGGACGGACATTCTTGAGATGATCAAGGTCAGCAATCCATTTATGATGACTCAGAGCTGGTAGGTTTCTAAGCTCGAGGAAGTGAGTTTTCTTTTTAGGAGTGCCATTGTAGTAATCTTTTAGAGCGTGGACGAAAAGTTTGATTAGGTAAGATTTTGAGAGAACACCTTTTGCCTATAAAAAAAGATAAGGCAGCCGTAGATATAGAGCTTTCATATGCTCTCGAAAGCGAACTCATGGCTTTGAACGTCGTCATCCCTGCCTGAGGCATGTCCTCGGCGGCCATGACTTAGCCTTCTTCTAAAGTCGACCTAGATATAGCACAAGTGAAAAGTATCAAAAAGTATTTTTGGTCCATAATTTCAGTGACAGAAATACAACCGTAGCTAGCCTGGAAACAGCAAAAATACTGGCTTGTGTCGGGGTATGTTGGCTACGATTGACTTGACCCTCTCTCTGGTCCGACCCTGGGGAGATTTATTACTGAAGCAGAATGGCAGAGGATCAGTCTTATCATTGTTTGCAGTGTAAACGCTCGTAATTCTGTATGAGGTAGAGCAGGTATCAACGACAGAGGTGAGTGTCTTTTTGGGATGGTTAGTGCGTAGAACTGTCATGAAAGAGGTCTTAGGTTTAAATCCTGCCTGTGCCAACTAAAAGTTTTTTTCGCTGGTAAGACTAGCAAACAGAAAAGTTGTAAGTCACGAGGCCCTGGTTCTTTAAGGACTGGTGTGTCACCTAATTTTTGTTTAACCTCATTATAAAAAATGTTGGTAATGAGTCCTTCCTTTGTTACTAAAACTTGACAAGAAGTTTAAGACATAACTCTTGTCTCTAATTCTATTCACTATATGATTCTTGATTGAAAAGCATTCAAAAAAAAATGTCTTCCTTTGTTACTAAAACTTGACAAGAAGTTTAAGACATAACTCTTGTCTCTAATTCTTTTCACCATATGATTCTTGATTGAAAAGCATTCAAAGAACACAAGTCTTCTTCGTGTGTCGTCTCAAACCTGGGAACTGGGATTCGCAGATTTTCTTTCCTGGAACGTTGTTGTCAATTCGCTCAATTCAACTTTTTTACTTTTCATCCAGCACTCGGCGCCGTAGAGAAGAACTGGTAAAGTTAGAGTTTTTATAGCGTGCAATTCGTGTTTCGAGAAGAGTTTTGAATCCATTTGTTTGGCTAAACAGAAGTAACAGCGTTTCGGTAGGGTAATTCTTCGTCCACTAATGTGTCGTTCGTGGAATTTATATCTGCTCCAAAGGAGGTGAACTCCTTGACTACCTCGAAATTACCGCTACCAACAATGACGTTTTGTCCTAGACAGTGGACAGATGAGACTTTGTTTGTTGTTAGCATATACTATGTTTTGTCCTGATTCACTTCAACAATAACGTTTTTCACCTGTTCATCTATAGCTGTAAATGCTTCTAGAACAACATTCTTGGAGCGGCCGATGATGTCGTCTGCATAGCCAAGCAATTTTGAACAGCTGTTAACGATAGTGCCTTCCAGCTTAACACCACCCCTATGCACTACCTGCCCCAGGACTATGTTAAAGAAATCACATCATAGAGCATCTCCTTGCCTGAACCCTGCACATGTCTGGCAGGGTTTGTCACTTGAAAGGGTTTCAGTGAAAAAAGATCTTGGAGTCATTTTTGATTCCAAGCTTAACTTTATACATCATATAGAATTCATGGTGAATAAGGCTAACTCTATGCTGGGTTTTATTTCACGCAATTCCTTTGGTTTAAGTGACCCTTACACACTTAGAGCCCTTTACTTTGCTTATGTTAGATCGATCCTAGAATATTGCTGCGTTGTGTGGAACCCACAGTACAATGTTCATATTACAAGAATAGAAAAAGTTCAAAAAAAGTTTACAAGATTTGTAGTAAAGAAACTAGATTGGAACATTGAAATGCCTTCATACAATGTAAGATGTCAGCTTATTGGCATTCAGACATTAGAAAACCGCCGTAAAATGTTTGCTATAGTTTTTATCAATGATATTTTATCATATCATATTGATTGTGCTTTTCTGTTATCTCTTTTAGATTTGTACGCTCCTTCACGAGAGCTGAGAATTCGTACCCTATTCCGAGAAAATATTCATAGAGTAAATTACGCGTATAATGAACCTATTACTCGCAGTGTTAGGGAGATTAATAATGTATCGAATAATTTTGATTTTAATTTTCATTTGAGTAGAAACTCATTCAAAAATATGTTAAATTTGTATTTTTTATCAAATTAAATTTATGTTAATTCTAATGTTAATTTAAATAGTATGATGTTCAATGTACGTTTATAAATACTTCATTAGTCTATTTGAGATTGTTAACTCTAATTGATGTAAATATATAAATAAATAAATAGCTCGGATGAGCTGATACCCATTTGCACGTTGCAGCACGTATTTTTAACATCATGCGGCATAGCTAGATCAGTTTTTTCGGGATTTGTAGTTAATACATCGCCGATGAATGTTCTTGGCAATTTATGCTACCATATGCGGCTCTGAAGTCGATGAAAAGGTCTCTTGGTTGATGAGTTGGTTCATGCATCCTACCATGACATCACCCCCATATAAAGAATTCCGCAGTAAGGCTATCCGAATCGGGGGATTTATTGTTTTAAGCTTTTAAATTGTTTCCTTAACCTGGGACTGAGTCTTCATGGTTCTTTGCTCTTCAATTGTTTCCTCTGCATGAGGCTGCTGAAAGTGCTGCTTAAACACGTCTACAATTAACTGTGCTACCGAATAACTAGGTTTTTTGAAGAACCTTCGTCCCGGTTGTATAACCAGATGCCATTTGCTTGGCAGTTTTGTATAACCGGTGTGTGTTGGTGGCGGCGCTGGAGTCAATGAGATGCTTGAGCTGAGAAGCTGGGGATACTCTTTTTCACGGTACTCGTACTTCGCTGCTCTTATTTTCCGATAAATCATTTGCATCCGTCCATTTTCCGCCTCCTACTTCAGTACACCGCATTCATTATCATAACAAGGATCCTTTCTGCTACTTTCTGAATTATATCGCGGTACTAGTTCCACTCGTTTTTGACGCTTGTGGATGGGAGTACGGCTGAGAGTTTGCTGGTCAATTGCTTAATGTAGTCTTTTTTTGGGCGATCTTTTCTTTCTGTTCGTAGGACAGTCGGTATCTGAACTTTGTCACAACAAGAAAGTGGTCAGAGCCCATATTTGCACCCCCTGTTCGATATGAACTTCCAGGTTTCTATACCTTTCAGATCTTTCTGGGAGGGTAGAGCATTCCTGGAAGATGAGTCAGACCACTGAACAACTTAAATTAAGTCTCTCATTTCGGGGTCCCAATCACTACAGCGTGTTCCAGGCAGAACTTTTAGCAATAAAAGAAGTCTTGTCCTGGCTTAATGAAATAAGTACATATCTGATATACGGATTTTCTCAGATAGACAGGCCACACAAAAAAAATTAATGCGACTAAAGTTCTTAATTTTTCTAAACAGATTGCTTATAAGCTCGATAATTGGTGTCATAACTGAACACTGTCTAACAAGTAAGCACGCTACGCGGCTAAGCGTATTCTAAAATGACTTCTATAGAAGCTGTAAATGTATACGAGGAAGAGGACGAAACGGTTCTTCACATGCTCTGTACATGCCCTGCTATAGCTTAAAAACATATGACCTACCTGGGAGAATTTCGTAACTATATAAACGATCTCAGACACACTGACATCACTAGTCTTTAACGTTTCGTGAGAAACTTCAATTGGTTTCATTGAGATCAGAAGATGGCCTTAAGATACCTAGGGGAATCCGGGGCATAATGGGCCCTTTAAGGATTATTGTTAATAAAAATTTCAAAAATGTGTTAGGAATATCTGAACAATTTTTATTTAAAAGGAATAAGTATAAATTAGACTGGTTGTTAAAAATAAATTATTTAATATTTTTTTTTGCAGTTTAAAACATCATTCAATTCCGGTGCTGGGACACAATGGGCATAGGCGGGGCATGATGGGCATGGAGCTAAATTGGATTGCAACGTGAGCATATGTGGTTGGATTCATCATAAACATCATCCTCTCCAGCACATGAACAATGAGCCCACTTGCCGCAAGCTCTACAGGAAACCCATCCTTCGATAGACTGGGAGTATAAATACCCACAATACAAGCTCCTCGTCTTCTTCGCTGTCTGAAGTTTCTGCCTTTTTGTTTTTTTTTAAAACTTTGCGATGATTTTCTTTTTCTTCATTGTGGGAGGCTTGGACTTGGTGATTTCAGCCCTCAGCTGCTCTTTGTAAGGGGAGCTTGTAATAATTGCAGTTTTTCCCCGACGCTTAGAAACTCTCTTTTTGTGGTGCCTTGGGAACTGCTACAATCTGAGATGGTGAACAATCATAGAAAGAAGTTGAGAGTGTTGGCGCATCGTCAATTGCTAAAACAGGGTTTGTAGATTGTATCAATGCATTTATTGGCGATGTAAGTAGATGGGACAGCGCTGATGCGTCTACCGCTCTTGTAAATGAAGCTTCTGTTAAGCGGCATATACACGCGTCAAAATCTCATCAAGCATGTGAGTGTGTTTGTAAATTCTTTTTCGCGTTGAATATACACACATCAAGCATGAGTCATCAAGCATCATTTTTTCGTAGATTTTGGATGTGAATGGATGTACGGATTCTTTGTTAGGAAAATGTGAGTGACACGGACGATTGTTGCATAGCTCTGGGACTAGCGCTGGCGTTAAAAATGAAGAGGAAAAATTTGCGGAAAAAACGGATCTGGATGAAAGAGTGGCTGAAAAAACGAAAGCAGTTTACACATGAAAATCTTTTGAATGAACTGCAATTAAGTTGGCCAAATGACTTCAAAAATTTCGTTCGCATGAACGAGGAAACATACAACCAACTTCTGGAAATGATAACACCCAAAATTATCAGAAAAGATACCGAAATGCGAGAAGCTATACCTGTTAGTCAACGTCTATCAATAACTCTTCGGTTTATGGCTACAGGCAATACATTTGCAGACTTAAAATTCATCAGTGCTATTTCTGAACAGTCTATTGGTCGTATTGTCATGGAAACGTGCGAAGCTATTATTGAAGTCCTAAACGATCATACCAAAGTAAATAAAACATTATTTTTTCAATGTAAATATTTTTTATTTGTATTATTTTCTCTGAACTTTAAATCAAAATTAGAAAAGTAACTATTTAAATGACGAACAATACCGAGAAACTTCAGTATTTTGGGGAGAAAACTCCACTGCCTCCTCTGCCAGTTTTCATCAGCATATGAAAATTCTTTTCTTTTATCTTCCATCATGCACATTAAAAAAATCCTTCCGAAACAAGAACGATGCTTGATCAAGCAATCAATCACGAATACACACTTTTCAAGTAAAATCAAAACATTCATCATAATATGAGCTCAGAGGCTTCATAAACGTCACAACACCACTTGCTCTTGCAACATCTATGACTTCAATGGTCTTAACATGGCTTGCATGCCCGTCTGAAAGTAACAAAACTGGTTGTTGTTTGGTTGCGCGTGACTATTCAATAAATCTTTTGAACCACTTCAAAAACATATCCTTGGTTATCCATCCATTTTTGTTGCACTCGCCCCATGAATTAAGTGGTGTTCCATCCATCAGCTCGGCTATCATTCTTTTTCGAGGGAAAATAAACATTGGCGGCATATACGAACCATCAGCGCTCATACAAATTTCCACGGTTAATAGTTGTCCTCACCCTGAAGAAGATAACGATCCTACTTGCTTCCTCCCTCTAGTTGCTAGAATTTTCCCCAGACTCTTTGCAACAGTAGTGATCCCAGTTTCGTCTACGTTGAATACCCTGCTTGAGGAAAATCCATATTTTTCAATACACTCCGCCAGCAAATTATATAAAACACCATAGCCTGAGCCGCAGATGTTGCTTCTGGCTTTCTTAATGAAATTGTTGCATTACGTATACGTTTCAAAAAATTGTTTGAGTCTTCTCCGGCGATTCGTGCTTCGGCATCAAAGTTATTGGTCAACCCATTTTTTTTGGCCAGCTGATAAGCCCATTCACGAAATTCTTTCATCTAGAAGACAAATAAGCGGCCTTCCATGTCTTTAACATATTCGGCCAGCTCTTTTTCTTGAGCTTGTGAAAAAACCGGCTTAAAGTTTCCCACTTTTGTAATCACAAGTGGAAGGTCGGGGTTCTGATCAACTTTTTTTATAAATCTTTGTAAGGTGCTTCGAGGAATTTCGTCATTTCGAGCAGCAGCTTTACATCCAATTTTTTTTTACCTTACATCTTGAACAGCTCGAAGCATCCTGTCTTTGCTCCATTCTTGTCGCTGGGTTTTCCTCACATAGTTCCGAACCATCTAAAATAAGTAAAATGCTGATAGGATCGTAGTTCAAAACAAAGGAGCAAAATGGCTTTTCATGTAAGTAAACGGGGCCCATTCTGCCCCAAAACACTTTTAATAGACACATTGCATAAATAAGTTACAAAAGTAACATAAATGGAAAAACAAACTAATATATATATTATATATGTATACTATATTCACTAACCTTGATAAAAAACAAATGCAATCAAAAATTCACTTGCCCAGTTTTCAGAAAAATACACTTTTAAATGCCTCTAAATAACATAAACACTATGGTAAATCTTATTTTGCTCAAAACACAAAGCAACTGCGATCTCAAATCAAAAAAGGGTTTTCCCCCAATAGCGAGCGATATGTCTGAGCAGATAGAATGCGTTTCAAAGCTGCCACTTTATTCGATATGGAAATACAAACAGGGCCCATTATGCCCCGGGTGCCCGTTATGCCCTGCCTTCCCCTACATGTAGTATCACAATTTCCCAACAACTGGTCCAAGTCAGGATTAAGTGGAAGGGCTTGTTGATTGATTAGTTTACCTATTTCTTACTTAGAACGCTGCTACAGCTCGAGGTTGACTTCAACCTAACCTTCTCCAGTTAGCTCAGTTCCTAGCTCAATTGTCTCTATTTTCGCACAACAAGTCGATTAAGGTCCTTACCTGTCCGAGAAACAGTTTTTCTCTAATAAGTGGTCCCGTTATTAGAATCCAAGATACGTGGTATGTTTAACCTAAAAGAAAACGAAAAATATAAAGCAGTTTAAAGTTAGTGTGTAAAGTTCATTATTGAAAGGATTCCGTAAATTCTTTATTTCATACTGTTAGTCAAAACGAATCGAATTGAGATCGCAATAAATAAAAACAATATATTATAATCTTTTGCAGAATATATAGCACTAGTGGCTATTGTAAAACTAACCATTATCGACTCGAGCGTTGCGTGCCGTCGTTTAGCCAAGCCAATCCTTGGTTAGATCCGTTTATTATGGACAAGGTTAATCCGTCGATTTTGATTGATTAGCGGCGCTAATTTCAATAAAGAGAAACTATTAGACGGTGATCTGAATACCTGATGTGAGGATAGCCATTCGTATAGTTATTTAAAAAAAGCTTCAGCTTTTCATTGATTTTTTCAACTTGGCCACGAGTTTCATTTCCTTCGTTTTTGACTTAGTGTAGTCCTGGTTTCCATTGAGTAAGTTGTGAGGGGTTACATTAAGTTGCCGGCAACTTGTAGGCATTTTTTGAAATTCTTAATTTGTGTCTTGTATACATTAGTACCATTTTAATTTTTAAGTTTTGAGCAGTTCTCTCAAGACTTCCCAAGTTGTGTTTCTTCTTAGGGTCCATTTATAGCTAACAGTAAAATCCATAAGTAAAAATTGAAACAGGAGGGATCTGAAATGTTGTACTGATGAGCGTTTATAACCAGTAAATTTACTTCATTAAACTAGAGGTATTAAATAACCACTAGCTTCGCATCTCCTTTTTGCTGTTGATTTCATCAGTAATTTTTTTACTGATGTCATCGGAACATTAAAAAATTGGAAAACCACCATTATAACGAAATGGAATTTGTTTTGCATTTTGCAGTCAGCTGTTCAGTAAAAATTAAACGTCATCATTAAATTTTTTTTTAAATGTATTTACGAAATAAATTTTGCTTCAAATGCATTGTTTCTCTTTGAAAACAATATTTGACATTAGAATTTATCTCATTGCATTTATATTTTTCTGCAAATAAATCTCTAACATGTTCAAAACTGTAAAACAAGGTGAAGAAACCACAACCACGGTCAGGCTTTTGATAGGCTTTTATCGACCTTACGATATTTTACGATATCATGTGTCATAAAATCTAAGAATTTGCAAAACGTAATGTAGCTTCAAACTTAAGTTTACTTACACTTTCTCAATTTGTTTGTATTTATTTTATTTTGGTTTAATAAACTAAACAACAAAATGGAAGACACTGGTGCATGAAGACACAGATTCTGAAAAAAACAAAACAACGAAATTGCAATGACACTACAGTTGTACGCTGTCAAAACGTCACGTAAATAAAAAATAGATCTATTCGCAGTCGGGTTTCCAGTGTTTACGATCTGAGGTAAAATTTTAAGGTGGGTGACTGGGTGTCCATTTGAGAGTAAACGTGCTGCGAGTCGCTCTCAAGCTGCTCTCGAGAGCGATCTCTCAAGTGGACATAGTCTGGATCTGGAGAGTAGCTCGCAAAGAGTTGACTAATTACTCTCGACATTCGATCTTTTTGAAAATCACTCGCAAGTGGACACATGTGTTTACCACTATCCGAGATAAGCTCGAGGAATACCAACAAAGTTCGTATTTTGCGAGTAGCTGTCGAGAGTAAACATGGCAAAGCAGTGGACATTGGAGGCTCTGAAGTTTCTTATTCCATTTTTAACGCCTTCTGAAATTATATGAAATCTGGTAAGTACCTCTTTAATTTTTTAATTATTCAGTGTAATGTGTCTGTACCGCCATGGAACTTCACCTTCTGGAGTCATAAAGTAATTTTTGAATTCGTCCCTAACATCTTTTTGAGAAACACTATAGTTGTGCCTTGTGCCATTTTTAAGATCAAAAAATGAATTTGCCACACTATTCTCTAAACGCCAGCTTCCATAGAGTAAATCATGAGTTTCTGGTTGTTCAGAATCAACCATGCCCGTGCTCAAGCAGTAGGGTTCGTTTCTAGATAGCAAGAAATTGTGCAGGGTACAGATAGCCATAACCACATCTCTTGTTCGTTCAGGACTTAGATTCATCGGTTTTCTAAGAACCCTAAAACGATTTGCAACAATTCCGAAGGCATTTTCAACTATTCTTCAAGCCCTGCGCAGCCAGTAGTTGAAAATACGTTCAGGTGCTGGTTGGTTGCGAAACGGATACGGCTTTAATATAAAGTTAGTCATCACGAACGCATCATCAGCCACAAAACAATAATTAAAGCAGCTGCAACCCTACGCTTGTAAGAATACATGGCCAACTGATAATATGCTAGCAGAAGAAATCTATCAAGTGGACACGATTATGAGAGTACCCCCAGCAAGAAAACTCTCAATATTCTAGCAGAGAGCTCGCGATAGCAAAATTTCTAAAATTTGGCTCTCAAATGGACAGTCTCCCGAGAGTTGCTCTCGAGATAAAGTAAGTATTAATGAGGGTAGGTTGGCATGTATTAAGCAGAATTGTAACCACTTAAGTCGTTTCGTCATTGCAGTTAAGCCATGACTTAAGCTAGAATTAAATGGTGAACTTAAAGGGCCAACGTGTTGACTCTCTGACGTCATACAAAAATTTAAACTTTCTGTGTCAACGCACCATCAAATTTCACAGCGTCAATACTTAAAACGTGGACTATCACACGATTTAACAAAATAATGTTTATTTAAGCCAACGTTATTTTCATTTTTTTCTTATTAGTGTGTGAAAGAATGTTAAAATTGGTACAATGTGTAATCATATAACATAATTTGTGTATAGTTTTTAATTGTAGGTCTACAAATAACGTCATTTTTACGTGAAAGAGTCAACACGTTGACCGTTTACGTTGACCTTCTAAAAGTAAGAAAGTTTCTTGGGAATAATTTTGTTAAATTAATGTATTAAACCAAAAGTAACAAAATTAATAAGAACCTACAATCCTCCTCACCCTCACTTTGGTTGTTTCAAAAAACGGACAAATGGCTAAAGATAGTGTTATAGCTTTTTGCGTTCTTAGGAAAAAGGGCATTATACAAAAAATCCTTTTTACGCAAAAAATTTTAAAATTAATGTCTCCTTCTGGACTTAACTTGATTTAATAAAAAAAAAAATGATACATATTTAAATTCAAAATTAAGCTTTTCTCTAAAATTGAAATAAAATTTGTATTTATTTCAGATCTCCAGACCTCCCTTGATATTTCCAGACCTCCCTTGAAATTTCCAGACCTCTCTTGATATTTCCAGGCCTTCCTTGAAATCTCCAGACCTCCCTTGAAATCTCCAGACCTCCCTTGCAATCTCCAGATCACCCTTGATATTTCCAGACCTACCTTGAAATCTCCAGACCTCCCTTGAAATCTCCAGACCTCCCTTGATATTTCCAGACCTCCGTTGATTTTTCTAGACCTCCCTTGATATTACCAGACCTCCCATGATATTTCCAGACCTCCCTTGATATTTCCAGACCTCCCTTAATTTTTTGAGATCTCCCCTGATATGTCCAGACCTCCCTTGAAAGCTCCATACCTCCCTTTAAATCTCTAGACCTCCCTTGATATTTCCAGACGTCCCTTGATATTTCAAGACCTCCCTTATTTTTGTAGACCTCCCTTGAAATCTCCAGACCTCTCTTGATATTTCTAGACCTCCCTTGATATTTCCAGACCTCCCTTAATTTTTGTAGACCTCCCTTGAAATCTTCAGACCTCTCTTGATATTTTAAGACCTCCCTTGATTTTTCTAGACCTCCCTTGAAATCTCCAGACCTCCCTTGAAATCTCCAGACCTCCCTTGATATTTCTAGACCTCCCTTGAAATCTTCAGACCTCTCTTGATATTTTAAGACCTCCCTTGATTTTTCTAGACCCCCCTTAAGTTTTGTACACCTCCCTTGAAATCTTCAGACCTCTCTTGATATTTTAAGACCTCCCTTAATTTTTCTAGACCTCCCTTGACATCTCCAGACCTCCCTTAATTTTTCTAGACCTCTTGATATTTTCAGACCTCCCTTGATATTTCCAGACCTCCCTTGAAATCTCCAGACCTCCCTTGAAATCTCCAGACCTCCCTTGATATTTCCACATCTCTCTTGATATTTCCAGGCCCCCCTTGAAATCTCCAGACCTCCCTTGAAATCTCCAGACCTCCCTTGATATTTCCAGACCTCCCTTGATATTTCCAGACCTGCATTAATTTTTTTAGACCTCCCTTGAAATCTTCAGACCTCCCTTTATATTTACAGACCTCCCTTGATTTTTCTAGACCTCCCTTGATATTTCCAGACCTCCCTTAATTTTTCTAGACCTCCCTTGACATCTTCAGACCTCTCTTGATATTTTAAGACCTCCCTTGATATTTGAAGACCTCCCTTGATTTTTCTAGACCTCCCTTGAAATCTCCAGACCTCCCTTGATCTTTCTAGACCTCCCTTAATTTGTCTAGACCTCCCTTGATCTTTCTAGACCTCCCTTAATTTTTCTAGACCTCCCTTGAAATCTCCAGACCTCCCTTGAAATCTCCAGACCTCCCTTGAAATCTCCAGGCCTCCCTTGATCTTTCTAGACCTCCCTTAATTTTTCTAGACCTCCCTTGATTTTTCTAGACCTCCCTTGAAATCTTCAGACCTCTCTTGATATTTTAAGACCTCCCTTGATTTTTCTAGACCTCCCTTGAAATCTCCAGACCTCCCTTGATCTTTCTAGACCTCCCTTAATTTTTCTAGACCTCCCTTGATTTTTCTAGACCTCCCTTGAAATCTCCAGACCTCCCTTAATTTTTCTAGACCTCCCTTGATTTTTCTAGACCTCCCTTGAAATCTTCAGACCTCTCTTGATATTTTAAGACCTCCCTTAATTTTTCTAGACCTCCCTTGAAATCTCCAGACCTCCCTTGAAATCTCCAGACCTCCCTTGATATTTCCAGACCTCCCTTGATATTTCCAGACCTCCCTTAATTTTTTGAGATCTCCTCTGATATTTCCAGACCTCCCTTGAAAGCTCCAGACCTCCCTTGAAATCTCCAGATCTCCCTTGATTTTTCTAGACCTTCCAGACCTCCAAGTTTTAGTATTGTTTGTTATTTTTTGTATAAAAACTGTCAGTTCGATTTTTCTCATAATTTTACAGTTATTTTGCAGATTAAATCAATTATTTTTGGTAAAATATTTTTTTTCAGTTTTTTTTTATTTACAAAAAAACGTTTTTTCCCCAAAAATATACATACTAGTTTGGTATCACGTTACAATATATAATATAAAATTTAACTCAAGTCGCTAGCGTCATTGGTTCACTTTTTTTAAATTGATATGGTAAAAAAACCACCCACTCAATTAGTTTGAGAGTCCTTTTTGCATGATTCTGCATTTTTATCTGTATAACAAAATTTATTTGAAGTCAATATCCATTGGTTCTTGAACTATGGACGACGAAAAAAAATCCCAGAACTTACGGACGTACGGACGTACGTACTACGTACACACACACGCATAGACATCTCTCTAAAAATCTTTTATTTAGACTCTAGGGACCTTCAAACGTCGAGAAAGGTCAAAATTTTCAATTCGACAAATTGGAACAATTACAATAGCATCCTATGTGAAGTTAATAACATTTGAATTTTGTCAAGAAATTTCTGAAGTTAATGTACCTTGTTTAAGTCATTCTTTTTATATTATTTATCCCTTAAAGGAAAACAAACAAAAAATGTTTGCACTATTATTAGCAAGGTTCAAAAATATTTGTCTCTCTTGAAAATGATTCGAAAAATGTAGATAAAACCTTAATTTTTCTAATTGGCAACCACAAACAGTTTATATTCTAATTCTTTTTGTGTCTTGTTGGGTTTTTTTTTTTAATTTTCTTCGTTCCCAATCAACCAATCAAAAAACCACGTTGTACAGAATATAAAAAATAAATTATAACAAAAATGTCTTTTCATTGCCTCCCTCGAACTTTCGCTGAGTTTGTATATGTACATTCTTCTCTATCTTCTGTTTTTTTTTATAATCTGGAAATTTATTATTTTATAATACAATACATTCCACATGCAATGCAAAACATGTGAAACGAACTGTTTAGGAAGTCGATGAAAAGATGACAGGCCGAGCGTTCCTCTTCATGATAGTATTATTCAAATATATATACAAAGAAAAGTACTTTTTTAATAATACGAAATGTTAGTACAATCTATTTGAAAATGAAACAGTTTGTGTTTGTGCACTTAATAGAATCGAAACATTTTTGAGAGTTGTTTCGTTTTCATTTTGATTGTGACAGTTGAATTATCCAGTGCTGTCAGTATTCACTAATTTATTTTTATTCTTTAAATTTTCAAACAAAATATTACCAATAATAAATCATTAAATACACGTCTAATCATATTGTCGGGTTAACTTTTAACAACTAGTTAATTTGTGCATATACTAATAATCAATATTTATTTTCGCTGTCAAAACAGCATTAAAGTGACGTAAGTGATATGTGTAAAAGTAATCAACAAACAAATATTATTTGAACAAAATTAAGTATTGGAATGGACTCCGACGATGGAGTCAAAAAGTGAGTAAACAGATTGAACCATGCACAAAATATGTTTTTTAGCCAATTTCAAATCATGGACATTTATAAAAACAAAAATACAATTATTAAACAAGTATTTTTCCACTTAATTTTAAAGAAAATATTGCTAGCAATTTAACCGAGTGTTCAGGTTTCCAACAATAAAATTCAACCGGGTGTTGTTCCCTAATCTGACTATTAAAATGGTTGTTGTTATGGCGAAATATTTAGAACCCAGTTAGAGTTGGCAGAAAAATTTGGAAGTGGGGTGATGATAACCAATACTCGTACACACGTATGCGCAGATATACGCACAATTATATTAATTCAACCGTCCTCTGGCAGGTTTCCTTTTAGATGGGTTCGGAGTGAGCGTTCGAAAATACAAAAATCAAAAAATCAACTTTTTGGGTCGAAACGATAACGACATGAGGATACTTGAAAAAATCTTTTTTTCAACATTTTTTGATAGAAACTGTCAATGATAGCTATAAACGACCTGTCAAACAAATTTCAATGATTGGTTTCAATGACAAAAAACTGTAAAACCAATGATAGCTATAACTGTCCTCTTTTATTGGAATCAATCATTTGAGGCTAGAGTTTATCATTGAAAGTAAAACTCACAGGTAGAAAGATAATGGAATGCTTTCTGTGGAGCGATTTTATACCAGATTATAAAAAAATAGGTACCCATTGAAAACAATATAACCATTCAAATATTAAAAATTAACTAAAAGAAAAGTTCTGGGTTGAATCAATTTTTTTTTTTCATACAAAAATCTACAACTCAATATCTTCATTTTGATATCAAATAAATATCAAATATAATTTAATATATCAAACTTGACTTTCTTAACCAATTTTAGGTCTCGAAGTAAAAAATGTTCATCATTTAAAATTTTGTTTCAAGATTTAAAATCGATTAAGAGAGTCAAATTTGTTGTACTTGGTGCCAAAATGAAGTTGATGATTACTAGATTTGTTCTACTAAAAAATACATTATTTAACCCAGAACTTTTTTTTAGTTCATATTTAAATTTTCAATGAACATCTAATTCTTGATTTTACATTTCCGAACAAAATCTTTCCAGCTGTCAGTTTTACTTACAATGGTTAACTCTAACTTCAAATGCTTGATTCAAATCAAGAAATGCTTGATACCAACCAGGAAATCAGGAGAAACAAGAAAATCATTGACAACTTTTACTGCTCCAGAACCTTTTTGCAAAAAGTTTAAAAGTCAGAAACTTAAGTTAAATCTTAAATCACAATGGATAGTGATATTGTCCAATATCATGTACATATATGTATTATATATTTATTAAGGTTATTCACGTCCATTTTGGGTGGTTTAGTTTTTTTTTTCATTTTGCGATATGTGAGTGGGGGGGTTAAGCGAAACGAATGAAATGGAACTGCTGAAATTTGAGGGAACCAATATTTATATTTTGATGAACACAAGGAAAGTGAAACAAAATTAAGCAGAGTTGGTTCTTAATTCCTGCATAAGGCGACAGTTATAGCTATCATTGGTTTTCATCATTGAAAAAAAGTATTGGAATTTTTTTGACAGGTCTTTTATAGCTATCCTTAAAAACTTCTGTCATTGAAAAAAATTTCCTGATTGAAAACCACCGAAAAATGTTTGCTGACAAAAATCTGTCATTGGAACTGTGTAAAATTGGAACACAAATCAGTGGAACGGTTTGATTTAGTTTTGAACATAAAAGTATCAGCTATTCAGGAAAATGTATTTCCGTCCGGAAAATAGAAAAATACATTTTTAGAGAAAAATAAATACGTAATTACACTTTTTTTCTCAAAACAAATCTTTGTGTGATTTCCGATCGATCAGTATATAATTTTCATTTCTAATCAAAGGGAAACACCGTCAAATATCGATTCAAAAAATTTTCCGGATCGATTTCAATGATAGCTATAACTGGCCCCTTACACGAATAATTGAATCAGGATTTAGCGCCGTATATATCTGGATCGCATCGAAATACTATTTTCCGATCCGATCTCACAAAACGAGGTGAATCGAATCGCAAAATTGTTTTGTAAGACTGAATCAGGGAATTATTTGAATTTTAAAACTACACAATTTCTTATTTCTTGTCTATAATTATAGAAGTTAAGCTAAGTGTACACGATTGCCAGATCTGCAAATATGGCCAGATCTGTCATTGAAAAATTTGTCTCGAATGGCTGACAATCGTGTACACACCAAATTAATTTGCAGACAAATGGTTTGGCTCCTAATTTGCAGACAAATATCTGCCAATTAATTTGTAGATATCTGGCAATCGTGTACACGCAAGCTGACAACCGTCTACACACCAAATTGATTTGCAGAAAAATTTGTTCATCAATCATTTTGAAGACAAATTAATTTGCAGATGTGGCAATCGTGTGTACACAAAATTCATTGGGAGATCACCAAATTTTTTTCATTTTTTGACGTTTCTGTAAACGTCTGACAATGAATAAATTTGCAGATGCCGTTTGAGGAACATTTGCAAATTTATTCATTGGCAGACAAATTTTCTGACTGATGCGATGTGTGACAATGAGCTGAAAATAAATTTGCACATCCAAAATTTGATTTGGTGTGTACACGGTTGGCAGAAAATCTACAAATGTTTGCAAATCTATTGCTAGCTATTTGGTCAAATTAGTTTGTCGACATTGTCAGACAAATATTTGGCAACAGATTTGCAGATGTTTGTAGATATCTGCAAACCGTGTACACACAAATTAAAATTTTCAGCTCATTGTCAGCTCATTTTCACACATTGTCAGACGTTTGCAGATCTGACAATGATTGTCAGACCTGATAATCGTGTACACTAAGCTTTACTCACAACACAGTACGCATACAAATAAAACCCAAATGTCATTTCGATTCCATTTTAATTCGATTCCTCGATCCATTGACGACGTATATCTGGATCGAAATCTCAATTCAATTTCGATTCCTGAATCTCCTCTTGTAACATGGGCAACATAAGTTTAGAGGAAGAAATAAAAAGTGGTTAAAAAAACTAAACAAAGAGTGATTAAAATATTAATAAAACACCCACAAAAAGATGGGGGACGATATCTAAACCTACCGCATGCTGTTGTCTTGTGTTCTTTCTTTCTTATCTCTCCTTCTGTCTTGTATTAGGCACCAGTTATAGCTATCATTACCCGTGTTTTGTTGTGAAATCTATCCATAGTATAGTAGGATTTTACACGCATAACAAAAACAATATCCATAGTATGAATAACACCGATAAAAGTTAGATTAGAATCTTACTATGGATGGGTTTTTGACATTTACACGAGCCTCGAATGGATCTTATGTGATTTCGTTCTCAAATGTTGGTACAATTCATATTGCATTTGTATCTCGATGGCTGTGTTCGTTGAGTAGTTGTGCATTTGGAATCATGTGTGTTTTCCATTGGGGAAAAAATCAATCTATTACTGTTGATATTATTTAGTTTTGTTAGTGAAAATGGACTAACTGGGCTTATTTTGCAATAGAAAACAATAGAAATCGATAATTAAGTTTTGCTATTTATCTACCAAAGGTTTATCTCAGTTTAGATTAGATAAATCTTTTTGGTGTTTCCACCGCACAAGAAGATTTAAAAATGATTAAGTTTGACAGCATTTTATGAAATGCAAATGGTGTTTCGATGTTTCTTATGAAGTGCAAGTGAGATAGTTTGATTCGTGTTAAACAATGAAAAACTGAATAGTTCAGCGCCATATAAGAATATGCTACCTACTCCATGTGCAATTTTTTTTTTTAATTTGATTAAAACAAAACTATATTTTGTGTACACAAACATGCAAATAAACAGACCATAACGCATTGTCTGTAAAACCAACTCCTCCGAACAGGTTTTTCTTCACAAATTTTGACTCGACTCCGATCCCCGACCGGAATCGAGGCGAATCAAGCTCATTTCAACTCCATTCAGGTATATAAAGAATTTAGGCGAGCTTCAAGCTCGCTTCAACACCACATGTTAATGTAGTAGTCTACGAACAAACCCCCTTCTTGAAGTTTTTATTTTATGGCAAATTGTTTGGTTAACATTTTTTAATCGACATTTTTAAATCGACTTTACAGACGTGTTTTCTTGATTTTGATAGTCAACTATCAAAAATCAGCTTACACGATTTCACGCCTGGTCTGAATTTCGCTATTTTTTTTTGGAATTTTTTGATAAATTATTCTGGCAAATATTCAGTTGTATCAACTTTCAAATATAAAAACCGGACTACTGCGGATCGTTTTGTTGGCAATTTCTCACTTTACTATATATGGAATACGAACAAACGCACTTAATGATAGCTATAACTGGTGCCTTACTGTTTTTATTGTATCACCTTATATAGGCTTAGCCGCTCAAGCCGCTCAAATCTACTCCGTACATTTATGTGCTGAGTAGTATGTATTGTAATAAAACATTCACCCCTATCAAAAAATGTTTATTGTAAGTTAAATATGTCAAACTCATGCAATGCATAGGCATACCTGTTTTCATGTGCCACTCATCGATAGTGGCTTTTACTATATAAGGCATTGGGTTTTGAATAGCTTTCAATTCCAGAAGCGAATCTAAGTATTAACGTCAACGAAACGGTAAGCTGAGTAAACTTACAGCCTGGTGATCATTTATAAAAAAGATAAAGAGGAACGGTGACAAAAAAGAGCCCTGAGGTACACCACCGTTTATATGGTGGGTTTCTGAATTGATTCCAATATAACTTAGATTGAAAGCATCGAAAGAAAATGTCTAATCCATTGGAGAAGGGATTTTCGAGGAGAGGGCAAGACGTCACTTTATCAAATGCTTTTGAAATATGATGATCTTTCTTAAGTCACCGTCTGAACCTGGTTAATCATAAATATTTTTCAAAAATAAAATAAAATCTAATGAGTCTTCTTCCAAACCAAGTAAATGTTTAAGAGGTTTAAAAAAATTAAATTTGCTAAGTTTGAGATATTCTATCTCTGTAGAAAAAGTTCTCTCATAACTACTGCGTATCTTCCAATTTTAACTTCCTATGGGAAGTTATTGTAATTGGTCCGATTTGTCGAAGAAAAAATGTTGACATTTCTCGACGTTTCAAGGTCCCTAGAGTCGAAATAAAAGATTTTTAGAGATATCTGTGCGTGTACGTAGGTTCGTACCTCCGTACGTTCGTTAAGTTTTTTTCGTCGTCCATAGCTCAAGAACCAGTAGAGATATCGACTTCAAATAAATTTTGTTATACAGATAATAATGCAGAAAGGACTCTCAAGAAAATTGAGTGGGTGTTTTTTTTTACCATAGCAATTTAAACCAAAAGTGAAAATTTTAGTTAACGACTCAAGTATTAGGAGAACAGAGAAAGATTTTGACTTCAAATTATTTAACTCACACAAAATACTGTTATGAATATTTTGTTAAAGTTTTAAGGGGGTATTCTAGTGTAGACATGAATTTCGCCCGGTTTTTGAAGCGTTGTATAAAGGAAACAAAAAATATTTTTACTATAAATGTTTGTATCATTTGTTTATTGATTTGTTGTTCATACATAAACAAATTAATAAAAAAAAATTAAAATTAACAAAGTTACAAGCAGTCAAAGTGGGGGGACTAAAAAAAAGATGGTGTCCTGGCGTGCATCCTACCAACCCTCCTGGTGATCTGAAAAACAAAAACCAGACGGATTCTTAATTATTATAGATGTCGCTATTGTTTGACCCTTGGATAAGTTAAAAAAAAAAAACTTTTTAACAAAATGGCAGCAGTTTGAAAAAAAAATGTTCTTGTTGCATATTTTTCAACAATTCCGAATTTTTTAAAAATACTAAATGAGAAGTTATATTTTTGGGCAAGGACCACACGATAAAGCGATGTATAAAGAACACCCTCTCCAAATTTGAAGTAAATCGATCTATTAGAACTCGATATATCCTTACCGCCAGCTCGAAAAAAGTAGTTTCGACAAAAACGCGTTCAAAGTTTTGAGACAAGTTTTCGACAATTTTACTAATAGAATGATACAGAATACGTACATATTTTTAATCAGCGATTCCTGCTCCATATAAAAATCCTTCCTCTACTTCAAAATACTCATTAGATGTTCTCTGATGAAGACGAGCAGTTCTACCCTCCTTTGACGCCTCTGAAGTCCGGAATTCCGAGCGCTCGATACGCGCTTCGTCCCGTCTTGTTGCAAAAGCATTAGCTTCTGAGCCAATCGTGATACCCATCACAGCTAAGATTTTTAATATGGGTATATAACCTTCATTAAAAATACTAACTGCGAGGAAAGTGGCAATTTCAATCGTCTTCAGTCCAGCGTGAATGTGCTTCGGAGCAAAAGTCCAAATCAATGAAATAAACGATTGGTTATTATTTTATGTTTCAGAACCCAAACATCGTTCCAATAAAGAATCAGCTGATAAACTTTAATAAATTGGTTTTATTACTTGTATAACGTTATCTTTTAGAGGAGGATTTTTTTGGTCAAATTCGTCAATAGTGCCGTCTTCTACTGCTTTCTGATACTTGCACCAACTAGATGAACAATTCATGTGTTGAGGATTTTCGTTAGTTGAAATTTTATGAAAGTAGGTTGCCCACACATCTCTCTTCATGTCTTCAACAGAATTTGGATTTCGACGAATCGCCAAACCATAATATAAAGATAATTCAGTGATTAGCTTATCAGTGAGTTTACCAGTCCCTTTGCCACCGATACCTTTATTATCTGTTTTGGCTTTACGTAACCGTGAACCCATGCGTTTCTGAACGTGCCCAACACACTCCTTTTTTACTACCACCGAATTATCACTGTAGGGGTTAATATCAAGAATGCCTTTGAAAGTTTTTGAGTCACCATCTCCGATATATCGGATATATTTGGCATTATGCTTGGTTTCCGATCTCCCAAACATTTCAACAATCCCATCAACTTCCACTTTTCCAGCGCTTCTTTTATGATTTATGGTACATACTTCTTGATGCTCTTCATACCAATCTCGATAAGCTTTGATGTCATCATTTTTTTTGTGTTTCCATAGATTACACCCTTGACAAAAACTTGATTTTACTATCGTATCAACAACTTTTTTACTGTACTTGCCGATGAACGTAGTAACACCAAAGATAGAATCGAAGACTCGTTTTTTCCACGTGCCATCGCCGGAAACAGTCAAATGATTAGGATTAGCGTGAGGATCAGACTCTAATATTAATTCCTTTTCTTCTTTTACGGCTTTTGAGATAATTTGATCGTAAACTGCTGAAGCGACCGTGTATAAATTGTCAAGACAACTGTAGTATGTACCAATAGTCAAGCCTTGATATATGTCCATCATACAACAAAATATGTTTATACCTTCCCTTCCAACTCCTAGCAATCTCATAGCTGCCACAATTCTTCGATTTACTTCGAAAGCTTTATTTATAAAGGGCGATGATTGAATATATCGTACTTGCTCACACTCACATTGTAAAGCAATTTTAAACCCTAACCCACGAGCAGCTACACGACTAAATTTTATCTCTTTTTTACATGTAGAGCACAGGATCAATGTTGAAAGCGTGGTAAAAACAGAAAAAAATTCTAGAATACAATAACCGTAATTGTTATTAATTACAACTTCCTCATCCTGCAAATTTCTTAATTTTGCTGCAGATGCACTAGTGAAACTGATTTCTTCTTCTACAGTAAATTGATTACCTGAAAATCTCCTTTTCTTTGCTCTGCATGGCCGTGCAGAACTGAATTTCGAAGATTTTCTATCCATTTTACAAAATTTACAAAATAATTATCACTTCAAAAATAAACATGTTGTCAGAGCTAGCACTCCCACTCAGTATAAAGGTTGCCACATACGTAACTTAAAATGAAACTAAAAGGACAAAACAGTTTCTATGACCTTCAAAACCAGTTTCTATGACCTTCAATTAACTTGTGAAATAATAGGAATATTAAAAAATCCTTTTAAACGCATATTCTTGAATGTCTAAACTTTGGAAATATGAAAAAAAAAATGTTTTGATTTTTTCAAAATTCTATACTAGAATACCCCCTTAAGCAAGACAAATCGACAGACGGAATGGGGATTTATCAGTGGGCAGGTTCAGACAACATAAGGGACTTCATTTGCAGTCAACTTCATTCTTTGAACGTAAATTTTGACCAAGGCAACTAGTTAGTTTTTCAAGTGTCATGAATTTCAAATTCAGAACTTAACTTCACAAACCTCTACTTCAAGTTCATAGCACAAAAACTACCAAAATCATTATTGTCTACAAAACACTCCTCAGACAAGCTACAAGTCCATCATGATTTGTATTTTGTATTTTAAAGAAATATTACTTATTTCTTTTCCAAATTTACAAGGAACCTTTTTACAGAAAGCATTGAATGAAGTTGTGCAGAAAATAAATAAATCATTGAGTAATAAAGTTCAGCTTTTAGTTGAATTAAAAAATATGATCAATTGTCATTTTGACATAAGTTGACTTGACTTGATAGTAAGGGAGATTTTTCTTGCCTAATTTTCCAGTCTACTTTCCAATAAAGTTGCCTTAATTGGAAGGCAATGGGCAGGTTCAGCCGACATAAGGGACTTGAAAGTAAGGCAAGTTTCTTGCATCTGATTGGTCAGCTGCCAAAAAATTGCCTTCCAATTAAGGCAACTTTATTGGAAAGTTGACTGGAAAGTTAGGCAAGAAAAATCTCCCTTACTATCAAGTCAAGTCAAGTTATGTCAAAATGACAATTGATCATATTTTTTAATTCAACTAAAAGCTGAACTTTATTACTCAATGATTTATTTATTTTCTGCACAACTTCATTTAATGCTTTCTGTAAAAAGGTTCCTTTTAAATTTGGAAAAGAAATAAGTAATATTTCTTTAAAATACAAAATACAAATCATGATGGACTTGTAGCTTGCCTGGAGAAGTGTTTTGGAGAAAATAATGATTTTGGTAATTTTTGTACTATGAACTTGAAGTAGAGGTTTGTGAAGTAAAGTTCTGAATTTTAAATTCATGACACTTGAAAAACTAACTAGTTGCCTTGGTCAAAATTTACGTTCAAAGAATGAAGTTGACTGCAAATGAAGTCCCTTATGTTGTCTGAACCTGCCCAATTTTTTGGCAGCTGGCCAATCAGATGCAAGAAACTTGCCTTACTTTCAAGTCCCTTATGTCGGCTGAACCTGCCCAGTGTTGTTCGCACCCCAGCCTCTTTTTTAATTTTCAAAAAAGGAAAAAAGGGGACTCAAGTGAAACTAAAAGTGAAGCAGGAATTAAAAAAAGAAAAATAAATAAATTGGAATGGATTTTTTCTTGACCACTGTTAACATCAATATTTGTTTAAACACACATTATTTGGAATTGATGAACTGTCAAGTTTTCATTAAATGTTGAGTATGCTTTGTGCAATTCAGAGAGAAAAATGAGCTTGCTTACCAACCTATTATTTTAAAATCCTTGAATATTTTAATTATAAATGTTTCTTAGATATTTTGGAACACAATTTTTAAAAACAAATTAACCAGTTATTACAAAAGACAAACTGCCAGATGACGGTTAAATCTCTCGACAATTTTGTACCAGCAAATTTAATTTTTTAGTGAAAAATAAATCAACTTATTATTTCCAAAGAATCACCAACGCTTTGACAGATTTAAATTAAAAATAATTTTTGTTTAAATACAAAATGCAAATTATAAATCACACTTTAATATTTTTATTTTAAGTGTATGATGGAAAAAGTTTATAATTTATACTCAATGAAAAAAAAAGTTTCCTAGAAATTTGTGATACATATGTATGTATGTATGTATGTACTTACAGCAATATTTTTCCTCTTCAATAAACTTACGTTGTTTTTTGGAAGTATTCCTTGAAGTTTTTGAGATGTAGTGCATTTGAACTTTCAACTGAACAACTTTCTGCTATTGACGGCTTGAGGTAGAGGTTTTTCGATTTTCGATCAATTATTCGGATTCTTTTATCTTGTTTTATGTTGATGCGAAGTTTTTTCACCTTAAAGTAAGATTTATGTATAGCATTTTGGTCTTCTTTTATTCGAACTTTTTGAGAATTTTGAATCAAAAGACTCTCTGATGATGAACTTCCCCCACCATGATCATCATTTCTTTCAACTAATTGAATCGGTTTTATTTTCTTTGAGTTTTCATCAAGTTCAGTAGGAGTTTGATCTGCCAATACTGTGTTTGTTGTTAGTGGAGCAATTTGAAATTCTTCAACAGTTCCCCAATATTTTCGACGCTTCTTTATACCCTGACTTTCTAATGTTCCTGTTTCTGATTGAAATTTCTGTAAAATATTAATTGGTTTTCCTATGTGTATTGTGTTTTTAACAACAGTATTCACTTTTCGAAAAGCTTTAGGTTGCGATCGAATTAGACTACCGTTTCCTCCCGATGGTACAAGCAGTTTAGGAATATAAGGATGCGGTTTACGTAATTCTCTCGTGTCATTTTTGGCTCTAAGAGTTGATATTTTGAGAGAACTGTTCTTTGTACGGGCGACATTCATTGGATTTTGTTGCACCACCGCCGCCGCCGTCGTGGACGGTTCTGCATTAACGACCATACCTGAATTGTAATCATCATCAATGTTTTTAGTTTGTACAACAACTCGCATTGCATCTGGACTTAAGTCCATCAGTTGTTTATATCCTTTAAAAGGGCTTTTATCGATTTTAATAATATTTTTGGGTATACAAAACACTGGAGGTGCATCTTCAATTGTTTCATAATCAGTTTTAGTCGATGTTACTGATGTTGGACTTGGCCCTGAACCGGGAGGTGGTTCTTTATTTATAGTGAAGATGGCTGGCTTAGATACTGTGATAGGCTTTGATTTCATTGTAAAATTCGATCCCGATTTTTGCAACAACTGAATCAGTTCTTGTGGTTTTACAGTTTTAAATACAGGTGCTAACATTGTTGCTTTTGGAGGTATGGATTGTTTACTAATAGTTGATAACATTTCGTCTTTTTTCGGCGAAATCGCCACATGGCCATCGTTATCAGTGTTTTGTTTTTGTGGTTGTTCGAGAGAATCACCAATGAAATTTATAAATTGTATATGCATCAGTCGACTTTGTGTTTGCTTAATTTTCTTAATAAATTTATTTACATTTTCAATGCACAATTCACATTGTTTGCAAATATATCCAGGTAAACCATCGTTTTCTTTGAACTAATGGAGAAATTGAAATTTATAAAAAATATTTAATTCAAATAATTTTATCAGTAATTTATTGACCACAAAATATAGGGTCAAGGCCTCGCCTCAAACAAAATGAATGAACTAACGAGGGTTTCCATTGGTAAACTTAAATATTTAAAATATACTTTTTAAGGGTAGCTGTTCAATTTGAATTCAATTTTTTAAAGATTCTATGAGAAAGAAGAAAATAAACTTGATATATCCAATAATTTACATATATAAAACTGCTTCTATATTATTTTCATACTGGAACAGATCAATGGGAAAAATCATCAGCGAGTTAATAGATTTAAGTAAATGAAAAATGTTTTTATTTAACCAATGAAAAACCAAACAAATTCTATCAAATTATTTGGGAGTTACATATGTAGCTCTTACTTACTTCCAATTTAGTAGCTTCTTTAAAATCTCTTCTTAAATTTTCATGGTTTTTAGAATATAAATTTTCTAGATACGTCGTTTTATTTGCTTCACAAATACGACATATTTTCCATTTAATTGTAGCTTCATCTATAAAATAATATAAGAATTCGTATTTTATTGTAAAAATTCAAAAACTAAACACTTACTTTTTAATTTATCTGCACATGTGGTACAAATAGAAATTTGATCAGACAATGTAATGTTGACTGGAAGCAAATCCAAAGCTTGTTTAGACCAATTGGCCAAAATGTATTTAACTAATATTCCTCCATTACCACAAATTGTACATGATATTGGTTTTTCACAACATTTTGAACAACAACCTTCATATAAAATTTCATCTGGTTGTTGAAGACATTTTTTACATTTGCGAACAACAATTTCCTTTAAACAAGAACAAGCGTGGGGGTATTATGTACATATGATAAAAAGAATACATTTAAAATTTTAAAATAATAATAATCAAAAAGCATATCGTCGTCGGAAACTTACGAAACTGCATCTAATATGGCCTCGACGTCAAAAATATAAAGCATAAACTTATAAAGTACCAGCGAAATACTTGAGGTGTTATCTGATTCAAGTCATTTAAGAATCTAAAAACATAGACTTACCTTATTTTTACCTAGCTCAAAATTGGTTCCTAAAGCTTTTATAATAGAATGTATAGGATCCCGCGGTGTAACACCACAAATCTCTATCATTTTCAATTCAAGTCTTGAATAATTTTCAGATACGCGTTTATCTAAAAAATAAATAGTTATTTACATATTGTTAAAATAAACACTTGACTGTCTTGATTTTGAAATGCGAACATTCTAAGCCGAATATCACAAGTTCCTACTACAAAATGGTCAGAGCAAGAATAGCGAGACAAGTGGTATACATATAACTGAAAGGAATCCATAGAATCAATCAACAAAAATCTAATTTTACCAAACTTGTGACAAAAGTTCATTTGTGTGTACATCAGAGGTGCAATAAAGACAAGTGCTATACAAAATACTTACTTTTTTCACAATTTCTTAATATAACATTATACAATCGGGTTCCAAAACTTTGTTTTACCATCAACCAGAACTGCGAAAGTTTAAAAAATATAAAATTTTATTTAGATAAAATGCATAAAAGTGAAAAATATGAGAAGTTAAGGACTCGAACTTAAGACTTTGATAAAATTGGTATAAATATGATTTTGAAATTGAAAAAAAAAAAGATCTTTCAATTCTTCTTGCTTGTCTATTTTAGTGATATTGCAGTGGCTCACACCTAAACGTCAATTTATTTCAAACTTGGTACCTAGAAGTTTATATTTTTTTACCGTTAGTTCTTGTTCCAGCTATTATAAAAAATGGGCAGGTTTAGACGACATAAGGGACTTGAAAGTAAGGCAATTTTCTAGTATCAGATTGTGAAGCTGAAAAAAAAGTTGCATTCCAATAAAAACAACTCAAATCTCACTTAGTATCAATTCTACTTATGTATGTCACAATGTCGGCTGATCAATGATCATGTTTGTTTGTTCCACTCAAAGCTGAACTTCATAACACTGGGATGTATTTATTTATGCTAGAATTTTATTTAAAGTTTAGTGTAGAATGTTATGTTGGAAACAAAAAAGGACTTTTTGGTTACAATACAAGACACAATTTATCATGGACTTGTACTTCTATTTAAGACTAAATTGTGTTGTTACTTTCTGCAAGATCAACAAGCTTGATCAAATTAATGACATCTGCAAAAATGAACAACCTACCTTTGTTTTCTGCATATCTTTTTAAATAATGTTTGTATTTAATCATAATAAATTAATCTTAACTTAAATTCTTTTTTAAACTTAAAACACGACTTCAAATGGCGTTGTCGCCATGAAGTCTTCCTTAGTAAATAATTTATAAATTAATTTTGTAAATTGTTTAAAATAAATAAAATTTCAACTTCGAAATTGTTGTTAAACCTGCCTAATGATATTTTTCATTCAATTTCAAATGGTGTGTTATTGCATACATTTTCTTTCTACATACGTACCTTTTGCCAATTTATTGTTGACATTATTACTCCTGGTGTAATTGCATTACAATCAAATACAATTTTTAACCATATATGTTGTCGTTCTTCTGGTGTCGATTCTGGTTTTCTTAATCTGGAACTGTTTTTACATAGCTGCTTAAGAAGTTGAATTGTTTGAGATTTACTTGGCTATAATTTGAAGAATAATATAAATATGTACAATGTGCTTTATATTTGTCTAAACTCAAAAAATAATATTTAGAAAACTTACACTTTGAATTCTATGATTAGACAAATATGGTTCGAATTTATGAAAATCCTTCATATGTATCCAAGGGCATTCTGGGGATGATGCGAAATAAATCCGCAACAGAGAATGCCATTTCTTCACACATTCTGAAACTAAAATTTTAATTAAATTAGTTGGTTTTATTGTGATAACTATAATTTACATAATCATATACATTTGAGGAACAATTTATTCATACAATCACTTGAAATTGTTGAGATTTTGGATTTCTGTAACTAGTGCTACAAAATAAGCATTGGCATTTGATCGTGTTAGTGTATATAGAACATCTAAAGAATGGTAGAGTTCTTTACGAGAAGGTATTTGGGATGAGATATTGAAAATATTAAAATTGAAATCGGTTACAAAATAAGAGAACCAGGTTTATTAATTTTATCAGACCATTTGTGAAGAAGTTCAAATACCTATTTTCATTAATCCGGGACATATTGGACTCCAAACTTGTTAAATTGCAACCAATAATTATTCAACGTTAGATGTGATTTGAATTAAAGTTTTAATCAAGTGACCTTGTATTATTATTTAATTATTTTCTAAATCAATTTCACAAAAAGTTAGTTTGTTTATTTGAATTGGTGGGTAGGTATCTAAATAAAAAGTCAATCATTCAGAGAAAACCAAATTAGTTTGAAATTAATGAAACCTTAACCACCGGCTAGTTGAAGTAACAGTACCACTTGAAGTTTCCTCTATTTACTAGATTACACTGGGGAATAAAAGAGCCACGATACAGAATTAAAAAGGTAAATATAAACAAAAACCTAACGATAAAGATACCTACAGATAGTCAGGTACATACACATGTATGTATTTACTTTATTTATGACTTTTAAAGAAAAACAATACTTACCAGTTCTCTTGCAGGTCTCAGCTATCATCAACCATTTTAATCTTTGTTTTTCCAAGTTATTATAGTTGGGATCATGGCTACAATATAACATTGCAGCTTCTTGCACTTCTCTCAAAAGTTGTTTCTCAAATGAACCAGCAAATATTGGATCTGGTTTTTCAATCGTTAAACTATTAAAAGTTTCATGTCCAGCCATATCTGCTTATTTGGTTTTGCAGGAAGTTGAGTTTATTTAAAAAAAGTTTTAAAGAATGTAGGTAGGTGATTTATGAAGTCGATGTTTTGCTTTACCCTTACCTCACCATAATATAAAAAAGACAGGGAAAGGTTTTGGTAATGGAACAAATTTGACATTTAGTTTTCGAAAGAAAAGGGAATTAAAGGAAATTGAACGAAAAAACAGAAGGAACTGAATGGAATAGAAGAGAAACGTCATTAATGTCAAAATACCGCAGATTTTGGTGGTGCCAAATTTAGTTTGTGATTTATTCAATTATCTTTAATTTTTTTTTCTAAGAAATTTAATTTTCTGAAATTAATTAGTTCAAGGTTAGATTTATTTAATTTCATTATCGAATTCTTTTGTTGTATTCATTTATTTTGACTCAACTTCCATTTTACACACGTTGATACTTTTATTTAATAGATTTATGACTAAAAGTAATAAATATCACAATTTTAAAGTGAGGAAATTTTTATTTATATTTTCACTTTTTCATATATGTAAAACTCGCCAAAATGGTTTATTTTACCATTTCTTCCCGTTGCTTGTTACAGTGTTGCCATATTTTGGGGATTTTGTTGAACATTTTTTAAGATTTTTGTTTTAAATTATTTATTAATATAAAGAAATTTAGAGAAAGGTTTTGTATAGAACAAAAAAAAATAATTATGTATTCTAATCTTCAAATGCAGAACAAAAACATTGCAATAACCCAAACTCGTACCCACCTCAATTCCTATAGTGTGCCAAAAAGGGGGGCTGCGGGGCTGCATGTTCCCTTAACATATCTCTCTGTTTGTTCGGTATACTATCTATTAAAAAAGCAGTTGTTTTATGCGTGTTATGTGAGACCAAAAACAATTTAAAATAAGGTGGTTAAAATCGAAAAGGAAAATATGTTTTTATGATTAAACTGTGTTTCCTCACCATGATATTTACTTATTTATTTTAACATATAGAAAAGATCTGTTCCCAACCTTGACCAAAACTGTCAATTGTCAACTATTGATGCCCAAATGCTGTTTCACACTACACAAATTTGGTAGTTTTTGGGAAAAAAAAATAATTTCCCCTCATAGCAAATTCTGCCCCAGAATTTTCTTTGGGTAGAAATTTTAGTCTGTCAAATTTCATATTGCAGTACGTAAATTTACTGTTAATTGCGTCGTCCGTTCGGTTTGCTTTGAATTAAGACATTTGTTACTATACTTTTTTGGCAGTTTTTCTGTCTCTGAGAGAATTTCATCCCCACTCTTAAAAATTTCTAATTTCGACAAGTTGTACAGCACAAATTAATTTATATAGTCTACCAATGGAAATAATAGCTGTTATTGGTTTTCATCATTGGAAGCAATCATTGGAATTTGTTTTAAATGTCGATTATAGCAATCATTGAATATCTAGTTTCGAAATTTAGAATAGAATCCAATTTGTTAAGGAGATGATCATGATGAGTTTTAGATTTGTTTTACTAAAAAAAAAATTATTGAGCACAGGTCTTTTCTTAAGGATCATTTTTAATTTTTCAATGATAAAATCGTTTTCATCAATTAACAGTTGACTTTTGGTTATAAGTGTCGATTTATAGCTATCATTGGTTTTCATTAAAGAAAATTGTGCTTTGAGATTTAAAAGTGATTATGAGAGTCAAATTGGTATTGGTTGGTGTTAAAATAACGCTGATAAGTTGTAGATTTAACATACTAAAAAAATACACTGTTTAAACCATAACTTTTCCTCTACTTCATTTTTAATTTTCAATGATGAAATCATTTTCAATGAACAGCTGGTTGTTGATTTCACATTTCATTTTGTTTGTATCCCCACCTGTCAGTTTTACTTTCAATGATAAACTCAAACCTCAAATGCTTGATTCCTATCAGGAAAGGCTTGATTCCACTCTGGATATCTGTGTTCAATGACAAAAATTTTCAATGAATAAAAATAACCAGTTAACAACAGTCCTATAGAGAAATATATCTAAATATATTTCTCTATGAACAGTCCAATGATTGATTTCAATAATGGAAACCAATGATAGCTTTAACTGAACTAAGGCCGCCAATTCACGCGCAAACCAAAATTTTACTCAAGTCGGTTTGTGCAAAACACGATACAAGTGAACTGCACAGTTCTCAGTTTAAAAAAGTCTTCGTTCTGTAAACATGCGTTCAAAATTAGCTTATACTATATACTTCTAAAGTTGATTTTATGTGCGCATGGAGAAACATCGCTGCATTTAACTGTTTTCAATTCTTTTCTGTAGTTTGTCCGAAAATTATTAATTTTTTTTGACAACAGTCTCTCGGTCAGCTTCTGTTTTTTTTTAGTTTTAGAACCAAGAGCTCATAGGCTTTACTTTTCATTATCCTGTTGCTATATTCCGTTTTTTTTCCATAGAGCCGGATGTTCTTTATAAAGTTCGAGGAACTCGCTCCAGAACTTTTGTTCATCAGCCATTATAAAAAAAAAAACAATACTGGCGTAAATAAAATTTTTATATTGAGCGTTTGCACAGTTTTTGACATTCACGACACAAATAACTGCACAAATTTAAGACTTGAGCAAAAATATCAAAATCCTTTTTATTTTTTACACAGTTAACTGCACAAATCGCACGAACAACCCCATTCACCATTATTTTGTGTCGTTCACACCTAGCAATCAAATTAGCTTTGCATTTCTTTTCTTCCTTTTTGAATTGTGCGATAGAGAGTTCTTGAGAAATCGAATCATAAAAATTCTGTTTTCAGATTTCTGACAGCAAAAGTGAACAATTTGCATCAGAAATTTCATTTATATTTCAGAGAATACGGAACTCTGAGGTCTTAGAAATATAAACTGGTCAGTTAGTAATCCTCTTTTGCGTGGTCACAAAATTGTTAGGTTTGTCGTCCACTATAGATTTGATCTTTGTTCAATACCATTTTGAATAATTGGAGAGCGCATTGAATTTAAAATCCACAGTTCCACACACGATAAATGTAACTTTGCAATTTTACTTGAATCAGGCTTGATTCAAGTAATATTGATCGTTCGTAGGGTCGTCAGTGAGTAAGTAAGTAAGTAAGTAACAAATTCATTTATTAATTCAATAATTGTTTAAGTTTAAATTTATACATGAATTTTAAAGCTAATGGCTAAGCCGTCAGCCTGGTTGACAAGAATTATAATTCTTATAAACGTTTTTTATAGATAATAATTATATAGATAAATTTACAAATTAAACATATTCGCTAACTAAAAGCATTCTATATTTGAAGATAACTTCTAAGAATTTACTTAGTGTTTTCCAGTCGCACTCGTTTAGTATTTTAAGGGTGTCTTGCATTGAAAGGGTATTTTTACCAAAGAAGAAAAGTCGGTGTCGCTTAAATATTGGGCATATACTTATAAAATGGAAGCAGTCCTCTTTTGACTTAAGGTTGCATATTGAACAGAACTGATCAAAGCTCCCATTATGAGGGCATCCGTTTAGGCTGAGTAGTTCACATCTCGCTTTAAAAATGAAAGAAATCGCTCGGTATGTTAAGGTATCATTAAAGTAGTTTCTCTTCTCAAGATTGTAGTTAAGCTGATAGTATAACAATCTACTGTCGGATTCACGACCATTTAGAACAAATGTTTCTCGAGTCAAGTCCTCATTCTTTCTAATTATACGGTAGAACTGTTCCTTTAAGTTGTTGGGGTTATTAAAGTCAATATGAAGTGTTTCACCACAAGCAGTACCTAAGTTTTCCCACTTAGCAGTCAACCAGTCTTTATTCCTCAACTCGTATAAGTGCATTTTTTTGTCATCCTTGAGTCGTCATCAGTGTTCCCATAACGGCATTATTAATGCTAGATCTAGCATTATAGAGAAGAGAAAAGCATTATGAAATTATAAAATAATGCTAAATGCTTTTCTGGCATTATTGTTTTTAAGTTTTGCATTCTTGAATGGCAAAATTTGACTATAAAACATGTTCCTATACTTAAAAACATTGTGCTGCTAATACCTATTTACATATAAAGCTTTAAGTTTTGTTATTTTTGAATTAATTTTGTTTTGTTTTTGTTTTTTTTTTGTTATATACCTATGTTTGTTAGATATTTGTATGTGAAAATAAATATTATTTTGCATTTTTTATGATGTTTGTTTTTTTAATAATCGATATGGACGTTTTATATGGATTTTAAAATCTAGCATTTTGTTTTTTGAGCTCCCATACGATCTAGCATGATACAATTTGAAATCTAGCATTATGAAATTTGAGATTATGGCAACACTGGTCGTCATGGGCTAAAGTCTTAATAATAAAATCAGCCTGCGCTTTAAGGGTACTTGTTAGGAGTTTTGGTAATCCTGTTTCCAAGTAGATTGCATAGTTTGGTGTGTTTCGAGGTAAGTTGAAGAGTTTGTTTGTTTGTTTTTTTTTTTTTTTAAGAAATTTCTCTGGAATTGTTCAATTTGTTCATATTCATCTGCACGTCAGTGTTACCCACAATGATGAGAATCAAACAAATTTTGAGTTTCTTCAAGGTGGGTTCATCTATGTTCACCTTAATATTTATGTTCATATTTGAGAAACGGTACTTATTGCAACAAGATGTCTGATTTTTGACAATGCTCACAATTTGTTTAAAGAGTATTCATTAATGTGGTTTGGTGGCTTATTTTCATTTATGATGAATTGGTCGTGTCCGTGTGTAGGGCCCTTTATTGCGAGGAACGACAGATGTGAACTTATTTTGGTAGAGTCGCTACCTAGATAGATAGTAATTCCTTATGTCAAAAAAGTTCCAAAATGGACAAATATACTCTTTTTAAGGCTAGGCGCACACATGCAACTTTTAGTTTCGAAACTGTTTGGTTTCTAAACAGGGCACTATAGACTTATATGAGAGTCCGCGCACATGCAGAAAATATTCTGTCGTCCATTCGAGCAACTTTTTAGTTTGTGTTTTGACACAAACTAGACGATCACCTCGAAAAAATTCCTTAGTTTGTGTCACAAGGAATTATAGGTAAATGCGCGGACATTCAACTAAATAGTTGAATAATTTTCTGTAAGTGCAAGAGAGAGAAAAACTTAGTCAAGGTGAATAAATGTTTCCTGTGTATTGGTTTATTTCGTTGATTATGTGCGCGATGTTTGGGCAACTAACGATCGAACTATTTAGTTTTAAAAAAGTTGCATGTGCGCGCCTAGCCTAAGTGTCATTATTAAAGCAACTCTTTTTATTTGTAAAGAAAAAATAAAAAAAAATTCGGAAAAAGGCAAATAAAATGGAATCGAAAGCTAAATTCGTAACGCAAACTGGGGTTCGCTGATAAAGTATGTCTCTGTATAATATCAACAGGGCATCTTTTTGCAGCCATAACTTGGAGATATTCGTGGATGTGGCCTTACCTATTGACACTGCTGAGGCAGAGAGAAAAAAACTAAATGAGAGAACCAAATTTCCTCGTCTCCGTCTCTTCGAAACCTCTTACTCTCATTTTTTATAGCGTGTTGAATTCGTATCGGTGTATACATGTTTTCACCCCGGAAAAGAGTACACAAAAAAACATCACTTCCGGGAAATGCGACATTTCTCATTTTTGTTTATTGATAGCCAAGAAGGCTATGTTTTTTAAAGTCTCATTATAATATTTTTGTAATTCTCATGAATTTCTTTCTTTAATTTTACTTACATCTTGTCGTTTTTATATCTACAAAAATACTCCTATAATTCAAATTAATTCTAGGAAAACATTTTTGTTTGTCAATAAATACCGGAAGAAGTTATACCAGTAGTTCGTGGTGAATTTGTTTTTATCTTCTCTTTCTCTGAGCTACAGATAGATGGCATTAACAACCTTCTCTGAGTTACAGATAGATGGCATTAACAACCAAAACAAGAAAGGATGTGTGCAGAAAGAGTATAACAAGGTTAAGGTTTTTTAGACTAGACTTTATTTGTATATTTGAACGAGTACATGTTTTTTATAAATGAACATATGTTATGTTTATTTCAATAGTAATGCCTTAACTACTAACTTAACTACTGTATTATCTAAAATATACTGCATTGAATTATTTTACATTGAATTATAAAAGACGGAAATAATAAAGTTCTACAGTTTACCAGGAATATTTATATAAAATATCCACATCTTCTGCAATTGCGGTATCAATCGATATTTTCTGGAACTTAGTAACATTTATTTGTCATGAATTACTCTTTCAGCTTTTTTATACACCAAAAAAATCAATTATGAAATTTGGCTGCGATAATAACTACTTGAACACAGCATTTTCATTGTTTATAGTTATTCAGGTTTAGCCCTTAACTTTGATTTGCATTTATTTATGAATAGCCTAAAACGTTTAGCAAACATCTATGAATAAGCCACAATGCACTTTCAGAAAAACTGTGGTTAGAACTTTCCCTCACAGATTTTTCCTTGTCGCTATATAACTGAAAGATAAGATATAAATATTTAGAACTGGAAAATTTATAAAAATGATGCATAAGACTTAAATTTTGGTTGAAGAACAAATTTGTATATTCTTTTCACAAAACCACTGACCCAACTTATGTAGTTAAGCCTTTAAAAGCAACACACTAGCTTAGTGGAAGGCAGTAAGAATAGCTTATCACCTATTCACAAATCTTATGCAATGAAAATTGGTAACAGAAGTAACAAGTTGACGGTCTTTTTATTTAGTGTCTACTTAAATCACTTATTTTTAGGATTTTGGAAATCTCGTGAGTAATGTAAAGGAAATAAACAACGAGTACACACAAATAAAATAGGAATGGAAAAAAGAGATGAGTATATAAAAATGTTTTCAATGTTCCATGTTTACATTCTGTAACTCTCGTTTTCAATGTGCCTGCAACTCTCGCATCGACAAAATTAAGTCGATAAACTCTGAAAATTGAAACAAATCTGAGTTTTTTTGCATCTTTCAACGGTCAGAGCGAAAATTAAACGCATAAACTCAGCTAATAATACAAATAATAGTTGTAGTGCTTTCAGAGTTTTATGTTTCTAGGTCCTAATTCTCATTGGACTGTTGCACCACCTAATTTATTTTACTTACTTAATGATTAAAACTGGCTTCAAATAACTAACTAATACTTATCTAAATGCGTAATTTAGAATTGTTTCTAAATCTTCATTGTTCTGGCACCTAACAAGAGTAATTAATTTCACTTCATATTCGAATGATATTCATATCAAACGAACACAATGAGAGTACCGAAAAGTTGTTCATACACAATTTTGAATTTTCTTTGAACACCTCTGAACAGCTGACTACATCCGCCATTTTTCAAAGGTTGTCGCCATTTTTAAAAGGTGGTGAGCAGAAAGAAAAGAGAGAAAAGTTTTTTCTCTTTCGTGGTGAGTATGTGCACAAACTTGCATAAGTATTTGTTCCCCACATTTTTTTTATATGGAGTTACTACATATGCAAGTTGGTGGCCAAATCATAGCTTGTAGGCAAAAAGAGAAAAACCGTCGAAGTTGGTTCTCTCTATTAGTTCTTTCTCGATGGCTGAGGTCTGAACGGACAATTTCAATTATTTTTCATATTTGAATTTAAATCCTCATTGCATTCAATCTTATGTTATATCATATCACTAAATTGGAGACACATTTGTCCATGTTTCAAAATAAAAATGATATATAATTTTAATTTTCTTTTTTAGGCTCTATTTAACCATTAAACGTGTTTAGCTTGTTATGGGTCAATACATTGTTGCATATGTTTTATAAATATCATTTTAAGTATATCAGGTTAAGAGTTATTATAAGGAGAACTTAATAGTATGTTGGCTATATATTGCGTTTTAGCAGCAGCTATTTAAAAGTTGCTTAGAGTTGCTACCGAAACTTACAACATGGAGTAACTTCTGGTGATGTTAAGTTGCTGGCAACTAGGTTGGTCAGTGGGCCTTTCAAGTTATTGTTTATTTGTTCTATATCGTGTATTTTGTTTATGATAATGGAATAGGACTCAAAATTACTTAAAAATGTTTCTCTACCAAAAGTTCTTTACTCAGCACTTTTATTTTGTTTTTTAACCATAAGAATAGTCCCCACCTGACAATGAGATTGTAACTTTGGGAAAAAATCAATGTCAGTTAATCTTAAGATTTGAAAAATCTCCTTACTAATTTAAGTCACATGATCAAATTTGCCACAACCGCCGCCACCGCTTCAGTTTAATAGATACCTAAATTAAAGTGCACAGTCAGCCTTACAATTGTAATTGGTCTTTCATCAAATCAGCTGTAAACTGTCATCGTTCGGCCTTTCTCTTTGCAATCGATCTCATGCTGCTCCAAAAATTGAGTTAAATAACATCAAAACTATTTATTTAAAAATTATCAATAAAAACAAAAGAAAATCCAATGAATAATTCAATGGGTGTTTTGCGACAATTGTTCCTTCATATAAAATCATCACATTTAAACGTGCCACGACGGTTTTATGGTAATTTTCTTTCAAAAATCCATCTACCTTCACTGAATCATGTCTAATTTATACTAAAGCTGCACCAAAACGATTCTACAAAAACACAAATGTCCTCTATAACGATGGCAAATATGAAGTGACCCTAGATCATCGTAAGCTAAAAACACCCAGAGGAAATCCATTCCTATTGAAGAGTGAACCATTGGCAATTGCTGTTGCAACAGAATTTGCCAATCAAAAGGAAACTATTGTCCAATCATCAATGCATCTATCGGCGCTTTGTTTTACTTCGATGGATAATCCAAATAATCTGACCAAACCGGAAATGGTCAATTATATGCTGAATTTCCTACCAACTGATACAATTCTTTATCAAACCGAGGTTGTTTTTAGTTCGTTATGATAGTCCAATATACTTATCAAGTTTCTTTTCAGGATGACAAAGACCTTTACGAGCTTCAAAAGAACGAATGGGATCCCGTCATTGAGTGGTTTAATAAACGTTTCGATACAAACATACAAAAAACTCTCAGCATATCACCACCCACCGTCTCAGATGCTGATAAAATGAAAATATCCAAGTATTTCCTTTCACACAGTGACGATGTTCTTTATGGTATGTATTGCCTCAGTTTTTTTTTTTGAAAATTCTTAAATTGTAAACATTCCCCTTAGGATTTATCTTTGCCGTGGATACCCTGAAGTCGATAATCCTTTCCTGTGCTGTGATAGAGCAGCATATCAGCGCAGACAAGGCCGTAACACTGGCCCGTCTCGAAGAAGAGTTTCAACTGAAGTTCTGGGGACGGGTGGAATGGGCCCACGACATGAACCAACAAGAACTGCAAGCTCGCTTGGCTGCAGCTATCCTCTTTGTTCATTTCAACCGGTCCGAAAAATTCACCAAGGAGAAGTTAATTGTCTAGAAAATATAGCATAAAATAAACAACAAACAAAACTGTTACAACAAAAATTCATTTTATTTTAAACATTTTCTTTTTTCTTTCACAACACATTTAATTTAAAATACTGAGCTTGATACTATTGCTTCTATTGGCCAAATGTGCCTTTAGAATCGCCATGTATTGTGGTCGTCCAAGCAGCTTATAGGCGGGGTTGAGAAGATTCTGAACCATTTCGTGCAATTCTTTGTGTCCGGAGCAGAAAAGGTCAATTCCTAGTTCAAGATTTGTACCAAAATCACACTCATCCAGAGCGATTACTGAGGCTGTTATGATGGGCTGCAACTTCTCCATGACCATCTCTTTGGCTTCTTCCTTTGAAGACTCGCCTGGCTTGTCCAAAATACCGAGAATCTTCTTGATGTTGGCATCGCTGTCCATCAAGGGGCGATAGCCTACTGTTGTGGTTTTATTAACCGGAACAACGATTCCCACATTATGGAATGTTTTGGCGCAAATTTTCCTTGCCCGCTGTGACTTAGCCTCCACCAGAGACTTTCGTTCATATTTATTCTCCTCCACAAACGCACTTATCGCCTTTCTAATATCTCCCAGACCCTTGTGATTGAAAGGAGTTACCGGAAAGTCTTTCTCCAGGTAGTAAGCGAAAGCGTCGAACATATTTGTGGCGACAAGTTCGAAGACGCATCCCTTGGAAGCGTCATTACGAACAATGAGCAAGTCTTCCTCGTCCTTGGGGTCGTCACGCCAGTAGCCATAGTGAACTCCGGTTCCTCGCTTAATAAAGAGCGTTTGAAACTCTGGAGGATCGTAATAGAACCGCCAGTGTCGCAAGTAGTCACCGGGGCTTTTATTTTCGATGGTGGCAAATTTTCCCGCCAAGAAATCATACGGGCCTACCAGATCAGCATTGAAGCTCTTGAAGGACATTTGACCTTTGGGATAGGAAGTGACAAATTTCCAAAACAAATTGAAATCCTTTGGCATTTTGACAAGGAATTTCTCATGAATAAACGACGAGTCTGTTTCAGTAGCATTCGATTCGGAATGATCCCACAAGCGTTTGGCGGTGTTTTTCTTTGGAACACTTACCGCATTGTCATCTTCTTCTTTGCCATCATTTGCAGCAGAAGCCTCTGAAGAACGCCTTTTCTTTGGAGTCTTGTCTTTCTTTTGCGGCTCAACTTTAGCTGTACTTAATTCTGCAAAATTTTTTTCAGGAATATCATCTAAATTGCTGTTTGCTTTAGTTGGGGATTTATTGTTACCGGGTGTGTTGTTTTTGTGTTCATCTTTTTCCTCCGTTTCCTTAGGTTTTGGATGATTGTAGGTTTTCAAATGATGCTCATTTTTTTGATAACATTTATCCCAATATTTACAATCCTCCTTTGGTTTATTATTCATGTTTTTCACTGTGTAACAAATAAATTACGCCAAGAATATGATTGACAACTAAATGCGAAATTGCTTTTTTTATGCACGATACAATACAACCGGTTGTGTTAATGTGTTCTGCAGAAAAATAATATAAAATCGGCATTTTTTGGCAGTTAGAAAGAAAGAGAGGAATAGAAAGCTTTTGATGATTTCCAATTTTCCAATAAGCTGTTTTTGGGAAAGGGATGTGTTTATTGAGGTAGGTCTTAGCATTAATTTAAGTTTACTTTAATTTTTATTTCAGTGATGTAATATCAAAAGTAACAGGACAGTGTTTTTAATATCGAAATTGTGTTTTAGGTTTTACGGCTAATTGGTTTTAAATTTAGGTAAGTCGATTATCATTCGTTGTTGCTTTTTATTTCTTTATCATTAAGTTCTGACATTTTAATACAAAGATGTAAAAGTTTTCTTAGAATTGAGCTTTTTGAATGATTTAGAGTAGGGTGTGTTCATGAAGTACTTACGCAATTTTAAGCCTAATTTTAGGTACCTATTACATTATAGGTACCTATTACATATTTAATTTAAAATATAAATTTCATGAAAAAATGGAAATAATTTTTAAGTTTAATTTTTAAGTTTAGCATTCATCCCACGTTGATCTATAACAGATCATTATATTATAGCTTTTCTTTTAAACGTTTCCACTTGCAATTAAAATACAGACGTCTTAACGCAAAAAAGGACTAACAATTTGCATAGAAACATCGGGTAATCTTTATTTTAGTTTCCTATGTTTAATTGCCCTGATATTTGTATCCGTTCAAGTTTTCGCAACCGGAATTTCGAATTGGCGTGCTGATAAATGTCTATATACATTTTTCTTTCATATTTTACTTATGGGGTTTTCCATGGGTAAAATAAATTAATTTATTTTTGATCGAGATCTGTCAAAACACAAATTTCCCCTATTTTTGCATTCCATGGGGCAAAATAAATTGATTTATTTTAGATCAAATCTGCAGATCTGGATATTTCGGCAGATATACCTTTGCACTAATACTAATACAATTATAAAAGCAAACATTTATTTGGAAATTTGACAGCTTTATCGCACTAGTTAACACTTACACGAAGTTGCACTAATACAATGACAAAAATAAAAAAGAGTTGCAAACGTGTTCTATATGCGCCTCGAAAAACATCAATTTTGACGGGAATCAGAATTTAACATTGGAAAACCCCAGTATATTTTAAGCACATTGCTATCTTTCAATCAAATATTGCTTGCTGTGAATTTCGATTTGTCTGAAATGAAAGAAATTATTTACTTTTGTTAAAAATATGTTCAACACTTTAAAAATGTTATACATATATATTTGAAGGATTTCGTATTTTAAAACAAATGAAGTATTCGTTAAAAATATTAAAAGAAAGTGTTCTTGTCACTGTAAAATTAAAGGAACAGGAGACAACATGTTTTTTAATGTTACCTAAAAAATCAAGGAGGTCGACAGTGGAAAATGGATCGGTTTTTTCGTACAGGCATTTATTTCCTCCCACCCACAAAATGAAAAATCGAATTTCTTCCAAATCCTTAATATTAAGATTGTGCATTTTTGCCTTTTTAAACCCATATTTGTTTCTTTTCTTTAATCTGTCAAATTAAATTAAGGAATGAGTGAATGAAACCGCAGTTGTTAAATTACGTATCTTAATTACATTTTAGGTTGTCCTTAAGGTATGTACTTAAATATGTAATCGTTGGTTCAAGTATGCGTACATAATTGAGCTAAAGTCAATTATGTTAGGTAGATAGGCATAAATAAATACTAAAGGGTGGTTAAATTTTGAAGGCCGATGTTGAATGTGAACCTCACCTAAACATCAAGTTTTATTTGCATTTCATTTGACATTTCTTAATTTGAGACTAAATCAATTTGAACAGTTTACAGTTATTCAGGCTTATTATGAAAATGGGCTTTCACATCTAAATGCATATTGTGCACTTCGTTTTATTATCGGTCAATTTATTTGTCCAAATGTGCGTACAATCAGAAAAATCGTGCAAAATTTTGGACAAACCGGGTCTGTGAAAATACAAGTTCATGCTTGTACAGCCAGTACTGCAGAAAATATTGCTGCCATTCACGATAGCGTGGCTAAAGAGCGAGCCGAAAAATTGCCGCTCGTCGTTGATGAACATATGCATATAGACTTAAATGTACATGCTTAAAAGGTGCAATTGACTCAAGAACTAAAGCCTCTTGACCATTTCCAGCGTCGTCAATGGTCAGAATGGTGGCAAAAAAGGAAGCAGTGGATGATCAGTTTTCAAAGAAAATCATCTTCAGTGTTGGAGCACACTTTCATTTCAGTTGATTCGTCAATAAGTAGAATTACTCCATTTTGGAAAGATATGGATGCGGACGATATGTGGTTTCAACAGGACTATACCAGTTGCCACATATCTAACGAAACAATGGCTCTTTTGTGCGAATTCCAGAGCTAAAGGATGAGATAATTTGGCACAGTAGCGACACAGAACCTAAATTATGTCACAGCATCAGCGAAAATTTGGACCATCGGATGGACCGAGGTCAAGGGCCATACATAATTGAAACATTACCAATATTGTCATAATAAAAAGAAATGACACTAATTTCCAAAATAGTTTGTGTTTTATTCAAAATCAACATCGGCCCTTAAAATTTAATCACCCTTTATGTATCGCAATTTAAGGGTGAGGACACATTTATTACTATTATCAATACAGTTTTTTATCTGCCAACGAAAAGTGATGGTTTGTGAACAGAAGGAGAAGGCTCAACAAATTTCAAGAAACTGAGGTATAAATTAATATTTTTTCAAATTCACTGTTTTGACGTTTATAAATCAACGAGAGGAAAAGGCCCTATTCATTCAGAAAAGAAGAAACGCCAAATGACATTTATAAAAAAAAAAACAGTGATGAAAGAAAAGAAATTAATCTCACGTTGTACGTTTGATAAATACAAAAATCTACAGCCGGCTACAATTCACAAACCCTTTAATAGACGTCTAGCGGTAATAAGCTGCACTCCTACCCTAATTTCATTCAAAAGCCATTGATAACTATTATCTTTCTTTTATGGTTAATTAAAAATAGTGTTTTTATTTTGTATTTTCTATTCTATCTATAATATATGTACATACGTGATTAAATCTATGATTACAAAATCTCTTCAATCCAAATCAAAACACTCTCTCTCACGTATTTTTAATTCTCTATAAAAAAAAACAATTCTCCTAAAAGAGTTTTTTCAATTTCACTGTTACTTACACGAAGAGAATATTTCTCACCAAAAATGGTCAAAGAGAGTTATAGACATACAAAATATTTAAAGTAAGACTTGCGCGATCACCAAATACAGAGTTTCCTTAAAAAAAAGAAAGAAAAAACTATAGTTTAGCTGAGTCTTAACTAAACTGGAACTTCCTCTGTGGAAATGGGAAACCTTTTTTTACCAAACACAGAGCCAATTCTTGAGTCACTGCAATTTATGCCGGTGAATGAAACAAAAATACAAGGTGACGCAAACAACAACAACACTACTTCTCTGTATCTCAGGAATTATAGTTGATTGATGATAATAATAACTAAATCACGAATTCTGCGGACTTCAACTAAAATGCTTATACATACATATGTAGGTGAATATGTACAAGTCAGGTGTGTTCTGTATGTGCAAACAACACACAAAAATAAACACCACTTTCTTTACCTGTGTACCCTACAACTAATAAAATATGCCCATTAGCAAAGCTACCTAGAAGCTTCACCCTAGATTATGGGACTGCAAGGCTTGGTAGTCTTGGTTGGTCTTGGCTACCACGTAGGTACTGAGTTTTTACCTTTTTCCGCTTTTACCTGTGTTGTTTTTTTTATTACATCCATCTGACATCCACATCAGTATCTCGCGTGTAGTTGGCCTACTCACTCCTGGTTAGACTTTACGCAGAGACAAACAAGTTGTTTCTCTTTTCTTCAACTATACAACTAACTCAGGTGAAACAGAGGTGCAAAGAGGTTTGGTGTGTGGAAGGTTGATTATTTGTTGAAGCATTCAATCGCGAATCCGATGGATACCTTTTCACGGAGTAGTGAAACGATCCGTGTTTAGTTTTCTTTTACCTGTGCTCCGTTGAAGTCGTCATCATATTCTCGTTCGATACAAGAGAATTTGTCTTCTGAAGTTTGGAACCTTGCACTTTTTAGAAAATATATCTAAATCGAAGTTAATCTAACGGATTAAAACAAAAATTTACATTTACATTTTATCGCATAAATAATTGTAGGTATCTATTTTGATAAGAATATTGTGACTTCGAATAATTTTTAATAAACGTTTCTATAAAAAGAGAAAATAGAAAAAGTTTAAACATATAAATCGGTGTTTGTACAAAAAGTGAAAAAATACATATATATCTCCAATCTAGATATATATATACATATGTACCTACGTGTTTAGTTTTAAAACAGAAGAATTGTGAATTGTGAAAAAAGAGGAAAAAAGAGTGCATTCACCTCGTTCTTCCCATCGTTTTTCTCTTTTTAGCGCGCCGCGCCGTACCGTCATCGTCGTCGTACTAGTCGTCGTTGTTGTCGTACCAGAACCAGGTGTATTTCTTTTTGTATTATTATTATATGTTTGTATCTAGTTTATCCAGTTGTAAAGTGCTAACTTAAGTACTTAAAGAATTACTATATCTATAAAAAAAAAGTTACTTTTTTCCTTTCTTAAAAACCATCATCAACAATATTGATGCACATTTATCATAGTGTAAGCAAGGATTAAGTAAGAGAGATATGTAATATCTCTGCAACTACTACCTACCAACTATCAAAGCACATTCGTTACGTTCGTCGTTGTCGCGCCGCGCCGCACCGCGCTACTGTGTAGTAATTTTGTCGGAATTTTTATCCTAACGGTATATAGCGGAATTTTATAGTTGACGTGCGTTGCGTCTTCGAGCTGAGTATTGAATTCTTAGACTGCACATTTTGGATAAAAAAAATTATCTTTTAGAAATTCAACTTGTTTATGCACAAAATAGACGGGTAAGTTTAAACTTATTCTTTTTATGAGAAGTTATGTATTTTTAAGAGAACTCTTATCGTTCTTAGTTAGACTCATCTTAAAGGGTATGAGATTTTACTTAAGATTTGTTGTTGTTATTTTTGAAGTCTAATATTTTATCTTATAATGAAGAAGATGACCTGTTGAGCTTATTTTGCTCTCTTTCAATTTCTTGTACATATGTATGTGTGGCGTTCTAGATGTTTGTATGTGATTCCGTCACCTGATCTCTGAAAATCATACTAAAAATTATTAAATTAATCAGGACTTTTTTTGTATGTTTGAAAAATAATAAATTTTTAAGTTTTTTTTAAAGCATTTAAATTTATAAGAATTTAAGGACGCAAATTTTATGCGTTTTTTAAAAAAAAAAAAGTTCTCAAGCTCTTAAAAAATCACCCATTATGTATTTATTGTCCTCCATTGAAAAGAGGACATTGTTTAATATAATGGGTGATTTTTTAAGAGCTTGAGAACTTTAAAAAAAAAAAAACGCATAAAATTTGCGTAAAGCGCGAAACACATTTCGAACCGAACACTGATTTTGGTAATAAAATTCAATGATTTGCAAGCGTTGCTCGTTAGTAAGTCTATTTATGATGAAATGTCAAAGCATACTGAGCATCTTTCTCTTTGACACCATGTCTGAAATCCCGCGTGATCTGTCAAATACTAATGCATGAAAATCCTAACCTCAAAAAAATCACCCGATACATATACATATGTTATATCTACTTCGACTATGGGTATGGTGCAATACAAATCCTTTAATGTTGAATATTTACAAGTGCTAGTTTTAAACGCAAACATAATTTATTCTCAGAACTACGCGCTAATTTCTGAGAAACTCAAAATTAACTTTTACTGACTTAACTACATTTTAAAAAAAGGTTATACTAAGTCTAGGCTTTATAAAAAATTTGGTAGGGAGTTTCAATTGGCTCGAGTAAATTTTGGAGCCCCGTGGCTGCCATTTTGTTTTGGTGACTTCTGTCAAATCTTTTGTTTATTATTCAGTTGCCAAATCATCATGTCAAGTTCAAATGATAAAACTTTATTATCAAAATGAGTGTTCGTTAACGCAAACGTTGCGCGCATTGCGCCCATTTTACGGTAGACGTGGTGGCCCTTCACAGTAAACTCTTCAACGTTTGGTGGCCAAATTTGAGACGACCAGTTCAGTAAACAATCAGCCAACACCCGTACGTTCAAGGAACGCAACATCGGCCGAGAACATCGCCGCGGTGTTTGGTGTGGATTTTAAGCCGGGCGGCGTAATTGGTCCATACTTTTTCTGTAAACGACGTTAGTGAGGCGGGCACCGTCAACAGCGAGCGCTACAAAAAAGATGATAACTAATTTTGTATGGCCTAAATTGAACCATATTGACCTAGACGACATGTGTTTCCAGCAGGACGGTGGTACTTGCCACACAGCCAACGCCACGATTGACATTTTCATCATCTACCCACCCTTATTGAAAAACCCATAGATCAAAATTCATTCAACCAAAAATTATCTTTGGACAAAGTGCACGATTTGTCGTTCATACCAAACTTTTATTTTGGTTATAAATTAGCACGACTTACAAACGTTTTTCAGGAATAAATCTATGGGGGAGAGTACGATAACTTTGGCGACAAAGTTTAATGACGGATTTGTATAGAACAGTTAAAAACAAGCATTTTTTTACTATGGAAGGGGGGGTCTATCTCCCCCCGTTTAGGCGGTAGGGGCAATTTAAAAAAATATGTACCTTAAATGGAAAAAAAATAATTAAAAAATAACGGTAATACTTACAATTAAGTGGTATACCTTTTTTTAAAGCCAACATTTTTGTCTATTAGCTTGTTTTTAAATCAAGTCAAAACTATGCATAGTTTTGACTGATTTTCTCAAAAACTAAAAGACATAAAATCATCTAGTTTTCAGTTTTTGATCAAAAACAAATAAGAGCAATAAATTCTGAAATAAAAACAATGGTAGATAATCTTAAAGTATTGAAAAATTACACTTTAAACCTTTTTTTACTCAAATTTTGAGTTTAAAATTAAATTTTTTAAAAACTACGCATAGTTTTGACTTGAATTAAAAACTGGCTAATAAAACAGAATGTTGGCTTTAAAAAAATGTATAAAACTTAATTGTAAGTATCACCGTTATTTTTTAATTATTTTTTTCCATTTTAAATAATATTTTTTTTAAATTGCCCCTACCGGCTAAATGGGGGAGATAGACCCCCCATCCCATAGTAAAAAATGCTTATTTTTAACTGTTCTAACAAATTCCCCTATTATATCTTGGCGCCAAAGTTATCGTACTCGTGCCAATCTATGTATTATGAAATGACAAACAACAAACTTCGCATAAATCAAGTGACAGCTGTCAAAAAGACCAACTCCAAAAACAGTATTGCCAGATCATTTAAAACAAAAAACACCTGTCATTTTAGTGCAGTTCAGAAAGCTATCTACGTGTTTAGTTAATAATTAACTCCTCACTTTAATTGTAATTTTTGAATTTGTTATCCGTTCCATGGAATACCTTTATAAAAATCACAAAACAAATTGTTTATTAATCATCTGACTTCCATAATTGTTTGCGAATATAACAATCCAATTCTTTCAAGTTGTTCGTTCTGAAAATTGAGGTTAAGTGTCTTTTTTTCTGCCTTGTGAAATTAAAATACTGACCGAGATTTATGTATAATATTTTGTTAATTTGTGACTGATTAAAATTTAGATGAATAATATTTAAGTTTATTGAAGACGAAAGAAGTGAAAAGAGATAAAAGAAAAGGAAATTCTCTTTAACTTTCAGATAAGATAACATCATCGCTTTTTTTGAGACGTGATTAAAACTAATGCAAAAATGAGAAAAAATATAAGATAACATTAGTATCTACATTATATGGACATAAATATAGAAAGATGAGAATTATTTCATTTCATAAATAATTTCGCAATGCCAACATAAGAAACTATAAATAAACTTTTAACGTAAATTTATCTAATGGTTTTTGTTTTTGGTAAAGAAACTTGTTCAAATAATTGAATAATATAAAACTTGTTCAAAATGATTAGGAAATCTTAAATCCGGATTGAAAGAAAAAGAACATCTTTTCAATTAAATTATCAACTTCATTGAAAAATTGATTACTTCATTCATTAATTTTAGCATCAAAGTAAAAATATCAAGAAAAGCGAAAGACAAAAATGCTTCAGAGACGTTAAAAAGAATACACTGAGAAAAAACTTTTTCAAATTAAGAAAAATCTGCTAATTATGCTACTCTTAGTTTTTGTGTAATCTTTTGGTTTATTTTTGCTCTCAAAAGTAAAGAACGGTAAAACTGATACTTGGTAAATTTTCTGCATATACATATGTACAGTGAGGGACAAAACAATAAGACCAGTAGGGATGCCTTAACAATTAGCTCTCTATCTTTAAGATGAAGACGGTTATACATTTTTTTTTGTGTAAATCATCGTTGATTAACTGTAAAGTTTTGAATCAAGCAAAAAAAAAAATAAAGAATAAACTGTTTATTATTGTGAAAAAGTAAACAAACCTAAAAAAACATTAATTGGAGGTGGACGAAACAATAATAATAACAATAAGACCAGGTGACTTCTGTTTGAATTTATGTTGAAATTATTGTGATTTTATAAAATATTTTATAGAACCATTCTTGGAATAAAATACTTTTAATTATTAAGAGAATTCACAAGAAAAAAGTAAAAGTGGGTCGCGGAGTACACTGCACTCAAACCATGAGGGAAATTATCCTCCAACTGGTGCAAGATGGAAAGTCGCAGCGGAAAGTGGCCAAAATAATTGGGAGATCCAAGATATTCGTGTATAATGCACTACAGCCCCAAAAAGCCAACGCAAAAACAGGCAGACCTTGGAAAACATCCCAAAAACTTTATGCTCAAATTAAACGTTTATCTAGGAAGGACCCGTTTAAGTCTTCTGGGGAAATTAAAAAGGTGCTAGACTTGCCTATCTGTGAAAGAACAGTTAGAAGACGGCTTGAGGAGCAGCATCTCTTTGGAAGAAGTCTTAGGGAAGTACCAAAAGACACCGACAAATATAGGCTGTCCCAAAATTAACGCAAGATTCGCCAAAGACCATTTAAATTGGGTAGGCCCAGATAATGGACAAAAACGGCGAAACGTTCTATGGTCCGGCGAAACAAAAGTAAATTAAAAATGGATTAGACGGTAAGAGATGGGTACGACGTCCAAAACGTCCAACTGCACATCAACCACAGTATACTACGAAAACAGTAAAGCACGGAGGTGGAAACATCATGGTGTGGGGATGTTTTTCGTGGTACGGGGTAGGTCCAATTTATCGGATCGAAAACAAAATGGACCAGCATCAGTACACAAAAATACTATAGGAGGTAAAGCTTCCGTACGCCGAGTATGAAATGCTGTTGAGGTGGAAGTTCATGCAAAACAACGACCCGAAGCATACATTTCGAAAAGTCAAAAGCTGGATTGAAGAGAAAATGATCGATGTGTGCCCTGGCCTTCTCAATCTCCAGATTTAAATCCATTGGAAAACTTATGGACCATTATGTACAAAAATCACTCGCTGGCAAAAAATCAAGAAACAAGGAAGATTTGTGGAACAACTTTCAAAAAGCTTGGTATGCAATACCACAAAGTACCTGCAGCAAACTTGTGGAGTCAATGCCAAAAAGAGTCCAAAATGTGGTGCAAAACAAGGGTTATACCACAACGTTAGCGCAAACTGTGGCTTCCACCAAGTTCCACAAATAATAATTTTAAACGTAAACTTTGCTATGCTCAACCTTTCATCGCCAAACACGAGCCATGTAGGTACAACAAATAATTCACTGGGTCTGTCTTCTACTTCTGATAATTCTGTGTCGGCTGAGGCGCGGGGCGAGCACGCGGTAGACGAGGAAGGTGGTGGCGGCGGTAGTGGGGCGCGGGGGGAGCACATCACCGAGTGGGTCTACCCGAACGGGCACACACGTGAGAGCACACGCCGCCGTTGTCGGACGCATGCAAATTACAGAGAAATCCTGCAAATATTTTATTTGTCGTTTAACCTATAATGACAATCACACTTAGTATGGCCTCTTCCCATCTCGGCACAATTAAAACATACGTACAAAAAAGTACAGCTCAGGTTTTTTCATACTACTATCCCGCGGACGAAGTCGCGGGTAAAAGCTGGTATCAAATAAAAAAAAAATTGATTACAAAACGAAAAACATTTAAGTTTAAGTTACTAAGAACTATAAAAATGGTCCTATTGTTTTGTCCATCACTGTATATGTTTATGAAAGCTGTTGTTTATCCCCTGTTTTCGAAAACGTCATAAGTCTTCACATCTATCATTTGCAGTGTATCTCTGTTGTTAAAGAATCGAATGTGATCATCGTGAATAGTCCCTTATGTACTCAAATTGGTTGTTCTTGAAACTAATTCGCCAATGTTCTCATCTTAGAATGTTCTAGTTGGTTGGAAGAAGAGGAAATAAATGTGATAATTGAAAAAGAATTTTGTTCCCTCCATAAAGTAGATCTCCATAACGTAGATCCAGCAGATGGCGCTGTTGGTCTATAAATCTCTCTGTCAGTAGTGTGTGGTGTGCGTAACAATATTACATAAAATTTACTACTTGCGACAAACTATGTTACATGATGCATTGGAGACATGTTCTTGTTAATTATTATTCGCGAAGAAAAAGACCATTGGTGAATTAAATATTCTTGGTGTCAAGATATATGAAACATTGACATTAGGTGGCGCAATAGTCCATTGAGATCTAGGGCCTAGTGACTTACAAATCTCAACTATTCCTGTGTGAGATCCATGTCAGTGCTGGAGAAGACCTAAAGTTTTATGCTGAATCCGAACGGCTAATTTTAAAAAGCACTTTTCATGATAAGAATTATTCTTGGAGGATTTGTCAATTCCTCGCAAGAGGCAGTACCTAAAAAAAACTTTAAGTGACACAGGAAGGGATTCACCCCAAGACCTCTAGCATAACAGTCCTACGCACTAAATTTAAAGCAGCGGTTACTGACATTTTCCATACACAAATACGTATGTAAATATTTAAAAGTTTCATAAAAATTTAAATTTTTAAATAAAGTATTTCTCTGAGTGTTTGACAACACCCAGAAATCCGGTTGGGGTTTCCTATATCCAAATGTGACCGGTTTGGCATTAGTGCAACGCGTCTCACTTATCAACATATAGAATTTAATTTTATGTCGATGGATTTTGCAGATTTTCTAAGATTACATAGGTTGTTGCATGTCGCGTCTTTATAAATTGTTACGAAAAGGAAATGTATACGCAATGATAAAGAAGTTGTTAAAATATAGACGTATGTTAATACAGAAGATGAGTTTGGTATTTGAAAGAGACACTTTGTGTGATGCAAATTTAAATTATAGGCGAGAAATTATTATGTGTTATTAAAAGATTTGAATGAGTTATAGATTAGTGTGTTGATACATGCAATTCTCTTGTAGCATATTATGCAAAGAGAAACAATATTTTGAATAAATTATAAAATAACAAAACTTTTTGATAGATAAAAGTTTATATAAATGTGTTAGATCAATTGAGGTTCAACCAGAGTTCAATCATCTTGAACTTCGATTTATCTGTCAAAATCGATAACCCAGAGGCCACACGATCTATGTATAGCGGCTAGCGAGTGGGTGACATAAGATTGGATAGATGGATTTTGAGATACCTTATTGATAGAGTTGGATACCTAAATTAAGATAGTTGGCAAAAAATAAAAACAAGTTTCAGCTGTCCACAAGAAGGAGATAAACATTCTGATTTCAAGGTACAAAAATATTGTAAAATAAATTATTTAAAATTATTCACCCTATTTTTATCAAACTAACTCACAAATTTGAAATTCTTTGTCGTGTTCCTTCAAACCATATGTTGAATCAGATGCTGTGTCACATGCCCACATATACCAGAAATTGGACAGGTTCAGACATCAAAAGGGACTTCATTTGCAGTCAACTGCATTCCTCGATCGTAAATTTTGACCAAGGAAACTAGCTAGTTTTTCAGGTGTCAAAAATTTCAAACTCAGAACTTTACTTCATTAAATTCTACTTTCAGTTCCTCTAACAAAAATTACCAAAAACATTATTGTTTACAAAACAATCTTCAGACAAGCTACAAGTGAATCACAATTTGTATTTTGTATTGTAAAGAAATATTACTTATTTCTTTTCCAATTTGACAAAGAATCCTTTTACACAAAATATTAAATAGAATTGTGCAGACAATAAATAAATCATATAGTAATAAAGTTTAGCTTTTAGTTGAATACATGAACATGATCAAGTGTCATTTTGGTATAAGTAGACTTGACTTGATAGTTAGGTAGATTTTTCTTGACTAAGTTTCCATTCAACTTTCCCATAAAGATGCCTCAATTTGAAGGCCATTTTTTGACAGCGGGCCAATCAGATACTAGAAATTTGCCTTACTTCTTCTACTACTTTCCTTTATGTCGTCTGAACCTGCCCATTTATGGATACCTTTGGATTCCTTTTTTGACATGCTAGCTGTCTGGCTGAAATTGAAAACGCAGCCATTAATACACAGCTAGCTAAACAGTTTGTAGTTGATACTAACTTACTGCTGATTACTCGCTATTGTAAAAATCTAACTCCCCTGATCAAATCAAATTATTTTAAAGCCTTCTTTTTCGTTGTTTTGACATACATAAATATGTCAATTTTATGAATTTTTTCTCAAATAACTTCATAACTGTTGGTCCTTAACTTCGTTTTTTTATGAGGCATTACATTCTAAATGATTCACTGAAATTGGTAGGAAAGTTCAAAAGACTAACTGAAAAGATGCTTTTGACGTTTCACTCTCCGACCGTTATAATTAAAAGATTGCGTAACAGTACAACTGGATAAGTATACACTGTCCAAAGGTACAAAAGATATTTTCTTATTTTTAAAGACAAATCAATTATTGTTTAAGTATATTTCCATGCACTTACTGAAATATGCGTTCAGTTTATCATTTTAAATATGTTCAGTGATTTTTTCAAGACCATTGAAAGCTATTAAAATACTAAATCCGCTTAAAAAGTCTGAATTCACTCTTTTTCGAATTCGTTTTCTTTGAAAATATTACGAAAGATAAAAGTGAAAGGATGTGAATATTAAAAGTAATTTGTTACCATATTAAATCCAAAACAAAAATCTCTGTCAGCGTATCAAATATAAAAGTGTGGGCAGATTAATTTAGTTATACAACAATAACAGTAGTTTGTATACCTTTTAGTTTAAAATACCTTTTTCAAACTTCTACCTATACACTTTACCTAAACGCCATCTGAATACAAATTAAGTCAATTACGTTTTGTGTGAACCATAATCTCCCTAATTGAGCGCGGTTTGAAATAAAAATGGTTGAGTCTTCCTTATGGGTATACATATACTCGTACGTATAAAGTTTTACTTTTATTATTTACTTGAGATTCAATGTCACGTGAATTTGAAAACGATCTTTCTTAAATTGTCAAATTTTAAAGCGAAAGTGTTCGAAAGTTGTATAGCAATTATGTGGGTGACTGAAACTTGGATTAGAAATGACATTTTGATTACGAGTTATGGTTTTTTTGTAACAATTTTAAAGTAAATTTTGTTATTCAAAATAATAAATTCAAGAGATGTGTTTAAATAATTAGGTTTGGTTATGTGAACATTTTGTAATTTAAAACTTGAATTCGTATAAGCCAAGGAAAAAAATTCCGTTTGGCAAAATATGTATTGTTGACATATGTACATTACTTTGTTCATGGAAATTACCTTTTTCAGGAAAGGCTATAAGTTTGACAAGTGATACAATTTTTACAAATAATGTTCCACCCGTTTATACCTACATAAGTCTGTTCTTTGGCATCTAAAATTTTTATGTTTAAATATGTGTAGGTTTAAAAAATTCCTCTGATGGGGATATCCTGTTTACATAGCTCGCCACCATCTTTTTGTTTGCATCTTGACATGAGTGATGTACAACTATGTATGTCTTAAATCTTGTCTGTTACTCCTATTTCAACTGACTGACATGCTAATTTGTTGACAGGTTTTTCATCCTGAGAACGCAAAACATCACAACCAAATACAAACGTCAAATGTTAGTAGTAGTTGTCTCCAGGAATTCTAGTTTAGCATATATAAATAAACAAACACTTTTATTCGATGACATACATTCTTTATCTTTATCTGGTTTGTAGGATACCTACTTAACTTATTCTAGAGCAAAAAAAGATTGCAAAGATTTGCAACTTAAGATAAAGAATCAACAACAACAAAAAACATACATAATTTATAAAAACGAATGCATCATTCATAGACATTTTAGTTTAAGAAAAAATAAACGAAATTGATGATGGTGGTTCTATGTATTTTCTGACATTTTCAAGTTGACAACAAACCAAGTCAACAGTCATGAGATTTTTAATTCAATTCACGATTTTAAATTGATGAGTTCACGCTCAAAGATTTATTACTTCGATAGTCACATATTTCATATAAATAAATAAACTGTTTGATTTGCATACCAGAAAAGAAAAAAACAAAGACAAAACAAAATAACACAAATTTGACCGAGAGATGGCGTAGATGTAGGCATAATTCGTGCCGTGCCAATCACCTATTAACTTTGATGTAACTATGGCAAACAGCTGCTTAAAGCGTTCATCGAAACCAGTCTGCCTCTGCTGGCTTGGCAGAGGCAAAATGATTACTGCAACTGGTAATTTTACCGTAAACTTAAACTTCACCGGGTCTTTTTTTTCTTCATCACCTTAAGTTGGATATATTTTTCACTCCTCTCTTCACTCTACGTTTTTGGTTTTGTGGTTAAATGCAGTAGAGGAAGCATTCATCGTTCAGCATTCATAGCAAGGTGCATTTGCGCAGCAAGACGAAGAAAAAAAAACCTTGATCTTGTATTCGAGTTGTGGCAAGATGAAGGAATTTGTGGTGATTATTTTGTACGATTCAAAATGTAACAACTTCATATACAATGTATGTACATACTTGCCAATCGATCAATGACCTACTTTCAAAAAAATAAATCAAAATGACTTGGGTGGAGATATAAAAACAATGGGACAATATTTTAAACGATTTAGTAAAGTGTTAAAACCATTTTTAGCAATTTACTACGATTATAAGATGATTTAGCTAGTTTAAAATTTTGTTAAAGTTAAAATCATGAAATGGCTACTTAAACTTTTAGCAATTTACTAAATCCTAAATTTACTAAATCAGTGAAAGAAATGATCTAGTCTACATGTTGTTGAGAATTTCAAATAATACATTTTGTTTTCTTTTTTATTTTCACGAACTGTCACTATCTAGACATGTGCGGATGCTCGTTTTTTAATTTAAGTGAATTAGCAATTTACTAGTTAGCAAAGCGAAAAGAAAAGTTAAACAATTTGGAGTTGCTAGTAAATTGATAAATATTTAGAATAATCGCTACTAAAATGTTAAGCCCATAACAATAGGTTCTTTACAATTTTGCGAGAATATGTCTATTGTAAAGCCTAGTACATACTTACGAACCATCTCGTGAACCCATACAAATTTCAGTTTTTGGTTCACCCGTGAACTTGCTCGTGAAGATGAGTGGAGAACAAAGTGGAGAGTTTTCGTTCACGGGCAATTCACGTGCAAAATGTACGGGAACTGTTGGTGAAGCTTTGACATTTGGTTTCCGCATTTTAAAGTTTGTGGCTGCTTGCGCGTTGTTCTAAAAAAAAAGTTAAAATGGTGTCATATGAAATAGAATACCTATTTGAAGATTCAACTGATGAAGTTGACGATGTTGGCCTCTCAAAAACAGCAAAAAAAAAAATGTATAACACATCAAATAAGAGACGAAAGCCGACATCAGATGAAAACACGCACACTAAGACACAATTAATGAGGTCCGGTGCGTGGAAATTTAGTTTATCAGTGATTTGAATTTCACATTTATTCATGGACATAATGTCAAAATTACAAATACAACAATGTAAACAAATGGGTTTTGGAGGGTAATACGTACGAAGGATTTATGTCTTCATTAGAGTGTTTTTGAAACGTCAAATGTTCACAACGTGTACTCACAAGTGTGTACCAGTGAGCAATGTCAAAAGTTCACTTTCTCCACTGGCGAACGTTCACTTCACGAGGAAGTATGTACTAGGCTTAAGGCTTTAGCGCAAATCAAAGCGATCTGTTATGACAATCAGAATTTTGGAGAGATGTCACTATCCTATCCATCCAATTTGTGTACATTTGAGTTTGAATAAGTGAAATTTGGCTTCATTTCTGGAAACATTTTCTATCCTATTTTGTGATATATGTAAGTGCTAGGCTTGGCAAATCCGTAAACATGTCGTTTACAAGGGATATAAAATAAGCTATAGCCAACTGACTGAATCTGAATGGTGATGTAATCAATAAAACTATGAAACATCATTACCTGCAAGCAGGTCATTGAAATGTAATACCTCTCTACATTAGGGTACTCGTTATCGGTATACTCGTGAAGTTTACGCATCAAACATCGACTTTTGAAACCATATACAAGCTCTCTACACAACTCGTGTTCTAAAAGTAAACACTTAATTATGTACATAAATATTTGTATGTAATGTATGCACTTCTTTCTGACCAACAATATTGCTGTAATCAATACCAGGGGAAGAAGGTTAATAACCACAACGCCACTTGAGCAAGGTGGTAGTGGTTGGCATCATCGCAAATCAGCAGGGGTACATGCCACTATTTCAAGTGGAATGTTGTAATACAACATTCTGTTATAAGGTTTTTAAAATACATCCTATAGTGGAGACTTTTAGCTAGCTTATGATTTCTTCTTTTTTTTTATTTATTTCCTCTTTATATAAAGTGGAAGAAAGGAAAAGTGATTTGTGACTATGACCGTGACGCCCGCCACCAGCGCTATAATGAGACATTTTTGGTTTCCATTTTGTTCATTGTTGGGTGTAAAATTTCGTTACGGTCTTGTACATGGCCCGCTATTTAATCCCTCAGTCTAGGTATATGCATATGGGAGAGGTATACAATTACGAAAATTTCATAGTTAATGACAGCCATTGACATTTCAATGGAACTCGCTATGAGGAAATGTCCATTTCATAAAGAATATATGGTATAGGTGAAGAGGAATAATATTAAATAATTTTGTGTTGTTCTGATGTTGTTCATCTTCAGTTTGTTTTATTTTTTTACTTGCATGTAGGAATAGCAAAACCAGAAAAAAACTACAATCTGAGTGATATATACTCCGTACTTCAAGTAGGTATAGGTAGATGTATACTATTTTGTTATTTCCCCATCACTGATGTTAAAAAAAATACCATTAGGCAAGTTTACCACTTGTTGCTACCTTGCCGGTTGGACGTCTGTCATGTCGGTTGGTTGGGCTTGGTATCATACTCTTCTCTATATATGGATGAGGTATTTGAAATTTGTTCCAAGCCAGTGGTCACTGGAATCTAGACTGGGCTTTAATTTTTATTTCATTTCTGCAGCTCAGTGGTTAAGTTTTATAGGTATGTATATGAACGTACGAGTATGTACGTATATGTGACTCATGAGATTATGAGCAATTAAATATAAGGAACATACGTATGATGAAATTAACTTCCGGTATAATAGTTTACGTATAGGTACATTACCTTAACGAGACGTCAACGTGACAGAAAGCTGTCAAAATAAATATTATTATGATATTGATTGTCATTTGCATTATCTACTGGTATTTCTTACCAAAAGAAGAATGAAATTGAAATTTTAAAAAGTGAAGAAAATTTTCTAAAATTCTTACACGAAACAAAAGTCGCTATGCATATAAGAAGTAACAGTGTTTTATCAAATTAAAAAAAAAATAATAATAAAAATAAAATCAGAAAACGAAAGTTTAAGCTTTAAAACGTGTATTGTCTGTCTGTCGGCTATTGACGTTTCTTTTAATGACCTCAATTCATAGAATATATGGTTAAGCTAGTTAATATTAGTATGCAGCGGTATATTCACCTAGTTTTCATCAGGTGTCGGTTTTTTATATGTAACCAAGCATATATGTATGTATAAGTTATATTTACATATTAAATCGTTGTTTATTCGATTAATAATGTACATACATATGTATGTACAAAATTTTATTATATTGTGAAGATTTTAAATAGAATGGTTTAAATGTTTACATAAAATTTAGTAAATAAAGAATAAGTTTGTAGTGGAACTCATAATATTATTATGTATAGGTAATCGGTTTTTGAGAGTGTGAACCAAATAGTCAAATAAATATGTAGGGAAACAACAAATAAACTAAATTTTTAAGATCAGGCAGTTAATGTAAACAAGAATCAAAAAAAGGAAACTAACTTTAAATGTTCTAAATAGAATAAAGAATTATTTACTGATGTGTCAACAGGTAGCATTTTATACATTTCTCCAAAGTTACGGTTTTGACGTTTACAAACAAATAAGAAGAGCAAGCACTAAAGGTGTGCTAACACTGAATGAAAACCTGTGTATGATTGTAATTGCTTACAATCCAAAAGAGGAAAGATTTTGTTTGACGTTTTTAGTTTTAAGCTGTCAAATTATTTTTTTTACTTAACTATACCAATATATAGTTAAAGATATTACGTAAAATTCTTAACATTCTTAGGTAGTTTCTAATAATATAAAAGCGATGAAATTTGTGGTTAAACTAAAAACTTAAATTTAATGATAACATTCCAGTTTTTGGTCAAAAGAAAAGATTGATATTGTATCGGTTCTTTTGGACAATTAATTATAATAATTGAACAGATAAATGGTAATCTGATTATATAATTTCTACTTTCCATATTTTTGTTTTTTGTCTCAAAACATTCATAAATTTTAATTGACAGAGTGATAAGATACCAGTATCAGGGAAACTTGTTAACTGAATTACCTACTTCAGCGTAAATAGCTACTATTGCCCGTATGTAGTATTATGATCTGTAGTTAGTTTATTTGTTGTTAAACCCTGACCAATATTGATACGTCTGTTGTTATGACAGTAAGGGAAAAGTGGAAAAGTTTAATCAAAAAGCAAACATTATTTGACACTTACATACACTTATTTGAAAAGAGATGAATATAATGGTCTGGTCTTTAATTATGGCATATTTACTGATTTGATATATTTAAATCAAAAATAAAGTTAAAAACATGATTACAAATAAAAACAACATCTAGAAGACGAAAATATATTTGTAAGAAAATGAAAATATATGTAGGTAAATGAGACTTCGATTTCTTCGATCACCATTTCTTTCAAATATTTCAATAACCTATAAATCATCAACTATTGTTATAAATGTTATTATAGCTTTCGATTTCAAGGCCTTTTGTCTCTCAATATGACAATCAATTATTTAAGATTTGACCTTTTTTTGTTAATGAACTGATTGAATGAACACAATGACCCTTAAAATTAACAAGTTTAGATGTATGATTTTTTTTGTTTGAGAAAGTCTAAACCATTTTCTTACATGAACTCTTTTATTTTAAATGAGGTAATATATATTTTAAAAAATATTGAGGCCCCTCGATTTTACTTTACAAATTATAATGGTTTATGTTGATCAAATTTTCTGACACTAATGGAGTAAAAAAAGAAACCTAGTTACTTGTGGTTTTTCGTTAAATTTTATAATTCCCAATTTTGTGTCGAAATGTTGTCAATTTTTGAAGTATAGTTTTATATTGCTTCCTGGTTCCTTGCCTAAAATAAGTGCTGAAATGTATGTTAGTTTTGTGCAATACATTATTTAAAACCCTCGATAAAGTTCCTACTTAATTCTATCTTAACATTTCAGTTTCGTTCAGTTTGAATACACTCTATTTCTGACTTCAAATTAACATTTTATCTATAATTCTTTTTAAATTCAAATGAGTCGTCTTATCTTTTTCACACAAAATTAACTAATCGACCAGAAAGAAAGCCTAACTCTAATAAAATTAATCGAATTTTAAGTAGTCTCATAACCAAATAAAAAGAATATAAGATTTTATACTTTCTCGTTTGCTTTTTGGTTGAATTACTTGTATCTGCATTTGATTTCTGAAAAAAAAGGATTCTATTAATGTTTGTAAGAAAGAGAGAAAAGACCAAAATGCGAGAATGTCATTAAAATTTCCAATCAGTTGTGAAGTTCATGCAACTAATGGCAATAATGTTCTCAAATTAGTGAGATACTTTTCCGAATTTTAAAGCGTTTTTACTTTATAAAAAGTTGTAAATAACTTTTAACTATGAAAAACACTGTACATAATTTGGTACACCTCTTTTCTTTTTTGGCTGTCGGCAAATATATTCCACTTTTGTTAGATTTTTGATTTTTTTTATTACACATTCGTGAAGGCTTGCAGCAATACTGTACTGTCAAAAAGCTATAGTATGTTTTGACATATGTACACATGTATGTATAGGAAGTAAAAAATAATTACCACTGGTGTATTCTCTCTCAATTTTATGTTTTGACATATGTATTTACCTCTCTCATATATTATGCAGATGCAAATACATCTAAATCACTTTCTAGCAGACATAATTTAAGAAAAGTCTCTTACATATTCTTAAGTAATTAAAATTGGCGAATAATAAGCCATACTATAGCTCCAGGTTATAATACTTTTTGACAGTAAAACCTACTTCATTCACAAATAAATCATTTATTTATAGACCTTGTTAACATTTGTCTCTGTACCTAGTACCTACTAATTAAGGCTTATAATGTACACACAGCATTTATTAAGAAATGAAACAAAACAAGCTGACTTTCCCAATCTCCTTGTACGTCTATCATACCATCCATCACAATAACAACTTTCTTAATGCACACCACTACAAGTACAAATACACATACACATCGCTAAATTTGACAATGCAACAGTACATGTTTCAATTTAATTTAAACATAATCATGAGCTGTCAAGTGGTTTTTTATATAAACGATGTCATTTATATGTACCTTCCTTGTCATAGCTTAAAAGAATTCTAACTAAGGAAACTTGATTCCTCATTACGTCCACCCAACACCATTATCTATCAATTTCAAAAGAACCCACTAAAACTACCGGAAAATAAAATAAAATGAGATCCAATGGGAAAAAGAGTGAAAAATAAAAAATACATAGTGCCTACACTCGTATAATGAAGCGTCAAAAATGAATAACTTTATTTTCCCCGTATAAACGTACCTTTACATATTCTACCATTTTATTCTTAACTTAACGACAATATTAATTACGCGCAGACAGTAAGGTGACTTTGCTATGTGGTTCTTATTATTCTTATTTTATTTTGCCTTCTCAACTAACTATGGCTATCTGATTGTTGTAGGCTTGGATGGACAAGAGAGTCTACTTTGGGATCAGTTTACACACAAGCTAAAAGAATAAATAAATGGTAGTCTTTGATGGAACCACTTGAATAACCCTGTGGAATTATACAACCGGCTGGCAGGCGGTGGAATACCTAACCTATCTCCTCCAGCATAATATGTGCTCCCACAGGTACATACAGCTCGTTTAATTTCTGTTCAGCAACATACTACTGTCATCCAGAAGAACCGTCTTTCAGCCTACAAAATATTTGTTGTCGTTGGCAAGACTCTTTTTTAAGTTGCAACTCGAATTTCAAGTTTCGACATCGTTCTTTTTTTTGTAGGTATATATTCATTTGGGCCGTTTTTCTGTTTCTTTTTCTTAATTCTTTTTTATTTTTGAAATTTATCAGCAAGTGTCTCATATTATGAACGTTGGCTAATGTAACGTTAGGTTTATTACTCGCAAGGCCCATAGACTCGTATATAGACGTGGTAAATTGTTGTGGAATCTTTAAGTCTCTATACACACCGGACCGGACATGGGTATGCATTAATCTTGCTTTTCTCTTCATTTATAGAGAAGAAAATATTATTTGTCTTAACGGTTTTACGTTAAGAATGAGTGAGCGTATATTTTTAACCAAGTACTGTAAGTATGTATAGGGTACTTATAGCAGCATTAAGAGAGCAAGGATTGGTGCAGTTTTGTTTAGTTCTTTTCTTAGTGTGGATAGTGTCAATTACATAATCGTGCTCAGAGGCATGCTATACAGAGGAACTATAACAAGATTTTGGTTTCTGAATCTTGTCTGTATGTCTTTGGGACTGTTTGATTAAGAATTCAATTTATAAAAAAAAGAAAGACCTCTCCTTAAAGCCAAAAGTTCGAATAAGTAAGTTAAGAACCTGGTAACTAGCAGACAGTAAAATCTTGATTAGAACACCCACTTTGTAACATTTTTTTGGAACGAGATTACGTACCTACCTGCTGAGAGCTTAAAATGTTTTTTTTGTGTAATTTTTCGAACTAGGTCATTGCTTTCTATCTTATATGAGAGGAACGAAATAAAATATACTTAAAGATTCATATACATACTTGTACAAATGAGGATGCAAAGTTAATGGTAGGATATGTTTAAGTTCTTATAAATTGTTATGAGGGTTGTTTTTTTTTTCTCTTTGCAAAGCTATCCAGAGTGAAAATAATTCAGATTACTTAACCAGTTTGGCAGAGAATTTCCTGCTCTGACAACAGGAGGTGTACAATTTTAAAATAATGATGTTCATTAGAATATTTCCAGTCACATGTGTGCATACACAACAAATGGCGAAAGATAAAATGAAATTAGAATTAAGGACATTTTTAACTTTTGAACTTGAGTAACCGACATGCAAACCAGTTGATTTACTTCCTCAAAATTGACATTTTGGTGTCCCATTTTGACATTTCTTAAAAAAATATAAACAAAAGGAAATTTGAAGTTTTGAAGTTGAGTTAATGAAATGAAGACTAGTTAATTTAGTTCCTAAAAAGTGGCATTTTGGTGGTCCATTTTGACATTTCTTATTTATTAAAAAAAAAATAAAACATTAAGTAATAAATAAACCACAGAGTAATAAAGTTTAGCTTTCAGTTAAAAACTTGATTAGCTGTCATTTTGACATAAGTAGACTTAACCTGATAGTTAAGCAATATTCACATGAGCACGACCAACGAATGAACGAATATTCGTCTATTTTGACATATCTTTCACATGAGAGTTTGACAGCCGAACACCATTCACCACCGAAACCAAAACAAGAATGATTTTTTTAGGTTAAGTACGCGCGATTATTTTATTCGTTGCGAGTGTGGATAATGTGGAACGCGAATAAAGTTTGGCAGTTCGTATCAACTACAATTTTTTTCGCGACGAATAAATTTGTTTTTTTTTTTTAATATATGATATTGAAAAGTAATAGTATGCATCATAAATTAAATAGAAACTATATTGCTATCGTTTTGTTAAGAATTTGTGGGGAAATATGTCTTCAAACGTATAAAACTCACATTTTGTAATTCATTCGTCGTTCGTTGGTCGCGCTCATGTGAATACTACTTTAGGGAGATTTTTTTGACTAAATTTCCAGTAAATTTTCCAATAAAGTTGCCTTAACTGGAAGGAAACTTTTTTATGCTGGTTGCCAATCAGATATAATAAACTTGCCTTACTTTCAAGTCCCTTATGTCGCCTGAACCTGCCCAATAAAAATATTTTCCTTAATTTCGTGCTTCTTTTTAACTGTATAGTGAGAAAGATATTCAATTACGAGACGTCAAAATGTGTCATTTCAAAAGAGTTTAGGGGCTTAACCAGCGAGCAAGCAAGACCTGTAGTAACTACACAAAAACTTTTTTAAGTCGCTCGGCTTACGAGCAGTGAAAAGCAGTGAAAAGAAAAGCGAGTAATTTGACAAGTTATACAATTTATTCCATTCACTGTTAATCGGTGGTTCGATCTGGTTGAAATCAACTTCCCAAAATAAAAGTAAACGAAGCTTAACGAAAATATCGTTCGAATATATTTATACAACGCACGGCTGGAAACAAGTTTTTTTTGAAAAACAAGATACAAAAATAAAACCTAGAAATTGCATTAAATAAAAATGTTATCAAAATGTGACCTTCGCTTCGTTTTGAGTGATGTTTATAAATACTGATACATGAGTGAGTTAAATTAGCTTAACTCATAAAGAAAATTACACCAATAATTACAAGATAGTATAACAACTTTATTTAACTGATATCATTTTTTCTGATGTAAAACCAAACAATTATCCACTTAAAAGGTCTCGGGGGGGACTTTAAACTTTTCGACTCCCATTATAATGGAATACCAAACTGCTATTTTCCCTCCAACAGCTCTAGTTAATAAGCAAGATCTTCATTACAAACAATCTGTAGATCAAGAGGATCTTTGGAAGTAAAGCTACATACATCTACACTTCAATGCAGGTCGCTCGTGCGATCTTTTTAACATATTTTAAACAATAGGAGTGAACTTGGAGAGTTGATTGTAGACTTGATTGAAGATATGCATAAACATTTACCTTAATTTCACTTTACTAACCATATGACGGTAATTTGTTAACCTTATTTTTACTTGCGACATATAGGAACTATATGGCAAGTTTTGCATTCGTGCAAAATTTCGAACTCGAGATTTTAATCAAACATGATATTACGATGGTAGAGAAATCGAAAAAAGTGGGTCCCGCGATTCCGTCCGGTCTGTTTTGTCTGTCTGTCCACGCTCCTACAGCCTAAACCATTGGGTCGATTGAGTTCAAACTTGGAAGTTAAGGTTTTCAGCAGATTCGCGTTAGGCGTTTTTTTCATTTTTTTTTTAAGACCAAAACTAACAGTGGCCCCCATACAATTTTTTTGGTCAAAAAACGAAAATTCGAATTTTCTCAAAAACAAACCGATAGATTTTTTTTAAATTTTCTCTAAAATTTTATTTTTAAACTTGGCTTCTTTTCATAAGAAAAACATATTTTTGTATTGCTCAGGAAAGGTACCGCTCATAGAACCGTTATTTTGTTTCTTAATTTTCTCAGCAACTTATCAACCGATTTCAATAATTTTTTTTCTGAATAAGCTCTTATATTGCCTTAACAATATTTGATTATCAAAAGTGAAATTTTTTATTGTTTGGATTTTTAAAAAAATATTGAATTTTTTTTTTTCAAAATTCTATATCTCAAAAACGGGTCAACATTTTTTTACGAAATTCAAATGTAGAGCGTATATTTACAATCACTAAACAACTGCATACCAAAAATATTTTTAGAACAAAATTTAAAAATTTTATATATAAAAAATTAATTTAAAAAAAAACCGCTCTAACGATTTTCAAAAAAAAAATTTGAAAAATCAAGGGTTTTTTGATTTATAAAATGGCATCTAAATTTTTGAAGACAAACTTATTTTTCAGGTAAAGTTTTGAATCTTAAAATATTTTTTTTTTTAATTATTTTAACTGTATTAAATGTAACCCCCTCCCATCTCACCAGATCAAATCCTGTGCGTGAGCCCGAAAGAGCGCATTACATTGACAAAACTTTTATTATATTCAGCCCTATCATGAATTCCATCGTAATCGGAAATTTTTACGAATCCCGAAAAACTGTATCATGAAATCCGTTCGTAGTGGAAAATCTCATACAATTTTGCATTACGAACGGATTTCATGATACAGTTTTTCGGGATTCGTAAAAATTCCGACTACGATGGAATTCATGATAGGGCTGATTACTATCTTTTATCCAAATTAGATAATGCATTTGGTACATATGTATGTATTGTTTATAACTATAACTATTGTAAATACCAATTCATTTCCGGGATGAGTTGTCCTAGGATGAGTTGTGTCTTGGGATGAATCGCGCGGTTTTTTTGACAAATCGAATAGCATTTAAATCTTTGAAGGCAAACTTGTTTTAAAGGTATAATTTTAAATCTTATATAGGTGCTTTTTTAAACAGACTCTTTGCATACAGGAGCAAGTTCGTGCGACCCAGTCGTGCATTTTATTTTTCTAGTTTACAATTATTTGTGGAATTTGCATAAAAATCGAAGAGTTGTCGTCGGTCAATGGCGAAGACAAGCCAAAGACGACAACGTTGAACTCGAGACCGTTCGTCGTCGTGTCGTCGCTCGTTTAGTGTCCCATGGAAGACTTACTTCCCGTTGTTGCATGAGAGATATTTTTAAGTATATCTTCTTTAAGATTGAAATTGATAGATTGCTTTTACTCGTAGTAAAGAAGAAAATGAAATATCAAGTGAAGAGTTAAGAATACCTTCATTTTAACGTGTGTTTAGTGTGGACGTTGATTTAAATGCATGTCGTCGTCGTTGCAATATTTAAATGAAGTGCGTTAGAGGTTTGTTTTTAAAGATATAAGGGAGTGTTGAACAGCGTGCCATTACTTTGGATTGTAGAACTGTAACTACTTGACAGGGAACTTCTAGGAAAAAGTAGTTCTAACGGAAGCCTATTACTCTGATGTGTCCCACGCATAAAGATAAATTAATGAAGAGACCTTTTTCTAGTTCGTTCTAGTTAGCTTAAAAATATTTTTAAGTGATATGTACTTTTAAATAAAATATTATACTAATTTAGTTTCTTTTTATTTTCAGAACAAATCTGGACATCTAAAAGTTTGAAGTCAATGAAGGTCAAAAATGGTTATAGTAACACGAGTAAGTATTAACTTTTGTATAGTCATAAACGTTTTGATTCCCAATATAATATATCATTATTGACAACCTTACATAGAGGCGAGTTGGTATATCCAACCTGTCAAATTTACTCGCTACTCTTCTCGACGTCAAACTGGATTTGACAAAGTCCAGCGAGTGAAATAAATAGTTGAAAAGTTTTTAAGCGCTAGTAACACGCTGTGAATTACTCACTTGTGTATCCTCATTAGGGTTATTTTAGGCTACAAAACACATTTACATGGTTCAGTAGCATAGATAATTATATGTTTCCCACTTTCCCCATATATCAGCCGGTAAAAATTCAATAAATCATCTTCTTTGACCTACAACTGTTTTCTTAAGCCCAATTAATTGCACCATTCATCACCCATCTAACATACATATCTAACCCAAATTGTATAATATTCTCTTAACAAGACAAAACAAAAAATATGTGTTTTTGAAGAATTTAAAACATCATCCTCGTGTCTGATATGAATGTCTCATTCTCATCTTATCGTTCATTGTGATGATTTTCAATCTCTTTCACGAAGATAAAACCATGCCATGACGAATGAGAAAATAGAGACTACCGCAGTCATTGTTTACTGAAGGTACATTCATACGTTTAGATCTTCTTATCTTGATTTTTGGTGTGTTGTGTAATTTTTGGGCGGATATTTTTATCCACGGCAATTACGTGTATTTTTTGGATTTTTTGTATGTGTTGTAATGCATGACAGTAAGATCAAGAAGGAGAAGAAAATGAAGGTATTTCAAATTACCCACTTTCTTGAAAATTCTGAAGGTGAAGTTTGCTTGTGACTTAAATTTATAAGAACTGTCACTTTTCTCCCTCAAAATTCGAATAGAATAGTTAATGAACCATGTACCTTACGTAATTTTGAGCTAAATACATTAAAACATTTTACAACGGACGCCACTCATGTCGTAAAAGGTTGTATTTCATTCAAATGCTACGCCAAACGTTTAGACACCGTACACTTCCAAACTAGTCTAGACTGAGCAGGCTTAGACGACATAAGAGACTTTGAAAAGGCAAATTTCTACTATTTGATTGGCTATCAAAAAATTGGGTTCCAATTAAGTCAACTTTATTGGAAAATAAACAAGAAAGTGAGTAAAAAAATCTCCCTTACAATATGTCAAAATGTCAGCTGATGATGTTTTTGTCATTTAACTGGTCTGCTGCCAAAAAATTACTTTCCAATTGAGGCAACTTTATTGGAAAGTTAATTGGAAAGTTAGTTAAAAAAATATCCTTTACTATAAAGTCAAGTGCAAGTCTGCTTATGTCAAAATGTCATATAATCATGTTTTTTATTCAATTGAAAGCTGAATTTTATAACTCTGTGATTTAATTTAGTTTTCTTTATAATACAAAACATAACTTATGATAAACTTGTTACCTTTGTAAGTAGTTTTTTTTTGTAGATATTAATGCTTTTAGTACTTTCTGCAAGTTAAAAATAGTCAAGTACAGTTCCAAGTTTGAAAATAATGACATTTGAAAAGATAACTAGGTGCCTTGATCTAATAGTGCGTTCAAAGATTGCAGTTGACATTTGAAACTTCCCACTGTAATTTTTGGAAACTTGCATTAAACACATTGAGAGGGTTCAGACTTTGGGTTAATGCAATTTTCTAGTATCTGATTGGCCAGCTGTCAAAAAAATGCCTTCCAACTAAGGGCCCAACTATAATAGACTTAACCGAGCTTAATCCAGCTTAAGGAAACGTACCAATACGCAGCCTTATATGTCACTAACCATAATATACGTTCTGCTCAGTTTCGTTAAATTTCGGTAACTTTCGCGCAATTACGCAAGAGCCATTTAAATGGCTCGAGCTTAAGCAAATGTCAAATTTAAAACGCATTTGCTTAAGTTACTTGAATCTATTATGGTTACTTTTTGTTTTGACGATAACTTCTGATAACTATTCGTTCGGTTTTGACATTAGCTTACTTTCGGTTAAGTTTATTATAGTTGGGCCTTAAGCCAACTTTATTGGAAAGTAAACTGGAGAATGAGTCAAGAAAAATCTCCCTTACAATATGTCAAAATGTCAGCTGATCATGTCTTTTTGCATTCAACTGAAAGCTCAACTTAATTACTCTATGATTTATTTATTTTCTGTAGAATTCAATTTGATGTTTTTTTTATAAAAGGCTTCCTCGTCAAATGGGAAAAGGAATAAGTTATAATTCATGACGGAAGTGTGAGGAGTTCTTTTTTGGTACTTTTTCCACAAATTTCTAAGTTTGATGTAATTGACATTTAATTAACTTCGTATGAAGGCCATTTTCTTTATTTTTTTAGAAGAAGATAAACATACATTTCGATAGCGATTATCTTCCGGTTTCTTTCATCGAAATGACAGTTGATGCAATATACAAATAAATACAAAACCATAGTTGACATTAGGCATTTAAAAACCTTATAAATTCTAAAGACTATTTAAAGAGTGAATAGAACTTTTGACAAGATATTGCATTTGATCGTAGGTGATGCATATTTTTATTGTTATTTTAAAAAAAACATAACTCTTCGACGAATACTGTTCCCCCATAAGGTTTGGTGCATTAACCCTTTACAACACTATGAGATCTTTTATGATTCACCTAAGCGTAACTAAAACATCCGTTCGCTCCCATTTTTGTATTTATTTTCTGAATAGAAAGATTTCATTTCTGAATGATTTTTTCTTCTCCCTCAAAATTGCCACATACTGTGCTTCGAAACACATGTAACACCACGCCTTAATGATCACTAGAGTGTATGTATGTCTTTGTATAATATTCGTTCAAAACAAAACAACAAAAGCGACGGCAAAAACAGGTGTAATGCTGTCAAGAAATAGAGATACACAGATCTGGATCTCTAACTTAAAGTTTGTTATTCAAAACAATCGAACTTATTATCCATAACTTGCGTTTCGACGAACTGTATTATGTAATATGACGTATACAGACGGTAGGGGCAGATAGCGATATGACCCATTTAATCTATCACCTGTAAAGAAGTTTAAATTACATACATGATTTTGTAACAGCATCTATGTACATAATTATTTGATTACTGATTTAATTTATATTATAGGGTGACTACATCTGGATCGAACCCGTATCGGGCAGGGAATTCGATGTAGCCATTGGAGCTCGTGTTATCTCAGCAGAGGGACGTCGCATTCAGGTGCGTGACGATGATGGGGATGAAGTATGGCTGGCGCCCGAGAGACGCATCAAAGCGATGCATGCGTCATCGGTGCAGGGTGTGGAGGATATGATATCTTTAGGTGATCTTCATGAAGCTGGAATCCTAAGAAATCTATTAATTCGTTATAAGGACAATTTAATCTACGTAAGTGGTTTTTTTCTCTCTTAAGGCTCAACTATTTAAAAGACTTACTCCAACTGCAAATAATTTCATCGTTAAAGCAATCAATGGCTGCGTTGACTAAAACACTAACAAAAAGGTATCCGGGTACCCTTTCTGTCTGAGACTGAACGCAGCCAACTACTCATAATTGCTGATAGTCACAGAGAAATTGAGATGTTCGTTAGTTCAACCAAAATTTAACGAAACTCAGTTGACGTAAGCTCGTTTGAGTCCTTTATAGTTGGACCTTAAGAAAATCAATTCTTATACGAGTATGTCTTAACATATAATCATAATTTTTCTTGCAGACCTACACAGGTTCTATTCTTGTAGCTGTGAATCCTTACCAAATTCTACCGATTTACACGGGTGAACAAATAAAACTCTACAAAGAACGTAAAATCGGTGAATTACCTCCGCATATATTTGCTATCGGAGATAGTGCTTATGCTCATATGAAAAGATTTCGTCAAGATCAATGTATTGTTATATCTGGTGAATCAGGAGCTGGTAAGACTGAAAGTACCAAATTGATATTACAATATTTGGCAGCAATAAGTGGTAAACATTCATGGATTGAACAACAAATATTAGAAGCCAATCCAATATTGGAAGCATTTGGTAATGCCAAGACTGTCCGAAATGATAATTCATCAAGGTTTGCTGTTATGAAATATATAAACATTCAAATATTGAAATAATTTTTGATTTATTTTTGTTTTTAAACAGGTTTGGAAAATATATTGATATACATTTTAGTGGAAATGGTGTCATAGAGGGTGCTAAAATAGAACAATATTTATTAGAAAAATCTCGAATAGTTTCACAAAATCATAGTGAACGTAATTATCATATATTTTATTGTATATTGGCTGGATTGTCAGCAGAGGAGAAAAGAAGGCTTAATTTGGGTGTTTCTGCTGATTATAGGTAAGTTCGTGCATGTATTTTGACAAGGTTAAATTTAATTTTCATTACTAAAGATAGTAGGAAAAACAATTTACTAACTGTCATTGTAAATCTTGGAGCTTTTCATTGCTAAGACAACCAATTTATTTTGATATAAAAAATATGTAAAAACGCCGAATTGGGAAAATAGATTTATTATTGATATTTATTATTTTATTATTTATTTATTTTATTTATTAGATATATTATTTAATAGCACTATATCCCCATCTCATTTGTTTAAAAAAGTCAATTTCGAGAGTTTTGACATTTATCGCTATACCACATTAGATTACTCTCATGGGGTTTTCTGTGGGTATATTCAGATTTCCTTGAAAAAATAATTGTTTTCGTGGCGCATATAACACCATTGGAATTCTTTTTCTTTGTCATTGTTTAATGTAACTTCATATACGCGTTAACGTATACTTCCAAACTTCTTTTAGAAATTATATTAGTATTAGTGCAAGGAGGGTAAATATGCCGAAAAATCTAGATCTGTGGATTTGATCTTAAATCCAAAATAAATCAATTTATTTTGCCCATAGAGTGCAAAAACGGGAAATTTTTGTTTTGACAGATCTAGGTCAAAAATTAAATGATTTATTTTACCCATGAAAAACCCCATTACTTTTATTGATTCATCCCTGACACGACTCGCACATATGAATGGTTGAGAGTTGTAAGCTACCAGGCCTTAGTTCTCTATGGACTGTTGCGCCATCTATTAACTGTCATTGATATTCTTGGAGATTTTCATTGCTAAGTCAGTCAATTTATTTTTCATATAAATCTGCCAAAACTTCGATTGGGCAAATAAATTTATTATTGATTTCAAAATTTCCCGATGTTAATTTTTCACTAGATTAACTGTCATATATTTAGTGAATAGCAGTATATCCCCACCTCATTATTGTTTAAAAAGCTCAATTTCGAGAATTTTGACTTTTATCGTTATATCACATTAGAATAATCATAGAAAGTCTTTTTTCGTATAAACCATGTTTTCTTGACATTATAACTGCCAAAGTAGTTACGCATAACAAAAAAGTTTGTTTAATGAAATCATTAAACTTTTCTCGCTTAACCAGGTGTTGTATCATAAACAAAAACATAGTATAACTTTGTATACAGATTTTCTTGTAATGATGTTATATAAGTCACTTTTTGCTTGTTACTTTACACAATTGCCTGTTGTAAAAAAAATTTAAAAAAAACAATGTTTCTACCTTCACCTTAAAATCACCTCTCATTGATAGTAATTACTTCAATTGTAAAAAAAAAAATAAGTTGCAATGTTGGCTTGGTTACTCTAATACATCATGTGCTTATAATGTTAAGCATCATATCATTTAATTATTTTGTTTTATAGTATAAAAAGATGCTGTTTTTCTTTCCCTTTTTTATTTGCGTGTGATTAATTATTATTATTGTTTGGTAGTTGAGATTGAAAGCTATTTAAACTTTAGTCATGTTTTGAACCGCTATTTCGTTATAATGCAATAAGACTGTTCATGTTTAATTTAAGTACCAACTTAGCTAATTCTTGACAATTCCAGCGTCTTAAACATTAAATATCAGAGGTCTGTCGACAATTGTAAGCTATTTCTAAATGTTATGATTGTTCACATCTTGTTACATCAATATGACGTCACCTCAACGTTCTCATTGTTGAAGTATCAAATTCAACTTAAGATTTGTAACAATTCACAAATCAGCTCATGAGCTGAGTTGAAAGTGATAGTTGAAACTGTCAAATTGAATTTTTGCTTAATATAAAGTCATCAATTTTAATTCAATTCTCAAGCGAGTTAAGAGCATGCTTCAATTTTGCGATTTAAAATTGTAAACACATTTTTTTTTTATTTTTGGTATTGGTAATTTGACAGATCAAAACATTTTTAACAATAGTCGTTAGGTCTTTTCGCTCAAAACCATAACGCCCAAATCCTAAAATGTTATAATGTTATTGTACGATTTAGGCAATATTACCGAACTTTTGGGCATTGAAACCTTTTTGGGATTTATGAAATTCAAAATAGAAAGAAGCGTTCGGTCTTATTGCCCAATAAAATAAAGCACAAATACATATTAAAAATGTCATATCGCCCAAAAATAGGTCTACCGCTGGTAAACTTTTTCAGAAGAAAATGCCACAAAGCCCAAAATAAATGAAATATTGCCCAAATCAATTTTAAAATATCATAACGCCCTAATACTAATCGACATATCGCCCAAAATATGTCATGTGTTTCAACATTCGAGCATTCTGACAAAATTTTTATTTATTTTGGGCACCACGACATTTAGAGTTTTAAATTTTATCGCCCAAACAAAAATATTAAACAAAAAAAGTCAGATCGCCCAGAAACACAGAACGTCAAGAAAGGGTAACAAATATGTTTGGCTTTATTTCATTTTCAGAAAGCGAAATAAGGACAATTTTCAAAATCAAATAAAACGAAATGGTTCACTTGTTGAGTGTGAACACCCAGGATTTGGCGTGAAAACAATGAAATATATATAATAGTGTATGCAAAGTTTCTTTAAATTTAGGGGGGCAGCATGCCCCCAATAAATACCTGAGAGTTTATATGCGTCTCAGAGCCCAACAAACAAAAATCTTTTGGGCCTTATCACATTTGTAAATTTGGGCATTACGAAATTGAAAGTTGATTTGGGTGATATGACATTTTATTTGGGCTTTGTGACGTTTACTTTGTGATATTTCTTACGACGATTCCCTTTTTGGGCTTGGCGATAAGACATATAAAACGATAGAAATCATAATCGTCGTAAGGCCCAAAATAAATGTCACCAAGCCCAACCCTCATGCCAAATTAAAAATTAAAAATTCTTTTGGCAAAATGACAACTAGCAATTTGGGCGTTCTTTTATAATTATAAAATTTATTTGGGCGTTGCTTCATTCGCTCTGGGTTTTTTGTTGATTTTTGTTAGCTTTTTGACATTTTAGGATCTGGGCGTTGTAAATTTGGGAGAAAAGACCTAACGCCAAAAAATTACAACAATTCGTAAAAATGACACTTCCACATTTCTCAATACTAAGTATTTAAATTTTTGAATCTTAGCTCTTATACATATTTTACAATGACTTTTAATGTTTTTTTTATGAATTACTTCTTAAAATTGATTTTTTTGTCATTGTGTTGTCGATGCAACTTTTGTCAGTTCGATGTAGCTGTCAAGTCAAATCTCTTGATCATATTTTGATCTGTAACTTTGATCTTAAAGCAAAAACAAATCGATTTTTTTTACCGACAGGACGTCAAAAGGGGTAAAAAATGTCTTGATAAATCCAAATAAAAAAAAAATATTTTACCAATGGAAAACCCTATTAAAATTTAAAAATGTATGTTAAAAATTTAAAAATTAAAAATTCCAAGATTTATTATTTTGTAGTTTTAAATACTTTATGGTAAATAATAATAATCCCAAAACTCGTTTTATTATACTCTTCTAGGTACTTAACTGGTGGTAATTGTATAACCTGCGAAGGACGTGATGACACAGCTGAATTTTCTGACATTCGATCTGCCATGAAAGTTCTTCTCTTTTCGGACAATGAAATTTGGGAAATAATTAAACTTCTAGCCGCTTTACTTCACTGCGGCAATATAAAATACAAAGCCACTGTAGTGGATAATTTAGATGCCACAGAAATTCCCGAACACATTAACGTGGAACGAGTAGCTTCCCTATTAGGTCTACCCATTAATCCACTCATAGATGCCCTCACTAGGAGAACACTTTTTGCACATGGTGAAACTGTGGTATCAACACTTTCAAGAGATCAATCTGTCGATGTGAGAGATGCTTTTGTAAAAGGCATTTACGGTCGTCTATTTGTTCATATAGTTAAGAAAATAAACGCAGCAATTTACAAACCCCGAGCCACATCCCGTAATGCTATTGGAGTTCTAGATATTTTTGGTTTTGAGAATTTCGATCAGAATAGCTTTGAGCAATTTTGCATAAATTATGCCAATGAGAATTTGCAACAATTTTTCGTGCAACATATATTTAAGTTAGAACAAGAGGAATATAATCATGAAGCTATAAATTGGCAGCACATTGAATTTGTAGATAATCAAGATGCCTTGGACTTGATTGCTATCAAGCAGCTGAATATAATGGCTTTGGTAGATGAGGAGGCACGCTTCCCCAAGGGTACTGATCAGACTATGTTAGCTAAACTGCACAAAACTCATGGCACGCACAAAAACTATTTGAAACCTAAGTCTGATATAAATACCAGCTTTGGGTTGAATCACTTTGCCGGAGTGGTATTTTACGATACACGAGGATTTCTCGAGAAGAATCGGGACACTTTTAGTCCGGATCTATTGCATTTAGTGAGTCAGTCTTCGAATAAGTTCCTAAGGCAGATTTTCGCCAGTGACATTGATATGGGGGCTGAGACCCGCAAGAGAACACCCACACTGTCTACACAATTTAAGAAGAGCTTGGATGCTCTGATGAAGACTTTGAGCTCGTGTCAGCCATTTTTCATTCGGTGCATCAAGCCCAACGAGGTCAAGAAACCGATGCTTTTCGATAGAGGTCTTTGCTGCCGGCAGTTGAGATACTCCGGAATGATGGAGACCATAAGAATTCGACGAGCTGGTTATCCGATTCGACATGGATTTAGGGAGTTCGTAGAACGTTACAGGTTCTTGATACCAGGTGTTCCACCAGCCCATCGAACAGATTGTCAGAGGGTAACTTTACGGATTTGTTCGATAGTCCTAGGGAAATCGGACTACCAGCTGGGCCACACAAAAGTGTTTCTGAAGGATGCACATGATTTGTTTTTAGAGCAGGAACGCGATCGAGTCTTGACTCGAAAGATTCTAATTTTGCAGCGAACGATTCGCGGCTGGGTATACCGTCGACGTTTCTTGCGAATGAGATATGCCGCTATTATGATCCAAAAACATTGGAAGGGTTACGCTCAACGAAGACGCTATAAGCTTATGGTGCACGGGTACATGCGTTTGCAAGCACTGATCAGGTCTCGAGTGCTAAGTACCCGCTTTCGACAACTACGAGCACGAGTTATTGGCCTTCAATGTCACTGCCGCGGCTTTCTGGTTCGTCGAGAATATGGACATAAAATGTGGGCAATTATTACAATTCAATCCCATGTTCGGCGGATGATAGCAATGAGGAAGTATAGAAAACTCAAGGAAGAATATAAGCAATTTGCAGAGGTTCTACATCTTCGGAAACTGGAAGAACAGAAATTGAAGCATCAAGGCAACAAGCATGCAAAGGAAATAGCTGAGCAACATTATCGAGAAAGGTTAAAGGAACTGGAACGTCATGAGATGGAGGTGGAAATGGAAGAGAGACGTCGAGTTGAAGTGAAGAAGAATATAATCAATGATGCGGCTAGGAAACAAGATGAACCTGTAGATGACGGAAAATTAGTTGAGGCAATGTTTGACTTTCTTCCGGATTCAAGTAGTGATGCTCCAACACCTCATGGTGGTCGGGAGACTTCTGTGTTCCAAGATCTACCACATGGAAATCACTTAAATCATGATGTAAGATCTGTTTTGAATATAATGGATACAAGTAGGTCTTATTTGTCTTTGTTTTTATTTTAGGATATCATCACTCCAATGCATGTTTCCGAAGATGAAGAAGACTTGTCAGAGTTTAAATTCCAAAAGTTCGCTGCAACATACTTCCAAGGCAACACTAATCACCAGTATTCTCGGAAGCCTCTAAAACATCCACTTCTACCCCTACATACACAAGGCGATCAGTTAGCTGCACAAGCTCTATGGATTACTATTCTTCGATTTACAGGTGATCTTCCAGAGCCGAGGTATCATACCATGGATAGGGATAATACATCTGTGATGTCAAAGGTTACTGCAACTTTAGGGCGAAACTTCATTAGAAGCAAGGTAATTTAAGGTTAAATGCTTGATGTTTTAAGAAATTAATTTTTGTGCGTCTTCATTTTAGGAATTCCAAGAAGCTCAACTTATGGGACTTGATCCTGAGGCTTTTTTGAAACAAAAGCCTCGTTCGATTCGTCATAAGTTGGTCTCATTGACACTGAAGCGAAAGAACAAACTCGGTGAAGACGTTCGTCGACGTTTGCAGGATGAAGAATATACAGCCGATAGCTATCAGTCATGGCTTGAGGCAAGGCCTACATCAAACTTGGAAAAACTGCATTTCATCATTGGTCATGGTATTTTAAGGGCGGAATTGCGAGACGAAATCTATTGTCAAATCTGTAAACAACTAAGTAATAATCCTTCAAAATCTTCGCATGCTCGTGGATGGATTCTTCTATCGCTCTGCGTTGGATGTTTTGCTCCATCGGAAAAGTTTGTCAATTACTTGAGGGCATTCATCCGAGAAGGTCCACCAGGATATGCGCCTTACTGTGAAGATAGACTAAAGAGGACCTTTAATAATGGAACTCGCAACCAACCTCCATCGTGGTTGGAACTGCAGGCGACGAAATCCAAGAAACCCATTATGTTACCGATCACCTTTATGGATGGAAATACTAAGACTCTCCTTGCAGACTCTGCTACCACAGCTCGAGAACTCTGTAATCAGCTTTCCGACAAGATAACCTTGTTGGACCAGTTTGGATTCTCGCTGTACATAGCACTATTTGACAAGGTCTCTTCATTGGGATCGGGAGGTGATCATGTGATGGATGCTATTTCACAATGTGAGCAATATGCCAAGGAGCAAGGAGCACAAGAAAGGAATGCTCCGTGGCGTCTTTTCTTCCGCAAAGAAATCTTCGCACCTTGGCATGATCCGACAAACGATCAGGTTGCTACCAATTTAATTTATCAGCAAGTTGTACGTGGTGTGAAGTTTGGAGAATATCGATGTGACAAGGAGGATGACTTGGCCATGATAGCCGCACAACAGTATTTTATTGAATACGGTACCGATATGTCTATGGAGAGATTATTTACTCTTCTGCCCAATTTTATTCCCGACTTTTGCTTAACGGGAGTGGAGAAGGCAATTGATCGATGGGCTGCTTTAGTGCTGCAAGCGTACAAGAAAAGCTATTATGTCAAGGAAAACGTTGAATCGCTGAAGATCAAAGAAGATATTGTTAGTTATGCGAAATATAAATGGCCTTTGCTGTTCTCGAGGTTCTATGAGGCTTACAGGTAAGTTTAAACATGGACATAAGCTGCATCTGAACGAGTGGTGTAATGTAACATTTTCTGTAATATCATGTTAAATGAAAAAGACATATTAATAACATTCTGCCACTCGAGCAATAGTTAAACAAAAATTCCTTGCTTCGATAATAAATCGTTTTTTCCCTAAAGAAATTCCGGTCCCAATCTGCCTAAGAACGACGTCATCATAGCTGTCAATTGGACCGGTGTTTACGTAGTCGATGACCAAGAACAAGTTCTGCTGGAGCTATCATTCCCAGAGATTACAGCAGTCTCAAGTCAAAAGACAAACAAAGTCTTTACACAAACCTTTAGTTTATCGACAGTTCGAGGTGAGGAGTTTACATTCCAAAGTCCAAATGCTGAAGACATCAGGGATTTGGTGGTTTATTTCTTGGATGGATTGAAGAAGAGGTGAGGCGATTGATTTTTTTTTTCTAGATTTCTATTTTTAACGTATAAATATTTTTTCAGATCGCGTTATGTGATCGCGATACAAGATTATCGAGCGCCTTCGGATGGTTCGTCATTCTTGTCATTCCTTAAAGGTGATCTGATAATATTGGAAGATGAGTCTAGAGGAGATGCAGTCCTTAATAATGGTTGGTGTATAGGGCGTTGTGATCGTAGTCAAGAGCGTGGAGATTTTCCAGCCGAAACGGTTTATGTTCTTCCAACCCTCAGCAAACCACCACCCGATATTTTAGCACTTTTCAATGTTGAAGAAGCACATCATGGTCGTCGCTTGAGTATGGTTTCGAATGGAGCAACTGATCCACGCGACAGACCCCATTCACTCATGGAATACGCCTTGGATCATTTTCGGCTACCGCCGAAACGAACAATGTCTAAGACTTTGACACTTGGTTCAAAGCGAAGCAGTGAAGAGATCTGGCGTTATTCACGCGAACCAATCAAAGCTCCATTATTGCGAAAGCTGCAGAGTAAAGAAGAACTGGCGGAGGAAGCTTGCTTTGCTTTTGCTGCAATCCTCAAATACATGGGTGATTTGCCGTCAAAACGTCCCAGGATGGGCAACGAGATCACCGATCATATATTCGATGCTCCTCTTAAGCATGAAATCCTGCGCGATGAGATATACTGCCAAATTATGAAACAGCTTACAGACAATCGCAACAGGGTGTCGGAGGATCGTGGTTGGGAGCTAATGTGGCTTGCAACGGGCTTATTTGCCTGCAGCCAAAGTCTTCTCAAGGAACTTCTGGTATTCCTGCGTACACGACGCCATCCCATTTCTCAGGACGCAATGCATCGCCTTCAGAAGACAATACGCAACGGGCAACGCAAATATCCACCACATCAAGTTGAAGTTGAAGCAATTCAGCACAAAACCACACAGATCTTCCATAAAGTCTATTTTCCCGATGATACAGATGAAGCTTTTGAAGTAGATTCATCGACACGCGCCAAAGATTTCTGCCACAATATATCACAACGACTGACGCTACGGACTAGTGAGGGATTTAGTTTGTTTGTGAAGATTGCCGATAAGGTGATATCGGTGCCGGAAGGTGATTTCTTTTTTGATTTTGTTCGTCATCTGACAGATTGGATAAAAAAAGCAAGACCCATTAGAGATGGTTCGAATCCGCAATTTACATATCAAGTGTTCTTTATGAAGAAATTATGGACAAATACTGTGCCGGGCAAGGATAGAAATGCTGATTTAATATTCCACTATCATCAAGAATTGCCAAAGTTGTTACGGGGATATCATAAGTGTTCTCGAGAGGAAGCTTCTAAATTGGCAGCGTTGGTTTATCGAGTGAGATTTGGAGAGAATAAACAGGAACTGCAAGCGATACCGTAAGAATCTTTGTGGTTTTAAAAACCAAAATATAAAAGATCTCAGATATATTTCAATGGCTTAATTTCAAGAAAGTTAATGAAATTAAGCCAGGAATGATATAAGATCGATGTCTAGTTCAAATCTTTAATGGGTTTTCCATGGGTAAATTCAGATTTCCTTCAAAAATTGATTTTTCCCCGGCGCATGGAACACGATTGGAATTAGTTAATTTTTGTTCATTGTATTTGTTCAACTTCGTGTTCATGTTAACGAGTGCGGTAGAGCTGTCAAATTTCCAGGCAAACATTTTTATGCCGAAAAATCCAGAACTGTAGCTTTGATTTTAAATCAAAAATAAATCAATTTATTTTGCCCCACAGACAGATCTAGATCAAAAATAAATTGATTTTATTTATCCATGGAAACCCCTTCTTTTGAGAAATCAAAATATGAGAAAAATTAATAATTATTTTGATACTTTTGCAGACAAATGTTACGAGAGTTGGTGCCGGCAGATATTACGAAGATGCAAAGTGGAAACGAATGGAAGAGATCGATAGTGGCTTCATATAATCAAGATGGAGGCATGAGTTCTGAAGATGCTAAAGTAGCGTTTTTGAAAATTGTTTATAGGTAAGTAAGGGGTATTCAACGAATAGGTTTCTTATAAATCTGTGATTTTATTATTATTTTCAAATATGGTTTTTTAAAGTTTCTTAATTTATTTTGTTATAAGGTAAAATTCGTCCTTGTATGGTATATCTAATAACTTTCAAATTGCAAGAGTTGTGAGAAATTTATAGGGCTTTCCAATAAGAGGATTTATTTTGATATTAAAAAATCAAGTTCATTTTAGGGAAAATGGATATTTATTTAATTGTAATGAGGAACCTATGCTATTAACAACGTCTGCATCAATTTATCATTTTCATGAAATTCTCTATGACTTATTTGCAAATTTAAGGCTATAATCCTCGATGTCTTCATAACTCCCGTTTTTAAGGGCGTGGATCAATTGTGGAGCATTAGTAAAGATCTTTCGTTTCACGTGGCCCCAAGAAAAAATGTCTAAAAAAAAAATAAATTAGGTGGCGCAACAGTCCATGAAGGACCAGGGCCTAGTGACCCTCAACCATCCCTGTGTGCGAGTAATGTTGTCAGAGATGGAAGGGACCTACAGTTTATATGCCGAATCCGAACGGCTCATTTGAGAAAGCACTTTTCATGACAAGAATTACTTTTCATGACAAGAAATATCGGTCACAAATTCTTAATGGAAAATTTCTACTAAGGGGCCAGTTGTAGTTATCATTGGTTTTCATCGTTGAAAATTTTGTTTCCAGTTTTAAAAGCGATTAAGAGAATCAAATTTATAATGTTTGGTGTCAAAATGAAGCTGATATGTTGTCTACTAACAAAAATACATTATTTAACCCAGAACCCTTCTTTTAGGTCGTTTTTAATTTTTCAATGATTAAATCGTTTTTAATCAACATCTAATGGTTGAATTCACATATCGGAATATAATCGTTCGATTCAGGACATTTTGTTTTAATGAAAGACATTGGGCAGGTTCAGCCGACATAAGGGACTTGAAAGTAAGGCAAGTTTCTTGCATCTGATTGGCGAGCTGCCAAAAAATAGCCTTCCAATTAAGGCAACTTTATTGGAAAGTTGACTGGAAAGTTAGGCAATAAAAATCTCCCTTACTATCAAGTCAAGTAAACTTATGTCAAAATGACAATTGATCATATTTTTTAATTCAACTAAAAGCTGAACTTTATTACTCAATGATTTATTTATTTTCTGCACAACTTCATTTAATGCTTTCTGTAAAAAGGTTCCTTGTAAATTTGGAAAAGAAATATGTAAGTAATATTTCTTTAAAATACAAAATACAAATCATGATTGACTTGTAGCTTGTCTGAGGAGTGTTTTGTAGACAATAATGATTTTGGTAGTTTTTGTACTATGAACTTGAAGAAGAGGTTTGTGAAGTTAAGTTCTGAATTTGAAATTCATGACACTTGAAAAACTAACTAGTTGCCTTGGTAAAAATTTACGTTCAATGAATGAAGTTGACTGCAAATGAAGTCCATTATGTTGTTTGAACCTGCCCATTTTCAATGCTGTAACCGACCTGTCAAAAAAATTCCAATAAATGGTTTCACTGATGAAAACGAATGATAGCTTAGTGGCCCAATTTTTTTTTATTTATGTTTCAAACACTTGTTAAAGCGAGTATCGTTCCATTTAATATAATGTCAGATATCAAAAGATCTCATTTTTAAAATTTGAAAACCTAACAATTTAAAACTGAATCACAGAGCTTTTAATGTTTCCTGTGAGAATAGGTTTATAAAAGGTGGTTAAATTTAAAGGGCCGATGTTGATTTAAAACAAAAAATTATTTAGGAGATCATTTCTTTTTCTTATAATATTGCTATGGTTTAATTATGTATGCAACAAAATATCGGCCAAATGACCAACACCTCCATCCAATGGTCCGAGTTTTTGACTACGCTGGGGCCTAATTGAAGTTCTATGTTGTTAATGTGCCGAATTATCTAATTTTTTTAGCTCCTGAATTATTGCTGGCTTATCGACGTAAACTTTTTCTTTCAAATAACTCTAAAGAAAGAAGTTCAATGGCATCAAATAACATGATCTTGGCGGCTAATTGACATCGCCACCACGTGAAATAACACGGCCACTGAATTTGTCGCGCAAATCGTTTCGTTAGCTGTGTGGCAAGTGGCACCGTCTGCGTTCTGTTCAATTCAAACCACATATGAGGAGTATAATTTCAAAACTCTTCTATTCCACTTTTTTTCAAAAATAAGTTAAGTATGAGAAAGTGTTCTTTAGAAGAGCCCTCGTCTATGTACATATTTAGCTAAAATTTATCAAAACTTGTTACTTCCTATACTTTTGAGTACTCAAAAAGTGAAGTTTTTTTCAAAACTACACTATTCCACTCAGTCGTTTAATTAAAAACTCATTTATTCCCATACAAACCAAAATCCGCACCAAAACTCTTCTTTTCCTATGCAAATTAAAGTAGCCGCTTTCAAAACTCGTGTATTCCAATGACATTAAAAAGGCGGGAATCTTTGTTGTTTTGAGAGCATTCATGGGTTAAACTATTTAGTGTTGCAATAATTCTTGTTAAGAAAACATCTTTGGTAAGTTCGCAGATAAAATAATGTTTTATAAGTAGATTTATATTTAATAATTAAATATATTGTATTTATAGATCATGAAAAAAAGTTTACTTTCTTTTCAAAACTCCTCTACTATTTCGAAATAGGTTGAATCAAAAAGTTTACTTTCTTTTCAAAACTCAACTATTCCTAAATAGGTTGAATCAAAACTCAACTATTCCAATCGTAATTTTCAAAACTCTTCTTTTCCAAATTAAATTGAATTTTTATAATTTTTAGATTCATCTTTTAGGTTCAAAACCAAAAGAAATAGATAAATATCATTCCAAACTTCAAATTTAGCCTTTCGACCAATCGCTAATGTCATTTTAGCAGCTTTTAATAGTTTTTTTCGTTTTACTTAAAATTCTAAAAAGTGGAAAAGAAGAGTTTTGAAATTATACCCCTCATATCATCCACATTCATATTTTCCAATTTCGGCCCTTAAAAGTTATTTATCATCTCACGATAGCGAACACCATTCACAGTAACGGCCTGACCGGCCTTATTCTGGAAAAAAATATGGCCCGATGACGTTGCCAGTCCATAAACCGCACCAAACAATCACTCTTTGCGGATGCTTTGGTTTTTCGACAATCAGTCTTGCATTATCATTCGCCCAAATGCGGCAATTCTTATTGATTCGTCACTGAGCTGAAAATGTTCCTTTCGCGAACAGCAGTAGTATTTTCTGCAGTACGAGCTATTCGAGCATGGACTGGGGTTTTCACATCTCCTACCGACCCGATGCTCAAATTTTTTCGATTGTACGCACATTTCCACGATTTAATTGACGTAGTGAACAATATCCATTTGGATTTGAACGCCCATTTTCATAATAAGCTTGAATAACTTTACCTAATTGCTCGATTGTGTTTCTTTCCATGGTTCAAATTGAATTAGTCTGAAATTGACACATGTTAAATGAAGTGCACTTTAAATTTAACCACCCTTTATATATTTCTTTATACCGAGTTTACAGGTAAAAATTCTGAAAATTGGCATTTTATGAGTCATCATTAACAAGAAAATGTTCAAAGTAGAATTGACATATGTCACCATTTATAAAATAATATAGCATCATCCGACTTTAGTTCGTTTTGAAAAAAATATTTCCAATTTATTTTAGATGGCCAACATTTGGATCGGCATTTTTCGAAGTGAAACAAACAACAGAACCAAATTATCCAGAAATGCTTTTAATAGCAATAAATAAACATGGTGTTAGTTTAATAAATCCTATTACTAAGGTAAGTACAAAAATCTTGTTTATTTCTATATTATTATGGGTAAACTCTAATGCCTTTTCCTTCATTTAATTGTATTCAGGACATCCTTGTAACTCATCCGTTTACACGCATCTCGAATTGGTCATCTGGCAATACTTATTTCCATATGACAATAGGTAATCTAGTTCGAGGCTCGAAATTACTGTGCGAAACGTCACTTGGCTATAAAATGGATGATCTATTAACATCATACATTTCATTGATGCTAACCAATATGAATAAAAATCGGACAATACGAGCAAATTAGTTTATAATTTTTAATTAATTTATTTTCTTTAAATTAAATTTATCTACATTTATACTATTATGCATATTATTTCAAAATATTCTGTATTTTGTTATTAAATATTTTATTATTTTATAGAGTGCGTATAGGTAGTCTTTCACAGATTTATCTTTTTATTTTCTTGGGCCAACTGAACACGTTTTAATTTTAATCGTTTCAATTTTTTCCTCTTAAACTTTAATTTAATATTTTTTGTCTATGTTGTTTTTTTTTTTTTTGAATGTTTTGTGTTTTTCTCGACCGAACTTAGTTTAGTTGTTTTAATTTTTTGACTTGATTTGATGTATTAGTATGTAATAGTATAATCTTTAGTTATTTTATTATAATATCTTGTTTAGTGTTAAAAAGTACAGCTTTTTTTTAAATATATTTTATGGTTTAACAGATAAAACAAAAATAAAAATAATAGAAATACATAATTAAATCGAACTGAGATTTGTAATATTTATAAACTATTTTAAAATGTTTGTAATGAAGAAATACAATTATTTACTACTTGAAAATATAGTTTATTTTGTACAACTTTTAAAATAAAATATAATAATTCATTCAACCACTCTCCATCACATACCAAGATCGAATGAATCTCTGAAACAAAATCTTTGGTTGTTTGAAGTTTCTTTGAATTGCTTCAAAATCACCGAAGTGGAACGTGAGGTAATTTTATTTCATTGGACGCGCAACTTGTCCAATCAGATGTACCTAACTAACATAGGAGGAGGAACCTTCCTTAAGAAACTAAACTTATACACAACCCTGGTCTAATTTTAAAGATTAATATGTACTACCTACTTACTTTGATATTCCAGTAGCCATAATTATTTAAAAGCATCTTTTAGCCGCCGAAAAAATAATAGGGTTTGATCACGAAGAATAAAAACAGTTCCGATTTATTTGATCAAAACCTAAGTGGAAACAATTTCATTGTTTTAATAACTATAATGACGCAAACGTCAATATAAAGAACTTTGACAGTTCTAATTTTTAAAATAACCGTTATACTCCTATCTCTTTACATAATTACAGCTGAAATAACATTACATTGAGTAATTGCATAATGAAGTAGTTTTAATGATTAGTGTCCAATACCATTTATCCAGCAAAAAAAGATTTAACCAACATCAAGGTTTTAGTTTATTTAAATTTTAAGGTATAAAGTACTTAACGAAAGACGACAAAAACTGCTAAAATCTAAAACCCTTGGGCGGACAACTCTTAGTCAGACAAATGTGACACGTCGAAGGGATCTTTAATTATACTTAGTTTGATGAATTAACAATTACAAACAATTTTTACTCCTTTGCTATATTTTTGTCTTGTTGCTGTTTTCTTATTCTTACTTTTCTTCACACTCTTCAAGAATTTGAAACCAATGTGCTCCAACCAACAACTTCTTTTCAAACCCTCCCTTTTTTCGTAATTCTCACACTTTGTCACTGATATAAGAAAGGTATACAAAATCCTTTGAGTGGATGTGCTTATTTTAAAAGAAAACAAACAACAAGAACCAAGCAAAACAGCGAAATTGTAGTTTGTATAGAATAAGCTAAGCATGCATAAAGAATAACAAAGAATCTCTTTGTAATCTCTCTTTCCCCATTCAAAACTTCCACCAACCAAACCAGTATAGTTCGTTGACGCTTTCCTAGATGCCGTGTCTATCGTTCTTCCTCATTTCATATATTCCTCCGAGCCATCGAAAGTAAAATAAATTCTATTTTATCTACCAGGCGACCATGCTGACGAAGGAGGTATATTTTTGATTTTGTTTTGCTTAGCATTTCGTCATAAAGATTAAAACCTACTTGCTTTTTACTTTTTTTTTCTTTAACCAATACATATGTACAAATAATATTGAAACAATTTGACAAGAGTGGGCGTGGTCACTAACATTAAATAGTATTAAAAATAGCGGTTGCAATGTTGCATATACATATAAAAAAAAGAGCTAAGAGAGTTAAAGAAAGCAAATAGAAATAAAGGGCTGAAAACAAAACAAAAATATTCCTTCTTCAGCAGCATGATCGCCTGGTGCATTAAATAGATTTTATGGCAAGCAGTTGAATGGAAGTGGACTTAGGATTCATGAGAAAGCACTTTTCAAAAAAAAACTTGAAGCAATCAATTTAAAAAAATTGCAAAAACAAAAATCAAGTATGGGTTTGTGTTCTCTAGATTCACATGTCTTAAAATTTTTTAACATGTTCATAGAAAAATTAATTTTATTCATTTTCTAGGCAGTCATACGTATCCTCCATCACCATTATTGTTTATAAATAAATTAATTGTCCTTACTTTCGCAAATGTGATCTTCACTTCACTCTGACTAAAAATTGAATAAAATGAAGATGGCACAGTTCATCTAAAGGTAAGTCCTTTATTACTTTGTTGGTTCTATTATTTTAAGTAGGTATATGAGTAGTAGGTGCATTATTAGATAGATAAATAAGATACATAAATAAATTTTATTTTCTTAAATAAGTGGTTGTAAAAACAAGATTATGCTGGTGTTCAAAATTAAATAGGACAACAAGTTGTTGAAGTTGTCTGTCAGGTTAAAGTTTTACTTTTTATATATTTTTGCTTAGCTTGAATTTACTTTAACTATTCTACTCATTTACAATTAAGTTGCGATAGTTAAGAGCTTATTTTAAGAATTTGTATAGATTTAAATAACATTTGCCATTCAATATTTGAAAAAACTCGTTGCGATTAATTGTTTCAGCTCCTAGAATTATTATAAAAACGAAGTTAAGGCACAGCTTTGCAAGCTGTTGCACCACAGTAAAAGGACGTAACATCAAGTGTTAAAATTACATAGCTATTATTTTTTCTAAAAAATATAACATTTAAAATTAAAATCATTCATTTGTGGTTGTGTTGGTTTAAAAGTCGTAGAAAAGTCGGCGCCGTTTTTATTTTGTATTCAATTTTTGTATAAAAGTGAAAAGTTTCAACTTTCAACTGAATGAGTTTGTCTAAATTAAATTAACTGTGGAAGATAGCTTAAAATATGTACTACGAAAATAAATATACCAACAAACAACAAATACAGGTAAGTTTAAAAAAACTTATATGGTTGAACATATTGAGTTTTTTGGCTCAACTTTCCTTTACCGCTCCACGAATTTTCACACGCTTTTTTTTTTTTAATTTGATATACTCGTATGTTCAAATAAATAATAATTAAACATTTATTTCTATTTTGAATTAGTTATTAAAGTTCACTTTTTCACATAAAACACGCACATTTAAGGAAAATTGAATATTGAATTCAAGGTAGGTGCTTTTTAAATAGAATAAAATAAAATAAAAAGAAGTGTTAGATATTCTAGTATTTAAATGCGAATGAAACTTAACATATACCCAACCTTACACCTACCTCGAATCCTATAGTGTGCCAAGCAAAGGGGTTACAGGGGGCAGAATACCCACTTACATACCTCTGTTAGTATACTATTCATTTAAAAAACTCGTTTAAGGCATGTATAGTGGCTCGAAAAACAAAATACAAAAAAGAGGCTGGGATGCGACCCACACTGATAATGATAACTTCCCATCCCGTCTGTCGATTTGTCTTGCTTAAAAGTTTGTAGGTTTTCGTGTTGTGTTAAAAAAGTTGTCAGTTGAAATTTGAAAATTACCAACAATATTTGGCATATGATGAAATAGTTTTATTTCAAAATCTAGTTTTGTTAACGAGATTTCTAGTCGAAAACCAATTTTTACCAATTTTAGCAGCATTTCCTAAACATTTTTATTTCTTATATAAACAAATACAAATTGGATGAATGAAATTAATTTGAAGTCAATATCTTCAATATCTTCTTCTTGTTCACAAGATATTTTCTGTGAGATAAAATAAGTTTGAACCTAATATTTTTAATTTTTGAAAAAATATTTCAGTCGAAAGTAAATTTTTACCAAGTTTTAGTATTGTTTTTGTTTAGGTTTTTATTTTTTGTAAGAAAACTGTACATTCGATTTTTATCAAAATTTTACTGAATATTGACAACAATATTTTTTAAAAGATAAAATTAGTTTAAAGCCAATATCTTAAAAGTTTTGAAAAGATATTTAAGTCGAAAATCAATTTTTACCAACTTTTAGTAATTTTGTTTAGGTTTTTATTTTGTGTAAGAAAACTGTCAATTCGATTTTTCTCAAAATTTTACCGAATGTTGAAAACAATATTTCTTATGAGTTAAAATTAGTTGGAAGCCATAATCTCAAATTTTTTAAAATATATTTGAGTCGAAAATTATTTTTTACCAACTTTTATTAATTTTTTTTTAGCTTTTAATTTTTTTGTTTTCAACTTTTTTCAAATTGCTATGGTAAAAAAACTACACACTCTATTTTATTGAGAGTCCTTTCTGCATTTTTCTGCATTATTATCTGTATAACAAAATGTATTTGAAGTCGATATCTCTACTGGTTCTAGAGCTACAGACGACGAAAAAAACATCGCGAACGTACGGACGTACGAACGGCAAGTCCTGCATTCGTAAGAAATTTCGGCAAGAGTACGATAACTTAGGCGACAAGATGTTATAAGGGAATTTTTTATATCAGTAAAAAATAAACATTTTTTACTACGGGAGGGGGTCTATCTCCCCCCGCTTAGGCAGGAGGGGTAATTTAAAAAAATTAGTACTTAAAGTGGAAAAAAAATCTTAAAAAATAACGGTAATACTTACAATTAAGTATTATTAAGACTAAAGTGTTGGCTTTAAAAAAAGGTATAATACTTAATTGTAAGTATTACCGTTATTTTTTAATTATTTTTTCCATTTAATGTACATATTTTTTTAAACTGCAAATCCATCATTAAACTTTGTCGCCTAAGTTATCGTACTCTCCCCGAAATTTCGAACACGAGATTTTAATCAAACATGACATTACCATGATAGAGAAGTCGACCCCCTGATTCCGTCCGTCTGTCTGTCCACGCCCCTACAGACCAAACGATTGGGTCGATTGAGTTCAAACTTGGAAATTAAAATTTTAAGGTAATTGGCATTAGGCGCTTTTTTCATTCTTTAAGATCAAAAATAACATTAGACCCAATACAATAAATTTAAATTTTCTCAAAAACAAACGGATAGATTTGTTATTAATTTTGTCTACAAATGTTTTTCTTAACTTGGCTTCTTTCAATACAAACAAAATATTTTTGTATTGCTCCACAAGGGTACCCTCCGTAAAACCGTTATTTTGTTTTTAAGTTTTCTCAAGAACTAATCAACTAATCAAACTCTTATACTGTCTCAATAATATTTGATGATCAAAACGTCATTGTTTTTACTTTTGATTTAAAAAAAAAATATTAAACATTTTTTTTTTGAAATTAGATATCTGGAAAATGGGTCATTATTTTTTTACGAAACTGAAATGTAAATTGTATATTAATAAGCACTAAATAACTGCATACTAAAAATATTTTTAAAATCAAATTAATAAATTGTATATATACCTACAAAATTAATTTAAAAAAAACACTCGATTTCCACAATTTTTAAATAAAAAATATGAAAAATTAAGGTTTTTTGAGAAATCAAATGAAACTTATATTTTTTAAAACAAACTTTTCTTGCAGGTACATTTTTAAAATTTTAAATAACATAATGTGCATCTTAGCCTTACAATTAAAGTGACAACTTTCCATATCTATTAATGCGAAGAACTCTACAAAAATTCAAAAACCCAGAAAATGAGAAAGGATCTGATATGAAGAATTTTCGGACTTTTTTTGACTTAATTTGTTCGAACACAATTTTCGGGAGTTTATTATTACTATCGCTATCAGTCTGCTACCTCGTAGATGCTAGACAATATTTTGATCGTAAAGGAGTCAACAAAACTTAATAATTGTAGAGAGAAAAATGTTTGGTTCTTGAATTTAGGGAAATAGGTGCATTTAAGTAAATAATTTTTCTAAAAATTAAATAAAAACAAATTAAGGTAGGTAAACAAATAAATTGGTTTTGTGTGGCACTCACGTTTCTGAATCTCTTTACATTTCAAATCTCAAGAGATTCAAAGCTTTTATATCAATAGTATGAAACGTTCATTATGTTTTTCAATTATTAGCCATTAGTTTAACAAAAGTGTCACTTTTGCTGTTTTTGGGACGTTTATATTATTGAAATTCGTGTTTAAATGTCAGTTTTAGAACATCTAAAGCAAATTCACTTCAAAAAGTAGATTTATTTAATTGTATCATAGCTCATATGACCCCCTCCCCAGGTTCGTGCATTGGTCAAAAGTAGATGAATTTGTGCTGCGTTATTGGAAAAGGGCTGAATTTCCGATTCATATTGTAATGTGTATACACTCTTTATCTCTTTCAATAATAAGGGGCAACATCTAGTGGTAGTAATAGGAGAACTCGCTTCTTTAAGCATCGAGAAACCTCTAGTGGCTAATAGGAGAACTCGCTTCTTAAGCATCGAGAAACATCTAGTGGCTTAGAGGGGAACTCATTCAGCGCATACAAGAACCTCGAAAGGGGTAAGCATCTAGTGATAAAGTGGAGAACTTCGTTTAGCATCGAGAACAACCTCGTAGATTCTCGAACCGATTGGAGGTATATAAATAGGCGCTTGGAAGCGAAGCGGTTCATTATGGATTGTGAATTGCTGTAAAGTAAAGACTGTGTTTGAAAAGTAAAGACTGTGTTTGAAACGTAATAATTGAGTGTTCAATAAATAAGTTTATATCGATTTAAATAAAGAAAATTTGTGTTTTTATTTACGAAGTGTGAATAAGTTTTAATTATCGGACCAAGCCGAATATTACATTGGTGTCAGAATAAGGGATTAAAACTTATTGAGAATAAAAACAGTGAGCAGTGATTGAACTATTTTGTGTGAAGTAGTGAAGTTAAAAAAAAAAAAAATGAGTAAAGTTTTGAAAGACTTAACTGTCCCTGAGCTAAAGGCCGAACTAAGCAAACGTGGCTTAAGTGGGACAGGTGTAAAAACCGAACTCGTTAAACGGCTGCAGGAATATCTGGAGCAGCAAAATGAAGACCCAGATACGTTTGCTTTCGAATTAGAAGTAAAAGTGGAAGAGGTAAATGCAAATGTTGCTTTATCTAACATGATGTCACTTCTTTTAACCAAATTTGAAGAGAATGAAAAGAATGTCCTGAAAGAACAGCAGAACGTGTTCAAACAATTAGAAGCTCAAAGAAGTGACCAAAAACAAGAGCAGCAGAATGTTCTCAAACAACTAGAAGCTCAAAGAAGTGACCAAAAGCAAGAACAGCAGAATGTTCTCAAACAACTAGAAACTCAAAGGAATGATGTCCTGAAACAACTAGAAGCCCAAAGAAGCGACCAAAAGCAAGAACAGCAGAATATTCTAGAGCGGTTCGACGAACAGAGAAACCTTTTAGAAGGCAGGTTTTCGGTCTTCGAAGGAAAAATCAATACTCTTGACGCACGTATCGAGAAAATGGACGAACGAATCGAAACCATTACAAATGAACTTGAAAAAGTGCGAAAGATGAAAGCTCGAGAACCTTCTGGTGAGTGCTCAAGGAAAAGAGAAGTAAATCCTCCAAGCTTTGATGGGCAGATTCCGTGGTCAATCTACAAGAAACAGTTTGAAGCAGCAGCGTTAACAAACGGCTGGGACGATCACGAAAAATACATTGCTCTTACGCTTGCTTTAAGAGGATCTGCTGCTGAACTGCTACAAACCATACCAGCGGAGAAGAGTGGCGACTTCACAGTTCTGGTAAATGCAATCGAACAGCGGTTTGGGGATAGCCACATGACAGAAGTCTTCCGAGTTCAGCTTAACAATAGGACACAGAAAAGAGGTGAAACTCTGCAGCAGCTTCAGGCAGATATCGAGCGATTGGTTCACCTGGCATATCCAACAGCTGGTAACGAGATAATAAATCAACTTGCTGTTGAAGCCTTTGTGAGAGCTGTGGGCGATATAAATCTCCAAAGGGCTATCCGCACTGCCGGTAAGCGAACACTACCAGAAGCATTGGCTTTCGCTCTGACGATGGAAGCTGCAGAACAAGCTTCCCAAAACATGCATCGCGTAAGAGAATTAGAAGTCCAAGAATGTTCTTGTCAGAAGGCTACTGTGGAAAGGAGTCAGCGAGACGGACCAGCACGATGCTGGAATTGCAATAAGACTGGGCATCTACAGCGACAGTGCAGATTACCGCGAAGAGGAACCGCATGCCAACACTGTGGGAACAGAAGTTATACAAATGGCCAAAGTAACACCAACAATGTTGCTTCCGAAGTTGTTTCCCACCCGGGGAAACGAATAAGAACCAACTTCGAGGGGCAGAAGCTGGTTTCTGGTATCGATGGCCCCAGAAACGACATCCAGGTTTCTCAAACGAAACGTGACAACAAGAGCCTGACCGTGGAAGCAAGTATAAACGGCAACAAATGTGTGGCTACCATTGACACCGGTGCCACGGCGTCCATCGTACGGCAAGACCTCGTCAAGAAGGCATGGCTCCACAACACCAACAGCTATCGTCTAAGGACTGCAACTGGAGAGGCCGCAAAAGTTTATGGTGAGGTACGTCTTAAGATTCGGATAGCAGAGTTGGAATTCTCTCACCCGTTCCTGGTAGCAGATATATGCGACGAGTGCATTGTCGGCATCGATTTCATGAAAGATCATGGAGTGATATTGGACATCGGGAACCAAGTCCTGAAATATCGAAACATCGAGATTCCGATGATCTATGGGACTAACTCGTATGAGACCTCGTCATCTGTGAAAACCGTCATCAAAGAAGATCTCACTTTGCCTGCTTCTTCAGAAGTATTCGTGTGGACGAAATTGAAGGGTAAGCCTGGCAGCCATCGATACCTCATGGTCGAACCAGCATTTGTAAAGTCCTCCCAAAACGTCACCATCGGGAAGACTCTTGTGAGACCATTAAAGAACATGGTTCCGGTACGAATACTGAACATCAAGCCGTATGAAGTTAAGCTTAGAAAAGGTGAGATTGTCGGACAATGCGAATCTGTATCAGCGATAACAAGGATCAACGAAGAAGAGTCAAGGCAATCCTTGAAGTCCGAAGAGCTGAACTCCATAAAGACGAACATTCTCAAGTCATCTAATCTTGGCCACCAACAACGAAGAACTGCAGAAGGTCTCCTCGAAGAATTTGCAGACATCTTTTCGTCATCGAAAGGGAAATATGGCAGAACGCAACTGGTGCAACATCGAATCAATACCGGGGATGCAAGGCCGATTCGTCAACCTGCAAGACGCCTTCCACTAGCCAAACAAGGTGAGGTTGAAGAACTGATAACCACCATGAAGGGAGAAGGTCTGATCGAAAACTCTAAAAGCCCTTGGGCGTCTCCAGTGGTCCTGGTAAAGAAGAAAGACGGATCAACCCGCTTTTGCGTGGACTATCGAAGGTTGAATGATGTGACCAAGAAGGATAGCTACCCTCTGCCTAGGATCAGTGATACTCTGGATGCAATGGAAGGAGCACAATGGTTCTCAACTTTGGACTTGAAAAGTGGTTACTGGCAAGTCGAAATCCATCCTGAAGACAAAGAAAAGACAGCATTCTCAACAGGAAACGGATTGTAGCAGTTCAAAGTGATGCCTTTTGGACTTTGCAATGCTCCAGCGACTTTTGAGCGCCTAATGGAATGCGTCCTGCAAGGACTCACATGGAAATCTTGCCTGGTCTATTTGGATGACGTCATAGTATACGGGAAAACATTTGACGAACACTGTACAAATCTGAGAGCCGTGTTTCAAAGACTTCGAGAAGCCCACCTCAAGCTTAACCCAGAAAAGTGTTCACTCTTCAAAACCGAAGTAAAATATCTGGGACATATCATCTCATCCCAAGGAGTAAAAACGGATCCTGATAAGGTTGACACCGTGAAGAATTGGCCAACACCACAGGACAAACACCAACTCCGAAGCTTTCTGGGTCTAGCCACCTACTATAGGCGCTTTGTGAAGGACTTTGCTGGAATCGCCAAGAGTCTACATCAGCTAACGGAAAAGGGAAAGCAGTTTAGATGGTCAGGTGAATGCGAGCGCAGCTTTCAAGAGCTCAAGCAACGCTTGTGTAATGCACCAGTGCTGACCTACCCAACTCCAGGAAAACCGTTCATAATTGATGCTGATGCGAGCAATGTCGGGATAGGTGCTGTACTATCGCAGGTGCATAATGGCGAAGAAAAGGTGATTGCCTATTACAGCAAGGTACTCTCGAAGTCGAAAAGAAATTATTGTGTGACCAGAAGAGAACTTCTTGCACTGATTTTGGCAACAAAGCACTTCCATAAGTATCTCTATGGACAGAAGTTTCTTATCCGAACTGACCATGGAGCACTTAACTGGCTTTTGAATTTCAAGAATCCAGAGGGTCAAGTGGCAAGGTGGATTGAGAGGCTGCAGACGTACGATTACGAAATTCAACATCGGAAGGGGAAGCTTCACTCAAATGCAGATGCACTGTCTCGGAGACCATGTAAACAAGACTGTAAGCATTGTAGACGACAAGAAGAAAAAGAAGTGGTTACTGTCCAACGAACCAGAGCCGATCCCATTTATGGCTGGAGCAACGACGAGTTGAGGAAGGCTCAACAAGAAGACTCAGATATCGAACCCATCCTCGCTTGGAAGGAACACCAGGAAAAACCAGAATGGGCTGATATCTCCGATAGAAGTCCGACTCTGAAGGCCTATTGGGCACAGTGGGACTCGTTTCATGTCCAAGAGGGTGTCCTTCGACGTAAATGGGAATCAGCAGATGGAAAGTCTTATGTAATGCAGCTAGTCTTACCGAGATCGAAGGTTATGGATGTTCTGCGAGAGATGCATGGTGGAGTTTCGGGAGGTCATCTAGGAGTGAACAAGACGCTAGAAAAGGTTCGACAACGATTTTACTGGCTACATGCAAGGGAAGATGTCGAGAAGTGGTGCCGAAAATGCGATACCTGTGCTGCCACCAAAGGCCCGAACAAAAAGAACCACAGCCAAATGCAGCAGTATAATGTCGGAGCACCCTTCGAAAGGATTGCAGTAGACGTGGCGGGACCATTTCCGGAAACAAACAATGGAAATCGTTATATTCTGGTCGTCATGGATTACTTCAGCAAGTGGCCTGAAGCATACGCCATTCCAAACCAAGAAGCCAAAACAGTCGCAGACCAAATTGTCTTCAACTGGGTGAGCAGATTCGGCGTTCCATTAGAACTGCATTCCGACCAGGGAAGGAATTTTGAATCAAACATATTTCAGGAAGTTTGTGGGCTTCTTGACATCAAGAAGACAAGAACAACACCACTTCACCCACAATCTGATGGCATGGTCGAACGATTCAACCGAACCCTGAAAGAACATCTTTGCAAAGTTGTGGACGACAACCAGCGAGATTGGGATCGACACATTCCACTGTTTTTGATGGCGTATCGAAGTGCAAGACATAGCTCAACTGGCCATACACCGTCTGAGATTTTGATGGGAAGGAACATCAGACTGCCGAGCGAAATAAAATTTGGATGCCCCACATCGGAACCGCAAGCCGAGGATGACTACATTGATGACCTCAGAGAAAGACTCCTTCAGATCCACGACAATACCAGGTTGAAAATAAAGATGTTCAGTGACCGAATGAAGACACGCTACGATATACGAGCGACAACAACAGAGTTCCAAGCAGGGGATCGGGTGTGGCTTTACAATCCCCATCGACAAAAAGGATTGTCACCGAAACTTCAACGGGACTGGGAAGGTCCATATACAGTCATTACAAAAATCAACGATGTCGTGTACCGGATACAAAAGGGAGTCAGAGGAAAACCTAAAGTTGTACATCGCGACCGGCTACATCGCTACAGTGGTGATGAGAACGATGGATTTGTTCGGGACGATCAATCCTAAGGAGGGGGCAATGTAATGTGTATACACTCTTTATCTCTTTCAATAATAAGGGGCAACATCTAGTGGTAGTAATAGGAGAACTCGCTTCTTTAAGCATCGAGAAACCTCTAGTGGCTAATAGGAGAACTCGCTTCTTAAGCATCGAGAAACATCTAGTGGCTTAGAGGGGAACTCATTCAGCGCATACAAGAACCTCGAAAGGGGTAAGCATCTAGTGATAAAGTGGAGAACTTCGTTTAGCATCGAGAACAACCTCGTAGATTCTCGAACCGATTGGAGGTATATAAATAGGCGCTTGGAAGCGAAGCGGTTCATTATGGATTGTGAATTGCTGTAAAGTAAAGACTGTGTTTGAAAAGTAAAGACTGTGTTTGAAACGTAATAATTGAGTGTTCAATAAATAAGTTTATATCGATTTAAATAAAGAAAATTTGTGTTTTTATTTACGAAGTGTGAATAAGTTTTAATTATCGGACCAAGCCGAATATTACAATATTATGTTCTTTGTCCAATGTCCAGTCCTCAGTTAAAAGTAGTACTTTTAGCAAACAAAGTTTAAGGAAGTAAAATACAAATTTTGTTTTCACATATAAAAAATAAATAATTAAAAATATATTGGGAGTCATATCCATTAACGCAATACGATAGTTTTGAATTCAAAAGAGTTTCTACGAAAATAAAAAAAAAAGTTATCTCCCAGGGGGGTCAGGACCCCATCTTCATCTATGTCTTCACAATCAAATTCTTCTCATTTTCTTGGATATAGTCTGAATCAAAATCAGTCAGCATGGAATGTGTTAACATTATCACCTTCGTCAGAATCTATGTATCCCAAAGATATTTCCCTTTCGAAGAAGTAAACCCTACTTTACTGTTACTAACAGTTTAACAAAATATAAAAAGTTAGAACTCACTTTTTCTTCATTTAGTATTTTTAATAAAATACCGCCAAAACACGATTTTATATATTTACAGCCAAAATTGTCAGTTGTAATTTAATAACAAATTCGGAAAAGTGGATCTTTTTACACGCAAACAATTATTAACCTACTCAAGTTCTTGAGAATCCAGTGGAAGGGGTAGAGAGGCGCTTGAACTTTGTTAACATGTTTCTTATTAGGGCTAATTTAAGAATATATTTTCGAAAGACCTGAAAAATGAATTGTCTATTAAAATATCAATAAATATCCCATAAATGTTTGAAAATCATTCATAAATAAGTTAGAAAAATTAAGACTGGATGACATAGCATAGATATGAAAAAAAATGTATCGAAAACTTTCTGGGGCACAAATGGACCCCATGACACGATTTTACCGATTTTTGTCGTGATGTAATTTAAGATCAATTTATTAAATTCAAATATGTTTGTATTTATAGTTACAAACTTAATTCTTTGTGGAATGAGAAATTTTATCCCGAATAGGGTAAAATCTATCAAACCTAAAGAAAACTCATGGTTTGATTTGAGCTGTAAAGAGGTTATTAGGATAAAAGATGTAAGTTTCCGGATTTATAAGCCAACCCTACTGAGGAAAACCGGAACAAGTTCGAACAAGCTAGAAAGACTTGTAACGGACATATACGACGCAGAGGTAGTAAAGATTTCTGGTCATTTGTAAAAAATGTGCGCAACACTACGTCTTTGTCAGTTCCTACGCTCGTTTCCAATGACACTCCCTACGTAAGCTCGATTGATAAAGCCAATTTGCTTGCAGCATAGTTTGCTGTTAATTCGATGCTGCCAATGAGTGACATGACTCCTCCTGTACTTGAAAGCGTAAACGTTTCTATGGTTGCTAGAGTACTAAAAGATCTTGACATTCACAAATCCGCTGGCCCGGATAGTATCCCCGCTATTGTTCTGAAGAGGTGTTCTTCAACGCTGGCAAAACCACTGCGTAAGCTTTTTCATCTGTCCTACTCTACTGGTCTCTTTACGAGTGGATGGAAAACTGGAAAACGGTCTGTCCCTAAAAATGGCGAATCCTTCTTCTCCTCTAACTACCGTCCAATTGCACTAACGTCCCTTCTTTCCAAAGTCATGGAAACGCTGATCAATTTTCAGCTTAAGAAATATCTTGAAGAACGGAAGCTTCTTAATGACCGGCAGTATGGCTTTCGTTGCAATACACTGAGCCAAAAAACAACGTAGAATCAAAAAAAAACTACTTTGAATCGAAGTAAAACGTTAACAATTTAGGACTAAACGCGTTTTCTTGAAAATCAAAGTGGATCAATTTAAAAATCAATTTGACAAAAAGCAACTTAAGAATGAAATAAGTTCAACTTTGTTTTAAGGTAGTAGAGTAATTATATTCTGTTCACGTTTAACTTATTTTCAATTGTCTTCGTCTTTGTTTTGAGTTCAACGTTTGTTTATTTCAAATGTTTATCAATTTAGATTGAAAGTGACAGTAACTTTGATTCAAACTATACGAAACCTAAACCAAGAAACAGTCTTTTAGAATCAAATACATAGCGACTTTGTTTTTATGTATTTAAAATTTCATTTCAAACATAAAACAAATTGATTTCAAATGCATTTTAACCTTAAATCAAAAATTACGTCTATTTAAAATGTAAATACGCATTTTTAATTCAAAGTTGAAGAGTGTAAGATTCATGATGCATTGCACTTATGTTTAAAGGCAATATAATTTTACAATAAAAGAATTGCATATTTTATTTTAAAGAGAACCATCTTCATTGTGAAACATAAAGCTTAAGAACCAAAAAGCTATCTAGCTACCTATAGGTCCACTGGTGATCTCATGGGAGAAAGTAAGATTATTGCACTTGATATTTCAAAGGCATTTGATAGAGTTTGGCATCAATCTCTCTTATCGAAAATGCGTGTTTTTGGTATCGATGAATCTCTTTTTTGTTGGGTTAGAAATTACCTTTCGGAACGTTCAATTCAAGTAGTATTGGACGGGTTCAAATCTGATATTCACAAAATAAACGCTGGTGTGCCCCAGGGCTCCGATTTGTCTCCAACACTTTTCCTTATTTTTATAAATGATCTTTTGTCTGAATCTTCTAACCCACTTAATTGTTTCGCTGATGACAGTACCCTCAGCTTTTCATATTCGTTTTTAGATTCTCATCCTTGTTCTTCGGATGTGGACTACCAATGGCAGCGTATGATAAGCTCATTAAATTCTGATCTTGACAGGATTGTTTAATGGGGAATCAAAAACCGTGTAGAATTAAATGCTTCGAGAACTCAATGCTGTCTATTGTCGCAAAAGCGTAACCCTCCCTCAATGCCACCTTCCATGAGTGGTACTTGCATTGAGGAGACTTAACAGCTTTCAGTCCTAGGTATGTGCATTACAAACCACTTGTTGTGAAGTGATCATATATTTGACCAAAAATGCTGCTAAGTGTTTAGGTTTTCTCCGACGATGCAAGAAGTTTTGTACCCCTTCTGATCTGGCTATAATTTACAAAGCTTTTATTCGTCCAAAACTCGAGTATAATTCTCACATTTGGGCTGGTGCCCCAATAACGTACTTGAGTCTTTTGGATAGAATCGAAAAAAGAGCTCTTGAACACCGCCGCAAGGTACCATGCTTGTCATTGTTTTATCGATATTTGTATAATCAATGCTTTAGTGAAATAGCCAGTTGCATTCCTCCCCTTAAACAATTCAACCGTAATACCCGTTCTGCTAGGAATGCCCATCAGTTTACCCTTGAGCCCAATTTCAGACGTACTGTTAAGTACAGAGATTCTTTCTTTAGCCGCACTACACGAATGTGGAATGCTTAACCAGGCTTAATATTTCCCACTCATTACAATGTGCAGACATTCAAAACTAATGTGCATCGGTTTTTAATTGCTCGCACTATAAAGGTATTCATAACCCCTTTGGTGCGCGCACAATATAAAAAAAAAAAAAATATCACAAGATCCCTAAAATGTTTTAGTACCCTAAAATTTTAAAATTTAACCATGATTGTGTTAACGTCTTGAAAACTTAGGGCCGTGAAACCAACATAAATTTTTTCATTTTCCTTTCGGTATTTTTCAATTTTTGTAAATCTTTAAGCTTTATTCTATAGTTATTGGGCTTAAATTTAAAACAAAAATATTTGTTTAGAGTTTTTAACTGTAACTTTTTTAATTTATTAAAACTTCCTACTTGTGTTGAATTATTTCAAATCTTTTTCAATTTTAATACTAATGAGGAAAAACCCGATTTGAAAAACATACAAAAGAAAAACTAAGTTCTCATCATTAGTGCAATGCATTTCCTTTAGTAACTAAAGTATATAGGGTGATGGGAAAATGCATTTCCCTTCTACCGCTAATTCCGTGCTAAATAACTTAAAAAAAAAACATAAAAAAAATAAAAATAAATCTTCAACCATCAACAAAACAACCATCAACAAAACAAGAGAAAAGATTCTCATCCGTCAACTTTACGTTCTCACGGTTAGGTTGCATTAATTTTCTTATGAATACGCGGTGCTAAATATCTTCCTTCCTCCCCCCAAAATAAATTTTAAACAAAAACAAAAAAAAAAAACACAAAACTTACTAAATAAGATACACTGGGGTTTTCCACTATAGCTCCCTCCTTCCATTCATTCACCTCACTTATTACGCGCCAGGCATCCTCAAAACGAACGACTCCAATCCATTAATTTGCATTGTTACAATTTTTATGCCATTGCCATCCAACTTTTATTTTGTTGAATATTTATATATGTACATACATACATATGCCGTCGTATACTTTTGAGGTAAAATAAAAATTATATACATGACTTAAGGACAGAAGAGTTAGATATATATATGTATAAAGCTTGAATTGAGGGGGAGATCATCATGATGGGAGGAAAATAAATTATCATTTTTTTTTCTTAAAAGATTTCCCACACTGATTTCATCCACCTTATTTTTTAATTCTTTTTCGTGTTGTCAGTCATTGGTTATTGTCGAGGTGAACTGTGTCTTAATTACTTCCAAGCACACTATAATTTTATAGCAGGAGCTACCACTATAACATCGACATCACCGCTCAGCGCAGCGGATAGCAGTACATAGTTATAACTTTTAAAATTTCCCAACTTAAGGGTAAAATAAAGTTTTGTACTTAAGTCTTTCGTTTAAGATTTTCTTAAAGAGAGAGATTTTCTAATGAAATTCAAAGGTGCAAAGAAGAAACTGTAAAAATAAAAGGAATGAAGTGCAAAATTTCCTGGTTAATTAAGAAACTTTTTAGGGAGTTTGAGTCTAATAATTTTTGTCGCATGGTGTTGACTTGAAGTGTTCACTTTTTCAGTGGAAAAGATTTTAAAAATTAAAGAATTAAGTTCTTTTAAGATTTTATTTTAAATATAAGATATATTGCAATTATGTTCAATCAATTGAATCCAAATGAAAATCTAATCCAAACCTTTTTAGGAATCTTTTTAACTCACAGCACAAAAGGTATGTTTTCGAACGACATGCACTTTTATCACAGCCTTTTCTATGAACCTAGTAAAATCGCTAATTTGTTTGCTGATATTAATTTCAACTTTCAAGGTGTATATACATATATTTGTACTTGTATTGGTGAAGTAAATGATGAGTGTATCTCAAATCTACCCGTCATTGATCATTCAGCCTCCTGGAATTTTCTCAGAAGAGTGGAAAATGTCGGTAATAACGCCTGCATGTAAAGATGGGAAAAAATATGAGGTGCAAAATTATGGACCCATTTCTAAACTGTCCATCATTCCAAAGATGCTTGTCTTGTCAAAGACATAATTTATCAATCATATAAGTTGGAAGTGTAGATCTACTGTTTCAAATTTGGTTGAATTTATGAACTTCTGTATAAACTCTTCAGAAGATAATAAACAAATTCATAGAGTAGGTATATCCTGTTTTTACAAAGACTTTTGGTGGTGTCAACTTAAAAATCCTCTTAAGAAAACTCCAGTCCTATGGAATAAGTGGTTTGGTTCATATTTATTTCGCCTACTCTTCCGAAATGTCCTAGATGAATTTTGTAACCTAAATGATCTTAATTTAAATATATGTAGATAAAAAATGTGTGTCAATGTCCTATAATAGGTCTTTATATCATATATATGTAGTTCCATTATATTCTTTGGAAAATGTTGAATTTAAAATCGTGCATGATGTTTAGGATCTTGGTGTCATCTTTGATGAGAAACATTTAAACTTCGTATTAATTCGGTTGATTCCATAGCTTATTCAATGTTGGGATTTTCAAAAAGAAATTCCGTAGCTTGTAAAGATCCTTATACTCTTAAATCCCTTTACTGTAGTATTGTTAGGCCTTTGTTGGAATATGCTTGTGTTGTATGGAACCCAACAACATAATGTAATATAGCTAAATATGATAGAAAGTGTTCAAAGGAACTTTTTGCACCTTGCTTCGGTAGTGATAAAATAATTTAGCTTATTAAGACTTAGGCCATTAAAATTTGCGGTTGCACATAGAACGTATTATGGATTACGAGAGCCTTTAAGTTTTTGTTGTATTTTTTTAATAAAGCTTATTATAACCTAGATATAAGATTAAATAGAATTATTTTTAAGAATTTTTTGTTGACTTATTTAACTTACAAAATTTGTTTCTAGAACTTAAAATTTATATTTTGTATCTGTTGATTATTTCTGTTTTACTGTGGAAAGAAAATAATGAAGAAAAAAATCAAATCATATGGATATGTGGCATTAAAGGTAAAAATGCATTTGTGTCAAAATTTACTTTCAATATTGTTTATTATAATTATAATTTTGTGTATACATAACTTTTGAAGCTCACTTTTTGGGGCTTGAAACTTTAAGTGCATAAACATATGTACATACATACATAAATTCCACCAACATATTTCGGCTCAAGATACCTTGTAATGGTTCAATTATTATTGTTATAAAGATCTTCAGACCAAATAACAGAGTAAGGATAGATTAGACAGGTTTGAATTTAAAACCTGTTTTATTTTTGATATATTGACAATGAGTCCAAAATCAAAACAACTAGATCTTTCTTTCTACGCAAAGTTTTAAAGAGTGAAATACGTTTCAATATCAGGTTGTTATTCAAAGGTATTTCTGTTACCCCTTCCACGTTAAATTAAGATTTCATGATTCTAATTTGGTGGAAAATCGTATCAATCATATATGCATATTATTATTTGTGCTATTAAGTTTAGTTTCATTCGATTGAGAAAAAAATGCATTTTGTGTAAGATGTTGTCCATTTTTTAGAAAAACAACTTAGTATTTTCAAACCTTTTAAAAATAATAAAATTCATACTAATCTCAACGACACTTTGATTAAACACCTGTATTTTGTATTAATTATTTTTTCTGTGCTTCATCCATTAGACTGGGTATCTTAGATTATTAATATGTACACTGTACATATACTTCTTGGAGATGAGTAGTTTTTGTACGATGTAATTTAGGCAATTTTCGTCTAAGACCTAGTTTCTTAATACTAACAATTTCAAAAACCACTGAACTGCGACTTTTCAAAAAGAGCAGAAACAAACTTTTTTTCCAATTTTTCAACTCATATTCTTGATACATGATATGTAATTTTTTGAAATAAATTAATTCAAAGTCGACTCAAAAACAAAAATATAAGTACTTAATGATTTTTTAAAAGATAGGAAGCTGCATATGTTTGGCTAAGATCCGACCCACACTGGTAACTTTACCTCCGTTTCCAGCTGTCGTTTTTTTTTAAAGTTTAACAAAATATTAATAACAATATTTCGTTTGAAATAAAACATGTAAGTCAATAGTTTTCTGTCTCATAATGCTTGAGTTGAAAATCATTTTTTATTAGTTTTTTTTGTCGTTTTTGTAGGGTTTCGTGTTTCGTGTGTTTTGTAAAAAAAAAAGATGTCAATTGAATTTTCCTACACAATTAATTTTAAGTTATCAAAATAAATTAAAGTTTTATTTCAACATCTGTATTCACGACATTTTTAGTTGAATTTTAGCAGAATTTTTTTAAAGTTTTTTTTTTGCCCATACAATATTACACATTTGGTTTTTCTAAAAACATTATCTTGAGTTATTAACAAAATTTGAAATAATTTTGTATTCGATACTTTCATCTATTTTCGAGATATTCTGATCGAACCAATTAACCAATTTGTAGTATTTTTTGTAGATTCTTATTTTTTTAAAACTATTCGTTAGTTTTTTCTAAATATTAAAAACGATATTTTTTATAAAATAAAATAAAATAATAATAAAATTCAAGTTGAAAATTTTTGTTTTTTTAGATTTTTATTTTTTGTAAAAAAAAACAGTTGCTTCGATTTTTCTCAAAACTTTACCAGATATCAAAAACGATATTTTTCGATGCATTAACTTTTTTTCGAATTTATACTAATTTGGGATCACGTCACAATGTACATATAAAATGTAAAATTTAATTGAAGGCGCTAACTTTATTGTTTCGAGATATATTAGGATAACACTAAACTTTTAACTTTTTTAAAAAAATTGATATAATAAAAAAAAAACTCTTTCAGGACATCTTGATATTATTATCTGCAAGACAATAAGATCGATATGTTCACGAGTTTTTGAGGTATAGACGACTAAAAATAAAGGTGCCCCAATAAACACATATGTACATCTTTTTAAAACCTTTGATTTACATATATTCTAAGGACTTTGAAACGTCGAGAAATGTCAACATTTTCAATTCGACAAGACAATAACTTTTATGGAAATTTAATATGAAACAAATAAGTAAAACTTCAATGAATAAGTACTAAGATTAAGTCATCTTTGCTTTGGTTGATGTGAAAATGTGAAATGGGATTATAGAAATCTGAGGAGTATATTTCTATGAACAAAAATATTAAACAGAGAATTGTAAATTCCAAATGTAAGCTTAAAAAATAATCCCTTTGGTTTTCCAATCAATGTTTTATAAATCTAGAAACCCCTTAACTGGAAATCTTAGTCCAAACAAAACAAAAACAAATTTAGATAAATTAAGTTTCTTCTAGACTTTGGCTTCAAAGTGTATTCCTACAGAAACAATTTTTTTTATAGTCCCCAATATATTCTTATAAGTAATAATTCTCAAAAAAAATATTTGTTTCAAAAATTTGTATGCAGTGTATTTACAAAAATAACAAACAAGTAACAATCTACGTCTTAAAAAAGGCTGATAAGAACTAAGCTGAAACATGATGTGTTTTGCCTTATCCTTTATTACCGTGATTCCTCCACTGCATTCCTCCACTTAAACAGTTTAACCTCAAAACTCGCGCTTATGAGAATGTGGCTTACAGATATTTGTTATTTAACCGTACTATGCGAATGTGGAATGTGATGCCACGTTCTATCATTGCAATGTTCAAGAATCCATAAAAAAACTTTCATTATATCCTCCATTTTTTCCTAATGCTCATACTATATCCCATCAGGCATATTAAGGGTAATAAAAAAGTGTGCGCATAATATAATGGGGTTTTCTATAGGTAAATTCAACTTTAAATCAAAAATCGATTTTGACATGCAAACGAGCGCATTATAACAGTCAAACTCCCAGCCCAACATTTTTTAAAAATTGTATTAGTAGTATTGAAAAGGGGTAAATCTGTCAAAAAAATCCAGTTCTGCAAAATTTGATCTTAAATCAAAAATAAAACAATTTATTTGTCCCAATCAATGAAAAAAACAGGGAAAATTTGTGTTTTTTGACAGGTCTAAATTAAGAATAAATTGATTTATTTTACCCATGGAAAACCCCATAAGAAAAACATTTATTCTTGTTAGCACTGCTAAATATAACTAATAACTAATTAATTTAATCCAAAGGGTACGTATTAGAATAATGAAATAAAATTCTACTCCCAAGTACCTTCAAAGTTTTCAAATAATCAAGTGAAACTTGCAATACAATACAACTCTATACCTTCCTAATAATAAACCACATAATACTCCTTTTATTATATGTATGTATGTCTTTTACTGGCATAACCTCGTTCACATCATTAAAAATTGTATAGTAGCAACTTTTCGTCATTATAATAAAATCAATATTTGCACCCAAAATCTCAACATACATATATCAAGACCAACTAAACAATAATAAATCATTTCTAATCAGTTAAACATTTAACTTCAAATGACTTTCAAATTATAAAAATAAAACATGTTCTTCTTCAGTCAGTTAAATCTCCTATATCTATCTTAATTATGTTTTTTCTTTTTCTTCTACCATAAAACATCGCAACCATCAAAATTAGCACCGGAAATGGCTAATTATTATTCAAAATATACCTACACCTATAGTTTTGATGTGTGTGTTCATTTTTGTATTTTACTTTTGTATTTTACATTTCCATTCATAGTTCATTTAATTTTTTAATCAATTGATTTGTTGTCTGCATTTATTTGGTTAAAAATAGGGCTATTGACCCTGTTTTTAGTTTTGAACTAAGTGACACCATCTCTTCATCTTTGTGCTTTTGGTATTAACAGAGAGCTTGATGATAATTTCGCAAGGAGTCTTGAACATTAAAATAAAAAATCCAGCTCAGCTTTTGCATCTGTTTAAAGAAAAAAATCACATTCGTGGGAACTTTTTGTGAGATTGTGGGAACTTTTTGTTGTGTTGTTTTATTGAAAACATCCGGAATATAGGGCGTAATTTCCATCTCTCGTATCGTAATACAACAATCTTAAGCCTCTACTATACCTTAAGTCTTTTTAACAACTATAGTTGGTATATAAGCTTTACGCTAGTCTTTAGGTACATATATTTTTACAATGAAGAATATAAAAACAGCTATTTTTTAAGTAGTCACTAAATTTCCCACGAAATCTAATTATTATTAAAACTCTGAAAGATCTGATTTGGTTTGTATAGAAGACAACAAAAATGATATCCTCTCTAACATCACAGCATGCATGGCACCCACAAGTTAGAGGGTCTCCCTATATGTACCTATGTACCTAGGTACTGATGGCAGTGTTGAGTGTATAGCTTAATTATACAACCTCCTATATTTTGTATTGGGGCTGAGAACTTTTTTTAAGACAAGTCCATTGTTTTGTTGTTTTTTGTAAATTACCTACTAGATAAAGGTACATTGTTAGATAAGTTTTAGAAAATATATAATCTAACTCAAGTCTAAAGGAGAGAAAATTGCGTGAGAATATTCGAGGTTTATTTTTATCATTTTAGGTTGTAATATTTTCTTTTGTCACACATGATGTATTTCAATCTTGTTAAAATTCTTTTTTTTTTCGTTGTTTTTAATTTCATAAAATAAATTTAAGCACACAAAAGTTGTTATATTTTAAAAGTTCCAGGATTGGATTTAAAAATTAGGTTCTTAACATCAGATTTGTTTGATTTGTTTATGAAATTTTAATTGAATTTCTTAACTTCTTCCAAAAGTGACAAATGTCACTTTCAACTATGCTTGATGGTTCTAGATCGTTTTTTTTTTAATTCAAAGTTGAGGATTTTTATGGTTTTTTATATGTGTGATTTCAGATTTCCTGCAAAAATTGATTTTTTTCTTGGCGCATGGAACACGATTGAAATTGTTTTTTTTTTTTTGTCGTTGTATTAGTGTAACTTCGTTCATGTGTTAACTAGTGCCGTATAGCTTTCAAATTCCAGCTAAACGTTTTTAAAAATTGTTTTAAATAAGTGCAAAGAGGGGTAAATCTGTCGAAAATCCCAGATTTGCATATTAAATCTTAAATCAAAAATAAATCAATTTATTTTGCCCCATGGAATGCAAAAACAGGGGAAATTTGTGTTTTAACAGATCTAGATTAAGAATATATTGATTTACTTTATCAATGGAAAACCCCATTAGTGATTCGTTTTCATTTGTTTAACGTTTTCAACTCTCGATTTTTAACTAACTCTATTGTAAATCAACGTAATTATATTCCCAACTTCCAAAAAAAATATAAGTTGAATAGCAAACTTGGAAATTAGTATTGAAATATTGTTTTAATTATATATTTGTTTTTTTAGTTAAATATTTTATTGGTCAAACTGTTGCATGCTCAACACAAACTCGTCCGAGGACGTTTCTATTCCATATCTTCTATATTAATACCTTAGAATGATTGAAAACGAATAAAGGATCAAAATCAATTGCTTCAAAACTTGTCTTTGGTCTAAAGTCTAAACTAGATTTAAAGAGGTTTAAAAAATTGATTTAGATGTCAATCAAATCAAAACATTATTTGAATAATACATTTTGTGTTTATGTTTAATAAACTCAAAACCCTTTTTGAATAAGTTTTGCTCAAGGCGTTATTATTTTATTACTATTTTTCAAAACAAATGTAGCTTGATGCCCCCACTATAAATAGCTAATAAAAACATTCGACTGATGATGTTATATTTAAAATGGTGAAATTCAACGCTCAAATAAAGTAACTTAACCTTTGCTCTTCTGAAGTGAAAATAGCTGTAGAAACAAACAAAAAGTAAGTTTTTGCAATTAAATAAAATCTTAAGACGCAGTAAAATATTGTGAATATTTTGAAAACTATACATTTTTAATTGTTAACTTTAACAAAAAAATAAGTAAATTAAAATAAAAGTAAAGTAAAAAAAAGTTGTAATCAACTCCCAAGTTGATAAATTGTAAAAAATCGCTTAGAGCGATTTCTTTCACTATTGATTGAGGCAAACTTTCAAGTTGATTAACTTGAAAGTTGTTTAAAACTCCAAAGTTAAGTTTATTCACTAAAATTCTAAATTTACTTTTGAACTTAAAAATATCCCTGGGATATTTTTGAAAATAAGACAAGAACTGTCAGTTTATTTGTGTTAATATTACGAGTTATTATAACGGTTAGGTACATATAAAGTGAAATTATAGTTAAGTTTTATCGATTAAATGATAATGAAGGATTGTAAACAATATGCAGTTCAACTACGTCCAAGACTAGTTTCTAGAGTCAGTTCCAAAGAAGCCATATGTACGACGGCGTGATGGTATCGTCATCGTTACCATTGTCGGCATTTTGTCAATCACATACCTATTTTATTTATATCTAAAACTGTTAAAAATTAAAAATAAATAGTATTTCAAAATGATCGTAATTTTTTACTTGCTCTTAGAACTGTTGTTTGTTTCAATTGAATTTCAATTTATTTCAGGAGCTATGAGTTTATAGACTCTAAAGTTGGCAAGTTAAAGTCAAAAACGTCAAATTTGAATCAATAAAAACAAAATCACGATTTGATAATAAAAATACTCAAGTTATGTTCAACTTTTGCTGAACAAAATCAACCTTAGTCTCTTAGGTTTACCATTGGCAAATTCGGATTTCAATAAATAATTTATTTATTTTCGTAGTCAACTAAACAAGATTGAAAGTAGATTTTTCTATCATTAAGTTAAGTTGATGATCTTTCTTATCAGTACAGCTGTTAAAATGTTCCTTCTAATTTGTTTTAGCTTGATGCTCAATGATGTATGAGATTGAGGATTTATAAGCTTTATCTTTAAAAAATGCTTCTGTATTAATAAAATATTTTTAGCATACAGTAGAGAGCATTTTGGGATACTCAAAACTGATTTTAAGTGTCAGTAAGACTCTCACTACTTTCCACTATTTTTTCTATTAATTAATCCGCAAAATTTGGTCTAATCCATCTAAATCCATAAATCCAAACAAAGATCGCATTATCGTACCGTTCCAGTTTTTTTTTTTTTTTCAAAGAGCCCATACATTTTCTCTGGGGCTTTGATCAGGACTTGCACTGGCCACTACATCGTTTGGAAGGCTTGCTTGCCGAGACAATTTTTAACGATCTTAGCTGTAGCTTAGGATATCAATCCTATTGAAATACTCGTAAAACTTAATCTTCTATGAATGCGCTTTCGTCAACAAAGTCTTGTAAGCTTCCTCCCCATGTTTCACTGTTTATTTCACCTGGTGCCTTAACAAGGTTTCATATGTTCGCTGACAATAGTATTGCTTAACGTCTGACTGGAATCGCTTAGTTTTTGTTTTTATCAGACCAAATCAACCTTTTCCAGTCTTCTACGCTCCAATAACTGTGATCTTTGCAAAATCTTAGGCGAGACTCTACATTTTTGGTTGAAAGTGCTGGCGTTTTAAGTTTAACTATCAAGTCAAGTCAACTTATGTCAAAATGACAATTGTTCATGTTTTTTTATTCAACTGAAAGCTGAACTTTATTACTCTATGATTTATTTATTTTCTGTACAATTCCATTTGTTGTTTTGTGTAAAAGGGTTCCTTGTCAATTTGGAAAAGAAATAAGTAATATTTCTTTACAATACAAAATACAAATTGTTATGGACTTATAGCTTGCCTAAGGAGTGTTTTGTAGACAATAATTTTGTTGGTACTTTTTGTACTATGAACTTAAAGTATAGGTTTGCGAAAAAAAAGTTCTGAATTTAAAATTCATGAAACTTGAAAAACTAACTAGTTGCCTTGGTCAAAATTTACGTTCAAAGAATGAATTTAATTGCAAATGAAGTCCCTTACGTTGCCTGAACCTGCTCATTTATAAACCAACAGAACTAACAAACCACATCATTCAAACTGACAGATACAAATTGTATTTTCTTTAGTGCAAGGAGGAATAAATAATTACATTATATGAAAAACTTAAATCTGCAAATTTGATTTGAAACTTTAAAATTATTCAATTCATATTACTAAAATTTTATTTTACCTCATGCAATTTTGCTTTTATTGTCGCTCAACTCAGAATTCATGTGCGAACGAGAAAAAAGGAAATTTTCCTTAAAGTATTAAATACTTCCCAAAATAAAACATATTTGGCATCACCGAAGGAAGTACACAAATCAACAGGGAAATCATTATTGTTTGCGTTTTATTTCAAATAGAAAAACTTTAAAAATACAAATATAAAAGTGCTTCCCCAAAAAAATAATGTTTATTTATATGCATAGAAAGCTACTGAATAAAAATATATGTATGCACGTGTGTAAAAAGTCGTGATTTGCTAAACTCAAATTGAGCCGCGTTTTTATGTTCCTCCATTTAGTTTTGTGTTTAAATATGAAATCGCGGAATAAACCACCAATTTCAGTTAATGGACCTTAAAACTGTGAGTAATGAAATATTAATGTTAATTTTTGTAGGTGACGAAATTGTTCTCTTTATTTGTATTATTTAAAATATATTTAAAGGTTTGTTTTGTTATTTTCTCCAATGGAACAATCTAAACTGTTCTGAAAAAGCTAATTTTGTTTTAATATTTTCAACCTCAGTCCATTACCATAAAATGTTTGATAAACAATTAAGTCAACACTTCCTTCTTCCTATGCACCTATTTTATCTTATTTGAATCAGGATTACAAATATTCTCAAAAGTGAACCGCGCCAGCTTAAGGATCTGCTCATTTGTGAGATAGCTCTCCTTTAAAAAGATTCTTCCTCCAACTGTGACTAAACGCAATTATTTTTAAAACATGTTTTATTCAAAAGTGTTAAAATTCCTTAGGGAACACAAAATAATTTTTCAACAGATAATTAGGAATTGCCAAACTGGCATTGTTACCGAACCGATGCCAGTTGAAAAGGTTTGAAATATGCAATCAACATGGAGTCATACTAATTTTTGTCAGCATATGCTACTATCTAAATGCTTCAAAGATTAAAGTTTATATTTGGGTTTAATTATTAAAATCTCAAAGCATTCATTAAAAATTGTTTGTCCCAATATAAGGTTTATTTACATGCCAAAAGTTATATGTGGACAGGCTGAGTAAAAGACTGTCTAAAAGTAGATTGTTTTAAAATATCATTATATCAGCCGTTACTTAAAAACCGTTAGAATGCAGTATCGACAAGTTACCATATTCTGTTAGAACATGACCTGATACATACTCCTAGGCAGAAATAATCTCCAAGTATTCTTACCTATGCAATATATGTATGTAAATTGAGAAAAGCTTCTTAATTCATGTATCATTCATGTATCGTGAAAAAATATAGTAGGTATTTCCATAAAATGATCAAACATAAATACATATACGATTTTAAACAAACATTCATATAACCGATTTTACCTATAATTTGCAGCATTTGAATTTGGCAGCCAGTCTAAAATCAATTATCCGTTTCAATAGCAACAGTATAGGTTAGGTTCAGACAACATAAGGGAATTTATTTGCAGTCAAGTTAGCTTCGTTTTCTAGACGAATATGTTAACCCATAAGATTGTTTTTTTTTTGTAGTCAGAATTCCAGTTGAAAAGAATCTTTAAATTCTTAAGATAGAGTTAAGGGAAGCATTGTCAAAAATATCAGTAAAAACAGTGCGTTTCACTATAGTTTGATGGTCACAACGTTTTAGGTTTGGCTTTAGAGCTTTGGTCGGCCGTTTAGAGTTAAACTACTTTTTTAAACTAAGCTAATATTATGGCGCGTTTGTACCCGTGGCATGATGGTTAGTGCGTTGGACTGTCATGCAAGAGGTCTTGGGTTCGATCCCTGCCTATGCCATCTAAAGTTTTTTTCACGGGTACTGCCTCTTGCGAGGAATTGACAAATTCTCCAAGAGTAATTCTTGTCATGAAAAGTGCTTTCTCAAATTTGCTGTTCGGATTCGGCTTAAAACTGTAGGTCCCTTCCATCCCTGACAACAGTACTCGCACACAGGAATGGTTGAGAGTTGTAAGTCACTAGGCCCTAGTTCTCAAACGGACTGTTGCGCCACCCAATTTATTTATTTATTAATATTATGGCGCAACAAATGAAACAACAATGAATACAAAATATTATATAGTTTATGTTTGTAACAGAACTTATTACAAGATTAGGTATTTGTTCCTTATTCAATTTGACAAAAAAATCTTTTCATATACAAATTTAAATAAAACAATGCAAACAATTTTAAAATCACAAATTTATAAAGTTAAGCTTTTAATTAAATGAAAAAATGTGACTTGCTGATATTTTGACACAAGTTCACTTGACTTTAAAGTAAGGGAGATTTTACTTAACTAACTTTGCCTTTGAAGTTGCCTCAATTGGAAGGCAATGAGCACGTTCAGACCACATAAGGGACTTCATTTGCAGTCAACTGCGTTCTTTGAACTTAAATTTTGTCCAAGGAAACTAGTTAGTTTTTAAAATGTCATGAACTTTAAACTCGGAACTTTACTTCATTAACCTCTATTTTCAGTTGATCTTGCAAAAACTACCAAACACATTAATTTCTACTTAACACTCTCCAGGGACTTTTTGTATTTAAAAAAATACGTATACTTATTCTTTTTCCAATCTGACAATTAACCCTTTTTCATGAAACATCAAATAGAATAGTGCAAAAACAAATAAATCACAGAGTAATAAAGTTCAGCTTTCAGTTGAATGGAAAAATATGATCATCATAATTGTATGATTGACATAAGTAGACTTGACTTGATAGTTAGGGACACTGGACAGGTTCAGAAGACATAAGGAACTTGAACGTTAGGCAAGTTTCTAGTATCTGATTGGCCAGCTGCCAAAAAATGACAAAGGCAACTTTAATGGAAAGTTAGTCAAGAAAAATCTCCTTAACTATTAAGTCAAATCTACTTCTATCAAAATGACAGCTGATCATGTTTTTTTCATTCAACTGAAAGCTGAACTTTATTACTCCATGATTTATTTATTTTCGGCACAAATTCATTTAATGCTTTCTGTAAAAGGGTTCCTTTTCAATTTGGAAAAGAAATAAGTAATATTTCTTTACAATACAAAATACAAATCGTGATGGACTTTTTGTACTATGAACTTAAAGTAAACAAAAAAAAAGAAAATAAAAACAAATATTAAATTTTAATTTTATATTTATTATTTTATTTTATTTTTGAAAAACAATTAATTTCACAACTTTTTATTTTGTTTAATATTTTGCAACGCGTTTCGGATATTTGTCATCCATTTGTCATATATACAAAATAAAAAGTTGTGAAATTAATTGTTTTTAAAAAATAAAATAAAAAATATAAAATTAAAATTTAATATTTGTTTTTATTTTCGTTTTTTTTTATATTATTGCACCACAACCGGAGACAACCACACCATGTAACTAAAGTAAAGGTTTGCGAAGTAAAGTTCTGAATTTGAAATTCATGACACTTGAAAAACTAACTAGTTGCTTTGGTCAAATTTTACGTTCAAAGGATGAAGTTGACTAAAAATGAAGTCCCTTATTTTGTCTGAACCTGCCCACTTACTTTCCAGTCAACTTTCCAATATAGTTGCCTTAATGGAAGGCAGTTTTTTGGCAGCTGGCCAATCACATGCTAGAAACTTGTCTTTCTTTCAAGTCCCTTGTTTCGTATGAACCTGCCCAATCATTTGGCAGCTGGTAAATCAGATGCTAGAAATTTGGTGTTAATACCTTTACCAATACTGTCAAGCATACAAGGTGCTTACGTTTTTGTCTCAAACACTTGCTCGTACGCTTAACCATTTCAGAAATAGAGGACAAAGAGTACGCATTGCTCAACATTTTTTTTGAAATCAAATTTATTAGTGAAAAATTAAAGTAAGTGGATAAAAATTTGTAAGACTCCAAGGTTAACCCTTATATTACTGGACTCAATACTCACTTTAAAAATAGAACCTTTCGATCATCCTATACGTGCTTTAAAATAGTTCACATACTCACCACATATATACCTATTTATGCATTATGTATTGCTCGTAAATGCAAAACAAAAAATGTGAATCCTTTTTTTTTACAAAATAATTTATTTTATAAGATTCTCTTAGTTATAAGTTTCTTTGTTCATTGTTTTTGTTTCAATAATACGCAATTTTTGAAGAAACATATCAGATTTTCTTGTATAAAACTATATATACAGTTATTTCGTTTTTGTTTATGTCATTTTAACATTTTAATGTCATTTATCATTTTATTAATTTTTTAAATCACTTACGCTAAGTATGTAGTTATTTTTGTTTTGTGTTATTTGCTTTATTTTATTTTGTAAAAAATATGTTTTTCTTGTATGTTTTATATGCAAAATAGATTTCTATTTTTTTATAGTTTGTATAATAATTTATATCAAAAAGAAAGTTTTTTTTTTAATATTAAACAAAAATACATACATTACATATATAGTATCATTTTTTAAGCAGATGTATAGAAGGTACCTTAATACTAAAAAAGATTGAGTTTAGGTCAAAAAGTGGCAATGGAATAGAGAAAATAAAACGTTGTTTGTTTTCCTGAATTTTAAAAACAAAAATCAATCGGTAAAACAATCAGTGGTGCTTTTTTCTTTCGAACCAAACAAACATTTTTCAGGAAAATTAGCTACATAATCAATAGTATAAAAAGGTTTTCTTGTTTAAAAAAAAAAAAAGTAAACAAAAAATAATAGAAAACTATAAAATACAATTTTCAGTTAGGAAAATCAAATTCGAGATTAGAAAAAATGCCAAAGCAATACAAGCATGTTTTATTTGCTGAATAATACCTCAAGGAAGCCCACCATGTGTATTCCATTGGACATCGGATATAGAAGGCAACGATTGGTGTTGTTGCTGCTGCTGCTGCTGTTGTTGCGTTTGTTGTTGATGATGATTATTCATCGAAGGATTATTGTTGCTCATTGTGCTGATGTTATTGTTATTGTGTCTCGTACGCATAACATCTTCTGCCTGATTGCAATGAGGACGTGGCCCAGGCTCTGGAGTGTAAGTAAATGTTAGTCCAGTGGCATAGATGATGCCATCGTTTCTAACTAGCGAGATAGGCACTTGCGTTGGCTGGCGAACCTATTTTATAATCAAATGAAAAACAAAATGTAACAAAATAGTTATTAGAAAATTGTGTTTGTTGTCAAAGGAAAAATGTGAAAAGAGTAAAACTCACCCAGAGCCATTCGCCTCTAAATTGTGAAATCTCTGGAACAACACACAATAGTGTCTCTGTACATCGATACATTGTTTCCGCTTCAACATCTCCAAACCACACTTGCAAATGTGGAGTAAAATTATCACCACTTAACTCTAACATTGCAACATCACCGCCTCCATTTAGATTGAGAGAGTTGACAATTGGCACCGGCGTCACAGGTGAACTTTTCATTAGAAAAGGAGTCTTAAGTCTTTTTGGGGTTTTCTTAAGATTAAAAAAAAAACTTACGAAACAGGTCCCATTCCCTCATAGAATTGATATTCAGCTTTATCAGTCGAAATGATTGTCCAACACGCTCCGTCATTTATCATTTCCTTGTTTGGTTCTTTGGGACAAGGCGTCGCTTGGAATTGTATGATTTTCTCCTGAGACAAACACAGGTACATGCGATCAGTGTCCTTCATATAGAATGCACATTTGTGTAGTTGCGATACTGGATCATCGGCTTCTAGTAGCGCCATTTGTTTGTCCACTTTACGAATGATCAAACGTGGCAAAGCCATACCGGTAACTGAGCACACCAACTTAACAGTGGCACCATAATGCACATAACCATCACGAACCTAAATTCAAAATTTTATGATTACCATACAAAACAGATCTCAAGACTTAGATCATACCTGAAATTCTTCAGATTCACTCTCATTATCATCCAACAGATGTATCGTAAACGCTCCCCATTGAGTCGAACTCGCATGGAAATGACCATTTTCGACATGCAGATACCTCGTCGACACCGTTTGCGATCGGAGGCGATTGAATAGCGCCACATTTGTCCCACTGGCTATGCAGAGGTCGGCATTCTTGAGAGATTGCTTCTTTTTGGACGGTTTCGATATGACTTTGATGCGTTTGGAATTGAAGACTCCAATGTCGTGGCCATTGCCATAGAACATCTTTACCGAGAGCATAAAATGTTTTCGTTTATCTGAATCAGAGATGAAGAGCGTTTTCGCTGCGCAATACTGCTTTCCATTTAAATCCAGTTGCTGCATATCCTGATCTGAATTGCCAATACCAATGAATGCACACAATTGGGCGCCTTGTTCGGCTTCACCTTTTTGAAGCATCTCTTCGTAGCGCCGTCGCCAGCCACTTCCAAAGAGATATATACACGGGGGAGGACAGAAGAAACGTTTTTCATTGCCATAGGATTTTTGTGCAACCTGAAAAAAGGAACAAGACACAATTTGTCACGATTATTATTATTTTTGAGTGTGAAGTGACACATTTCTAACACTCTTTATCGTCTATCGTCAAGGTATCGTCATTTGAACTTCATTTTATCTTTTTTTTTTTTGATTAATAAAAAATTACAATTGCGGACAATTTTAGAGTGCGACCAAGTGTGAAGGTTGTTAAAGTGTGTAGCATTTGAATTTGAATTAAATTTTACAAATGCAGCAACACCATTACTCCACTATATATTGTACAACAACAACAACAACATCAACGACAAAATGTGTATAAACCAACCACAGAAAAATATTCAGGGGACGCAATTAAATTGCAATTCCAGGCAATAATTTCAGTGTCGTTCGGCAACATTAATAGATTTTCTGTGGGCGAATGTCGAAACTATGTAAGAATCTAAGGAACATGTACCTACATTACATACTCGTACCAGTAACCAGAGCAACGAAGGTTGATGGTGCTATTAAAATAAGTCCAGGGTAAGCGGTTTTGGTGGTCAAGTTAATAATTGTTTTGGTCGATTTGAGGATTGATCGAGGTTGTTATAGAAAATAATGAAAAAAATGGGTAAATTCTTTTAAGTGATTGCTTTTGGAATAGGATTAAAATACAATGGGAAATGACAGGTTTTTCTTGGAAGCTGATTAGAGCTTAGAATTAATTTGTCCCTTAATTGAATTCGTAAACCAACAAATTTTCTCAAAGCTTTATGCTTGTTAGGTTTTGAAGATCTTGGAAATCAATTAATTCTTAGAGGTGTGGTTAACAATTTCAAGCCTAGGTGATTTTGAAATAAATTGATACCTGGCTTATTGTTCCTAGTTCTTATATAGAATGTAAGGAGATTCTTTAAATGTATTCAAATTGACAAATTCTGTACAGAAAAATAGATAAAATCTTTGTCTGAGTGCTACAATTTTGTCTGCAACAAAAAGTAATGAAAAGCAAAATAGAATTGGACAAGAAAAACAACAATTTTGAAAAATGTCATCATAGTTGAAGCGCTAAGATTATTTAAATGAATGAGAAAGTTAAAGCAGATTAAGTTATTTATATGATAATCATAATTCTGTTTTCCTATATTCTGTATTTATTCACGACCTGGATTGGAAATACATAGATTTGAGTTTGTTGAAATTTTCGTTTTCAGACATCTGAGAAAATCTTAGTGTTCAGATGAAACTTTTGAATTGAATTGAAAGTATTTATTTAGCGTAACTATGCTATTTATAATTTACAATAAATAAACTAATGATAAATTATAATATTTGTATTATTTACAATGGTATTGACATCTAAATATTTTGTTTAACATGAAAAATAATTCCTTGTTTGAATTCAAATTTGTAGCCCAATTGTTTTACATTATTTAGTAAACCATTCAAAAGTTCAAATTCTTTATACATATGTATATGTATTAAACTATTTTGACATCTTGTATTTCTAAATGCTTGCAGTCTTAAATCCTTTTTATTTCTTAACAAATACGATTGAACATCTCAAACGTAACGAATATTTTTTGACAAGTATGTTGGAAGTAAATTATTTTTTATTTTGAAAACTAAGAAAACATTAAAATAAATACGCTGTTTAACAGTCATCCACATTAAAGTATTTATCATATCTACTATAGGCGTATGTATATGTATCTGTTATATCAAAATATTGCACGCATTGCTCATTGAACATTCACTTACTTTATTACTAATTCTTCGTAGAAAACATACTTTTTTTTGGAAACATATTGCACATGTGACTCAAAACATAATTTATAATCAAATTTTATTTTCAATACTTGGTCTATTTTTTCTTGATCTATTGTTTTATTGTTAATAGTGTTTCACATTCCTGTTGTTGTTGTTGTTGTTTTAGCTTCAAAAAACGAAAGTGAATCTTCCGCAAACAGAGCAAGCTCGCAATTAATGACAGTTTTGTTTACATCGTTTAAGTAGCGGTTAAAAAGTACTAGTCCAAATATTAAAACTAGTAACTGAGATGGCTTACTACTTTTACAAATGCGGACAACGTGCGGAACAACAGTTTTGGCACATCTGCCAACTCTTTCCGTCCCAATTATTATTGTGGTTTTATTCCAGCATGCATTGCAATGAATCAAAGGATTTCTTCGTTTCGAAATCTGAAAATGTGTACCACTTTTTTTTTTTTTTTTTTTTTTTTATAAAGTACAGGCACTCAAGGGGATATTAATACCCTTAACACGTTTACGGTTAAACACAGTGCGAGTATTAGGAAAATAGGAAAGGATTTAAGAGGAGATACCGGTGCACATTGGTTTTAAAATTTTATTAAATTAACATCTAAATTAAGGAAGTTGAATTTGTTTTTAAATTTTTAATTCTTAAAGACAAAATTTTGTCTTTGCTTTTATAAAAATCATATATTAAAGATATATGATAATATTATTAACAGAATTTTAGGATCTTAAAGGCCCTTTTTGGATAGAATTGAAGTATATAACATATATATATAACATAGCTTTTATGAATACCTTAAAATAGTTATATTTAAACACAGATTTTCAGTGTACAACATTCAGCTAATTTTATTTTTTAAGAACTCAGAAATTTAATTTGATAGTTCCTACTTTTATTTGTACTGAAATAAGAGTTAAATCTGGATTTTTGCTAGCTTAATTATTTTAAGTCGCATTTGTTAGGTCGAGTATAATTCTCATATTTGGGCTGGTGCTCCAATAACGTATGTACATGAGTATTTTGGAAAGAATTGAAAAAAAAAAGAGCTCTTAAAGGTAGGCGATCGTTCTATTACTGAGACATTTGCTTTTCATGAGCACCGCCACAAGGTTTCATGCCTATCATTTTTGTATCGATATTTTCAGAAACAATGCTTTAGAGAAATAGCTAGTTGTATACCTATCCTCAAACAATTCAACCGTACTACTCGAACTTCTAGGAAAACTCATCAGTTTACCCTTCAACCCTATTTTGGACTTACTGTAAAGTATAAGAATTCCTTTTTTAGTCGCACTGCACGAATGTTTAATACTTTACCAAACTCAATATTTCTCACTCATTCTTAACAGAAAAACGAAAAACGGTATAAAAACAGTAATGATCTTATTACTACTTCGCAGTCTAAGGGTTATAGCATCAAGTTTTTGGAATATATTGAAACCAATATTGAAAAACGGTTATTTCTGAGTTTGAGTTCATAAAGCTAAAATTGGAGTTCGGATTAAGAATCAACACTAAAAATTAACTATGAAACGAATTATTCAAAAACATAAGGCAATCACATTCAAGGTTTCTGGCAATTACTTTAGACAGAGTCAAATGAGAAATACTGAAAACTAAGAGATATACTGAAATAATTAAAACTATGTCTAGAAGATAAAAATTTGTACTTTGCAAATCGCCATAAAATGTATTGTTAGGGGTATGTTAAGTTTTAACTTCGCCTTGAAAATCCCGTTTTTGGTTGTCTTTAGGATTTTTAAATAGCATATTTTAAAAATTAGATGTGATAGAAAAATTTAAAAAAAAGATCACCTTAATCCTTTAAACTACTGTTTTGTTTTTGTAGGAAACAATGTCAACCTATTTAAAACTAATTTTTGGTCTATTTAATGGTTTAAAAAGTTGGATTCAAAAATTAAAAACAAATGAATGAATATTTTTGTAACTCTACAAACGGATATGTAAATCAAGATTTCTTGACTTCATTCCATCGTAGCAAATATTCGTTTTTGATTGGCTTTTTAAGTAAATAACTCATTCAGGCCCTAATAGGTATTTAATAATTTTGAAGCTCCTACCTTAACGAATCATTTTGGTTTGGCAAAATGCTTATTTTCTAAAAACTTGACAGAACCATTTTTTTCAACAACTTTTATATTCACATGACTAGCCATTTGGCTTCCTGTACTTAAAAATGTCTTTTTTTTAATTAGAATTTCTTTATTCTGTACATTTAAACAAGATCTCAGTGTGAAATGGGATTTCTCTATGTAAAAGGAACTGAATCAACCTTAACTCTTTTCTAAAAACGTACTTTAAAATATTTAAAATATTTTCCACCTAATTTTAAAATTGTACTGTTTGTTTATTAACTAGTATCGTGTTTTTTTTTTTCTAAGATATGATTCATTTAATATCAACTTGAAATAAATTTATTCCAATGCACCTGGCTCTTCTAAATGTGGTACATTATATTTTTAATTTTAATGGCTTGATAACTCGTGGAAAACCCAGGAATCGAAAAAATCTATAATGTATATTCTTCATATAGGAAGACGGTCAGTCTTGAAGGATTTCTGTTTTCTTTGGTCTTGAGTCTTTAAAAAAGGAATTTTAGTTTAATGATTATTTTTGCCTGAAATAGGCTCGGAAAAATACTATATATATCAAGAAACTTCAGTTCTTGATATATATAGTATTTTTCCGAGCCTATTTCAGGCAAAAATAATCATTAAACTAAAATTCCTTTTTTAAAGACTCAAGACCAAAGAAAACAGAAATCCTTCAAGACTTACCGTCTTCCTATATGAAGAATATACATTATTTCATACCATTCAGTTAGAATAAGGGCTCTTATATTTTAAGTATGTAAAATCAAAGAATTATTTTCTAGTGGTGATAAAAATAAATCAACATTCTTTTACCGCCAATAACCACAACAAAATATATGTTTTTCACTCAACTAAACAATAGAAATGAGGCCAAATTCCATACACTTAGCAAGTGTAATTCCAACTTAATCTACCCGCTGACAAGCTGACTTCAGATATAACAATGGGTTTGCATGAAGTAGGATCAAGGTTAAGATTCCACAATCTAGTACATACATACCTACAAACATCATTATTTAATTATTTTAGCCTAAGACTAGACACAATCACTTATGAAATTAAATTTCCCTCGTCGACGACGACCCCAGTTAAAAACCGTCTCGGATTTTGATTTATCGAATAAATATCTTACCTTGGCGTGCAGTATGACAATCACCATGTCATTTCTCTCCCGCATATATCGTTCCATTGCATCTCGCGTCAACTTCTTGTCCTCGATGTGTGGCCGGTAAATTGAATTCGGCACCACAGATCCACTGGGCAGAAGGCCGGCACCTCCATTGCCTCCACCGGCCATTCTGGCGGCCGGCATAAGACCCATATGATGTTGTGGTGGACTTGGCGGTAGCAAAGCATTACCACCATGATGTTGTGGCGGACTTGGGGGTGTTTGTGCGTAGCCACCACCGCCACCGCCTCCGCCTCCGCCTAAACCAAAATGAGGCATCCCACTGGCGTCGGAGTAATTATCTGATCCCAGACTCTTCATTTAATCCACATTGTCCGCGACCAAAACAAAATTAAATTTTAAATAAAATTCGACCAACAAACAAAACAGACGAGAACGATAAACAATTATTATTGAACGAAAAACACCAAATAGATTGTTTACTCAGCATTTATGTGTTTTTATTTTTGTGTTATCACAGAATTTTATTCAGCAAATCATTAAAAAAACAATACTTAGAAAAATTAAAGTGAGAATCTTTGGCACACAAATTAAAGAAAATTAAATTTTCTTTATTTTAATCAAACACAAAAACTCAAAGAAAACAAATTAAGAAACCATTGAAAATTTTTGTTTAGTTTGCGTTTCTTATATTTTTGTAATATTTTTATTCAAAAAAGCGAATCCTTTTTTGAACGCGAAGCGACTTTAGGAATGACAGCTGCTGTCATTCGTATCGTAATACAAAACAACACCAACAAAAATTAAAAAAAGACAACAGCAGGAATCAGAACCAGCAGGAGAGAGCACACTAAACTGCGTCACTTTTTGTATGAGGAAAGCAGCAGCAGCACAGCACAGCACACAGCACCACACCGCACAGACCGACAAAAGAGATGATTTTAAGTTTGGTTTTTCTTTATAAAAATTGTATCCTTTTTTGTTGGGAAATTAATTAAATTATTAATGAATCCTTTTGTTTAATTAAATTTTGAGTTCAAAAGGAAACAAACCTCGGTGCACTTTTATCCACAAAATTAGATAAAGCTCAATGGGGGAAACGTAAACACGAACTGAACAACTTCCCACAAAACAAACTAGTTTTATCGTGGGGTAGGCATGGTTGCCATTGTAACTTTTTGTAATGTTCGTGAATTTTGTCTATTGCCTCGGGCCTCGGGGTTTTCAATATTCGTTAATTGTTTAACAATATTTTACAAATTTCTTAACCAGTTGTTGTTTTAATGGCATTTTATGATATTATGGTTTTTCATTACTGTTCACTTCTGTGAAATCAAAAAGTGACGTAAATGTCATGTCTTAATAATCTCTGCTTTTAGAAGCTATCAGCTCGAAGTTTCTGAAAGATGATTACATTCTACGTTTTTCTTTTTAATCTCAGAGCAGATCCTGAACACATCGAGTACGCTCTGAGCAGAGTTTGATCAGAGCCCTCCGGCTTATTTATGAACTGGAGAAATGAACTGTCAATAGCTTAAGAATTTTCCATCTGTCGTACCACCTGAAACAAACGTGAAGTCAGCCACACTGTCAGAGCTCTGATTGAAAAATGACACAGATCTTTTTTTGATCTGAACTTAAGACGAAAAACTCCCAATTTATTTTTTTTTGGTTCAACTTAATTTAAAATTTAGAACGATGATGATTTTTGAACTTATAGGTTAGAGCTGAATTAAAGGGTATACTTCAGAATCCTAAATTCCTAAAGAGTCTAATGTAATCATAATTCATAATGTTATTATATTTGATATTTTATCTTACTTCCAAATCACAAAATTTCGAAAAAATATAAATTGCTTAAATCTTTCACAATGAGAATAAAAACTCCTAATTTATTTTTTTGTTGGTTCATCTTAATTTAAAATTTAGAACGATGATGATTTTTGAACTTATAGGTTAGAGCTGAATTAAATGGTATACTTCAGAATCCTAAATTCCTAAAGAGTCTAATGTAATCATAATTCATAATGTTATTATATTTGATATTTTATCTTACTTCCAAATCACAAAATTTCGAAAAAATATAAATTACTTAAATCTTTAAAAAAGAACTGAGCAAGTAAATTTCAGTCTCATCATCATTTGACAGCTACAAATTGGTATCAATGGTGTGAACTTATTTTCCATATCCTGTCTATGAAGTGCAATTAGATTGAAAAGTTCTTGAAAAAAAAATAAACACATTTTTAATATTTGAGATGAAATAATGTAAAGACTGTAAATTAAAGTGTCAAAAAAGCATTGATATTGGACTGTCAAAACTCTGTGACTTAACAGAAAATTATAATAACGAACATAAACCGCAAAATAAACAACCTCACAATTGCTGCTGCTGGCAATTAATATGTGTGTTGCGATATATGTATAACCAATAAAATATGCAAAATTTAAATAGAGTTTTAATAATTAAAATTTTATTATAAAATTGTCCATTGGTAATCATGTTTGCATTTACTTCAACTTCAACACAACATCATACGGGGAAAGGCATCTCTCATTCAACAAAGCGAGCCGGTAACTTGGATATGTTTCACAATTAGTGCGAAGAGTTCAAATATATTGTACCACAGAAATAGTAAATTTCTCTTGTGGGAAAATTCATCACCCGTACACATTCAAATTTTTCCCTAATATGTATTATAAACACCTGTTTACGTCTTTACCAACACAATATTTTCCCACGGTATGTTATTATTACGATTTATTGAATTTTGTTGCGTGTCTTCAAAAATTAAACAATTGAAAATGTTTTAAATTATTAAAAAAGTGTTGTAATAAATTCAGTTTAAAATAATAGTGATTTAATGATAAAATTTAATAAAGAAACGTATAAATTGATAATTCAAGTGAAATTTAAATTTTAAAATTAGTTTCAGTTAGTAGTGTACTTATGGATGGAGAAATTATAAATGTAAGGGGAAAAAAATTTATTGGATGGAAAGAGATGACTGTAGTGAAATTTGTTCTTTTAAATAATTAATAAGTGATGCCAATTACTACAGTTTTAATGTTTGAATTTTTGATGTGATGCAGGTAATATTGAATTTTTAATGAATTTAAAATTTTGTTTTTAATAAAATATTTAGTTTATAATTCTTGGAGTATAAATCAATAATGTAAACAATTGAATACATACATTTAATAAGAGTGTAGTTATTAGAAATTAATTTTTATAAGATATTAATAACAATGGACAAGGTCTTCTTACTGGACATAAAATTACACTTTTCAAATGGGTTTTGATATTCTTAATTTAAATTCGACTTCAAAATTAATGTTTCACGTCAGGTTTTTAAGATATTACTTTAAAAAAAACATGTTTATAAAGCTTTTTTAGTTTATGTAAATATATTATCCGTGATGGTTTTCTAGTTCTATAGACTCTTTCTTCAATATTTATAGTATTTCATATAATATTCGAAAAATCTTCATAAGTTGTTTGTTTTCACCTTTCTTACAAAAATCTAATAGAAACGCTAAGCCATTTATGTTAAAAAGTTTTTCAACAGAAAAAGACAAAACTGTTGAAAAATAAGCTCTGTTCTTGTAATGAATCTGTTATCTAAACAATTCTAATATTTTAAGTTTTTAAAATATATCAAAAAGTATTAAAATATTGTTAAAAACGGATATTTTTAAAACTTGATCAATTAGTTAACATTAAAGTTTGGATTCGAAATCAGTACTTAAAATGAACTCCAAAAGGTATTTTCCAAAACTATGAAAGTTTTAAATTCAAGGTTTGCTGAAAGGTGTATAGGTTTAAATAAAGGCTCATAACGAATGAGAATTTCCAGAAACTAAGTAAGCAACTAAAATGATTTGAATTGTGTCTAAAAGAAAAAGATTTGTGCTTTGCGAAATCATACAATTAATTGTTAGGAGATATTATGAGTTTTAACTCTGCCTTAAAAACCTTTTTTGGGGGAGAGTACGATAAAGTTTAATGACGGATTTGTATAGAACAGTTAAAAACAAGCATTTTTTACTATGGGAGGGGGGTCTATCTCCCCCCGTTTAGGCGGTAGGGCAGTTTAAAAAAATATGTACATTAAATGGAAAAAAAATAATTAAAAAATAACGGTAATACTTATAATTAAGTATTATACTTTTTTTAAAGCCAACACTTTTGTCTATAAGCTTGTTTTTAAATCAAGTCAAAACTATGCATAGTTTTTGAAAAAAATTGTTTTAAAGTCAAAATTTGTGCAAAAAAAGTTAAAAAAAAGGTTTAAAGTGTAATTTTTCAAAACTTTCAGATTATCTACTATTTTTTTTTATAATTCATTGCTGTTATTTGTTTTTGATCAAAAACTGAAAACTAGATGACTTGATGTCTTCTAGTTCTTGAGAAAATTGAAAATTACCAAAACAAAATATTTTAATTAAATTACTTTTTCCTTGCTTAAGTATTAACGTAGTCTTATTTTGATAGTAATAATCGATAAGATATACCTAGGGTAAATTAATTTTTCTTAAATCCAGCTTATTTAAATGCAAAAGAAACTTTGCATGCACACCATCTAGCACCCACCGCACCTTGCACCCTCCCCACCTTGCACGCACTCCAACTTGCACCCAGCCCAAATCCTATAGTGTGCCCATGCAGGGGGGTTGCAGGGGGGCAGCATGCCCCCCCTTACAGATGCCACTGTTGCATACACCCAAACTCGCGCACACCTTACTGTTGCATACACCCAAACTCGCACCTACCATTATTACTATCAAAATAAGACCACTCAAGCAAAAAAAAAGAATTAAATTAAAATAGTAGTTGTGGTTATTTTCAATTTTCTCAAAAACTAAAAGACAGTTTCAGTTTTTGATCAAAAACAAATAAGAGCAATAAATTCTGAAATAAAAACAATGGTAGATAATCTTGAAGTATTGAAAAAGTTACACTTTAAACCTTTTTTTAACTTTTTTTACTCAAATTTTGTGTTTAAAATTAAATTTTTCAAAAACTACGCATAGTTTTGACTTGATTTAAAAACTGGCTAATAGAACAGAATGTTGGCTTTAAAAAACTGTATACAACTTAATTGTAAGTATCACCGTTTTTTTTTAATTATTTTTTTCCATTTTAAATAATAACTTTTTTAAATTGCCCCTCCCGCCTAAACGGGAGGAGATAGACCCCCCCTCCCATAGTAAAAAATGCTTGTATTAAGACCCTCTACCAAAAACCGTTATTATATCTTGGCGCCAAAGTTATCGTACTCGTGCCCTTTTTTGATAGTTTTTAGCATTTTTAAAGGGGCATATTTTAAAAATCTGATGTGATAGAAAAACTTAACGGCGATATTCGAATTAAGGACATACTCGTATTATTCGTTTAACAAGTACTGCTTTGTTTGTGCTCCTGCAAAAAACATAATTTTGTCGACCAGAGTACTTACTGGTCGTACTAATTTAGACAAATTGATTTTTCAATATTGAAAAATCAAAGTCATAAGTCAAGTTTAATGTGAAAGGGTGTCATTTTAAGACGTGTTTATTTCAAGATAAAATGAAGTTACGTATTTAATGTTATAACCAAGAATTTGGCTTTGTTATAAAGATCAGGGTTTGTCATTATGTTTACATAATGATTTGGCAAGCTTGGCTGGCTTAAATAAATCCCAACCGAAAGGCTTAATTTAAGACCAATTTTTGATGTATGGGGCCGTATTTTAGCAATAATACGCCATATATTGTCTTCTAAGGCCTTAATGGTCTCAGGTTTAACTGCGAAGATAAACGAATTCACATGACATCACAAAAATAGTCCAGGGGTGTTAAATCGCACGATCTTAAGGCCTGTTCAAGTAGAACGTGATCCGGCGGGGCGACCAGAATGCACCGGTACCTTCCGCGTTCTGCTACGGTAAACAGAACGCGGTTAGCTTTGGGCCTTCTATTGAACGAATTCTAATAGTCAAGGGAACTCTGTTTTTCTTTGATTTTGTAAATAACTGCGACAAAAATAGTTATGCACACGAATCCGAAAAATTACGTGTTCTTTTTAAACAGCAAAAATGAATAATTTTTATGAAGAATTTAAGTGAGCAGCAAACAAAATGAGCAGCAGCAGCGAAGATGAGGAACTTTTTCTACTTTCCTTGTTTTATTTTTCTTGATGTTTTGAAGTTTGATGGTCGCGTTCCTTGTTCAAATCTATAACTTAAATTTGACCGTCACGTTTCATTTGTTACCACTCGCTTTGTTCGCATTTTGTTTGAACATCAACGTATAGAAGACAGAGAACCTGACGAGACCGCGTTCTCTTTGAGCAGGCCTTTAGAGACCTGTTTTCTCGAATAACTTGATTTGTTCGTTGCATCATGTGCACATAGGTAATTATTGTTAAATTAACAAAGGAAGTTATTGTAATCTGCCGGATTTGTCCAATTGACATTTGTAGACGTTCGTGATACCATTTTTCGACGTGGGTGTTTCTTTTTATAGCAATGAACATTTTGGTTGACCCGAAATATCTCAGGAACCAACCAGTGATTTTGATTAAATTTTATATTATATAATGTGACATGATACTAAATTAGTATAATTTTCAAACAAAATTAGTAAGTAAGTAGTAAGTAAGTAATTCATTTATTTACATTAATTTTCAAGAATTTTATACAATATTTTAAATTTAAACGCTATGGCTATGCCGTCAACCAGTTTGACAAAAAAAATTTAGAATATTCAAATTTATGTTTTTGAATTTTATAGAATTCTTTTATTAATAACAATCTATACTTGTAAATATCTTTTAAAAATGTACTTAATGTTTTCCAATCATGCTCGTCAAGGATGTACGAGTATATAGTCTCTTGTAGTGTAAGAGTATTTTTCCCGAAAAAGTAGCGTCTTTGAGTTTTGAATATTGAACAAATACCAATGAAGTGTACACAATCTTCTTTTGATTTTAAGTTGCACAGCTTACAGAATTGGTTAAAACAACCATTATAAGGACTTTCATTTAAGTTGAGAACTTCACTTGCTTTAAATATTAGGGATATCTCTTCATAACTCAGTGAATCCTTGAAATAATTTATGGAACTAAGATTGTCCTTGTTTCTCAACTCATATAAAAGAAGTTTTTTCGAAAGTCTTGTGCTCTGATGGTTGCTGCAGACTTTGATGATGTAGACAGCTTGAGACTTCAAGGTGCTTGTTAGAAGGTTTGGAAGTCCTGTTTCTAAATATATGGCATAACTTGGTGTATTCAGAGGTAGGTTGAAAAGTTTTTTTTTTAAATTCCTATAAAATTATTCAATTTTTTCATATTCTTCTGATCCCCAAACCTGGAAAGCAGGGCCGGACAAAGCATATGTGCAAAATGTGCAAAGGCACAGGGCGCAGAATTCTGGGGGCGCATTGCCAGGAGCAAGAAAATGTAATCTGATCTTGCAAACAAATATGTACTACTACATATTTGCCATTCTTTAACCACAAACATTCTTAAAATAATCTCAAAAAAACATCCATCACAACTGTCCTAAGTTATCTCTTGCGCACTAACTAACATCACTTTCATTGTTGCATTCAATGAAAATTTAACTCAAGATATCGCAGAACTAAAAATTCTACCTACCTCATTTCCAAATATTTCACCCTGTTCGTACAAGAGAAAAAAAGAAAAAAATCTCAACACAAAAAAATTCCATGCAAGAGAAAAGAAGAAAAAATCTCAACACAAAAAAGTTCCATGCCACCTCATATGTGCAAGATATATTTTATGCACACCGAGTCCCAAAATTAACATAGAAGTATGACGAAGCAAAATACTTATTCATATTGAATCGTATGGGCTAGAACGTGCAGGTTTTGTATCACGCACAGTACCCTGTATGTGAGACTCACATGAGACATTGTGAGTTCTCATCTACAAAGAAAACAACAAAAAAATGTCTCTGAAAAAAGAGAGCAGGTAGGTTTCTGTATTCTGTGCTACCTTCTACTACAAATCAAAGACACAGCAAACAGCATATATTTTTTTTGTTGTTTTCTTTGTAGATGAGAACTCACAATGTCTCATGTGAGTCTCACATACAGGGTACTGTGCGTGATACAAAACCTGCACGTTCTAGCCCATACGATTCAATATGAATAAGTATTTTGCTTCGTCATACTTCTATGTTAATTTTGGGACTCGGTGTGCATAAAATATATCTTGCACATATGAGGTGGCATGGAACTTTTTTGTGTTGAGATTTTTTCTCTTGTATGAACAGGGTGATATATTTGGAAATTAGGTAGGTAGGTGTCTTTGCTACAAATAATGGTGAATGGATTTCAAGTTTTCTTTTTTGCACACTGAGTATCGAAACTAACATGGGAGATATTTAAAAAAAAAACTTATTTATACGGAATCATATGGATCAGAGCGTGCAGGTTTTCTTATTGCACACTGTGTAAGAGTTAAGTGCCTGATTACAGGAGATGAAATTTTTAATAGAATGGAAAAGGAGCATAGAGCTTAAAAATTAAAGAGGGATGATTCTATTTGGAGTCGAATTGTTCTTGCGCAGGCAGTTTGTTTTTTTTTGTTTGAAAGTTAATGACTATTGTAACGGCTACTTTTAATGTATATCTAGTCTGGTGCAGAATGCAGATTGTTTCAATTGTTTTTTCGCTTTGTTGGTTAATTAATATTAAATAAATAGCTACCAGTTTTTAATAGAAGTGACGTATTTTGAAGACAATACAAGCCAAAGTTATGATAATGGTTCGAATATGAATATGAAAGGAAAAGAAGCGGGTGTTCAGAATCGAATTCGAACCCTGGAACCAAGAGCATTTTTGGTTCCATGTTGCCCGCATTCCTTAAATTTAGTGGTTAATGATGCTGCTCGGTTCTCATTTTATGCAGTTAAAATTTTCGATACAATTCAATGTTTGTTTAACTTTTTTTCAAGTTCAAGAAATATATGAAGCCCTATAGAATTAAGAAATCTAGAGGCAAAAAACATTGCAGAATCGTTAGGAAATAAAATTTTTGATTTTATATTTATTTGCTGCCTGCTAATTTGGTTTGATATTTTAGAAAATATAAATTAAACTAGTAAATATTTGCAAAGTCCGTCCGTTAATCTGTCAACTGGCATAACAGTTTTAGAAAATACAAAAAACAGTTTGATTTTAATGCGTTCCGATGAAAAATTTAATGAGTAGGTATGTTCAATTAACCGAGCGTATTGCTAGTTCCCTAGAAATACCAAATATGTTTCTTGTAGCTTCATCATTGCGATCTCAACGGAGAAAAATACTTTATGCTGATGAATGTCCTGAAACTATATTAGCCGAAACAAAGATTCAAAGTTGAATTTTTTTTTTCAAATACTTGAAAGGTTTCATACGTATAGTATCAATTTTACATTTTTGAGTAACATAAGCGAATGTTTAAAAAATAAAAATGTACGTGCTTCATGCCTTAATTTGCAGAATGTTTTAACATAAAGTAGTTTTAAATATTTAGATGGAGAAGAATTGTTTCAAGAGTTAACCGTAATATCCCAGCTTGTTACGCCACAAAGCTCAAGTTTAGATATGTTAAATTTTATTTTTAGTTCAAACCTTGAAGATTTTGCTCCGAATTTAGTAACTGCTCTCCAAATCCTTAATACAATCCCGGTCACGGTAGCTTCAGGAGAACGTAGTTTTTCTAAACTTAAAATTATTAAAAATTATCTTAGGACAACCATGACTCAAGAGAGATTGGTAGGTTTATCTATAATGTCCATTGAAAAGAAATTATTAAATTTTTTAGACTTTGATAATCTCTTTTCTGAATTTGCAAAATGTAAGGCCAGAAAAGTAAGTTTCCAAGTTTAAAAGTTTCCCCTCTGCTCATTTCTTCGCTGCGTTTTAGTTTAATGGTTTAGGCCTCCTGGGGATACCTCAATAAAAAAAAACGCATTGAAAGTCTACCTCCTGGTTAATGTGGGAAAGGCTTATGCTTGTGTATCAGTTTATGTGTAAAAAAAATATAAAAAAGGGGCGCTTTCTACAAATCTTGCACAGGGCGCAAGTTTGGCTTGGGCCGGCCCTGCTGGAAAGCATACAAGAGAGTTGATTTCACTACGGAATTAAATATTTTTTATTTTGAAGATAAATTAATTTGTTTGTTGGAGAAGATATTTTTCCATGTTAAATTTATCAAACTTTGTGAGCTTTGGGCTCTCTCCGATAAATGAATTTTGAAATTTAATGTTGGGTTCAATTTCAAGCCTAGATATTTGATCTCGTTTGTTACCTCCAGTTGCGTACCATTATATTCAGCTTCTTCCATTATAAGCGCTTTGTTAACGGGCAAATACGGTGCTTTCCTAATGTTAAACGTAGGGTTTTCGTTTTCCTTAGGTGAAATTTCGCAAATTTTTCTTTTGTCAGAGGTTTTGGTCTCGATATTTAACACTTATCGTTACCTGTGACTTTTTTCATATATTGCAGATGAGAGATGTTGTGTTTTTGTTATTTTCACTTTTTAGATCAACTTTAAGTTTTAAAAGTAAATAAATTCAAAAATTTTATGGAGTGATTTTAAAAGTCAATTATTCACTTTGAAAGCAGTGCTGCCAACAACGGTTTTTTTCATATATCAAACAAATATTTGTCACCTTGTATATTTTACGACCATGATACAGATATTTACTCCCGAATAATTTTATGCAATGATGAAAACCATTTTTAACATGTGGTACAATTTTGAGAAAAATTTAATGGGGTTTTTACAAAAAATAAAAGGAAAACACTTTTAAGAGTTGATAAAAATTCATTTTCGACACGAATAACCTGTACACTAGTGTTTTCACATCTCCTAAAGACCTATTTTGCTCAATTTGTTGCACGATTTTTCCGATTGTACGTACATTTGGACGATTAAATTGACCCAAAAAATCACGAAGTGCACTATATATGCATTTTTATTCGAACGCCCATTTTTATAATAAGCCTGAAGGGTTGCTCGATTGTGTAAATGTCCATGATACAAATTGAGTTAGTCTGAAATTGAGAAATGTCAAGTTAAATGAAGAAAAAACTTGACGTTTAGATGTGGTTTACATTCAACAACGGTCCTTAAAATTTTACCACCCTTTAAAAAATATTGTTTTTAACATTCGTTAAAATTTTTAGAAATATTTAACTGCCAGATTTTCTTAAAATAAATAAGAATCTACAAAAAATACTACGCAAAATAGGTAAAACCTATGTATGTTAGATTTGAATAGTTCGAGAACATATGCATACATATGTAGATATTTACTTAAACTTACTTTGTCTCACACAAAATCTTGCTATCAATATTTTGTTAAAATTAAACTGGGAAATTAACAGTGGCTGCTAGTCTCTGTTTTTGATAATCAATTTACACGATTTGCAAACGTTATTCAAGAGTTAGTCTATTATGAAATGGCAAACAAAACTGAGAATAAATAATATGACAGCTGTCCAAAAAGCCAACTCCAAAAAAAGTATTGCCATTTTTTGATAACCAAGCATTTAAAAACACGCTTATAATTTGAGTTCAGTTTATAGAAAAATGAAGTTTTGGAATATGAAGGATGCTTAAGAAAACCTCAAATTAATGACAATTTGTCAATTTTCATTAATTGGTTGTCCCAGTTACTGAGTTACTATATTAAAGTTTGACTTTTGGAAAATTATTTTATTATTATTATCGAAAACACACTCGCTTTGAAATTCCTTGTAAATTTGTTCCTGTTTCAAACGAGAAAAATAGTTGCTGTTTTAATGTTTTTGATATATTCTCTTAATTTCCTTAAAATTCTGGCGTAAAATGTACAGTAAATTCATCAAAACTTTGTTGATAAACCCATGACAATTGTGGAATGTCAGCGCATCATATTTGAACACTATTTGGTGTGAAATTTGTTGGTACTGAAATTCATAAAAATCTCTTTTTGTAAATTCATACATTATGTATTTCGATTTAAAAACACTATGTGTTTTGTTTTAAAAGGTTGGCTATTTTAAATTGATTTTTATGATGTTGGTGAATACTCGCTACCTATGTAGAAATACAAACCTTTTCAAAGTGACACTCCTGTCAACTATTTTTCCACATATACTAATTTAGTAAAAACGGTGTCGGTCTGTTGAAAAATCCAAATCTGCAAAATTTATTTCAGGTTGATAAAAAATCAACTTGTTTAACCCATTGAAAGACCAATATTGTCTCCATTCGATTATTACAGTTACTAATTTACTAACTGACAAAATCATTTCACCTCTAACTTCTAAGTCGAAAAATACATTTAAAACAAAAATTCCATCAAATCAATAAGAAACATTTATTCGCGCATAATTGGCATACAAGGCCGTTCTCCTCTCTGGGATATCACGCGGATGTCTTTTCTTCAAAAGGTTTTCTTTAAAAAAAAAAAAAAAAAACTATAACCAGCCATAGCCTTTGAATGCCATCAAATCAAAAGAAAGGGGACTTCAATAATTCATAACCATAACCCACACAAGATTATGTCCAGACTATGTATGTACATTTGACATCTGAAGATGGATCAACTATTTAGAAAATCAATATCAACCTATCAACCTACTTAACGAGAGGCCACCACAACTGTCCTGTCAATTGCGCTGTCATCATCAACCAGAAGCCATCTTCGTATTCCCTCACCCACACACTTTATTCAACGCTGTCCCTATAAAAGACTGACACTATAGAGACTTATACTGCGGCATAACTCACATGCCAAACACTTCTATTGATGGACGGGGTTTCCTTTCCTCACTCTCTGAAAAAATGATAAAAACTAAATTCTGTAATCGAAACTGTTTAATAATGGAGAACGCATCCGTACCGTAGACAAGGCAGACACAAGTCCGTCAGAGTTTCATTATTTGAGAGCTCAGCTTTGGTCTATATATGCCGTGGAAAAGGGGAAAGAGGTACTCGCACTTCTGTTCTCTTCTCGCATTAATTTTTGATGAGTTATGAAAAAGTATAAAGAATAATAAAAAACAATAACAACAACATTGCGAGGAAGGCAGTCGAAAGAGAGGGAATAAAAATCCACAATGGTTTTGGTTCCCACGGTCCATTCATATATGTATATCCAACGGGCTATGGTTTGGTCTCTGATGGTCTGGTTTCTGGTAGTGGCTGGTGGCTGCCCCATCCAGCCTAGCCCGGTCTCTGTTGGGTCCCCCCCCACTACATGAATATAGATAGGAAAAATGTCCATGACACGTTAGTTGGGCGACTAGCTAGAGCATAAATATATTGAAGTAGAGGTAGAGCTTTGATGTAAGTGGTAGGGGCATCAGAATCGGCATCGGCACTTGCTCAAGTTGAAGAGTGTGAATGGGAATGCCATTGCGAACGTTGCCTCATATTTGCCATCAAAATGAACATCATCTTGCATACTTAATGGCGGGAGGATAAGGGGTAGAAAAGTTAACTTAGGGAATTTTATATCTATCAATTTTAAATGAAGTTCTCTTCCCAGTTTATGGCGCTTTAAGTTGATAATACGAGTACATAAAATATAAAACGTTTAAAATGATTCTATTACATGCGTGACAATTTAGAACGTGACATATTAATGGGGTTTCCCATGGATTGGTTGATTTATTTTTGATGTAAGACCAAATCTGCAAATCTGGATTTGTCGGAAGATTTACCCATCCAGCTCTACTGCACTCGTTAATACGTACGTACACCAGCCCCCTGGTGCTGCTTCCCCTGTAACAGCGAACAGGACACTTTCCTATCGTTTTCTTTGAGCCTGGTGTCAAAGCACATGCGATATATCGGGTGATTTTTTAAGAGCTTGAGAACTTTTAAAAAAAAAAAACGCATAAAATTTGCAAAATCTCATCGATTCTTTATTTGAAACGTTAGATTGGTCCATGACATTTACTTTTTGAAGATAATTTCATTTAAATGTTGACCGCGGTTGCGTCTTAGGTGGTCCATTCGGAAAGTCCAATTTTGGGTAACTTTTTCGAGCATTTCGGCCGGAATAGCCCGAATTTCTTCGGAAATGTTGTCTTCCAAAGCTGGAATAGTTGCTGGCTTATTTGTGTAGACTTTAGACTTGACGTAGCCCCACAAAAAATAGTCTAAAGGCGTCAAATCGCATGATATTGGTGGCCAACTTACCGGTCCATTCCTTGAGATGAATTGTTCTCCGAAGTTTTCCCTCAAAATGGCCATAGAATCGCGAGCTGTGTGGCATGTAGCGCCATCTTGTTGAAACCACATGTCAACCAAGTTCAGTTCTTCCATTTTTGGCAACAAAAAGTTTGTTAGCATTGAACGATAGCGATCGCCATTCACCGTAACGTTGCGTCCAACAGCATCTTTGAAAAAATACGGTCCAATGATTCCACCAGCGTACAAACCACACCAAACAGTGCATTTTTCGGGATGCATGGGCAGTTCTTGAACGGCTTCTGGTTGCTCTTCACTCCAAATGCGGCAATTTTGCTTATTTACGTAGCCATTCAACCAGAAATGAGCCTCATCGCTGAACAAAATTTGTCGATAAAAAAGCGCGAAACTTCGAACCGAACACTGATTTTGGTAATAAAATTCAATGATTTGCAAGCGTTGCTCGTTAGTAAGTCTATTCATGATGAAATGTCAAAACATACTGAGCATCTTTCTCTTTGGCACCATGTCTGAAATCCCGCGTGATCTGTCAAATACTAATGCATGAAAATCCTAACCTCAAAAAAATCACCCATTATTATCGTTTAAGTATTCTTGAGGCTCTTTAAAGCCTTGGGCAGATAAACATTTCGGCTGCCGACCATGGATGTTTTAACAAGACTGCACTCTTCCCCAAACAGCGAGTGAACCAAAAATGTTTGAAAAACAACTTTCCGAACTTTATTTCGACCACAAAATTGCTCTCGAATTCACCAGACGTAAAACCAATGGATTATTCTCTTTGGGTTTGATTTTGGAAAGCAAGGTCCGAACTAAAAAAATACATCATCCTAGAGATGCTGAAGAAAGCCATTGTCTGTGATTGGGCTAAAATACCGGAAAATTACTTTCAGATTACCTCATTTTTTTTTTTTAAATTGAAAATATCTGTGTTCTCTACTCTGTAGTGTGAAATGTAATGTAATGTAATCTATTTCACTTTGCTATGTCTTTTTAACCAAACAGTAAGTATGTTTAAAATAACTGTCAAAGAAAGAAAGTTAACAAAACTCCACTACCCATTTTAAAAATTAAGCTTAAGATCAATTTTCAGAGCAAAAACAAATATCAAACTCATTCTGACATTTGTTCTAAACGTCAAACAATGAATAGCGAAATTTTGTCTGCTTCCTCTTCTGTTCAACAGATTTTTAAAATTCTCTATGTTACTGGTATAGAAAAGATTTTGACAATTATCAAGTTGTAAATTACAAACTGTCACCTGTAGAAATTGTCAATGTTTATAAAATAGGCTACTAGTCCCCTTACTTTGGTCTCTAAATAGATGTCACCAATTTTACATGGATTTCGTCTAAAGTAGACACACTTTTACTTTTCCTTCTGGTTTATATTGGCTCTTCTTTATTCCGTCGCTAATGTAAGGTAAACCATCAAAGAAAAACTATCCATCATTCAATTTGTAAATTAAAAAAAAAGCTGCTCTATGCAAAAAGCTCTCTTATAACTGCAAAAAAAAAAACAAACAAAGCTGTGTGCTTTTCAAACTTAACGAAACTCTCAATTTAGCTTATATCCGAACCGTAGGCGAAAATATTAAAAAATAAAACTGTTGATAGTTATTTAAAATTTTAAATAAGAATTCTTAATTAAAGTGTCACTGTCAAAATTGAGAGTCATAGATTAATTTTCTTTTTTATTTATAGCGAACATTTGGTATGTCGTGTCACCTGAGGCCACATTCACATGCCCACATCAGTCAGTGGCTGCGTATTATTCTGCTTGTCAAACTTATACTTTCGATATTCTGTCAAATGAAACGAATGTCTGTCAAATGAAACAGTGATAGTAAATAAAGTTAAAGGGGCTAATTACAGCTTTTATTGGTTTTCATGATTGAAAATTTCGTTTTAAGATTTAAATAATAATGTTTGGAGTCAAAATGAAGCTGATCATTATGAATACATTATTTTACCCGGAATTCTTCTTTCAGTTCATTTTTAATTTTTCAATGATGAAATTGTTTTCAATGAACAACAGTTTGAAACATAATCGTTTCACTGAAAGCGTTTCATTTTGTTTGCATTTCCACTTGTCAGTTTTACTTTCAATGATCAACACCAATCTTAAGTGCTTGATTTTAATCAGGCAATTCTGCATTTAAATCAGGACAAAAATGTCCAATGACCAAAATTGTCAATGAAAGCTATTACCAACCTGTCAAAAAATTCGAACGCTTGGTTTAAATTTAAATGATGAAAACCAATGATAGCTATAACTGGCTCCTTAGTGTAAACTGGCATTAGTTTCTTTTGATACATTTTTTAAATTTATTATTATTTCTTTAATTTTAATAATTTTCTTTAAAATAAATAGCACATAGAAATTAAAATAATGTTTCTTAATCTAAATAATTATTATGATGAGTACTCGTATAACTTTTGACATTGACAGATTCGTGAGTTTCCCTTCTTTTGATCATAGTTTCATGTTGGTTTGATTTATGGTACTGTATACATTCAAAGACGATGCCACTCAATAAGAAATACCAAAAGTAAGATAAAATACAATTTAATATTAGGATAATTTATTTTCAAAATGTCTGAAGTCCTGAAATTCTTGAAAACATTCAATTGCTTCGTGATTTTTCTAAAGGATTTCCTTTCGATGAAAATTGAATTGAATTTACATTTTCTCCTTAGGTACGAGTATTATACAAAATATAACTCAGATTCTTCGTTTTTAGTTAATTTGAATATTCTCTCGCAATAACTGTCATCCTGTCCTTTTCATTCCAAGCCAAATGACTTATGTTCATATAGCCAAATGAAAATAATGAAAATACAATACAAAATCTTCACCATTTCAAAGTTTCGTTGTTTGTTGCTTTTCTGTCTTGTGTTTTTCTCATCTGGCTGAAGGTATGTATAGTCCTCTGGCCTAGTCAATATTTCCATATTGTTATAATACTCAACAGTCACTCTTGAAACTCTGCCTTCTGGCCGGCATGTACAAAACTTTAAAAAGTTCATTTTACGAATGCATCAGCAAATTTAAATTCCTTTGTTTCAAAGTTGAAACTGGGGTACTAGAAATTCTATAGACCCAACCATTAGTTCACCAATAACCCGTCCCGTTCCAGAAAGTATTGTTAAATTTTGGTTTCTTCAGTTTTCTTTGTTTTGTTCCTAAAGGCATTGTTATGGTAAGTATTTGAAATTTCCTATCCGGAAGTTGAGTTTCATGCGAAGATGAGAATATTCAACTATAACTATTTTAATAGCAACTCCATATTTTTATATTGTCTCTTTTAAAGATAAACAGACAACCATTAAGGAAAAAGTTCAAGTGAAGAACGCAAAAATATTCCAGAAAGATTTAAATAAAATGTAAATACACCTCTTTGAGAAAAGTCTTTTTATAGTATGGACTCTATTTTTTCCGTCGTCGTATACTTCTCTTCCGGCTTGGGCTTTTGTGCGTCTTTCTATCGCTACCGCTGGCTGGGTGGATGTTGGCATAAGTCATGCTCTATAGTTATCTATCTTTAGCAATTGACAGAGTGTGAAAGATAATAATTTATGTATTTTTCTATCTGCTCCCCCAGAAAGTTTTGTCTAGAGCAAAAGAATGGTGCGGAAAGTTGAACAAAGAGCATCCGCTTCTGTTATTTAGCATACAAATTATTATTTTAATCTTAGGAAAAGGACAGTTCAAAGATTGGGGGTGAAAGAAATAAATATTTCTATATTTTTATCAAACAAAAAAATGTTTATTTATGACTTGTCGTTATTTGTGGTTGATAAAACAAAATTAAAAAAAAATGAAAACAAAATATAGATTTTCAATCCTAAAAAAAAAGTTCCTACAGGTATTAGTGGCAGTTCTGGAAAGCTGAGTATTCTTTCCTAACATAAGATTTTAAAATTGTCTTAAAACGCTGTCATAATAGTCAAAAACATTTCCTTATTGACAACAGAATTCGAACAGTTGTATTAACATATACAGATATGGACATTAAAATAGATACACTTAAAAAAGTTTTAAGAATTAATTTTTTTATAAACTAAACACAAAAAACAATCTTAAATTTGAACTTCTTTTTATTTGTATTTGATTTGTATAGTACCTTAGTTTATTGAAAGAAATAATGATAATATAATATAATTTTTTGTAGAGAAATAAATGCTTAAAAAGTAACATATTTCGTGGACATTTAAATAGAAACAATTAATAAAAAAATTCAATTAAATATTTAGCAATTTTTAATTTAAAAAAATATATTAATATTTTGTTGGTCGACCTTTAGTCTAGTAACATTTGGGACCACTTATATGTTGAACAATCCTCCACAATTCGACTTTGTTCTTGGTTTACGCTTCCCAACCGTCTTCTTTACATCACCCCACAAATGTTCTATTGGATTTAAATGAGTTGATCGGGAAGGCCCATCCATTTAATTGTTTTTGTTTTTGGTCCTTGAAGTAGGTTTTAACAAATTTGGATAAATACTTCGGATCGTTATCCTGTTGTAGAACCCATCTTCAGCATAAGGCAGCATCGTATACTTCATGATGTAAACGTATATTTTGCCTTCTATCTAAGAACATACAAAAAATACTACCGTCTCCATGATTAACCGTTTTCTGGCTGTATATTATAAACTGAGTTATTTCAAAAGTGGCATTCGAACGGTTTGTCTGCCACCACTTGCAAACAAGTTGATATTCGTTTCGTCAGCCCAAAAAGCATTTCTCCACATTTTAAATTTCTTCTTGTTCAGTCCAATTAATAAGATCGTTTTCAAAGAAGGCACTCTTCTTGCGATAATTTCGTGCTTATTACCTTTAAAATGTCTTTTACGAACTTTTCTTTCAGTTCAAGTACAAATTTACAGCCTTGTTATTTTTCATAAGAGAGTCTTAATAAAGGATCCACCAAATAACTTTTTTTTTTTTTTGAAAACACTATAAAAAAAACTACTGAATATTTTCTCAGATTTCTTTTTTTATTTGAAATTACAATCCTTCCGGTTAATACTGGAAAATAATTTCATTTAAATGACTGGCTCGAACACATTATCGATTGTGTGCAGCTGTATTTCACCAATGGCTTCACGAATATTGTCATTTTAAACGTCAATTGTATCTGGCTTGTCGGCGTAACGCTTATCTTTTACGGAACCCCACAAATAATAGTCTAACGGTGTCAAATCGCAGCTCCGAGGTGGCCAAACGACATCAGCTTTTTGGCTGATAATGGGATCTTCAAAAACAGGGCGCAAAACATCGAGTGTAGCTTCGGCTGTGTGGCACGTAGCGCCGACGTCCCACAGTGTGGTGGATCACAAATCTAGCTGGACAAAATTAATAACTCGCGTTGGTTTAACTTTCTTCAAATTTCTTTAATACAAAATGATTTTAATTATATAAATGATTCTAAGCAACAAGTATTTTTTTTAAACTATTTTTTTTTTAATAAAAACAGACCAAAACTTAAAAGTCTCACTGGCAGAAAAACAGACATTTTTAAGACAAAAATTTGGTTTCTTAAATTCATTATTCTGATATTATTTATAGCTTTATATACTTGTATTTAGGTTAAATATTACAAAGATTCATGATGAATACAATTATTAAGTGAATTTTTACGAAAGAAGTCGGAGTTCGTCGTTACTATTGTTACAGTGGAGCCTCATCAATTCAAAACTGTATAATAATTGTTTTTATTTACTTGCTTATACTTTATTACATTAATAACACAGATAATAATACATAAATGCACTTATAGACTTTGTCATTCACTTTCATATCCGTCGTAAAAAGATTCTTCCTCCTCAAGAGCATCAACAGTTAATAGCGAAAGAACTTCTTTTGTTATTATACCTCGAACCTGTTGAAACCAAATGTTGCCAATATCCTCCTCTTCAATTTTTGTGAACAAAAATTCGTTCAACATGGCCCGATAACGATCGCCATTGACTGTAAGTTTCACTCCTTGGATGGCTTCAACTCCTGAACCAATTGGACTTTGTATGGCGTCATCCCAAGGTCTTTATGCAAAATTTGTCTCAATGATGTCTCCGAAATGTTCAGTTGTTGAGAACGACTGTGAATTGATGTTGATGGCCCTTCACGCACACTTTCTGCCACAGCAGCAATATTCTCGGGTATACGCACTGTTTTTGGCTGGTTTATCGATGAGGATGCCAGTTTCTTTCACTTTTTTCACAAGATAACGAACATAACGAGCTGACGGTGCTTCTCTTCTTCCAAAATCCGTACGCAATTTTGGCACATATTCTGCAACATTACCATGATTTTCAAAGTAATGTCGCATTTTTCCAAGCGTTATTCAGGCGTATACACACCCATATTCGTTCACCGGAAAGATAAAACCAATTATCTGTCAAATCCGATATGAGCTAAGTCTTACCATTCACGAAATAAGCAATAGTTGAAAAAAAAAACGTTAGATGGCGGACCCTTTATATTGTTCATAATAATTAAAATTTGTTCTAATGAATGTTGTTGTTTTTATTTGACTTTACTTAAAGAAATTGCAACTGTGTTTATTTTAATGTCTATATCTGTACGTACTTTGATTATACAAATGAAGGGTAGGTAAAGGGTGGGCAATCTAGTGTTTCCTTTTAAATCATACGTTTTTTTTTGATAGCTGTATTCCGCTCGCAATCCTAATAAAAGGTTTTTGTAAGAGGCATAGAGCTTTGAAGTGGAATAAAACAAAGACCATTATTTTAATTTATTTATTTATTGAAATACAAACTTAATTTATAAATTATTTTTAGAAAGGCATCAGGGTAGCCAGACCATATGATGCCGTTTCTTAGCTATTTACATATTTACATTTAATTTTCATATTCTATATTTTAGGTTACTTTGAGTAAAACAAAATTGTAAAAAATAATTTAGCAAAGGCTAATTATGTTTAACTGAGAAGTGAAAAACAAAAACAAAAAAAAAGTTTATATTACATCAAATTTTTGGTGAGCGGATGTGACATCTTTTATATACTGAATGGATCGTTCATCTGATGGATTAAAGATTTCGGCAAGTTTTTCGGTTATGTTGTCTGATGATACTTCAATTTGGCGAGATATAAGACATTCCACAAGGATATGCCAAACAGCGAGTATCGTTCCACAATTCAAAAATTGCTCAGGATCTCCAGCATTATAGTAATGTTGAGTGTTAAAAATAGCTTTTCCAACTCTTATTCGAAAGAGTTTTATGCTATCTTCTCTGTTTAGAGACCTATTGTATGGTATACGCGCGTAGTTAGGTTGATGTTTTTTTTTAGAAAAGTTTCAAAGTTTTGCCAGCTTTCGATGAGCTTTTTCTTATGATCCTGAATCAAAGTTCTGCGTAGGAGCTTATACAATTTGGGATACTCTACAATGAGTATAGTTTGTAGCAGTTCTTGCTGCAAGGTCTGCTGCCTCATTTCCTTTGATTCCGGAATTACCAGGTACCCATGTAAGAATAATAGAGTATTTTTAGGCAACAGATATGCCTTTATAAATTGCTGTTAACTCTGCAATGTAGCTGTTCGCAGATTCTGGTACAAGAGCTTGGTGAATAATAGATGTTTCAGAATTTGGTTGTAACTGAATGACTGCATATGAACACCAATTGTCTTCTTTGTACGAACCGTCTGTGTAGAAGATTCTATCAGCGTTATAGGCAGAGATCATTTCTTGGTGAAGCATTCTAAATATGTCGTCAGTAGTATTTTCCTTTTTGTATACTTAGCAAGATTAGTGTTAATGGAAAGTATATGTCTTTTCCAAGGTGGTAGATTAACTCCTAATGTCTGCGTATTATTGAATGAAAAAGAGCTAAGATTGGGAACTATAGATGTCATTTTTATAAGGGCAAATTTGGAATATTTCTTGATCGATTTTGAAGCGTTAATCACATCTTCAGCAGCCTTAAAGAGGGAATGGACTGATCTGTAAGTGTTTTGCTGATTAGGTTAATTGCCTTTTTTTTCCAAAGTGTTCAAAAGATTCATGGCCTGCTTCTAATCTTTGGGCTTCTATTTTTGTGGCTCTTAAAGCTCCCGAGGCTGTTCGAAACCAATCGTTGATGGCTGAGTCAATATTGCTAATATTTCTTAACGTGGTCCACATAAACTGTAACTGTGTGAGCGTCTTAAACCTTTCTGCAACACAATAATCGGCACGTACCAGTGTTGCTTTAGGCCAGGCAGAACAACGATAGACCAAATATTCACACTGAGGCAGATCCTGAAAAAGACCAACGAATTTCAAGTCGAAACCCACTATCTTTTCATCGACTTTAAAGCTGCTTATGATAGCATCCACCGCCAAGAGCTTATGATGGCGATGTCTGAATTCGGGATCCTGAACAAACTGATCCAGCTGTGCCGCATGACGCTAAACAATACACAGTGCAGTGTGCAAATGGGTAACAGCTCATCCGAGTTATTCCAAACTTGCGCCGGGTTTAGACAAGGAGATGCGTTGTCATGTGACTTTTTCAACATAGTCCTGGAGCAGATAGTACGTAAGGCAGGTGTGAGCACGGAGGGCACTATATTCAACAAATCCACCCAGCTCCTAGGCTATGCGGACGACATAGACATAATCGGTCGATCCAAGAGAGCTGTGCTTGAGGCCTTCACAGCGATTGAAGAACAGGCGAAACTAGTTGGTCTTGAAGTGAATGAGGACAAAACAAAGTACATGTTATCAACAAACAAAGCAACATCTGTCCACCGCCTAGGACAAAACGTCGTAGTTAAGGAGTTCACCTACCTTGGAGCAAACGAACGACACCTTAGCGGAGATCCGAAGAAGAATTACCCTAGCGAACCGCTGCTGCTTCGGTTTGGCCAAACAACTGGGTTCAAAACTCCTCACTCAAAAGACAAAGTGTCTGCTACACAAAACTTTGATTTTACCAGTCCTACTCTACGGCGCCGAGTGCTGGACGATAAGTAAAAAAGGGGAATTGATACTGGGCACTTTCGAAAGAAAAATTCTTCGACGGATTTTTGATCCCGTGTGCGACGATGGCGAATGGAGAAGAAGATACAACCGAGAACTGTATGAGCTGTACCAAGATGTGGATGTAGTCCAGAATGCCAAGAAAAGACGACTACATTGGCTCGGCCACATCGAGCGAATGGACGACAACGCTCCAGCCAAGAAAGTCTTCTCATCCCAGCCCCCAGGTTCAAGACGACTAGGAAAACCGAACCTACGGTACAAAGACCAAGTGACTGCGGATGCCAGAGCGCTTGGTCTCGGTGACTAGAGAGTGCATGCGAGGGATCGTTCACGATGGAAGACTGCAGTATCTCAGGCTGAGACCCTTCATGGATTGTGAGCCGGATAAGTAAGTAAGTAGGTCCACATAAAAATAGTTACACCGTGTTGGAGGGTACCAGTGACTAGAGTTTTTGCAATTTGCAGTGCAGTTTCAAGATGTGGACCTTTTCGCTTTGCACAGATCATTTTTAAAGCATTGTTCCGTCGTTTAAGCTGGTTAATTAGATTCCTTGCATGTTTGTCCCATTTTAGGTTTCCAGAAAAAGTTACTCCTAGTATTTTTATTTCTCTTTTAAGAGGAATGGTTGTATCCCGTAAAACAAGTGGGATGGGGGTGCATTTTCTTTTTCGGCATAGATACAACGCTTCAATTTTTGATGGAGGAATAATCGCACCAACTTCTTTAGACCATTATTTTAAATTGACATGAAATTTACTTTATTTGAAATATGATATTCTGGCAGAGCTGGTTTGGAGTACAGGAAATAGTCAAACAAAGTTATATCGCACGATCTGTGGTTACCAAGCGTTTCCTTCAATAAATCAATTGTGGCATGGCCTTTAAGTCATGTTGTGCCAGCTCTGCCGTCTTGTTGAAACCGCAGATCATAAACATCATGGTTTTTAAATTGATGAACAAAAAAGTCAGCAATCTTGGTGGTTACCAATGACCAACCCTTTGGCCAGCATCGTTTTTAAAAAAGGACAGACTAATTATTTCACCAACGAATAGAATACGCTAAAAAAGTCATCACTCCAAATATGACTGAAACAAAATTTGCGTATGTGTAGTGCGCATACACTACACTATATTTTACTGCAGGTTATTGCCATAGATTTATATTCCACGTTCCTATAGCCAACCCATTTCTTATAATATGCACTCGCATTTCATTCACCCCAGAAAATTATCAAATAAAATTTTCAATGCCACTTGAGACTCAGATTACTTTTACGATGGTCAAGTGTATCTACCTATTCATGAAGGTTCAACGCACTGCATGCTGTGTAGTAAATATGCCTGAATGAATTTGGATACATTTGTGCATTATGAAAGGGGCATGCATATTGGTTATGATTTTGATGACATAGCAAGTATGCTGCCCAATTCTGTCATTTGTTTCCCATCAAATTAGAATGCAAATATAATGTAATGTTGTAATTATATGTATAGCTTTAAGTTCTTAGTGTGTAAGTAAATTATTTTTGTATAAATAGCCTAAGTTTGATTAAATAAAAGGCACTTTCAGTTTGGAAGTGAAAAGACCTAATTCGGCTCTTCAGCCTTGTTTTTTTACTCTAAACTTTGAAAGCAGATCGGCTCTTTAGCCATCACCTTTTTCGGCTTGGGGAAGCCTTTCAATATCCCACATAGATTCGTAGGTGAGGTAGGGCACACATTACAATCCATTACATGGCGATCTTGCCAGGCTCTATTTAAGCAGTTGGCTGAAATTCTTAAATTCGTTCTTAAATTCGATGAATACAAGATGAAGACCCCAGCTATACAGAATGACTTTAGTTACTACAGACGCATCGTGAGTCGCCAGCGTATCGATAGCACTACTAACCTTTTGGTCAGCACAGAGCTAGCAAATCGTAAGCTGGATTAGCCAACAAAGAACAAAGGGAGCATTTCATCGAAAAAGCAAGAAATTTGCAGCGACAAGCAAACAGAAAAAATAATAAAAACTAAAAAACAAAAAAAAAATTTTTTACACAAATGGGAGGAAAATCATCCAAAGAAGAGGTGATTGTTAATGCCTCAAACAATAATAATAATAACAATCTAGTTAGTTCAAACCTGTTATTTATAGATATTTTAATTATTATTTTAATTATATTCATAATCTATCTTTCTTTCAAAATTTTTAAATTTTATTTTAGAACTAACGTACAAAAAATTGTAAACAATGAAATGAAAAATATAACAATATAAAAAAAAAAAAAAAAAAAAAAATTGAACAAATAAGAATTTTATTGATTAAAAATATGTTGAACACTATAAAAATATTAAAAGAAATAGTAGCAAACTTTAATAAAACTCCAACAAGAAAATATTCTCAAAAATATTTAAACGAAAAAAGAGATGAAATATTAAAATTAGAAGAAGAATTTAATAGAAAATATGAAGATTCACCTAAGGAAACAAATCACCAGGCATTGAAAACAATTATAGATAATTTGTTGGTCAGATTGAAACAAATATTAGATGATAAAAGGAAACTATTAGATACAGAAAACATAGGCGAAGAATATATTGAAATTGATCAAAAATTAATCGAAGAAGAAATAAATAAACTAGAATTAAAAATGGCAAAATTCGACATTTTATCGAGTATAAAAATTATCCCAGAGTATGGAGGGGAAGCAGAAAAACTGACAATTTTTTTAAATTTAGTAGACTATGTTGACAGCTCTCTTAGTGATGAAAATGAAAAAAAAAAAAAGCTCATAAAATTTGTTTTAGGAACAAAACTAACCGACAAAGTTAGGAATAAATTAAATACTGTTAAAGAACCCGAAACAATCAAAGAACTGAAAGAAATCTTCATTCAACTTTTTAAAAGTAAAAGAAATTCTCTTCAAATAATTTCACAACTCTCCACTATACAACAAAATTTAAGCACAACTACTACCTTTGCAACAAAAATAGAAACTCTGGTATCAGAGCTCACTTCACTGCACTTGTTAGAGCTAGGAGATGAAAGTAGGGAAATGATCTGCAAAATGAATGACCAATTAGGTTTAAATGCATTCAAAAATGGGCTGCAACAACCAACAAAGTCAACGATCTTCTCGGCTAGACCGAAAACACTCAATGAAGCAATTCAATTAGCAGCAGAGTTAGACTCGTCTAATGAGTTTGCACAAGTTAATCATTTCAGAGTAAATAACTCCAGGGGTAACAATTATAGGAACAATAGCAACAGATTTGGTAGATCAGATAATCAAAACAACAATACTAGGTTCAACACAAAATATAATAGCAATAGAAATAACAATAGCAGTTACAATAGTAGTAATAATATCAACAATATGAGATATTATCATAACAATAGATATAGCAATAATAGTAATAACAGATTCAATAATAATAGATATAATAATGCAAACAACAATGCACGAAACCCAAGAACAATAAACTATATTGAAGGTTCGGAAAACACACAAGGAGTCTCCGAAGCCCAGAGAGACTCAGATCTCAGTTTAGAAAACAACCAATAAAGGCAATCTTGAATCTTAACCTACATTTTACAAATTATATAATAGCTCAATCTGACATAACAGTAAAAGATCAAAAGTTTTTAATTGATACAGGTGCTGATATCTCAATCCTGAAGAGAAGTAGCTTAAATTCGGAAAATAACATAAATATAACAGATAAAATAACGATTAAAGGAGTCACAGATTCGGAAGTATATTCTATAGGTTCAATACAAGGGAAATTAAGAATTGAGGGCGTACAGATTGAGCAAAAGTTCCAAGTAGTGGATGACACTTTCCCAATCAATACGAATGGTATTCTAGGAAGAGACTTTTTGATAAAAAACAATTGTAAAATAGATTATGAAAACTTTACCCTATCTATTTTATTCAGAAATGATGAATTCATTTTTCCAATATTCACACAGCTTCCTAAATCACAAAATATTATTTTACCCGCAAGAACACAATCCCTGCATCCAATAAATCTTGAAGTACCGGAAGACAGCATCGTACTCAATCAAGAAATACAAAATGGAATTTTTATTGCGAATTCAATTATCCCCGCAAAAGGCATCACTCAAATAGCATTTTTAAACACTTTAGAGCATGACGTTACCTTAAAACCATTCAAGCCAGATGTAGTCCCACTTACTGATTTTCATGTTATTGATCTAAAAAAGAATTTTGAAAAGAACAAAAAAGTAAATCAATATGAAAGACTAATAAAAGAACTGAATATCGACATATCAGATACTAAAGCAAAACATTCGATTTTGGACATATGTAAGGAATTTGCGGATTGTTTCCATCTAGATGGAGATATATTGACAGTAAATAATTTCTACAAACAAAGAATTTCTATGACAGACAACAATCCTGTTTACATTAAAAATTATAGACTCCCCAATGGACAGATAGAAGAAATCAACCAACAAGTAGATAAACTTCTTGAAGATAACATAATTGAACCTTCAGTTAGCCCATTTAACTCACCTTTGCTCGTGGTACCGAAGAAAGACTCCCAGGGAGAAAAGAAATGGCGTTTAGTTGTGGATTTCCGTCAATTGAATAAAAAAATAATAGACGATAAATTTCCCTTGACAAGACTGGATGATGTACTAGATACACTAGGCAGAGCTAAATACTTTTCCACCTTAGATTTATCTAGCTCCTTCCATCAAATAGAATTGGATGAAGAATCTAGACCAAAAACAGCATTTTCAACACCCCGTGGACATTTTCACTTCAATAGGTTACCGTTTGGACTAAAAATATCAACGAATAGCTTCCAACGTATGCTATCTGTAGCCTTAGCAGGTCTTAGCACAGAGGCTTTCTTATATGTTGACGATATAATTATATTCGGCTGTAGCCTGAACCATCACAACAGTAACCTTATAAAGATTCTTCAAAGGCTCAGAAAATACAATCTCAAACTGAACCCCAAAAAATGCAATTGGCTGCAAACGCAGGTAACATATCTTGGACACTTAATAACAAATGAGGGAATAAAACCAGATCCACAAAAGTATGAAGCTATTACTGCATATCCAACACCAACAAATGCAGAGGAAGTCAAAAGATTTGTAGCGTTCTGCAACTATTATAGGAGATTCATAAAAGACTTTGCAACAGTAGCCAGACCACTAAACATGCTATCCAAAAAGGGAGTAGAATTCATTTGGAGCGAAGAATGTGAAAATGCCTTTATCAATTTGAAAAACAAACTTATAAATCCACCTATCCTTAAGTACCCAAATCATGAAGAGACCTTCATAATAACAACTGATGCTTCGAATGTTGCCTTAGGAGCAGTACTATCACAAGGTGAGATAGGTAAAGATCTCCCGATTTCATATGCCAGTAGAAGTTTAACCAAGCATGAGCTGAATAAACCAATTATCGAGAAGGAACTGCTTGGCATACATTGGGCAATAAACTACTTCAGACCATACGTATATGGAAGAAAATTCACTGTGGTAACAGATCACAGACCGTTAGTAAGTCTCTTTACACACAAAAATCCATCATCAAAATTAACAAGAATAAGATTAGATCTAGCAGATTACACCTTTAATATTATTTATAAACAGGGATCAATGAACACAAATGCTGATGCGTTATCACGTATCAAGCTTGATTCTGAAATATTAAAAGAAATGATCCCAACTTCAAATGTGAATATTATGACTAGATCAAAATCAGCTAAAATAGCAAATGAAAATATAAAAAACCAAAATGTTAAAAATATAAAGTTAAAAACGAATGATACACCTATATACATTTGGGAATGTGCTTCTATAACAGAAGTTAAAAATAATAAAAAATTAAAATTTAAAAAAGTGCGACAAAAACATGAAGTACATCAGCGAAAATCCTCATATAAACTTAGGTTTAATTCAGGAGAAGCCTGTACAAAAATTCATGTAAACACTACAGATGTGGTGATAGAATACAGTGATAATCCGAATCTCGATTTAGGTCTGATCTTGGAGAAACTGGTATTCAGAATGAATAAAGAAGATATTAACCAATTAGCAATTGCTAATAATGACGAAATATTCAAGCACATAAGTATATATGAATTTAAAAAATTGTATAATAAATTACAACAAAAAATTGAAAGGAAAGCACGATTAAAAATATTGATATATATTCCCCCAATAAGAGTTATTGATGATAAAGAGAAAGAAAAGATAATAGAGAATTTTCATAATACACCACATGCCGGGGGGCACTCAGGCATAAAAAGAACGATAAATAAAATAAAACAAAGATATTGTTGGAAAAATTTAAACAAAATGGTGAAGAAATACGTTAATGAATGCATAATATGTGCACAGAGCAAACAAATTAGGAATACAAAAGAAAGATTGGTATTAACAGAGACACCTACAACAAGTTTTGAAGTAGTAACAGCAGACACGGTAGGTCCACTAAGACCTTCAAACGACTTTAGATATATACTCACTCTACAATGTGAATTAACAAAATACGTCGAAGCTATTCCTATTAAAAGCAAAGATGCAAATACTGTAGCAAAAGCATTGGTAGATAATTTCCTTCTTAGACACGGTAGTTTCAGAACATTAAGAACAGACATGGGGACAGAATTTATCAACGAAGTAATGAAAAACGTTTACACATTATTTGGGATAAATCACATAACATCAACACCCTATCATCACGAAACATTAGGATCTATAGAGCGAAACCACAGAGTATTAAATGCCTTTGCAAAAGAAAACAATTGGAATGAGTGGATTCCCTATTTTGTCTTTAGTTACAATACAACACCACACTCTAGCATAGGTATATCACCCTTTGAATTGGTTTATGGAAAACTACCTAAACTACCAGAAAGCTTAGCTCATAACATAACAAGCCCTATATATAACATTGATGATTACAGTTTAGAATTGAAATTTAGATTAGGTCAAATGAGAGTAATAGCTAAAAGATTATTAGATAAAAGTAAAATAGAAAGAAAGGAATTAGTAGATAAGATTGCCAACCCATTACAATTAAAAGTAGGAGATAAGGTATATTTAAAAGTAGGAAATAAGAAAAAATTAGAAAATCCATATAAAGGACCATACGAAGTAATAGAATTAAATGGTGTAAATAGTAAAATTAAGATTAATAATGAAACCAAAGAGGTACATAATAATAGATTAAAAAAAATAAACAAAAAAAAAAATTTTTAAATCAAACATTTTTTTTTTCTCTAAGAGAGTGAGGATGTAGTGCGCATACACTACACTATATTTTACTGCAGGTTATTGCCATAGATTTATATTCCACGTTCCTATAGCCAACCCATTTCTTATAATATGCACTCGCATTTCATTCACCCCAGAAAATTATCAAATAAAATTTTCAATGCCACTTGAGACTCAGATTACTTTTACGATGGTCAAGTGTATCTACCTATTCATGAAGGTTCAACGCACTGCATGCTGTGTAGTAAATATGCCTGAATGAATTTGGATACATTTGTGCATTATGAAAGGGGCATGCATATTGGTTATGATTTTGATGACATAGCAAGTATGCTGCCCAATTCTGTCATTTGTTTCCCATCAAATTAGAATGCAAATATAATGTATATATGTTTTAGTAATTATATGTATAGCTTTAAGTTCTTAGTGTGTAAGTAAATTATTTTTGTATAAATAGCCTAAGTTTGATTAAATAAAAGGCACTTTCAGTTTGGAAGTGAAAAGACCTAATTCGGCTCTTCAGCCTTGTTTTTTTACTCTAAACTTTGAAAGCAGATCGGCTCTTTAGCCATCACCTTTTTCGGCTTAGGGAAGCCTTTCAATATCCCACATAGATTCGTAGGTGAGGTAGGGCACACATTACAATCCATTACATATGCAAATATCAAACTAAAAACAAAGCACCTGACAACTTACAAAATGGCCGCCAGTTTAAATATTGTTGTCAAACTTTAAATTCTAAAAAACTTTAAGTTAAAAAATACAACCCCTTAATAAGTTTGTACCATACTACACTTTAATCTTGAACAATGTTCGTTAAATATTAAAAAAAACTTATTTTCATATCGCTCGGAAAACCAGCAAATTATTGTTAAAAATTCAATGCATATACACAAAAATGACAGTTTGTTGCAGATGTAGTGATGGCATTATTCTAAATTTAGCAAATAATGTTGCAAAAAAGTATTGGGTCAATGGTAGCCATTGAAAACATATTTGGACGAACTCAGGTTCATGAATGATGTTGAGCCATGAGATATATTACATGCCACAGTCGATCTTTTGCATACCAATCGCCAATCACCAAATCCCTAATCTAGTTATCAGCAGGCTTGAAGTTATAAATTCGACTCCTCGAAGCCGCAAGATGACTCCTTTAGCTTTTTATTGTGGGACTTCTTGAAGTGTCCATGTTATTCCAACAATCCGGATATGACTTAGAAACATAAGGTCAATATCATCCCAGTAATCTTTGAGCTACATTCAAACAACCATCAACAAGGTCTTGGAAAAATTGAGTGCCAAAAATAGGCGAGGCTGACACTTTAATAACATTGTGTCATATAAAGGGTGTCCCAAAATTAACGCAAGATTTGAATTTGCCGCCATTTGTGCAGTGAAGTGTTGGCAACCCTGAAAAAAAAGCAATTTGACAGCTAACAGTATAGGGTTATTAAAAATGGAGCGTTACACGATAGAACAACGTGTCTTCATTATTAAAGAATATTTAAAAAAGAGGCTGGGATGCGACCCACACTGATAACTTCCCATCCCGTCTATCGATTTGTCTTGCTTAAAAGTTTGTCTAAATGTATCAATTCTTGCCAAATTTGGGTTCTATTTTTTGTAGATTTTATTTTTTTTATGAAAAAACGGACTGTTGGATTTTTATAAAAAAATTAATGAATATAAAAAACAATATTTTCTGTGAAATAAAATAAGTTTGAAGCCAATATTTTTAATTTTTGAAAAGCTATTTGAGTCGAAAATCAATTTTTACCAACTTTTATTAATTTTTTTGTTTAGGTTTTTATTTTTTGTAAAAAAAACTGTCAGTTCGATTTTTCTCAAAATTTTTCCTAATATTGAAAACAATATTTCTTATAAGTTAAAATTAGTTAGAAGCCATAATCTCAAATTTTTGAAAAGATATTTGAGTCGAAAATCAATTTTTACCAACTTTTGTTAAATTTTTTTTTCGGTTTTTAATTTTTTGTAAAAAAACTGTCAATTCTATTTTTTTCAAAATTTTACTGAATGTTGAAAACAACACGTTTTGAAAGATAAAAGTAGTTTAAAGCCAATATCTCAAAGTCTTGAAAAGATATTTGAGTCAAAACTCAATTTTTACCAACTTTTTTTTTTATTTTTTTTAGGTTATTATTTTTTGTAAAAAAACTGTCCATTCGATTTTTCTCAAAATTTTATCAGATTATTCTTCATTGCACAAAATTGTTTTGGAAATGAAATCATATTTTAGTCGTCAAATTTTCGAAGTGACAAATTTTTTTTTTCAGTTTTTTTGATTTATGAAAAAACCGTTAATTGAATTTTTTTCCAAAAATATAATTGTTTTGTACCACGTTACAATATATAATATAAAATTTAATTCAAGTCTCTAGCGTCATTGGTTCATGAGATATTTAGGGTTAACCAAAATTTTCACCTTTTTTTTAAACTGCTATGGGAAAAAAACCACCCACGCAATTTTCTTGAGAGCCCTTTCTGCATCTTTCTGCCTTATTATCTGTATAACAAAATTTATTTGAAGTCGATATCTCTTCTGGTTCTTGAGCTATGGACGACGAAAAAAACGTCGCGAACGTACGGACGTACAGACGTACGGACGTACGTACACACGCACGCACAGACATCTTTCTAAAAATCTTATATTTCGACTCTAGGGACCTTGAAACGTCGAGAAATGTCAAAATTTTCAATTTGTCAAATCGGACCCATTACAATAACTTCCTATGGGAAGTTAAAAATAGTGAAAGCTTGGCGGCTGCAGTTCGAAAATTTCATACAAAATATGGTCGGAATAGTTTTTTAACTTCGTCAACTGTGAAGAGATTAATTGAAAAATTCATGGAGACTGGATCCGTTGGAGACGCCAAACACACTGCTCGTCCAAAAACAAGCCGTTCAAATGTGAATGTCGAAGCAGTGCGTGAGAGTGTTGCTGACAATCCAGGAACCTCAATTCGACGTCGTGGACAAGAATTGCAAATTTCAAGAACCTCTCTACAGCGTATACTCACCAAAGATCTGTGTCTTCATGCTTACAAAATTCAATTAACACAACAATTGAAGCCTAATGACTATGGACAGAGAAGAGAGTTCGTTGAATGGATTATTGAACATCAACAAATGGACCCTGATTTTTCGAGCAAAATCATCCTAAGCGATGATTTTCATCTTGATGGCTTTGTCAATCGCCAAAATTGCCGCATTTGGGGTCCGGAGAACCCACATGTGATTGTCGAAAAACAAATGCATCCACAACGCGTGACTGTATGGTGTGTGTGTATGGTGGTGGTCTATGTCAACAAGCCCACAACCACCCGTGCATTAAAGGAGGAGATTCAACGCTGCATCATTTATGCAGAATGGTCATGGAAAATTTCAACAAAAGAATGCGCATGTGCATGCAAAGCCGTGGAGGCCATTTGTCCGATGTGTTATTCCATACATAACCCTATCCTATGTACTTTACGAGTCAATAAAAATATAACTATCAAAAGACTAAAAACGGCGTTTTCTATTCAATTCAAATCTTGCGTTAATTTTGGGACACCCTTTATGTATGTATAGTGGGAATGTTTGCTCTTACTAAAAGAGCCATAATACATGCGTAAAATTTAATTGTATTTGTATTTGTACGGTCACGAATTGTTTTCCCGTCAACCCGGAATCTCTAATTTAATCGATTAGGACTTCCTGGTTGATGCTCTGATCAAAACCATAGGTATCAACGATTCTACTTCCGATAAGTAACCGACTTTTACTTGTTTGCGAAATTAGCTAAATTTGAATATCGCGAAAACAATAAGACAACAAAACTCAGCGAGTGGAACTAAAGCGAAAGATGATTATTCAAGTTCAAGTATACAAAAGAAGGGGTCGTTTATTCAAATGTTGCTCTTTTTATAACATTTATTTGCTTATAGTAGGGGAGCCCAAGAGGGGATTTTGGGATTTACTAAAGCGCGGCAGATTAATATACAGGGAGGTACCTAGTACCCCATTAAATACCTCCACCAAGTATTAGCCCCGTATATGTGGCCGCGCGTCAAGGATAAAGGATCAGATTAGTAAAAAAAAATGATTATCTGAAATTCTCGAGCGCTACAGATTAAGGTAGGGTAAGTTAGTTATATGCTAAAAAGTGTATATTCCACTAATCTGACAATTTTCGATTGACGATAAGAAGTAGGTGGGTTACAAACTTGTAAAAAAAACGTCATCTTGACTTTCTCCAGCGTGGCTAAATTTTTTTTATTTTGAAGGCAATAATTCAACGTTCATGAATAATATATAATCTGACGATTTCCGTAAGCCGAAGTATGGAAAAATAATCGATAAAGTTTATTGCGTGCAGGTGCATGATGCCGGTATTCCCCTTCCCGCGTTTCTATTCCTCTCTCACTTCTTCTCTATCTATGACTCTCTCACTCCGTCCCCACTGTGGGGTCTGTTGCCATGACGCCATGACAGCTGATCGCGCAGTTGTTTTTTCGTTTACAGCGTATTTGTAACACCTGAAATTATTTTGCGATTTTGATGTTTATTATGTGAATTATAAATTATAATAATGGCCGCGAGTTTGGGTCACATCCAAATCGTCAGATTATTACATAAGAGAATTGTTTTAGGTTTCCTTAACATCCCCTTTGAAAATCTGACGCGCTCGATTAAATTTTGTTTTTTTTTCCGTTTTCAACCCTTACGTACGACCACCCCCATCATGGATTTGAAAATTTATAGCCGCTCCCCCTACCGATGAAAGTGTATATATGATATGACATTTTTTTTCTTCTTACCATCTAAGCTTCACAATCCAATAGGTCTCTTTGACGCTCGAGTAAATCCCGATTTAGCACCCTGGGCTCCCCTACTATTACAACTAAGGCGAATTCAATATTGGAAAAAAATGGCGACTGGTATAATTTGCGCGCCAGATTTAAATTCAAATAATTAGCAAACTATTTATTTCGTTACAATTTTATGACAATTATTAATTAATCAATCAATGATAAAAAATATACTATTTTTGAATTATTTTTGAGTTATGGCTCCAACAGTATTGCATTTTTCAAAAAACTAATTGTGATTTTTGATTAACTTGTTGATTTTGTTTATGTTATATTAATTTTAATTCCCTGATTTCTTTTAGTAAACTGAAGTTCAATCATAGTTAAAGTATGAAAATTGATTTTTAAGGAAATTAGTCCACTGAGGGACTAAGATCTCATTTCTTTGTTTCCATTAAGTGAGAGCCAGCTCCACTTTCTTATGGAAAATTAGTACACACTCGAAAGTATAAGTGAGAATGAATTTCTTACATCAAAAATTAAAGATAGATGTAAACTATTGTTACTTCTTAAACCTTTTTTTATTTTTTCCTAAATTTATTTTGATAAAAACGAGTATGTTACAGTCGATATTCAATAAATCATTTCTTATTTGAATATTCGTGAAAACAGTGTAAGGTTTAGTGGTAATATAATATAGAAAGTGTTAAAATGGAAAATCAAACTGAATTTATTACGGGTTTTCGAAAAAATAGTGTTTTAATTTATGATCTGGTACAAAAACAAATACATGTTAAAAAGTAAACAAGGAATAACACAGGTACAGGTGCTATTTTTATAAAAATTGCAAAGGTAGCTTAATAATTAATGAAAATACTGAAAAACTAATTAAACCAAAAAGATTGTTTCAAGGCACCTTTAAAATAACACCTTACAGCTCCAGAGATTTTTGACACTCTAAAGTTAATAGTGAAACAATAAATATAAATTAAAAAAATGTTACTTATTAAAATAAAAAAAATGAAAAAAAATGTGCTATCAAAATGAAACCTTCATGGCAAACTATGGAATTTCTAAATTTAGTGATAAAGCCCCATTCTTCCATTCCAACACATGGTTATGGAAAATGACTTTGCATACACCGTTCTTATGTCTAAAAGAATTACAAGATTAATACGAGAAATGCCCAAGACATTTCAAAAACATTAGTTTGTAGATAGTACGTTCAATGTTGTGCCCACATTATGTGTATACAAGCAACTAATTATTATTTATTTCGCTTATGCAGAACATGTAAGTACCAACTTTTTCGTACCAACTATTTGATTAGTTTCCAAAACAGAATCAAAAAGCATCAGTTTATCAGACAATCAAATAAAACCAAGCGAAGAATAATTTGTATCCTTGCTTAACATTGGAATTTATTTCACATTTAAAGGGAAATAAGACCCACCTTTTTTACCTACCTTTCATGGGAACAAAGACGACTTTAGTAAAGGGGATTTCGCTCCTATTAAGTGAGAACTTAGCCCATTAGTAGACTTTGTTCCTGGGGAATTATTTCCCTGCACCGAGTTTACTAAAACCTGGACTATCTAGTCCTTCCTCTAACGCTAATGAACTTGACAACAAAGTCAATGACCTTACCTCAGCTATGAACAGATCGCTAGAAATTGCTTGTCCACTTATACACATAAGAGGAAAGAGGAAACCACAATGGTAGGCCTCAGAGCTTGACTCGCTCAGGAAAGAATGCAGGAAACTTTTCAACCGAGCCAAAGCCGCAAGACTAGCCTCTTACTGGGATTCTTACAAAGAATCCCTAAGAATTTATAAGAAGGCACTAAGGAAATCTAAGCGATCTTCTTGGCGATCCTTCTGTGGCACGATAGAAGAAACTTCTGAAGCCTCTAGGTTACGGAAAATTCTCTCAACTAATCCAGCGATGCCAACTTGCTTGAAAAATGCAGACGGCTCCTGGACAAATTCATGTAATAAATCGCTGAACTTACTACTGGATACTCATTTTCCTGGTAGTTCTCTTACCGAGACTTGCAACGGTTACGTTTAAGTCCCAATACAACATATCCACAAGGTCTGATCACAAGGGACAAGCTACAATGGGCTCTCAATAGCTTCAAACCATTTAAATCTGCAGGACCAGATGGAATAATACCAGCCGAGCTACAAAAGACTTCTGACATAATTACACCAATCCGTGAGGCAATTTTTACCAGCTGTCTTTACCTAGTCCATGCTCTCTCGGCATGGCGAGAAGTTAAAGTTGTTTTTATACCCAAGGCAGGTAAATGCTTGCAAGTCAATCCTAAAGATCTACGACCTATAAGTCTATCATCATTCCTTCTTCTTGGAAAGATTGATTGGTATCCATTTAAGGGCAAGTATTGATACAAGACTTCTGTCTTCGTCTCAAAATGCCTACTCTAAAGGTAAATCAGTGGAAACAGCGTTACACACGTTAGTACTCACCGTCGAATATTCCCTCCATCATAAAGACTTCACTATGGTTGCTTTCCTTGACATCGAAAGTGCCTTTAACAACGTGGACACATCTGCAATCACATCTCTAAATGTAGAGAGTTCGCTTCGGGAGTTAATTCATTTAATGCTGACTAGCAGAATAATTAACTCAAAACTGGGCAACTCTTCTGGCAGACGATTCGTTAGTAGAGGGACACTGCAAGGTGGTGTTCTATCCCCTCTCCTCTGGAACCTAGTGGTGAATGAAATCCTAACTACTCTGGATGCGGAGGGTTTTAGAGTGATAGCCTATGCGGACGACGTTGCTATAGCAGTTTCAGGAAAGCATCTTAACACGTTAAAAGAACTTTTACAAAATGCCTTAGACAGACTAATACTTTGGGCTGATCGGTGTGGACTGGACGTTAACCCACACAAAACTGATTTAGTCTTATTTTCGAGGAGATACAAAATTCCATTTGTCAACCCTCCCCATATTAAAGGAACCCAATTAAAATTCTCAGACGCGGCTAAATACCTGGGTCTTGTCTTAGATAAAAAAACTAACTTGTAAACGCAACGTATAGGAAAGATTCAAAAAAAGCTACTGTAGCTCTCTTTTCTTGCAAAAAAGCAGTCGGTAATAAATGGGGCTTACAACCCAGAATCACTCATTGGCTATACACTTCAGTAATCAGACCGCTTTTAATGTACGGTGTGGCAGTATGGTGGACTTCTTTAGAGAAAGGTATAAACCGGGATAAATTAAATAAAATTCAACGTTCAGCTTGCCTATGTATAAGTGGATCGCTTCGCACGACCCCATCTGCGGCACTGGACACCTTACTTAGCAAACAAATAGCTGCAAGCTCTGCTATTCGCCTCAAAGCTTCGTCGCAGTGGACTAACAACAACATTGACCACTCCGTAATTCTTAGGTATTTAGAATCAATTCCAAAGCACACAGACTACACCATCCCCCAACTGCAATTCGACAGAAATTTCCAGATTTCTATACCTCCCAGATCTTTTTGGGAGGATAGGACATTCCTGGAAGATGAGTCAATCCATTTATATACAGAGGAGTCAAAAACAAAAGAAAGGGTTGGTGGAGGTGTGTACTCTGAACGACTGAAATTAAGTCTTTCATTCCGCCTTCCCAATCATTGTAGCGTGTTCCAGGCGGAACTTTTGGCGATAAAAGAAGTCTTGTCCTGGCTTAAAGAAGACGTGATATCAACATCTGATATCCGTATTTTCTCAGATAGTCAGGCCGCTATCAAATCTCTGGACTCTGTCTCTACAAACTCTATAACAGTCCATAACTGTCGATCATCTCTAATGGAGATGGCGCAACAGTTTAACATTCACCTTTGGGTGCCGGGCCATAGAGACATTCCAGGTAACTGTAAGGTAGATGAACTCGCCAGGAACGGTACAGTACAGCCCATCCTACCACGTTTGGCACGTACTGGCATACCAATCGCTACTTGTAAACTGTTGCTAATGCAAGACGCTGTGAGGAGGGCAGGCACCAGGTGGAACAACATCACCACGTGTCAAGTCACAAAAAACATCTGGCCAACACTGGATTTAAAACGTTCAAGGTGCTTGCTCTCTCTAAGCAGATCGCATATAAGCTCGATAATAGGTGTCATAACCAGGTACTGTCTAATAGGAAAGCACGCCATGTGACTAGGCGTATTCTCAAATGACTTTTGCAGAAGCTGCATGCCCTGCTCTGGCTCGAAAATGCAAGAATTACCTAGGAGAATTCTTCTTTAGCGATCTAAGCGATCTAAATCATATCAGCATAATCAGCCTCTCACGTTTCGTAAGGGACTCAAACTGGTTCCATTGAGCTTAGGAGGAAGCCTCAAGATTCATGTGGCATCACAATGGGCCATTAAACTGGCCTAAGTGTGTCCGTTTCCATCTTGGACAGCCACTATAACCTAACCTAACCTAACCGATTTTTAAGTCTTAACCGAACATCAAACCAAGTTTGAGCTCCACTGAATTTGCCAACATTTTCGGGTTTTAATAATAGGTTAGGTTAGGTTAGGTTAAAGTGGCTGTTGGTTTGGGACGTCCAACACACTTAGACCAAAGTATGGTCCGTTGTGATACCACATGGATCAGTTAATCAGCTTAACTCGTTGAACCAATTGGAGCTTCGAATGAAGCGTAGGAGACAAGTAATGTCTGAATTTTTTAGATCACTGGTATCGTTAAAGTAGTAGTCTCCAAGATGGATTCTACGTCTTTGTGATAAGGCAGGGCATGTGCACAGAAGATGAGAGATTGTCTCCTCTTCTTCTTCGTCCATGCAACTCCTACAAAAATCATTTGCAGGGGCTCCAAGTCGAATAGCATGTCTTCCTATTAAGCAGTGCCCAGTCAGGACACCTATAACGTAGCTAATGTGCAATCTACTCAGAGAGATTAATTGTTTTGAGCGCTTGGCGCTAAGATTAGGCCAAATTCGTTTAGTCGCTACACAGGTGGTGGTGTTATTCCACCTGAAGTTTGTTTTCTCTATGGTATCTTGCTTTAGCATGAGTTTACATGTAGCTAAGGGGATACCTATGCTAGCATTGTGAGCCAGCAGAGGTAAAGTTGTTCCGCTTTTTGCAAGTTCGTCAGCTTTGCAATTTCCTGGAATGTCTCTATGGCCCGGCACCCAGAAAAGGTGAATGTTGAACTGTGTAGCCATCTCCGTAAGAGATGATCGACAATTAAGGGCTGTTAGTGAATTTGTAGAGACAGAGTCTAAGGATTTTAACGCAGCTTGGCTATCCGAGAAGATGCGTATATCATTTGTTGATATTACGTTTTCTCTAAGCCAGGATAGGACTTCTTTTATAGCCAGGATTTCAGCTTGGAACACGCTACAATGATCGGGTAGACGAAAGGAGAGACTTAAGTTAAGTCTATCTGAGTATACGCCACCACCAACCCCATCCTCCGTTTTTGATCCGTCTGTGTAAAAGTTTATAGGACCATCGTCCAAAAATGATGTATTCTCCCAAGAAGACCTGGGAGGTATAGTCACTTTGAAGCTATAGTTGTTGAACTGAGGATGGGGTATGGTGTAGTCAATATTACTATTTATAGTTCTGAACGAGTTCAAAATAGTGGTGTGGCCAATTCCATTATTGATCCACAGAGAGGAGGCCTGAAGCCGTATGGCAGTATTAGCGGCCGTTTGCTTGCTGAAAAAGTCCAGCGGTATTAGATGGAACAGAACATCTAGTGAAGCGGAGGGGGTGGAGCGAAGTGCTCCTCCCATACACAGGCAGGCTGTTCGTTGGACTTTGCTGAGTTTATCGCGATTTGTCGCTGTATCTAGCGCCGTCCACCATACCACTATTCCATGAGTAAGGATCGGTCTTATGACCGAGATGTATAGCCAGTGCGTAATTCGGGGCTGTAGGCCCCATTTATTACCAATGGCCTTTTTACAGGAGAACAGGGCTACTGTGGCTTTGTTTATTCTCTCTTGAATATTAGGTTTCCAACTTAATTTCTTATCTAAAATGAGACCCAAGTATTTTGCTTGATCAGAGAATTTAAGTGGTACACCGTTTATGAGGGGAGGGTCAATGTGTGGGACTTTGTATTTCCTTGTGAAGAGGACAAGGTCGGTTTTTTGAGGGTTAACACCTAGTCCACACCGATTAGTCCATCTGGTGAGCTTATTTAAAGCGTTTTGTAAGAGTTCTTTTAGTATATTGGGATGTTTACCCGTTATTGCAATAGCAACATCGTCCGCATAGGCAAACACTCTGTATCCCTCTCTTTCTAGAGTAGTTAGTAATTCATTTATTACTAAATTCCAGAGGAGAGGGGATAGGACACCACCTTGTGGCGTACCTCTGCTGACACCCCTTTGTGTAGTAAAATCGCCCATTTTTGAATTGATAATCCTGCTTATCAGCATCTGATTGATCAATTCGCTGATCGACTTATCTACCTTCAGAGATGTCAATACACGTGCAATTGCAGATGTGTCGACATTGTTAAATGCACCTTCTATGTCTAAGAAGGCAACTAAGGTGTACTCTTTATGATGGAGGGAATATTCGATTGTACGTACTATACTGTGTAGAGCCGTTTCAACTGATTTCCCTTTGTTGTAGGCATGTTGAGCCTTTGAAAGGAGGGACTTATCAATACTTTCCCTTAAGTAAATATCGATCAAACGCTCAAAAGTTTTGAGAAGGAATGATGATAAGCTGATGGGTCTTAAGTCTTTAGGGTTAACGTGACTGGATTTTCCAGCTTTTGGAATAAAGACAACTTTAACTTGTCTCCAAGACATCGGGATGTATGCCAAATTAAGGCAACCCTTGAAGATGTTTTCTAGGATGGGTATTAGAAAACTTGCATTTTCTTGCAGTTCGGCTGGAATTACACCATCCGGACCAGCAGATTTGTATGGTTTAAAGCTGTTAATAGCCCATTTGAGTTTTTCCCTAGTGACTAGACCTTGTGGGGGTTGTAGAGTATTGTCACCATTGTTAAATGCAATATTATTAATAATATTAGAGCTACCAGGAAAGTGGACGTCTAGTAGCAAGTTGAGCGATTCTTCGCTTGAATTGGTCCAGAGGCCAGAGGCGTTTTTCAAGCAGCTTGGCATGATTGGATTTTTGGAGAGGATTTTGCGCAGCCTGGATGCTTCGGAGCAATCTTCCACGTTGTTACAGAAGTTTCTCCAAGACGATCGTTTGGTTTTCCTCAGTTCTTTTTTATAAATCTTCAGTGATTCTTTATATGAGTCCCAGTCAGACATGTCTCTAGAAGCTTTGGCTCTGTTAAAGAGTTTTCTGCATTCTTTTCGAAGTGGATCCAGCCCTGAGTTCCACCAGTGTGGCTTCTTTTTACCTCTTACTTGTATAAGAGGGCATGCAGTATCTAGAGCTTTGTTTAGGGCTAATGTTAGATTATTGACTTTGTCGTCAAGATCTTCGATGTTGGAGGGAGTATTAAAAAGTTCAGGTTTTATTAAACTATTTAACGTTCTCTTATATTTTGGCCAATTTGTTCTTTTCAGATTTCGAAAGATCGGTTGGCAAGGTGGTTCATTTATAAAGTCAAACTGGATGTATCTATGATCAGAAAAGGAATGATCTTTAGATACCTTCCAGTTTAAAATATTATTATTAATGAATTCGGAGACAAGAGTTATATCTAAAACTTCTTGTCGATTTTTAGTAATAAAGGTTGGCTCATTACCAACGTTACTTACGAGTAGGTTAGTGTTAAGAATATAGTCGAAAAGAGACTCACCTCTGTCGTTTATATCCGTGCTACCCCATACTGTATGGTGGGCGTTAGCGTCACTACCGATGATGAGGCCGATGTTGAGCCTTTGTGATTCAGCTATCAGTCTCTCCAGAGTATCTCCCGGGAGAGGGCCAAGATGGTCGTGGCCAAGATACGCCGACGCCAGCCAGAATGTTCCTCTGGCTGTTTCCAGACTTGCGGCGGTGGTATCTCGATCGCTGAAATTAGGGAGTAAATATACATTTAGGCTGCGTTTTACTAATATGCAAGATCTGGGTTCATCCTCACCTGATGCATACAGCACGCAGTATTTGGGAGTCCTGATTCCTCGAACAATGGATTTAACAATCCAGGGTTCTTGAATCAGGACGATATCTTCATCGCTGCTGGATAAGCGAAGAAGAAGGGAGGCCGAAGCCTTTATGGAGTGTTGGAGGTTAATCTGGAGTAACCGCAGCATTTTCGCTACTGTTCTCCCGATCAGCCTCCAACACAGTTATGTCGGAGTCATCCATATCAGAGGACGATTCTAACAGAATGTCCTCATCTCCGCTTTCGTAGACCTCGGCCTCCATTGCGGAAAAACCTTGGTCGGTGTTTGGTGCTTCCACTGCTACTGGGGGTACCTGAGATGCATCGTCTTCCAATGAAGGAAGTGTGACCGATGCGCCAGGCACCTCAGTAACCGTTTCCGCTTGTGTGGGTGGGGGAGGGGGAAGGGTTTGTGCCTCGGCCCCATCTTTTTTGTAGACCCTTAGCGTAATTTCATCAAACCCAAACCTAATCACACCTTTTGATTGCGCCAGAGGAGAAAGGGACTCTGCATTGATGATCACAATTGCACCTTTATAGGGTCCCTTTGCGTCCTCTAGTTTCGCAACCTTCCAGTTGTGAGTAGGAAGGGTTGGATTGGAGAGCCGGATTACCTTGAGAACGTGGTCAGCTTCCTTGAATATGGCCGGAACCGTGATGCGAGCTCTTGGTCTGCAAGGAATGTCTTCCTTTGCTACAACCTCGAGCTTAGCACCAGGCCAGACCTCTCCAAGTCGGCTGACCGCCAGCGTCAGTAGGTCGCACGACCTCTGATCATCACAGACCATCAACTTGATGTGTCCCTGATGCCAGCCGCCATCTTTTGTGATGGGCGGTGGTCCCGGATTGTCAGACATAATGTCTATAAAACTGAAGGCCAGCTGACCTTTGGCCAATGTCCAGTTTTCGGCAGAGATCGTGCCATCTACATCATTTCTGTCGATGATCGCGACTACCATTTTATCCTTCAGAACGTCACTGAAGGACATTTTTGCCTTGCGAGGGTCGATTGAAGTGCTGATGTTTAGCACCTTGGGGCGTTTGGGTAGTGGAACACTACCTTCCATGGACCTTTGTCGCTTCGACGTTGAGTCTTGGCTGGTCTTTATATTATTTTTGGCCAGGAAATTCTGGGCCCAAGCTATCTTAGCGTCATGCTGAGAGTTTCCTCCAGCGCCTAGTTTTTCACCAAACGTCTGGAGAATCCTCTCAGCATTACGCAAGTCCCTGTAGTAGGCCTTGGAGGGTCTAAGCTTACGCCCATCTCCTCCAGGACCTTCTTTAGGAGCCTTTGCTTTGGAGGTAGAAGGACCTGGCATCACAGCCCTGCTACCTCCGACTCGAGGTGTTGACGATTTGAGAGGTTTACTCTCAGTGGTAGTAGAGGAGCCGTTCTTCACAACTGCCTCACTACAGGAAGAAGGTAATTTTACCGGATTATCCGATGTTCCACTGGCGACAACAGGGCTATGAGTGTCCACAGCCATGTCAGCACCAGTGGAAGAGGGATGAACAGCAGACAACTTTGCCGTCGTACTGCTGGCCGGTACAGCAGACAACTTTACCGTCGTACTGCTGGCCGATATTGTTTTTTGGTTTTGTTTTGTTTGTTTTGTTTGTTTTGTTTTATTCATTTGAAATCCCACGAGTAGCGGATAAGGGGTGGTCCATCTGTACAGAGATCCGTGTATACAGATAAGGCTGGTTAATCCGGAGGTCGCCAGGTATCCGGATACTCCGTTCACGACTGAGCTAGTTTTTTAATTGGGCCCTCAGCCTGGCTGATCATCGGCACGGGTCGTATAACACCTTAGATCCAGCCCAATTGGGAAGTTTAAGGGAAGGATATGTTTTGAGAAAGGAGAGACGAACAGCAATTAAGCCATAAGCGTCCCAGGAAGGAAACTAGGCATGACAGACAGTTATACACCATACAGTCAGGGGGTGAGGAGACATCAGCCAGCATAATAGCACAGATCTGACGGAGGAGGGGGTAAAGGATTGGGAAGGGGAGGGGCGAGCGACCTTTGGTTTCAGGACTCTTCTGGAGAAATAATTCCCGAGAATCATTGACCTTACTCAGCTTCTACAACTCGACAAGTTCGACGCTCAGGTGATATCAACATCTGATATCCGTATTTTCTCAGATAGTCAGGCCGCTATCAAATCTCTGGACTCTGTCTCTACAAACTCTATAACAGTCCATAACTGTCGATCATCTCTAATGGAGATGGCGCAACAGTTTAACATTCACCTTTGGGTGCCGGGCCATAGAGACATTCCAGGTAACTGTAAGGTAGATGAACTCGCCAGGAACGGTACAGTACAGCCCATCCTACCACGTTTGGCACGTACTGGCATACCAATCGCTACTTGTAAACTGTTGCTAATGCAAGACGCTGTGAGGAGGGCAGGCACCAGGTGGAACAACATCACCACGTGTCAAGTCACAAAAAACATCTGGCCAACACTGGATTTAAAACGTTCAAGGTGCTTGCTCTCTCTAAGCAGATCGCATATAAGCTCGATAATAGGTGTCATAACCAGGTACTGTCTAATAGGAAAGCACGCCATGTGACTAGGCGTATTCTCAAATGACTTTTGCAGAAGCTGCATGCCCTGCTCTGGCTCGAAAATGCAAGAATTACCTAGGAGAATTCTTCTTTAGCGATCTAAGCGATCTAAATCATATCAGCATAATCAGCCTCTCACGTTTCGTAAGGGACTCAAACTGGTTCCATTGAGCTTAGGAGGAAGCCTCAAGATTCATGTGGCATCACAATGGGCCATTAAACTGGCCTAAGTGTGTCCGTTTCCATCTTGGACAGCCACTATAACCTAACCTAACCTAACCGATTTTTAAGTCTTAACCGAACATCAAACCAAGTTTGAGCTCCACTGAATTTGCCAACATTTTCGGGTTTTAATAATAGACTCATGGATTAAATATACTTATTATACTGTCATATTCATATGTACTTTTAGCATGCATTGTTTTTCCTACAAAAGGAAATCCACAAGGAAACTGTCCCGGAGCCAATTACCTCATTCTTGAACATATATTGCTTGTGTTAATTTTTTTTTTTTGAAAGTTGGTATTTAATTTGGTACTTTATCCAGAAAAAACAATTGTTTACTTTTATTTCCACACAAAGTCAAAATGACAACAAAAAAGTTAAGTATACGCCACAGTGACCACTTCTATTAAATGAACTATTTATTGCAACTACACACTTCTAACATGCCTGATCGCTTGAGTAACCAAAAACCATTTCAAAAGAAAATTCTTCCCAATTCTGATCTTCGATAACCTTAAATACTCGTACATTTATTTGAAAACCACAGACAACACAAAACCATTTAAATACTTTGTTCTCGATATCTTTTCATTTCTTCAAGGCATATTTAACACACAAAAAAAGAAACAAAAAGAACAACTTCAACGAGATATAAAATGACCCACACAGCTCCCGCAATGCAACTTTTCCACTTCTACATTCTATCCTCTATTTAACCTCAGTGGCCGGATATACAGAGACAGACACAGACACAGACAAGGCAAAAAAAGGCTACCGCGGTTATGTCCATGATGATGATGGGGCAAACTTGCAAAAGTCTTCTTTAGAGTGTTTCAGATCGAACTGCAGCTGTTGCTGCATGGCTGACTTCGGGAAATTGGAGAGAAAAAAATGAAAAAAGGACGACCGACACGAGGAGCTTTGAACTGCATCATCACGGTCGGCCATCTCGCAAAGTGGGACAACACGACACGAGATACGACACACAGAAGAATTCTGCAATCACCCGATGATTGTCATCCCCTGACCCGATATAAGAGGAAGGTGCTCGCCCGGGGGCATTTGAAAAGAGAGGTTCGAGTATACACAAAGCTGGCCCAGGCTTTATTGTCGGTTCGTTGGAAGCTCATATCGACGAACATTGGAGGCGGCTGGCGTACTACATGAAATCAACAAGGACCAATGATTCCTCTGACTGTACAATCGGTATTGGTTCTTTTTTTATTTGCTTCTATTTTTGTTTGCTACTCCCGCCGCAGCAGAGCATGCCACTTGCAACTACTACCAACTAACACTCCTTTATATCCTGGAGCGTTGTTCAAAGCATATTCCTTTTTTTATTCTCTACTTTTTAGAACATATATATTTTTACTATCGGCAATGTCCTAGTTTTTGTTCGTTCGACGTGGACTTTTTTCAGGAAGTTTTTGTGTACATGACATGTTATCACGCATCACTTTATGTGTCGTCCCTATTGTTCGAACTTGTACGGTGGGAATGAAGTACACGTTTTGTTGTTGAGAACTGGGAGAAAAAGATGCGTTGCTTTCATCTCGTTGATGTCCTTTATGACACGACTAGCATGGCAACGTAGTCCTGGTAGTATAGTGGTTGTTCTATGTCATTCCGCCCCTGACACTGGATAAAATGTTATTCGATATGAATTGATTACTTTCTGTTTTGTTTTTGTTGTTGTTGTTGTTTTTTGTATCGCTATGGTTCGTTGGGTAACAACTGATGTAAAAACGTTTTTACTCTAATTTAAAATAATCAATATACTTGCTATATACTTGGCTATTCTAGCAAAAGAACATTTTCATCAGTTATCGAATTTCGTCAGAAGTTTTGTGTTTAAAAACATAATAGGCGCTAACTAATTACAATAACGCTATGTAGCGGAAATTAATGTAGACAAATTTGATTTTATTTTGTTAACAAATATTGGTTCGAATGGCTGGAGCAGGCGTTTAGAGGTTTTTCCGTCAAAAAGCTGATGTTTTTTTGACTGCATATTTAAATGTTTCTGTATATTAACATCAGTAGTCATTTAAATTGACGTGATTTGTGATTTGCTTGATTGTGAAAAATGTTTTAAATTTTTTTTAGAAAAAACTAGCACGCACACATTTCAGTCTTTCTGTGAATCATGCTAGTTTTTCTTGCATTTCGAGTCTTGATCAAGAACTCTTGAAACGAATTGCCTATTATAAAGTTGTAGAACTCTTTTTTCAATTTTGGTCAAACATTAATTTTTGGTATACAAATACTTGTGGTTATTTATTCTCTAGTTTATCTTATCCTCAGATAGCTCGTAATGTAAGCAAGAAGCGTTCACAAAAAATAAGGAATACTTAAAAACGTATTTATCGAAAGAAATAAAGGATTATCCATTTTACGATTTCAAAAGTAAACATATAAAATATTTGTTTTTATGATATTTCTTTTTTATTATAAAGTTTGAACGTTGACATTATGTGTGAAATACTAAATCTTTTAAATGACCACAACGCCAATTGTTGCAAGCATCGATTCTTTGAGGTAATTTTCTACCTTTTTGACACATATTAGGCGGTCTCTAAGCCAAAACTTGACGAATTTTGGTGTTTAAGTGTTCAAGAGTAAAAGGTTTATCTGCATAAACACGGTCTTTCGCGTGGCCCCACAACAAAAAGTCCAGCGGTGTCAAAGCGCATCATCTTGATGGCCAGTTGATATTGCCACGAAGAGAAATGTCTCTGCTAGGAAATGTCTCTTGCAAGAATATTCGCTCGAGTATTGTGGCATGTCCCATGTGGCATGTCGCACAACAATCCTCTTTCTGATCTGTAAGCTCTTTAGCTAATATAATATTGTGATGGGTAATAGTGTTGAGGCTGTTTCTTGTATAAGTTTTAATTAAGTTGACTAGCGAAAATTCCCTTTCAGCAGCTGCGCTGCTATGCGTTAACGAGCATAACAAAAGCTTAAATTCTGCTAGCTCTACCAATGCAAATTCACCTACCGAGTTTTTAAATGTTCTGGCTTTTGACCAAAACTTTGTTATGTCTGAAGGGTCATGGTATTTCTTAACAAAATCATTATTGCCTAACAAGGACCTCCATTGCATATTGAGTACTTCAACATTTTCAGATGAATGTGGAAATTCTCCCAAAATTGGTAATATTGACATCAAACTACCATTTACTATCTGGCTTACATCTAAATACTTTAGCAGGTGTAATTTTTTGTTATTGAAATCAAATCGTTTTTTAATTTGGTTGCATAGTTCCGTATAAAACCATAATAAATTATTCTTAAGATCGACTAAATTGTCTTCAACAAAATCATTTGAATTATGAATAATATGCTGTTAAAACTGAATGCTTAAGTACATATCGGAAAGGGGCATATATAGGCCAGAATCTTCAAAATTAACATCTACATACGCTTATCATATCAAGTCTTATAAAATGTTTGAGGATTTCTGGGAACATCCAAGTGAATGCTTTCAGAAAGAGTGAACGTGGTTGAATTTTCATAATTTTGAATTTGTCAGTGAATGCATTCAGAGTGAGTGAACGTGGTTGAGTATTTAAAATTTTGAATGGATAAGCTTACAACTAACTTTGGTTAGGTACTATAAAAAATTAAAAAAAGAAGTAGATTCGTTTTGCTGCGCAGTAGATTTTTATTAATGCAAAAACGCAGTAGATCTACTGCTAAAGGAGTAAAGTGGCAGCCCTGGTTGTGAATGGTCAGCTGGCTTCAGTTGTTATGTGAGCTGGACTTTATATGGATGTAGGTGTAGATCCAAATGTAAAAAAAGCCACAATGTGCCGTAATACTAATTCCTGAGAACGACGAGGAATCGACACATTCGTGTCTCCGGCAATACTTTCACTTACAGCAGCGATATTTTCAGTGGTACGAGCGAAACGATGATGCACAGGCCTATAACCAATCCAGTCTTTTCAAATGTCTTCACAATTCTGCCAATTGCTTGCCATTGGGTTCATTGACTTCAAATTTGGAAATTTACGTTTAAGCCCATTCGCGTTAGGCGTTTTTTAATTTGTTAGTACTAAAAATAACTGTAACACATTTTTTGGTTAAAAGTCGAAAATTTGAATTTTCTCAAAAACCTATAGATTTTATTTAAATTGTCATTAAAACTTTTTTTCTTAAATTTTCATTAAAACTTTTTTTCTTAAATTTTCGTCTTTCAATAAAAAACAAAACATCTGACCTACACTAGATTTAAAGCGATCAAGGTGCTTACTATCTCTAAGCAGATCGCATATAAGCTCGCTAATAGGTGTCATAACCGGGCACTGTCTAATAGGAAAGCACGCCACGTGGCTAGGCGTATTCTCAAATGACTTTTGCAGAAGCTGTATGGACGAGGAAGAGGAAGAAACAGTTCTTCACCTTTCTTGTATGTACATGCCCTGCGCTAGCTCAAAAACGCAAGAATTACCTAGGAGAATTCTTCTATAACGATCTAAACGATTTAAATCATATTAGCCTAATCAGCCTCTCACGTTTCGTAAGGGATTCAAACTGGTTTCATTGAGCTTAGGAGAAAGCCTCAAGATTCATGTGGTATCAAAATGGGCCATTAAACTGCCCTAAGTGTGTCCTATTCCATCACGGACAGCCACTTTAACCTAACCTAACCTCTCAAGAATATTTGACGATCTAAATACATAACTGCATGATAATTTGTTTGCAGGCACTTTTAAATCTTAAATTACAGGAAATATTTTTAAACAGACTCTTTGGTTACATAAGCAAGTTCCTGCGACCCAGTCTTGTATTTTGTTTAAATATAAAAGCTTCTATTAAGCCCTAATGAAAGCAAAACTATACGAAACTTGCTTAATTTCTCTCTTATGCCTTCCTTGATGGAAAATCAAAGACCCCACTGGAATCTTTAGACCCTTGAATTTCAAAAGAACTCCCTTTATATTTCAAGGCATCCCTTTGAATCTCCAGACATCTCTTGGAATCAAACCTAATATTTCTTGATATTTTAAAAACTCACTCGGTATTTCAAGATATCCCTTAGTATTTCAAGACCTTCCCTGCAATCTTAAGACCTCCCTCAATTTTATTGGACCTGCAGTTTTAAGACCTCTCTTTACATGTTAAGACCTCACCTGTAATCTTCAGATTCTCTTGAACTTTTCCAGACTTCCCTAGAAATCTTCAGACCTCCCTTGGAGTCTACAAACCTCTCAGGATATTTCTAAACGTCTTCTAAAATCTGCATACCTACCCTAGTATTTCAAGTCCTTCCTTAAAATTTTTAAACCCCCTTTATATTTCAGGACTTTCCCTAAAATCTTTTGATTTCCCCTGATATTAATGGCTTCCCTTAATATATCTCCAAACCTTCCTTGATATTTCAAGACTTCGCTTGATATAACAAGACCTAAATTTCAATATCTTCCTTAATACTTATTTTAAGACCTCCCTGTAAACTTTAGACCTCAACTGATATTTCAACTCCTCCCTTGGAATTTCCAGATCTTCCTTGAAATTTCAAAAATGATATTTTAGGACCACCGCTGTAATCTTTTCAGGATCCCTGATATTTTAAGACCTCTTCTGGACCTTACTTGATTTGAAGGCATCCCTTTATCTTTCAAGACCTGCCACGAAATCTTCCAATCCAGACCTCCATTGGATTCTCTAAACCTCTCTTCATAATTCAAGACCTCTTCAAAACCTATTATATTAAACAATAATTATTTTCAAGACACACTCAACTTTAAAGAAATATCACTTACATAATGTACATTGTACATATATTCATACCCAGTAGTGAACTCCTATCCTTAAACGGAAATCCATACAACTGAAATTTCTAGCAATTCTGTACCCTCTGCAACATTCGAGCAAAAGAAGACTGGTCATATTTTTTTAGTATTTGTCCAGTATTAAATCACCAAGATAAGATTTTTTTTGAGAAAAACAGCTTTACAACGCCAGAAACAACTGCTCAGTTTTTTTCTTGAACATGATCAAAATCTCCTTCAATATTTCAAGACCTCCCCTGTAAACCTTAAACCTCCCCTATATTTCAAGTCCTTCATTGAAATCGCCCACAAAATGTCTCTTAATACTTCAAGCCCTCTCCTGCAATCAAAAAACCATCCTTGAAATATTTAGATCCCTTTAGCTTTTCAGACCTCTCTTGAAATCTCCAAACATCCCTTTATATTTCAAAAATCTCAAGACCTCCCTTGATATAACCTCACTTTATATATAAAGACATCCCTTAATATTTAAAAAAAATCCCCAGACTTCTCTTGGAATCTCCAGACTTCCCGTGATATTTCAAGCATTCGCTTTATAATACACGACTTCCCCTGAAATCTCAAATTCTCCCTTGATATTCAATCAGAATCAACTTCAGTTTAAAGAATTAAAAGGATTCCATAATTTGTTTTTTTTTTTGAACAAAGTGATGGACTTGAATTTCAGATATAAAATTTTCCTTTTACTCTTTTGCTCTTTCTTTTAACCACAACACCATACAAAAACTTAAAGGAATAACTCAAATTATCATCTCTATAAAATTCAAAAACTCTGTTCTCACTTTCACTTTAAAATTTTGTCTCAATTAAATCGATACATAACATAATTTTCCATAAGAATGCATCTAACGTATTGTATTTTATACAAGCAAGTACTTGATACATGAATATGCATATAAATATGCATAAATAATATTTCACATTAATACGTTTAAGTATAGACATATGATAGATCATTAAATATTTCTCATATTTTCAACAAATAAAGGGTGTCTTGAAATTAACGAAAGATTTCAATTTACCGCGCGCCATTTGTGCAGTAAATTGTAAAAAATCTTTAAAAAAAATAAAACAATTTTACACCTGATAGTAAAACAAAAGAACTACTTCGTTTGCTTCTCACTCTGATTGCACTGGCCTGTATAAGCGTATTGCTTTCAAAAGCTCTGACAGGGTTTTGTTCTCAAAAGTTTCAAAACCTAAAAGCTCCTTAATAAGATCCACTGAATTTTGTAATTGTGTTCGCGAAGATTATTTTTGAGATATTTCTTAACAATGAAGATAGATAGATAGATAGATACAGATTTTATTGAATTAAAGTAAAATTTACATTACACACCAAAAATGTTTACAAAAATCATAATTGCATGGCAATCCGTCTGTCAGATTGACAACAAAACACAATGAATGTAAAAAGCCCTCAATATAATTACTTTTCAATATTAAAAAAGGTATTTATAATTTTTTTTAAATATAACATTCATGATAGATTATCTAAATATAATTTAAACAACAGTGAATAGAAACACAATTAGAAATTTTGGTTCATTATAGCAGTTCTATATCTAAGTGCAGTTTTTCAAAATTCGTAAAGTTTGACAACATTAATTTCAATCAATAGACTTACGAGTATCACTTGATCTTTCGATAAAAAGTCTTTTCTGAATACATTCCTTCTGATTTCTCTGAGAATGGGGCATTTTCCCAAGAATTGGACAGTATCCTCTCTTTCTGATAGGTTGCACATATTACACTCTAGGAGTAAATCAGGTCTGTGTGGAATGAAATTTAAATCTATAAGTTCACTACGTAGTCTGACCATCATAGAAATCACACGGACATTATTGGAATCCTTAAAATAGTTGTTCTCTGCAAGGTTATGATTTAATCTGCTGTAAGTTGTTCTGTACAAGGAATTAGAAGCTTCAGCAATATATTCAGCTCTATGTACATTTCTCATCAACCTTTAAAATGACTTCATACAAGATGTTTTTAGCGGTTGTTAAATCCTCGATGGGTAAATTTAAATTAATTTGACATTCCTCGGCAAGATCTTGCCACTCTCGATACCAACTATTTTGATCTTGTATCGCTTTTATGGCCACTCTTTTCACGACCCGTGAATTATTCATTTTAGAAACGTTAAGCAAGAAGTACCATATAAAAGTATGCTCTTAGCTACTGCTTCAAATACTTTAAACTTGCTACTATGTGCTATACACGAATTCATGAAGCATTGTTTCCATGTCATATTAATAGCAGTTTTCGTTAACCAATTTCTCCTTCAAGTGTTTTTTCCATATTTAAATTATTTGTAATAGTAATGCCAAGGTATTTGTAGTCTCGCACACATTTAATATTTTCGCGATTAAAGCTCCATTTTTCATTTGATGCATTACGTCCACCACCACTTTTAATAATCATAACCTTCGATTTATCTATGTATATTTATTATTAAATTCCATAGCTGACAATACTGGTAAACCCTGTTAATCATGAGCTGTTTTTTCGGTAAATGCGCAAACATGACTATATCGTCTGCGAACAGAAGTGCCTTAATCCGCATCCCTGCGAAATCCACTGCACCCGGCGGGGAGTCTAAAAGGTCGTCTATGAATAGTGCAAACAGAGTAGGGCTTAATGTACAACCTTTTCTCACTCCCGATGAGGTTCATCACCTGTTTATACGGCCGCCCTTGTTTCTCTATATAGGTGCTCAAGAACGCGACCAAACTTCAATGATATCCCAGTACTATACAGCTTATACACTGCCGGTCATAAGGTTAGAAGCAGGCATTTTCGAGAAGTAAAATCGATATTTCTCCCGTTTTATGATGGATTAGAAAAAAACAACTATGGTAAGTGAGGGACTATTTTGTTAACAAAAAAATATAAAATTTGGGTAAAGGAGAGATTTAGCTTACGGAACTTTCATTGCAAATTGTTAATTGAGTCAAGAATATGCGAAAATAAATCGAGTCATTAGATTAGAAGCACATGAAATAAATGGAAATAAAATGCAAGTATTTGTATTTTGTTATGTTTTTTTAGTTTTCATTAGGTTTTTAATAATGTGTGCTACCACCAGCCTTCAAAAAAACTTCAAAAATTCTATCTTTTAAGGATTAATAAAGAGATTCCAAGTAGACCAAAGAAATCTCATTCCAGGCCAATTTGATACCATGAATTAGCGCTTCCTTGTCATCGTATTGCTTTCCTCCTTTATGTACTTTACTTGTAAGCTAGCCCCACACATTTTCAATTATTTTAAGGTCCAAGGAATATGGTGGCCAAGGCAGCAAGTGGAAGTTTTGGTTCGCAATAAGGGATTTTACCTCTCGGGCTTTGTGTATGGGAGCGTTTTCCTGCTGAAAAATCCATGAAATTGGTCCAAAGAGCTCGCTAATAATGGGGAACACTCATTCTACCAAGGCATTGTATGTTTTCCTAGTCATTTGGTATTTTGGGCTACCAAGTCTACAATGCGATAAAATAGAATTGAGCTTCAGACGATAACGCCTCCTTCTTTGCTATGGTGAGACAGTTTAAAAATCACTACTCTCTCCTCAGGTGATGGAAATAATAATTATAACCATCTGGCCAATCTAGGTTAAATTTTTCGTTGGAAAAAAATAATTTTCCGTCAATCATTTGCGGTCATTCCATTTTGCACATCTCAGCTCATGTGATCTTTCTCGAAACACAAGCGTTCCTTCTTCCCGGCGTCATAAAGTGGTGGTTTTTTTCCTAAGATTTAGGCGCTTTAAGTGTTTAGCATGGCGTATTGTGCATTTAACAGTGGATAAGCTGGCCTTAACATTAGCTTTTTCCCTAGTTTTAACTGCCGATAAAGCTGAATTTGACGCTATTCTAAGGACATTTCGCGTTTCGCGAAGTCTTAAGGCAGAGGAAGTTTTTTTTTTTAAATAATTTTTCTAGTAAGATGGTTTTTTAAATAATTGCTCACACAATGATCACTTCGACTTTTTTTTCAGGCTATAGCAAAGTATTAAAGCATATTCTTGACTCAATTAACAATTTGCCATGAAAGTTCCGTAAGCTAAATCTCTCCTTTACCCATATTTTATATTTTGTTGCTAACAAAATAGTCCCTTATTTACCATAGTTGTTTTTTTTTTTTCTAATCCATCATATAACGGGAGAAATATCAATTTTACTTCTCAAAAATGCCTGCTTCTAACCTTATGACCGGCAGTGTAGAATAGTGCACCTCGGTCGATTGTATCAAAAGCTGCTTTAAAATCGATGCAAAATACATACAGCTTTTTCCTTTGTTTCAAGAAACAATGAAGATAACAATTTTTTATTTCTCGTATTATTTGCTTCATTTTCATTCACCCTTAAGTGACAGCTGTCAAATTATTTGCTGAAGGGATTTCAACACTTCCTTATACAAAAAATGGTTTCAAATTAAAATCTTTATATCATCCTGAGACACCCTTTAGTAAGATACTGCCAAAAATTGCATTCTAACTTCCGACTAACCCATACACTTATACAAAGTACAATTTAAAAGACAATAATTGAAGCCAAAACAAATCGTTTGTGTAAGGAACTCCTATACCAAAAATGGGGTCTAAAAGATGAGTTAGTATAAGTATGAGACTAGAATTCTATCATCTTCATGCAGACATGATATAGTTAAGAAACATGCAAAAACATTCACTCCAAATGACTTCATATAATAATAGATTTATGGTTATATAGTTTGTTCAAGAGTTTTAAGCCCCACCTTTTTGTATAATTATTTGCCTTTGTGACAATAATTTTCTACCAAAAGATATAGATGCCATCATAACTTCCAGCCCAAAGACTTTCAATTGCAATTAGGTTTGAAAATGAAAATCCATCTAAAAGCCATTTTCAAACTTAGCCTTCGTGTTCGTATTACCTCATCCTCATCCTCATCCACATCGTCATCGTTCGTCGTCATTATTTTCCATGGACTCAAGCTTTCTGTATTCAAATATTAAGGACTTATACGATCAGAAATTTGAGTGGTATAGGTGGTGTGATAAATTTGATTGTAATTAGCCAATGGCCACCACCCACCACCAATAACTAGTGCTCATTGAAGAATCCTTGGCATTTAGGAAAAGCTATCGAAGGCTTTTCGTTTTGAAATTAGTGTTGAGTGCGTTATTGCAACATGATACTCGTATCCGTGTGTACCTACTTTATAGAAGATGAAATTTAATCTATGCAAAATAGTCTTTCTGTGTGTACGGGGCTTAAAGTTCAAGGATTGAATTACACGAGTGCTATAGAACAAAACTTTAGGAAAATATCAATAAAGCACCGCAGCAGCGCAGCGGGCAGGCGAGGCGGGCCAACAGATTGCATCCTGCGGTGGTTAAGGATTTGGATTTGGGATTTTAGATTTTAGATTATCTTTGCTCGGCCAGCACAGATGTTTCAAATGGTCTTCATGGACCCTCCTTTTAGACAAAAGCAACAACAACGAAAAAACCATATTGCTTATGTTAGCTCAATCAGAATAAACCACCCAACCCCTCATATCGTACGTGAGAGTGGAAGTGGAAGTGGGAGTGAGAGTTCACCTTCCTTAAATTGGCGACTAAGATAGAGTCAGATAAACATAATGTGAGAAGAAGAAAGGGGTTATGTTTGTGGAGTTGGAGATGAAGACACAATATCATGTTATTCTCCGGGTTGTACAATGTACATGTGCTTATACTAGAAACTCTGTGGATTCTGATCCTGTTCCGTCGTAGGAACAACCGACGACGACGAGGAACAGGACGACAACCAACGTACGTATGACGATATGATGGTTGTAAATTTACGTGGAAGCACATGTTTGGCATTGTATTTTGGATATATTAAATGACGAGACTCATTTTGTAATAATATTTGCTGAGTATATACAACATATGTACATACGAGTATATAGGAACAAGGACAACACATCGCACATATACTACACATAGGATGAAGACAAAAAGTCAATTCAATGAATATTAAAAGGATATGACAGACAGCTGTTATGTTCTTGTTTTGGGGCAACAACCAATAATAACAAAGGGACGGACGAAGGACTCAGAATTCAGGATTCAGGATCAAGGATGGAAGAGGGATTAATCTTGTTTTCTAAAATTGACTGTTGTTGATATGGGACATAACGGACAGAACGTGAGACGTTAAAAAATAAATAACAATGTGTAATTATAAAATTAAAAGAATCTGTCAGGATATAACTGATGGTTGACCATAATATTGTATGAGAGGATATAGAAAAGGTAATGCAATCTTGAATGCAAACTAATTTTGCCGTGAACTGAGTATTTTTCAGCTTAATTCTAAACTATTTTTTGTTTTCTCACAAGAAGGTGACACTTTAAGAGAAAGTAAATTTTCAGGCGAAATTTTGTAGGTTTGGAATCTTAAACTTTTAATCTGTATGGATGCAAATTTTTCAATAGAAAAATTCTGGTAAAACTGTATTTTTAGTTTGGAAAACGTTTTTAAACAATGCATGTTTTTTGTGATGACAGTTTTCGTGTTTTTTTTCTTGAGATTGCTTAATAAATGTTAGTTTCTTCACCCGAAACAGTCTCTAACAGCTTAAATATTTGCATATTAATTTCGCGTGAGATTTTAACACACATTTATTTTCCACAATTTTCCGAAACGGAACTAGACGGGTTACAAGAAATGAGAAATGTTACTGGAGAAACGAGAAATTAGAAAAGATTTAACAATATACTATGTAGGTATCTGGGGGTCTTTCTAACCTCTCGAATTTCCTTCAAGACTCACTTGGGAGAAAAAGAGAAAGAGCCAAGAAGAGCAATTAACAATACCTGGAATAAAATTTTCAAAAAAGAAAATATTTTACCAAGTACTAAATGTAGATTATTTAGATTATACAAATGTGGAAAATCCCTATGCTTCAAAAGGACGAATTTATCCAAATACTAAGCGGAGAAAACTGGAACCTTCTTTACCATTATATCTAAAGTGCACTCAAGTACAGACAACAATTTATAGACTTAAAAAAAAAGAACAATAAAATTCACATTCTACTACATACTAACAAATGATTGAAGCCAACATTTTCCTTTATTTTCCAGATATTGGAGTCGAAAACCATTTTTTATCAGTTTTTAGTTGTTTTGGTATGTTTTCATTTTTTGTAAAAAAAGTTGTTAATTAGATTTATTCAAAAACTTAACTTAAAGCTAACAACAATATTTTGCATATGACAAAATAAGTTTGACTTCAATGTCTGGTTTCGTTTCCGATATACTCGTATTTTGTCGAAAATTAATTTTCATTTGGATTTTGTGAAGGTTTTTAATTCTTATAATTTTATTTTTCTAAGAAAATTGCCTTATGTTAACAAAAATATTTTCTATGGAATGAAATAACTTTGAAGTCAATACCTTCATATCTGCTCAAGATATTCGAGTCGAAAATCAGTTTTTACCAATGTTGCATAATATATTTTGTAGATATTAATTTTTTTTTTTTAAAAAGTGCCCATTGGATTGGTAAATGTTCAAAACAGTGAAGATTTTTTTATTTTGAAGACAATATTTTTAATTATTATCAAGATATTAGAATCAAAATCAATTTTACCAACTTTAGTACCTACTATTAATTTAGGTTTAGGTTTTTTGTAAGGAATTTTTCAATTCGATTTTTATAAAAATTGTATGTTTTCAGATTCTGTACTGGGATAGTGCCGTATTTTTGACAAACTATTATGTGTATATATATGTTTATGTGTATATATATATGAGTACCCGTGGCATGATGGTTAGTGCGTTGGACCGTCATGCCAGAGGTCTTGGGTTCGATCCCTGCCTATGCCATCTAAAGTTTTTTTCACGGGTACTGCCTCTTGCGAGGAATTGACAAATTCTCCAAGAGTAATTCTTGTCATGAAAAGTGCTTTCTCAAATTTGCCGTTCGGATTCGGCTTAAAACTGTAGGTCCTCTCCATCCCTGACAACAGTACTAGCACACAGGAATGGTAGAGAGTTGTAAGTCACTAGGCCCTAGTTCTCAACGGACTGTAGCGCCACCCAATTTATTATTTTTTTATGTGTATATATATTGTGTGATGTATAAAATACATCCGTAATTTTCACCAATAAACGCGTCAATAAAGCTTTTTTGTCAAAAGTCCTCAGAAACATTTTGGATTTTAATTTTTTTTATATAAAAACTATTTAAATATTTAACTTCCCATAGAAAGTATTTTTCGAACATAGTATTGGAATGATTTGACAGTCGGTTCTTAGTGAACAAAAATTGTTTGTTTTCGTCCTAGACCTATGTAATCCTTAATAAAAAATGCAAAAAATATTCATTTTATTATTAATCGATGAAATACAAGGAGCACAACGAAGTGAACAAAGATTCATAAGGCGAAGTTTAAGAGATCATTCAAATCCATTAAAACTACCACGCTGGCATTGTAAAAATATTTATAGATAGAAACAAAATTATTATTTTATCTTTTTCTTCTACAGATTTCATCGCTATTATAGAGTAAACAAGCAGTTGTTTAAACATTTGCTTGCTATGCTATCTAATTTTATCTCTCAAACCAAGAAACCAATAGCAATTCCTCCTATAGTAAAGCTAAGTGCATGTTTGGGCTTTTTTGCCGAAGGTAGATACCTGACGGGCGTAGGAAAAGATCATGAGGTTGGGCTGGCTCAATCTTCTTTTTCGGAAGTCCTGACAAATATCTTGGGTTTTTTTTCCATCGATTCTCCTAAGGCACAAATTCGTATTATCGTTTCCTCCAACGCACTGAATTTATACTCCTTTTTTGGGGCTCCACCACCGGTTGCTTTTTTTGTCTCTTGTTTTCGGACATTTTCTTCCTCACGTTTTTTTTTATCAAGCCGTACCAAAATTTTTTTTTTAACAAAAAAAAATCATGCTTATCAACTAATCACATACTTTTTTCCATTCAGAAATAGATTTTGTTGGTGGGCCCAAACTGTTAAGTTATTTTTCTTCTTCTTTCCAAAATGTTGATACATCTTCCTTAGACCGATTTCTTGTGAAACCATTAGCAATATCTCGGTTATTTTCCATACAATGTATTAAAAATTGAACTTAGTGAGTATTTGTTGAATTCGACCTTAAAAAGATAATTTTGTATTAATATTTTCTTTATTATTTTGTTGAAAATTGCTTACATTGTTTGCTCCGCTTTAAATTCCGACAACTAAATAACGGGGAAATATTCAGACAGAAAAAACACAAGATTTCCCATGAAAAAAGAGTTGCCGATAGGTATTTTTCCATAGGAATTTTTTTCCCATTTTCGAAAAGTTCCTGATACCAATTTTTCGAATATAGGAACAAATCCATGGGAAAAGAAGTTCCCGATAACCCCAATTATAATCGGTCCGATTTGTCGAATTGAAAATTTTGACATTTCTCGACGTTTCAAGGTCCCTAGAGTCGAAGTAAAATATTTTAGATAGATGTCTGTGCGTGCGTGTGTACGTCAGTACGTCCGTACGTTCGCGAAGTTTTTTTTTTCGTGGTCCATAGCTCAAGAACCAGTAGAGATATCGACTTCAAATAAATGTTGTTATACAGATAATAACGCAGAAAGATGCAGAAAGGACTCAAAAAAATTGCGCGGGTGTTTTTTTACCATAGTAATTTAAAAAAGGTGAAAATTTTGGCGATAACGCTAGAGACTTGAACTAAATTTTATATTATATATTGTAACGTGATACCAAACAAATATATTTTTGGAAAAAATCCAACCAACGGTTTTTTTTATAAATTAAAAAAACTGAGAAAAAAAATTTGTCACCTCGAATATTTTACGAACAAAAATATTGATTTTATTTCCAAAATAATTTAAAAGTTTGTAAAAATTAATTTTCGTCTCAAATATCTTTTAAAAATTTAAGATTATGACTTTAAATTTCGACTCAAATATCTTTTCAAAAATTTAATGCATATTATCCAGTGCATTGGAAGACCGCTGTGGTTCACCCTCTCCCGAAAAAGGGAAAGGACAACTCCAACCCGTCAAATCTTCGGTCAAATCATCAATAGGGCTCTGACTAAGTGGGCTGCGGAGAACAAAATAATTCGGGTTCAAGGCGGGTCATGAATTCATCCTGGGTCTAATATCGTATCTGATATCCAATGAAATAAATCAAAACAACAATGCACAGGTGCTGTTCTGGTTAATTTGCAAAAGGTTTTTGACACCGTATGGTTAGAGGATCTTTATCTAAAACTGAGCAGGCTTGGCATAAGCTGTATATACTTTATGATATGCTTAACGGTAGAAAGTTTGTTGTCAAAATTGGCAATGTAACTTCTACCACAACATTCCAAATTAACAATGGTCTTCAACAGGGAGCGATGAATTCGCCGATTCTCTTCAGCATTTACACCAGCGATCTGATAGGTAGTCTTACAAAGGCAATTGCGTACGCCGACGATCTAATTGCGTACAGAACGGCCCGAAAAGTTGAGGTTATTAGAATTCTCTTGCAGCGTGATTTCGACAAGATTCAGCGATATTGCGACGACTGGAAACTGAAAATAAATGTCCAGAAGTCGGAGACAATTCTGTTCCGGACTCCGTTGGCTAGGGCCACGAGGGATACGTGCAAGAATTGGCGCAAGATGGTTATCGTTGATTTTCACGGGCAGCCATTAGCGAGCAAAAGTGTAGTGAAGTACCTCGGTATCTGGTTAGATCAGTATTTATATTTCGACAGACATATAAATGCTGCTCTGACCAGGGCCAGAGGAGCCTTCGCTCTAACGAAACGGCTGTTTTTTAGCAGTCGGCTTGACCCCAGAGTGAAGGTAATTTGCTACATGGCCCTCATACGGCCGATGATCGTTTATGGTTGTCCTGTGTGGTTCAACGTTGCCCCTTCCCAGATGGAGAAGTTTCGGGTGTTCGAGCGGCAGTGTTTACGACACTGTACTGGCTTATATCGAACAGCCGAATCTTCTTTTGTGCACTACTATTCCAACGAGGTCCTATACAACGGGGCTCGAATCAACAGAATTGACAATTTCGTGATAAAACTGGTTCGAGGCCACATTGCAAGAGCTATGCCTTGGACCAACAATTTAATTTTTAGATAGATGCGGTCTGATACAGGAAAGATTGGGGATTCAGCTAATCTACCACGTCAGACAACGATCCGTGGATAGGCGACTTCTGTACAATCCGGACGTCATGGCAAAAGGCGAAGCAGAGCTCCTTCGGTTCAGTAGGGCTGTGTCCGAACGGGACCGAACTGATAGGGTGAAGCAGGAGAACAGTTTTGGTGGCTTCAATCGGCACTTGATAGTGGGTAGTGGGGATGGAATTTTAAGCGTTGGCCGGCTTACATACTTGTTTTATAGTTTTAGGGTTTAGTTTTAAGTAGAATAGGCATGGTGGCAAAAAAAAAATTCAAAAAATAATTACAAACAAAATAATAATAAAAAAAATAATAATAATAAAAAAAAGAAAAACAAAAATTGAAAAATGAAAAACAAAAATTGTTAGATGGTTAGAATTGCTACTGTGGTTGCTCTAGTTTTAAGTAGTTTATAGGTAGAATAGGTAGTTTAAGTTAGTTTTAAGTTTTATATTCAGGACCTTATTTTAAGTAGTTTTTAAGTAAAAATAAAAAAAGATATTGATATTAGTTTTTTCAAATTTTCTAATAAATGCAAAAATAAATAAAATTTAATTGAAGTTAAATAGATCGTAGGGCCGAAAGGCATTATTATTAAGTGTTATGGTTTAACTTAGAGTGTCCGTATGGGACACTTTTTTAATTCATTTTTATTACTTCAATCTTAAACCTATCTCAAAGCTTGACAAAAATTCATAAAACTAGCCTAATTAAGCATAACTTACAACTAATTTACTGGTAGTTGTAAGTTATGGTTAATTAAGCTAATTTTTTGAATGTTTGTAAAGCTTTAAGATAAGTTTAAGATTGAAGTTATAAAATTAATTCAAAAAAAATGTGCCTTGGACTGTCATGCCAGAGGTCTTGGGTTCAATCCCTGCCTGTGCCATCTATAAGGTTTTTTCACGGCTACTGCCTCTTGCCAATATCTTAAATTTTTAAAAACATATTTGAGTCAAAATCAATGTTGACCAAGTTTAAGTAATGGTTTTTTGTATGTTTTTATTTTTTTGTAAAAGAACTGTCAATGCGATTTTTCCAAACTTTTATAAAAAAACCTGTTAATTGATTTTTTACCAAAATTGTTTTGGTAAAAAAAACACCTTTTGTGCATCTTTCTGCATAATTATCTGTATAACAAAATCTATTTGAAGTCGATATCTCTATACGGACGTACGAACGTACTTCACTTCTTAAAACTTGACTAGACTGCTATAAAGCAGACATCACCGCCACCCAGGAAATACGATGGGATGGGCCGGGCAAAAAGAGGATGAAAAACTGCGATATTTACTATGGTTACTGCTACCGAGAGAACCAACAACGCTTATTTGGATGCGGTTTTGTCCCTGGAGCCAGACTTAGGCAAGAAGTCTTGACCTATAGGTGCATCAACGAGCGCCTCATGACCATCCGCATCAAGGCTAAATTCGGCAACATTAGCCTGATATGCGCGCAGTCCCCACAGAAGAGAAGGATGACAACACCAAAGATATGTTCTTCGAGCTCTTAGACAAAACATATGAGCAGTGTCCTAGCTACGATATTAAATTTGTCCTGGGCGATTTTAATGCCAAGCTAGGAAGGGAAGACATCTTTGGTGGAATAATCGGGAAAAACAGCCTGCACGACAACACTTTCGACAACGGATTCAGGCGCATAGATTTTGCTGCGGGGCGAAACGTCATGATAGCCAGTACGCGTTTTCCACGCCTCAACATCCACAAAGGAACTTGGAGATCTCCAGATCAATCTACCGTCAACCAGATTGACCATATTGTGATCGACGCCAGACACGCTTCCAGCATCATGGATGTCCGAACTTTCCGAGGAGCTAACATCGACTCGGACCACTACCTCGTTGTAGCCAAGGTAGCACTTCGGGTTTCCAGACCCAAGGCAAAACAGGGAGATGCTGGGAGAAGGTACAACGTCGAACGACTACAATCGCAGCGCAGGAGATCGCCAAATCCTTTTCCGACCGAGTTACAAGTAACCTCTCTCGAAGTTCTCTGCCGCCAACACAATGTATCGAAAACCAGTGGCAACATTGCCAAGATGCCATCAGAGAAGCCGCCTCTGACGTGCTGGGTTTCAAGAAGCCACCAACAAGGAACCCCTGGTTTGATGAGGAATGTCGGCAGGCAAATGCAGCCAAACAACAGGCACGCAAAGCGGCGCTTCATAAAAGGACGAGAGCTGCTCATGAGCTCTATGAGCAGAAGAGGCGAGAGGAACACCGACTTCTCAGGAGAAAAAAAAGAGGGCATGAGAAGCGTGCGGTCGAAGATGTTGAGAGGTTTAAAAGCAAGAATGAAGTTCGAAAGTTTTATGAACAAGTGAAACGAAATTCACAGGTACATTAACCTAGAACCGAAGGCTGCAAAGACGAAAGTGGAAACATCATAGTGGAACAGCAGTCAATGCTGAGGAAGGAAGGACCACTTCTGCAGACTGTATAACGGCGACGACGAACCGAATTCCGCTGTCAGGCAGGATGATCCATTCAACATAGACGACGAAAGCCAACAATCCCGTCCTCCCGACTTAGACGAAGTAAAGATTGTCATATCTAAGCTGAAGTCTAATAAAGCCGCTGGAGCGGACGGCTTGAATGCCGAGCTCTTTAAAGCAGCTGGAGATAAGTTGGTTAGGAGCATGCACCAACTTATCTGTAAGACATGGTCGGAAGAAAGCATGCCCGATGAATGGAACCTCATTATTGTTTGCCCGATCCTGAAAAAAGGAGACCCTCTAAACTGCACCAACTATAGAGGAATCAGTCTACTTAACATCGCCTACAAAATCTTCTCTGCCGTAATATGTGAACGTCTAAAGCCCATCGTCAACAACCTGATAGGTCCTTATCAGTGTGGTTTTAGACCAGGAAAGTTCACAGTCGATCAAATAATCACATTACGACAGATCCTGAAAAAAACCCAAGAACATTAAATCGATATCCACAATCTTTTCATCGATTTCAAGGCCGCATATGACAGTATTTACAGGGACGAGCTGTATAGAGCCATGTCTAGTTTTGGCATCCCTGCCAAACTCGTCCGTTTGTACAGGATGACCATGGAGAATTCACGTTGCTCCATAAAGGTTGGAAACAACTTAACAGAACCTGGTCAACGATGTCAAAAAAGGTTTTAGACAAGGTGATGCGCTGTCATGCGATTTTTTTAACATCGTACTTGAAAGAACAGTGCAGAGCTCACACGTCAACAACAGAAGCATTATCTTTCAAAAGTCTGTCAAATTACTAGCATATGCTGATGACATTGACATAATCGGAAGAACTCAGCGTGATGTTAATGGGGCTTTTGTGAGTATTGAGGCAGAGGCGGCAAAAATGGGTTTAACGGTTAATGAGGGCAAAACAAAGTACATGCTGTCATCAAGAAAGGACCTACAACACCGACGTCTTGGTCAAAACGTCACCATCGACAGACGTAACTTTGAGGTTGTCAAGGACTTCGTCTACCTAGGTTCCGCTGTAAACGCAGAAAACAACACCAGCGCTGAGATCAAACGAAGAATAACTCTTGCTAACCGCTGTTTCTTTGGGCTAAGAAAGCAATTGAGTGGAAAAGACCTCTCTCGAAGGACCAAAGTGTCGCTATATAAGACCCTTATCATCCCCGTCCTGATATACGGCGCAGAAGCATGGACTATGACAAAAGCGGATGAAAGCACCTTGGGTCGTTTCGAGCGAAAAGTTCTTTGTGTGATCTACGGTCCCGTATGCATGGAGATGGAAGGGGAGTGGAGGAAAAGTTGGAACGACGAGCTGTACGGGCTGTACAGCAACATAGACTTAGCCAGAAGGGTAAAAGTCCAACGACTAAGATAGCTGGGTCACGTAGAGCGCATGGAAACCAATGCTCCGGCCCGGAAAGTCCACACCCACAGGACAGCGCAGTAGACGAAGACAGCGGATCAGGTGGCGCGCACAAATGGAAAGTGACCTCACCCAACTTGGAGCGCGAAACTGGAGACATCTAGCTAGGGACCGAGCTAGATGCAGAAGTTTGTTGGGTGAGGCCCTAGTCCACACAGGACTGTAGCGCCACCTTAAGTAAGTAAGTAAATCTTATAACATAAAATGATGTTTTAGAGGTTACTGAAAATAAAAATTAAACGCTTTCCAAACTTTTTAGCAATAATCTCCTCTCATCGTATAAATATATATATAAAACCATAAATGATAGTTGTATAAGTGTACTCAAAATATAGATTACACAATATCACTTAACCTGACAAGCTACAAGTACATACACCTGGACCTAAGCAATAGCAATGGAAATAACTATAAATGTACCTACATTGTAGATCTCAAAAGAACAAATAACAAAGGACAAAAGCCAAAAGCCAAACTCATAAAACTTTCATGAGATTATATGAAAAGGGAAGGACCAATCTAAGGGCAATTAAAGGAAAAGTGAAGTAAACTTTACGTAGGAAGAAGCGTAAGTAAACGTTTCTGGGTATATTCTGGATGGAAGGAATCTTCTCTCATGCTGTAACTGAAAAGCGTAATAAACAAACCAATGGAAACAGATATAAGTAATTAAATAAGTAAGAACGTAATTAACAAGTTACCAACAGCCATGGCTCCTGTTTCTTGAGTTTGAGACCTCCGTCTATTCTATCTAGCTTTGCAGCATATATTTAACTGTGTGTATATTATTCTCCCAGACAAACGAATTACTTTTCCCAAACCCTTCTCATTTCCATAATATACTTGAAGAATAGTGCGATGATGTTTTCCTACAGGGAGTATGAGATCCTAGCTGGATGGCTTGACAATTTACAGAGCAGACACAAAATTAACTCCACAAAATGCCAATAAATTATTTTCCGAGTAAATATTGCGTCTGTCTATTTCTGTTATGGAATGAGTTTGAGTTCTTGCAGTAAAATATATAAATCCTTTTATGGCAGAGGATAACATTTGGTTTTGTACACCCCTTTAGCCTTTGAATTAACAACTCATATATTATGTAAAGAAGAATGGAAGCTGATGGTTTGAATGCTCTGTTCATGTCATGTTATATATTTTATATTGCATTGGATTGATTGACAAAATCAATCCAAACAATTGGTCTGCCTGTCGAGTCGTTGAGCTGTCAGTCAAATTCCATCCGTCATCTGCGGCCCAACCCAATGAAATTTGATTTTGTTTCAAAATTAAATTGTCATGTTGATAGATAGTGTGAGTGTGCTAGCAAAGGGTTGTCATGTGATGGAATGATCAAAATAATATTGACATTTTCAAATGCCAACAAGTTGAAGGTTAACCAAAGTAAAAACAAATTTTATTATATTCCACCTCTGTATCTCTTTTCTTTCTCTACATGTACAATGTACATATACAAATTTGCATAATTTATAAGATTATACCGACAACGTGTTTTATTGTTAAAAATCTTCGGATGGGATGCAGTTTATTAAAGAAAATCTCCAAGCCTAAGTTATGAAAATTCCATAGGTACTAAAAACGATTTTTTTGTTGACTTCCTTTCTCTGCGCTGTATAAACCGGAAGGAATACAGACAAAAACTGTGTAAAAACTATTTTATGCAACCATGTTGATGATGTGAAGGTGCCATCTTTTTTAGTGCAGATAAAAATTGTATATACAGGGTGTTCTTGTTCATTTCCTTACATCGTAAATGAAAAACCAACAAACAACACTATAAAAATAAATACAAAAAAGAGGCTGGGGTGCGACCCACACTGATAACTTCCCATCCCGTCTGTCGATTCGTCTTGCTTAAAAAAGGTTTGTAGGTTTTCGTCTTTTTTTAAAAAAGTTATCAGTTAAATTTTTCTAAAAAAATCTAAAAATTACCAAGAATATTTTGCTTATGATAAAAGAGTTTGATTTCAAAATCTATTTTGGTTAACGAGATTTTTATTCGAAAACCAATTTTTACCAATTTTAGTAGCATTTCTTAAAAGTTTTTATTTCTAATATAAGCAAATACAAATTGGATGAATGAAAATAATTTAAAGCCAATGTTTTCTATTATTCACGAGTTATAGAGAACCGACATCAATTTTTACCAATTTTGCGTACTATATTTTGTAGATTTTAATTTTTAAGAAAAACTGACTGTTAGATTTTTATAAAAAAAATTACTGAATTTTAAAAACAATATTTCTTATAAAATAAAACTAATTTGAAGCCTATATATTAAATTTTTGATAAGATATTTTAGTCGAAAATCAATTTTAACGAACTTTTATTATTTTTTTTTTAGGTATTTATTTTTTTTGTTAAAAAAATGTCAATTCGATTTTGTAAAAATTTTATCGAATGTTCAAAACAATATTTCTTATAAGATAAAATTAATTTGAAGCTAATATTTTTAATTTTTGAAAAGATATTTGAGTCGAAAATCTATTTTTATGAACTTTTATTAATTTTTTTTAGGTTTTTATTTTTTGTAAAATTTTTCTCAAAATTTTACTGAATGTTAAAAACAATATTTCTCATTAGATAAAATTAGTTTAAAGCCAATATCTCAAAGTTTTGAAAAGATATTTGAGTCCAAATTCAATTTTTACCAACTTTCAATAATGTTTTTTTTTTTAGGTTTTTATTTTTTATAAAAAAAACTGTCAATTCGATTTTTCTCAAAATTTTACCTGATATCAAAAACGTTATTATTCCTTCCACAAAATTACTTTGGAGATGAAAGCGTTTTTTATTCCTAAAATTTTTGAGGTGACACATTTTTTTTCAGTTTTTTTTTTGATTTATAAAAAAAAAACGTTGATTGGATTTTTTTCCAAAAATATACTTGTTTGGTATCACGTTACAATATATAATATAAAATTTAATTCAAGTCACTAGCATTATTGGTTCGTGAGATATTTTGGGTTAACCAAAATTTTCACCTTTTTTTAAAATTGCTATGGTAAAAAAACCACCCGTACGTACGAACGTACGAACGTACGAACGTACGAACGTACGAACGTACGAACGTACGAACGTACGAACGTACGAACGTACGTACACACGCACGCACGCACAAACATCTTTCCAAAAATCTTTTATTTGGACTCTAGGGACCTTGAAACGGTTAAAGTTTTAACACAGTTTGAGACTGTAACTTTGGTGCATTTTATTTAGTCCAAACCCGTTCCTGTATTTAATAAAAAATCAATATATCCCTGTTTCATAAAAATGTATATAAGGAACCTTTATAGAGAATAATATTTATGTATCTGACTAAGAGTTGGAGTGCGATAAAATGACGAAATGTCAAAAAAATACACTAAAAGCGGTCACATGTGAACACACACACAAAGAAAAAGAACTACATATTCCTTTTCTCTCGGGCGATTTTGATTTTTGCAGCCAGTAAAAGGTTTGTTCGATTGCAGAGTTTAACACTCTCTATCCAAGATTTTTAGCTATGTATTATTTACCATAAGATAAGCAAAAGGTGTAAGAAATTGAAGGGATACTGATATTTATAAAAATCAATCAATTACTAAAAATGATGAGATGTATTCCAATAAATAACTATGAGAATTGATGGCGATTTTGCGCGTTTCCCTTTTCTGCTAGAAATTACCATAAACGTGAAATATTCGATCAGGGACGCAGGTGGGTGTTTTTTTGAACTTGTGATGGTTTTCAAAAAGTAACGCAGACCCAAAATTTAACTTCATTATAAAATTAAGAGTAAATGATTTCGGGTAGTGATTAATAGCTGCTAAAAACTCTTTGTAAAAGCTCGTTGGTAAATGACTTCCAACAATTCGACTTGTAAATATAGTGCATTAAAATAAAAATAAACTCCGATAACCTTTACATCGTTGCTATCCACACACCGCCAAGTTCAAACTATAATATTTTATATTGAAAAATCTATGAAAGTTTGGAAAATCTGTTTGAAAACATTAATCCTGAGGATGAAGTTTGAGTAATTGGTGACTTCAATTTACCTAATCTTGAATGGTCTAGGTTTGATAATAACGAAGAATATTTTCCGATTAACCCTTCCAATGCTCTTGAGTTCTGTGCTATCGACAAAATGGCCTCCCTAGGACTCATTCAACTTAACTCAATCCATATCAACAAAATACGTGATCTTGTTTATATTTCTGACATCATAAATGCTGACACTGGTGTTATACGTATGGAAATAAAACTTTTAAATGAAGATTGACGTCATCCTGTATTCACAATTCCCTTAAGTTTAAATCTACATATTTAATCTAAAGGGTGTCCCAAAATTAACGCAAGATTTGAATTTGCCGCCATTTGTGCAGTGAAGTGTTGGCAACCCTGAAAAAAAAGCAATTTGACAGCTAACAGTATAGGGTTATTAAAAATGGAGCGTTACACGATAGAACAACGTGTCTTCATTATTAAAGAATATTTCAAAAATGGTGAAAGCTTGGCGGCTGCAGTTCGAAAATTTCATACAAAATATGGTCGGATTAGTGTTTTAACTTCGTCAACTGTGAAGAGATTAATTGAAAAATTCATGGAGACTGGATCCGTTGGAGACGCCAAACACACTGGTCGTCCAAAAACAAGCCGTTCAAATGTGAATGTCGAAGCAGTGCGTGAGAGTGTTGCTGACAATCCAGGAACCTCAATTCGACGTCGTGGACAAGAATTGCAAATTTCAAGAACCTCTCTACAGCGTATACTCACCAAAGATCTGTGTCTTCATGCTTACAAAATTCAATTAACACAACAATTGAAGCCTAATGAAATGACCATGGACAGAGAAGAGAGTTCGTTGAATGGATTATTGAACATCAACAAATGGACCCTGATTTTTCGAGAAAAATCATCCTAAGCGATGAAGCACATTTTCATCTTGATGGCTTTGTCAATCGCCAAAATTGCCGCATTTGGGGTTCGGAGAACCCACATGTGATTGTCGAAAAACAAATGCATCCACAACGCGTGACTGTATGGTGTGGATTTTGGGCTGGAGGCATAATTGGGCCATATTTTTTTGAAAATGATGCTGGTCAAGCAGTGACTGTTACTGGTGCTCGATATCGCGACATGATTACACAGTTCTTTCTGCCAAAATTGGATGATATTGATGTGTCCAATATGTGGTTTCAACAAGACGGTGCCACATGTCATACAGCCCGTGAAACAATTCAATTACTGCATGAGACATTTCCAGGTCGTGTACTCTCTCGTTTCGGTGATCAAAATTGGCTTCCTAGATCGTGTGATTTAACACCATTAGACTTCTTTTTATGGGGTTATTTGAAATCACAAGTCTATGTCAACAAGCCCACAACCACCCGTGCATTAAAGGAGGAGATTCAACGCTGCATCATCGAAATTCAGCCACATTTATGCAGAATGGTCATGGAAAATTTCAACAAAAGAGTGCGCATGTGCATGCAAAGCCGTGGAGGCCATTTGTCCGATGTGTTATTCCATACATAACCCTATCCTATGTACTTTACGAGTCAATAAAAATATAACTATCAAAAGACTAAAAACGGCGTTTTCTATTTAATTCAAATCTTGCGTTAATTTTGGGACACCCTTTAGATACTGACTGCAATAAATGTAATTTTAATCAATTCCTTACCAATTTAAATGATTTGGACTGCGATAGATGATATGGTTTTAAAATTTTATAAAATATTATTTAATTGTTCGTTAGAAAACATACCTCTCCGTAAAATTAAACTCCGAGATAACAATCCGCCATGGTTTGATCGGTATGATGTTGATTATGGGCTTTTCCTAGAAAACAGGAATTAATTTATTAACCATTCGAACTGTGTTAATAAAAAGTTTGTTCCAAATACTGAACTTGAACTTAAGGTGAGTCCACGAAATTTTTGGAAGTATATTAACTGTAAACGAAAATTTGACATGTACCTCCAAAAATGACATATAAAGAAGAAACAAGTCACAACTTTCCAATAAGTTCGCTGATTTTTAAAAAGTGCCTATGAATATTCTTATAGAATTAATCATAGCTCGACAATTATTACAAATACAAATCAATTTCCCAACGAAGCTCACATTAATCTAGGAATCTCTAAATCTTCTATACTTGACAAAATTCTAAAACTTGACGAAAACCTAATTCCTGGGGCCCTACTCTGTAATGCGTTTCGAAACAAATCCAATTCGAATCTGATATTCTATTCGTTTATGAATTCGTACTCTGTAAAATGTTCGAATCAAACAAAACGATCATCCAGTACTTTTTCTTGAAGTATTTCTCATGAGAGGTGAAAAAATACAAAAAATATCAAAAAATCAAAACAGAGCACAAACAAGACGAGGAGTTGAAATTAATTTTTAAAGAGAAAATACAAAATTCAATAAAAAGTTAATAAAATGGTTTCGGTTGCGCTGTGGATGGATGAAGAAAATAGAGAAGAACGAATTCCACCATAATTTCAAATTGCTTTTATTTGGTATGCACATTTTTCGCTGATGATTCCCTGTAATGAAATTTATTTGCTTAAATTTTTAATAAAATTATTATTTCCTTACTTCCATTTTATTTATTTCACTCAAATTAACACAATTTACCATTTGTGTCCTTAAAAACCACCTTCGAATTGCAATCCGTTACCTCTCTTGATGTAGAAGCAAAATTTCCGCTTTCGAACGCATATGACATTCGGAAACGCATTGCCAGGTACGAAAAATCCCAATGCGGATTTGTCATTCCGTACTAGTACTAGAGTACTAGATTTCTTATCCGCATTAGAAATAGAGAGTACAAAATATTCGTTTTCGAAAATATTTGCTTTCAAAACGCATTACAGAGTAGGGCCCCTGGACGACATGCAATCATTTATGGTTATAAAATGCGCAAAACAACTTTCAAATCTATTGTTTATTCTGTTTAAATATTCTCATTTTTCAGTTAAATGGAAATATGTATTTCTTAAACCAACCCACAAAAATTGTCCTAAACATCTTATCTGTAACTATCAACCAATAGCTAAATTGTCTGATATCTCAAAACTGAATCTCTTGTTTTTGATGCTCTTTCCTTTAATTGTTGCTCTATTTTCTGTGATAATAAAACTGGATTTGTAAAAAGAAAATCTACTGTTAAAAATCTATGTAACAAACTTGATAAACTTAGCCATAAAGTACTTTTAAGTAAATAAGACCAAATTGGACTACATGACAAATTAGGTGCTTTGATATCATCTTACCTTACTGATAGACATTATAGTATTGTCTTTAAAAATTACTATTCAAATTCATTTATTCTTAATTCTGGTGTACCTCAAGGTAGTCACTTTGGTCCGCTGTTGTTTGTTCTGTTTATAAATGACCTTCCCTCTTTCTTAAAAAAGTTCTCTTACTTTAAGACAGACCTGGACTCAAAGTTAACTTTTACTGATGATATTAGCTTCATTTTAAAAAGAGAGACTTCCAAGATCCTTTTCTCCTTAAAAGACTATATGTATCATTTGTCAGATCAGTTTTTGAATACGGTTGTATACTTTGGGCCTATTATTACTCCACTCATATTCATAGACTTGAAGGTCTAACATCTAACTAATCACTGAACGTATTTGCAACTTTGCTCTTTTGTTGGAATTCTGAGTGGGTTCATTTCATCTTCATCAGTTTTGTGTCGATTCCACTTTAATGTTAGCCATTATAACTTGAAAAATCGAGTGCCGATTTGACCAATTTGTATCCGATCTAACTATGGTTCCAGTTAACAAACATATGTACTGAAAATAATTTCCTTTTAAATTCTGTTAATCAAAATATAAAATCCGATAGTTTCAAAATCATTTGTTTCTCATATCATTTAAATTCTTAATTTTATGTTAAATATTTTGATCAGTAATGTTTTACGTATCCATTTAAATTGAATTGTATTATAAATTGTTTACTTAGTTATAAGTTTTGTTTGTTTACTTAGCGTTAGTATTTGACTTAATTGAAAAAATTAAAAAATAAATAAAGAATAAATTTCATCCAAGAAGACCAATTCTCTAATTCTATGTTCAGCATTTGGGGCCGTATATTAGCAATCGTCTCAAGCTTATTTACGTTTAGAAGCGACTTAACTTAACCCCACAAAAATAGTCCATCGGTGTTAAATCGCTTGATCTTCGAAGCTACGCCATCCATGGCGGTTGCTGACATATTGTACCATTCATATTTCTCAACAAACAGTTCAGCAGTTTCCCACATGTAAGCTGCATTTTTTTAAATGTAATGTTTCATTCGACGTTATTACTTCAAGGATAACAGCAAACCGCCGAATTAGGAATTCACTAACTCCAGTAATTTCTGAAGTCATGGTTGGATTTGTAAAAAATCCTCGGGAGGTGTTGCCGTTATTACTTGTCCCCGTACCTTGTTTTACAAGATCGACAATGATGCCAGTTTTTCACGTAACTCCTGCTGAATTTTCTTCTTATGAGCAACTCTAATATGGCGGGTCTCATTGTTGGATCTCCATGCTTTAAATGGCAAATTGTAGGCATGAAGGATTCACTCCATAAGTTTTATCCGAGCGTGAAGAGGAGACATTCCCATTTTCAAAGCTTCCCTGTTTAGAGCTTTGGTTTTTATATTTGCCAGGTTATTCATTTCAGAAGTTGTAGTTCCACATATGAAACAGGTAGAAGCTGCAGGAGTTTCTGTTACAGATTGGGCTGTCTTCCCGTCCTGCCCTACTTTTAGCGAAAAATTAAAAAAAAAAAAAAAATAAAGGACTATCCCTAATCGTATTCTTTATTTTGTATTAAGCTCTATCATATAATTTAATATATCATAGAACTATATTAATTTTCGTGTGTTCGTTTTCAAGAAAATTGAGTTCAAAGTTGAAAAATTTTCCAGGCAGAAATAAATGGTTTCGCAAAAATCGATTTTCTCAGACCTGGGTGAATGTATTAATTTTGTTTTATTTTTAAAATAAAGTTGGACATTTTTTCTTAAAATAATGGGCTTAACCGGTTCATTCTGACAATTAACACCGAAGAAATCAAACTTTTTGGTAAACACGACCGTCAAGACGGAGTTTTTTGAAATCCGATTCAATGAAATATTTTTGAGCATATAACTTCGACATCTGCACGTATCTGCAGCTGATTTTTTCTGTGCTTATCTAAGAGTACTTAAACATAAATTTTAAAAGGATAGTAATGACTTTTTCAAAAGACTTTTTTCCGCTCTCGCACCACTGTGCGCCACAGGCCTACGACGACTCGAGGTAATATGGTCACCAAAAGTTTCTTCCAATCAATTGATTCTTTCGTTGAGTCGTTGAAAACGTTGCTCACTCATTCTCTATGAAATGGAAACCAATTTGACAGCTGTCAAAAACACCATCTCTGAAAAAAATATTGGAAGATTGAAAGCCACGAGTCTAAAATAAATACCCTTTAGAACTATGATAATGAGGTAAATGATAAAGCGTCAAAATAAATCGCTTTACAAGAGTTCAATGCGAACACCGTCATTATTTTTCTGCTAACTTTCCGACGCATTATTTGAAATGTGAAAATGTTATAGGAGTAAAAAGTTTAATTTAACAAACTTTTCTTCAAATTGAAATTTCTTATTTTTTCGATTTAAAAGTTTTATTTTTTCTCACTTCAACTCCAAGAATGTGAATTTCGATACTTAGAGAAGGAACATGTTCTGTTAAAATATGATTCCTATTAATAACATAACATCCTGTAACCAGAATAAAAAAACTCGATAAAAGAGGCATGAAACATTTTTAAAAAAGAAACGGGACAAAAAAACTGCAACCAGGTGTCGCTTTTCGAATAAATTTAAGGATTTTTTCACCCGGATTACCACAGGAGGATGGAATATTTTCCAATCTATCTCTTTTTTTTTTTGTCGCCGGCCGTTCTGCCGTAAGCATATTTTCCATTTTCCATTTTTTTTCTTCAGTTTTTCAATTAATCCCCAGGCTGTTGCAGGTGACGAAAATTCTATACCCGCCCATACTGAAAACACTGCACGTTTGGGAACGAAAACGACCGAGCCACGACGATAGATCCGTTTATTTTGGATTACTATAAAAGTTTATGGGTGGTGTTAACGCGCCAACTTTATTTACCTGTGTTTTTCATTTTATATGTTGTTGTTTTTTTTTACATTCCCTCTTTCATGTTTTCATGATGTAGTGAAAGTTAAAACTGTGAAGAGAAGTTGTTTTTGACCACTTTATAGTCGTTCAGAAATCTCTAATGTTAAAAAATAAAAACAAAATAACCACAACTTCTCATACTTCGTCCACTACCTAAGCCCTTTCGTTTGCAGCTTTAGCCCATGAAAAGACTAAATTTTGTTGCAAGTTTCCTTTAAGCCTTTGAACATGAAATCTACAAACCACAACACATTTGAGTGGTTTTACGTAAGCTACATATTGAACATTTTACATCATACAGTCAAAGGATTCATAAAATTAATTCTAAGAAATAATAATAAACGAATTTCCCAAAAGTATTGCTCTTTAAAATGTTCTCTGATATATTTTTCACTTTGAGTTAGTCTTTTAAAAGTGGAACTTAAGTAAAAAGAACATCCCTAACCTAGGTTTGAGGATGATTTTGTTTTGTGGCATTTAAATGGCATAAAGTTTTCTGGAAAATAACCAAACAAAAAAAGAAAACAAAAACAGTTACAACCATTCAAGAGGCCCAAGCTCAAGCCCAAGCACTTCGAAAAGTCAACCAAACAAACAATTGATTTTCAAAAAAGGAGGAAGAAGGGAAATTATTCTTGTAAATGTCATTGAAATATAAACATAAGTACATATGTATATATTTTGAAAAGAGGCATTAGGGAGGAAAAATACCTTAAACAAAGTTTAATGTTGTTTTCAAAAGTTTATAAGCGCGAGCGAGAATTGTTGCTTTGTATTTAAGGTATAAGGTACTTTTCAAGAACAATGTCCAATTGGGATTTGATTTTGTTGCTTGTTGTTAAAAGAATTTTTAAGTTTGACATTATGACACTTTTATGATATATACGTATACTAAAGGATAATGTTTTTATTTTTTTATTATTCTATTATGGATACGCAGAGTAGCTGTCAAAATACTTTTAGATTGTTAAATAATTTTAAATACATTATTATGCCATTACCAAATGGGCAATCCGACAAGGAGTTATGGGAATGGGGAGTTTAACTTCTAGTCAAATATTGGAAGTCAATATAAATTTCAAATAAGTATGTAGGTATGTATTTTAAATAAAAATAAAATAGTAGGAGAAATAGAAAGTTTGACATATTGTGTCAAAAACTTTGTTTTTGAATAGAAGTTTTAGAAATTTTAAAACACAATTTTTCACAATTTTTCATTTTATATTCTCATTTTCAACCCTTAAAGTATTAAAATTGAGGTAAAAGTGGTGTTAACACAGTGTCGAAGAATTTTTGATAGGTTATGCACAACTCATAGGTAAAGGGTGTTTTTTTTAGAAACATTGAACTTTGAAATGAAATAAAACAAAGATGGTTTTTTTAAATTAACATGAAATTTACTTTATTAGAAAGAATAGTTTGAATATGGTATTTGGCTCATGACAGCCACTGCTGGCTCGGATGAAATCTAACCTACGTATCGTATCGTATATGTCCAATTTTCGATGCCTTTTTTATATTTTTTGGCCGTGTATCGAGAATAACACATCGCATGTTGCCTTGTCCTCTAAGTGGTCAATTGTTTCGGGCTTATCGGTGTTAATTAGTGACTTCATATATGTATTCTTACAAAAAATAGTCAAGCGGCGGCGTTAAATCGAACGATCTTGGAGGACAAGTCATGGGCTCATAACGCAATACTATGAGGTTACGAAATGTTACAAGAGCTGTGTGGCATGTTGTGCAGTCTTGTTGAAAAAACAGCCCATGGTTAGGTTAGGTTAAAGTGGTTGTGCGGGATGGAGTAGGACACACTAAGGCCAGTATATTGGCCTTTTTTGATGCCACACGAATCTCCAGGCTTTCTTCTGAGCTTTCCTATTAGACAGTGCCCGGTTATGATAGCAATTATCGAGCTTATATGCGATATGCTTAGAGATAGCAAGCACCTTGATCGCTTTAAGTCTAGTGTAGGCCTGACACATGGTGATGTTATTTAACCTGATGTTTGCCTTCTTTATAGCGTCTTAGCAACAGTTTACATGTAGCGAATTGTAAGCCAGCATTAGCCAAACGTGGTAAAATTGGTTGTACTGTACCATTTCTGGCAAGTTTATCTGCCTTACAGTTGTCTCTATGGCCCGGCACCCAGCAAAGGTGAATGTTAAACTCTTGTACCATCTCCATTAGAGATGATCGGAAGTTATGGAGATTGTAGGGACAGAGTACAGAGATTTGATAGCGGCTTGACTATCTGAGAAAGTACGGATATCAGTTGTTGATAGCACGATTTCTTTAAGCCAGGACAAGACTTCTTTTATCGCCAAAAGTTTCGCTTACAAAAGGTTCCCTACAATCATTGGAAAGGCGGAATGAGGCCTTCTTCAACCACTTCATTTATTTTTGATCCATTTTTTTAAAAGTGGATTGACTATCCTCCCAGAAAGATGTGGAAGGTATAGAAATGTGGAAGTTTTTGTTGAATTGTAGTTGGAGGATAGTATAGTCTGTGTTCTTTGGAATTGATTGTAAACAATTAAGAATTACGGATAATGTTGTTGTTTACCCACTGTGATGAAGCTTTCAGGCGAATAGCAGAGATTGCAGCTATTTGTTTGCTTAGTATATCAAGAGGTGTCAGATAGAGTAGGGTGTCCAGTGCCAAACTCTTATACAAAGGCAATCTGAACGTTGTACTTAATTTAGTTTGACCGTTTATACCTTTGTCTAAAATAGTCCACCATACTGTCACACTGTACAACAAAATCGATTTTATTACCAATGTAATTCCGAGTCGTACCAATGGCTTTTTGCAGGAGAAATGAGCTATAGAAGCTTTTTTGAATCTCTAAATAAGATTCTAAAATAAGACTTAGACACTTAGCCTCGTCTAAGAACTATAGACAGGGTTGATATTTGTAATTTTGTATTTCCTCGAAAATAGAACTAAATCGAATTGGTGTGGGTTGACACCCAGTTCACAACTGTCAGCCAAAAGTATTAGTTTATCTAAAGCGTTTTGTAGGAGTTCTTTTAGGGTGTTAAAATGCTTTCCTAAATCCGCTATAGCAACGTCATCACTCTGAAACCCTCCTCTTCCAGACCAGTTAGGATTTCATTTATTAAAAGATTCCAGAGGAAAGGGGATGGAACACCACCTTGCGGTGTCCCTCTGCTGATGAATCTTCTAGCAGAAGAGTCGCCCAGTTTTAAATTAGTTATTCCGCTAGTCAGGATTAAATTAAATAACTCACCAAGCTAACCTTCTACGTTCAGAGATGTCAGTACAGATATGATTGCAAATGTGTCCACGGAGTGGACAAGCAATCTCAAATAGTTGGGTTAGATATCCCGGTTTTTACATTCCCGTTTCTTAAAATCCAGATTTTAAAATCCCGTTTTTTATAATCCTGCTTTTTTTAATCCCGATTTTTTATAATCCCGTTTTGTACTATCCCGATTTTGCAATCAAAACTAATTGTTTAATTTTTAAACATCGCGCTATTTTTTAAAATTAAACAACTAGTTTTGATTGCATAATCGAAATTAGAAAAAAAATTAAAACAAATTAAAAAATGAGAATTTTCTAGATTCATTTTATTGTAACCTTTAACAAATACAACATATCGAAAAATAAGAAATACAAAGTAAAATAGTATTCATTTAAAACAAACTCAAATCAATTAACAAAGTCAACGATAGCAGTAAAACCGTTATCGAGAGGTAGATTTGCTGTAGGATGCATATTTTTTGTGCAAGAGTTAATATTGTAAACAAAAATGAATGTTTATACGTGACGGTTTCAAAGTTGCTCATATCAATGCTCAGAGTTTGATGAAAAAGATTGATGAATTTAGATTACTTTTTGAAGAATCGCAAATCGACGCCATCTGTGTTTCCTGAACGTGGTTCTCTGCATCTGTGAAAGATGCAGCAAACTCTCTTAGCGGATATAGGATTTTCCGGTCTGATAGGTGCAACCGCGGAGGTGTTGCTATATATTTTAGGGAAAACCTTATCTGTAAGAAGTTATACTATTCGTCACCCGGCTCTTCTTTCGAGTATTTGTTTTTGGAGGATAAAGGCAGTGAAGGTAATCTTCTCTTGGGAACTATCTATAGAATAGGTATATCGATTTAGAACAAATCTATAGAGTTATTGAAGAAATTACTGTTATCTCTTCAAATATTATCGTATGCGTTGACTTTAACTGTGACCATTTAACTGACAAAAGGTTAATTGAAAACATGAGATCCTTCGACTTGCACGCAGTCAACATTACTGAACCAACCCATTTTTCTCAGTCATCTTGTACGCTATTAGATGATTACTATGTGAGTGAAATAGATCGAGTACTGTTATATGATCAGCTCGAAACTCCAGTTTTTTCTAGACATGACCTTATTTTTTTGACCTATGATTTCTAGAATTCAGTTTAGAGATTTTAAGAATTTCAATAAAACACATCTTGAAGATGATATAAACATGACCAAGTCGAGTTTTTAAACACAAATCTTAATATTTTATTTAATCAACACGTTCCATTGAAACCACAAATTAGGATTCGCGAAAATAAACAATGGTTTATACTAGTAGGATTAAAGACCTTATAAATCGGCGTGATCTGGCATATCGACGCTGGAAACGTTTCCGCGTTAACGACCTCAGTGAGTTGTACAAATCATTACGAAATATAAAGTTGTTCAAGAGGTTGGACGCGCGAAAGTACAGTTCTACTCAAATCGTCTAGATTTAAGATCCGATGGTCGTAAACTATGGAACAACCTCCGCCAACTAGGAATAGGTAAACAAAGAAATAATTTTTCAGCTGCAATGAATATAAATGAGCTAAACAGTAAATTTGCTTCTATACCACCACCTTCTACAGACACTTTGTTCAATTTCGATTGTGTGAACGCCTCAGACATAGTTGAATGTCGCATAAGTATAAAGTCCAATGCCACTGGTGCTGATGATTTGAATCCAATTTTCATTAAAGCTATTCTTCCATTGCTTCTAACCTACATTACACATGTAATAAATACAATCCTTACCACTGGCATTTTCCCGCATCAATAGAAAAAACCAAAAATTATTCCTATCCCCAAAAACTCGCTTTGTAATGAATTTAGACCGATTTCAATACTTCCTTTTCTATCTAAAGTCTTTGAAAGGATAATGCAAAAACAATTAAGCAACTTCACCAATCGCAACAACCTTTCAGTCGATGTTCAATCAGATTTTCGTTTACACCATAGCTGTATAACGGCACTAACTAAAATAATCGAAGACATGAGGACTGAACTCGATATTGATAAAGTAACTTTTTTAGTTCTACTAAACATTTCAAAAGCATGCGACATGGTGAATCACTGGATACTTTTGAATAAACTGCGTCAGATTCAACATACCTTCAGAAGCTATTAAACTGCTTTCTTCCTTCATAAATGAAAATCTCTCCAATTTTCTTCCGATTGAACTTATGGAACGCTTAGAACGCTGTGGACCGCCCAATACATCGCTCCATTTAAAACCAGGCTAATGCTAGCAAGGATTCTAGTAATACCTGTTCTCACTCATGGATGCGAAATTGTTTACAACTGAGATTCCATCAGCAAAAATAAACTAAACATAGCATTTAATAGTATCATTCGCTACATCTTTGGGTTAAGAAGGTACGACAATGTTCTACATTTGCAAGGGATTCTCTTTAATATGCCTTTAAATGACTTTATGAAGCTTCGAACAATGGTACTGTTTTTTAAAATCTTGAAAACACGTCAACCAGCTTATCTCTTTGAAAAAATCAGAATGTCAACATCGGTAATTTTGCCATGCTTTTCGTGTTTGACCGCGGAAAGGCAATTTTTTATCGCTGCTTATTTTTTGTCGCTTCTGGAACTAACTTCCTACTCATCTGCGGGATATAAGTGATATGCATATGCACTTTTTCCAAAAAAGTATTAAAATCTTTTTATCTAACCAAAGCAACTAGCTTAACTTAGCTTATCTTTTCTTCTTGACTCTAACTATCTTTTTCTCTTTTTTTCTTCTTCTATTTCTATCATTTATATCAGGTCCGTTCGCGTACTTTCTGCACTAAAATTCGTAAAAAGAAATATTTTAAACAGTGGGCGTAAAATTCTCTCACCAACAAAAAAAAAACTACAAAAAGTAAGCGAACGGGAAAACAACAAATTTTGTACACAATATTACTGTGTTGTTGCTGTTCTTTGAAAATTTGTTTTTACATTTTATAACTGACAGCAAAAGCGAGCAATTTATTTAATTTATTTGAATTTCTATCAAATTTAAAATTTTCACAAATCAGCCCAAAGAAATTTCTTGGGCTAAAATTCGTAGGTTGGGGAAATATTTTACTCTCTCGTGAGCGCTCTTTTTTACGAAAAACTATGAAATTTTTGAGTACGCGAACAGGATTTGGTTAAATTTCGTATTTTTTCGTAAAATTGGACTGTTTTAGGAGGGTACGCGAACGGACCTATCATTCACTTGTTTCCAGTCAAATAATGTTTTATCGATGAATATTTGTTTTTCTTTTTTTCTATTTTATATTATTTTTTTTTAATTTTTTTTTTTAATTTTCAATTGTTATCTAAAGTTAAGTCATAGGCTCTCACAAATTTATAAGATATCTGTTATCTTACTGTGTAGTGTGTAAGCTTTATAAATAAATAAACTGAAACTAAACAGCTGAGAATGTGGCTACCAGTTAAAATAGATAAAGTTTTATACCTCTAAAAAAACATTCCTTTATATTTCTACTAAAATTTTATTCAACCAAAGAGTATAATTGCCTTCCCTTTAATTTACAAAACGACAAAATCATCATTTTTGAGAAAAATTGACATTTATTTAGATTTTCTGATTTGTGTATATTAGTTTATTTAAGTCAATTTGTTAAAAATTCTTATTGCAATGCTGAACACTTCAATAGTTTTATTTTATTTGGTCAGGGACTGAACACAATTAAAAGTTACCCGTTCGAAATCTACATTTCATAGAACTTCACTTTTTCAATTCAATAAATATAAGTGTCAATAATGAATTGACTTCTACCGGAGCTAATTTTACATGATTTTTAATATTAACATTGTTGACATTGTGCTGGTTTACTTCCTTGGCAGTGAAACCAGTTTAGAAATTCTACGTATTTTTGAATTACGCAATATTTGATCTTTTTCAAATAATAAGCATGTGCCTACAATAATAACACAAAAAATGTGTCACTTTTTAAAATTAAAGTCACAAAATTAAAATTAAAGTCAAACCAAATTCCATTCAAACGAAAAACAAAATGATACACTTTATTCCACAAAGAAGTGTTCAAACCTACACGCCATTTAAAATTTCCCTGAAACAGCTTAATCTGTTCGATGAATCGAAAAAGCCGAGTGTTTTACTTTGAAAATTACAAATGAAATATTGAGTTTAGATACATACATAAGTGAAATTCTTGGGTTAGAATCATACCATTGAGACATTAATAATTCAAATGCAATGTTCCATAAAAACGAAAATAATATTTTTTTTCTCTAAGAACTCAAAGTGTGACAGCGGCGCGGCGCGCGGTGTAAGTGAATGTGAAATTGGGTATTCGATGAAGCAAATTATTAAAAATCCTTACAATATTATTGTCCTTACTTTTGGATAAAAATGTATTTTATCATTTTCTTCATTCTTCTTAAGAATTTAATGGTGAAATAAAATATTAACAAATATTTCAATAATTGAGAAGGATCTAATGGAATAAAATGTAGTTATTAGTTTATTGATGTGGCCTGCTAATGACACTTGACAGTTGACAGTTGACACTGATGAATTAAATCGGAAAAAATTCTTTATCATTTGCTTAACTTATTTGGGTAAGGATTAAGAAAACGGGTTGGGGTCGAAATACTGTATTTAAAATACTGTATCTCAAAATACTGTATTTCAAAATACTGTATATAAAAAATATTGCATGATCAAAATGCTGTATCTCAAAATTCTGTATTTCAAAATTCTGTATATCAAAATTCTGTATTTCAAAATGCTGTAAATAAGGCTCAAAATTAAAAATCGTTTTGGCGATTTTTATTTCTTAGCCTTATTTACATCATTTTGAAATACAGAATTTTTGAAAACAGAATACTTTTTTTTAAGAAAACATCATAATAATTTTTCATTAGCATAATGTTCTAATATACTCCCTTGAACAATAACATAATATGTACCTATGATAATTTAAAAGTCTATGAAATAATAAAAACAAAAATATTGTAAATGGTATCTTCTTTTTATTTTGTCTTTCTCATTTTCTTCTTCTTAGTTATTTGTAGCTCTCTCACATTTTTACATGAATTGTTAATATCATAATCAACAATTGCATAAACGATTACACCAACATAATTGATCTGTCAAAACTTTCAGTATTATACAGTATTATGAGATACAGTATTTTGACAATACAGCATTTTGAGACACAATATTTTAAATGTACAGTATTTTGAAATACAGAATATTAACCATACAGTATTTTGACCATACAGTATTTTAAAATACAGCATTTCGACCCGCTCCCTTAAGAAAACATATAGAAATCAAAATATATACACTATTTTGACATATTGGGAACACTGTTTGAATAGAATTGTTTTTATAAGTTGGTATGGTCTGGAAGTGACAGATGACATACTAAAGTTGTATTTTTTATTCATGGAGGAAATCAAAAATTACCTGACATTTCCTAATCCTTTTTATTTTTTATTAAGATAAAAACAGCATGTGTTTGTGTGTTTGTCTATAAATAGCAAAACTTTTAAGCAAAAATGCCATAACTATATTTTATTCGGTTTGCCCTGTAACTGACATTTCGACACTAATGTCTCATTTTAATCGACATTTTTTTGGTCTGCTCATTTTCGTATTTAATATGAACTAAATGTGTGTTTGTGTAGTTTACCTTTTTTAAACAAGCAATATACTTTTTTATATATTATTTGCCTCTAAGCATTAAAGTAATTTTACAACTATTAAAACAAAACTTTCCACCACCTATCTCTCACTTTCTATACGTTCACCTTCAATACCCCAAAATATTGTGTTTTGTGCTATTTTGATAACTATGTCAAATTCAATACCAACAACAAGTTGAAAATAATAATTGTCTCAGTAAGTGAAAATTGAGTAAAGTAAATGCCACAAATAACGTCAGTGAAATTTCCTTTAAATGTCAATTAATAATTTAGACAGTTTGACATTTGTGGGCGTTCTTTGTTCTGTTTGTATGAGAAGTAGTAGTTGACACGTGTGAAATTGATGTTTGTGGAATGTGAATTTAAAGCAAATTATTGATTAGTCTTTGCTTAAACTTTATGTTTTTTTCTGGCTTGTGTTAGCTGGAGTTTAGACTCAAATATTAATTTTGTTGAACTTCGGCGACTCTGAATCAATTCCCAAATAAAAATCCTTGCGTCAATTGCAAAACAAAAGGGTTTTATTTACTATTAAAAATTAATTCTATTAATTACCAAATTTCACGAATAATGTAATGTTTAACTTACAAAGGAATTTATTCCAAAAAAAGATAAATTACACAAACAAAATGGAGAAATTATTTTAAATGTTTTTTTTAATATGTGCTGCCACCAGACGGAGAATACGAGAAACAGCATAATTAATTTTTTAAAGATGAACTGGTTCTGAACACAGGGTTTTCCAACAGGGACGCTACAAAAGTAGAGCGACAGGGACAGCAAACGACGCCATATTGCTTGCCGCTCTTTTGACATTTCTCTTCAGTAAGATTTGCCATTTTATGATGGAAAGATATTCGAGCCAAAAACTAGTCGAAATTATTTAAATTTACCACCGAAATTCGGAGTCAGTGGCCTCAACGTTAAGAGCGGTACGTCCAATTTATGTTCGTAAAAATCGTCCTAGTAGATCAACAATTGTGTGTCTAGTGGACAAATTTGAATCCACAAGCACAGTACAAAATGTTCCCATGCCAGTAAGACAAAGAAGTGCCCGTAGTGTCGAGAATATTGCTGCCGCTTAGGCTTCAGTTGCAGAAAGCTCAAATGTGTCTCTCACACTTCGTTCTCAAGCTTTGGGCATCTCTGTGGCGTAGTTGTGGTGAATATTTCGAAAAGATCTTGCATCCCGAAAAAAATTACGGTTTGGTGTGGTTTATGAGCCAGTGGCGGCGTCATTGGGTCTTACTTCTTCCGTGATGAGCAAGACCGACACGTTACTGTGAATGGGGATTGCTACCGTTCAATGATAAGAGAATATTTTCGGCCCCAATTGGATGATATGGACTTGGAGGACATGTGGTTCCAACAAGACGGCATCACAAGCCACAAATGTCACACGAATGCCACAATCAATTTATTGAAAACCAAGTTTGGAAAATGGGGAAAATGAAAAACGAAATGGTCTAGTCGCTTGGCCGCCTCGGTCGTGCGATTCGACGCCCGTTAGACTATTTCCAGTTGGGCTACGTCAAGTCTATGGTCTATGCCAACAAGCCAGCGACGACTGTTGAACTTCGTACGAATATCGAACGTGAAATTGCAGCAGTATCGGCCGATTTATGCTTGAAAACCAGTGGTGGCCATGCAAAAGAAATCGAGTTCCATGAATAATGGCATCGAACGTACTTTCACAGGAATAAAGAATTTCATTGATATCCAAAAGCGTTTTTGTTTTATTTAAAAAAAACTTTTGTAGCGCTTTTATAGAAAAACCCGATATCACAATTTTACTTTACAAATCTGTCGAGATGACAAATTTAATGTTAAGTTTGAACTTAATCACATTGCAAATAATAAGATGTAATGGCAAAGTTCTAAGGCCAAACTAGGATGCCAAATTAGGATGTAACAAAAATGTAACCTTGTATTAGGAAACTTGTAAGATTTTTGATCTCGGTAACCAACATTTTCTTCAGGTATAAATGCTTATCCCGGAAGAAAGGCAATCTTTATCTGCGGAATGACATATACATATATTATAGCAATGTCACAGTATGGTTCGTTGTCCATCTGTCAATTAAAAAAAAAAAACTCCTAATTTCATTTAAAAATTGATAGAAAATTACATTTTTAACTGAAAAATCACTTAAATCGTTTTCCAAGATACGAGTTCATACATACATTGATGTAAATTAAGACCATTAAGTTGCCCCCTGCATGTCAGTTCGTTATCTGTAATCAGTATTTAGCGATTTACTGAATAAAAAATCGCAAACATTTTGGCAAAGAACACAAAATTAAACAGTTTTTGAAGTCCATCAAATAAGCATTACCACTTTAAAAATTTAGGAAACTAATGATTGGAATAATTGTAGTGATTTTGTCGTAAATTTGTCGTGAAAGAAAAAAATGTGTCGTTATTGTTTTTTTTTTTTTTAATTAACTCCTGGTAATGCTAACTTGACAGTTATGTTAGTACTTCTAGTCCTTAAAATCGGTTGAAATAAACTTAAATTAAAAAACTTAGTATGTCCGTAATTTGTCGTAGATACTCGTATAAATGTCACGTACATTTTTTCCAAAAATGTCCCTCTCCTAGCTAAGATAACTATGTGTTCTAACGGGATTATCACATCGAAATTTATTTAAGAAACTGTCATCACACGTCTACTAAAATGTATTTAAAGAGTCGCAAAGTTGAATTGTCAAAATATAGATTAATTAAAAGTTTGAAAAGTCGAAAGGTTGTTAAGTTTAATTGTTAAACGTTTGTTTGGTTAAATAAGTTGACTCAAACTGAAAATTCAACATTTGCGACCATCTCAGCTTTTCAAACTTTCAAATATTCAACTTTTAAAACTGTGACAAAAGCTGAATAATTGAATAGTCGAATGGCTAAAAAGTTGAATGATTGAAAGTTTGAAAAGTTGAATTGTTCAATGGTTGAAAAGTTGATAGTTTGAAAAGTTGAAGATTTAAATTTTTTTTTTTTTTTTATAATAAGCACACACTCAAGTGGATATTACTACCCTTATTATGCAGAGGCACAGTTTGAGCACTAGGAAGAGGAGTGAGGGTTTATAAGGAGATGTAGGTGCACATTGGTTTTTAATTCCTGAATATTGCAATGACTAGGAAAGACAGAGTGTGGTAAGGCATTCCACATTCGCGTAGTACGGCTAAAGAACGAATCTCTGTATTTGACAGTACGAACGAAGTTGGGCTATACTGATGAGCATTCCTAGAAGCGCGAGTATAACGGTTGAACTGTTTAAGGGGAGGAATGCTACTCGCTATTTCACTAGAGCATAAGCCGTTAAAAAAACGATGTTCAAGCGAAGTAAATGAACTTATGATGATGTTATCATATAGAGGCTTAAGTAAATTGCAGGAGCACCAGCCCAGAGATGGGCGTTATACTCAAGCTTTGGACGTATGTAAGTCTTGTAGATAACAGCCAGATCAGAAGGGGTTAAATATTTCTTGCATCGCCTAAGGAAACCCAAACACCTTGCGACATTTTTGGCGACATCGCGTATGTGATCATTCCACAAGAGGTGGTTGGTGATACACATACCGAGAATATCGAGGTGTTCAGTCTCATTGATGCAAGTGCCATCCATGGATAATGGCTATGGGGGTATATCTCGCTTTAACGATACAAGACAGCATTGCGTTTTCGAAGCATTAAATTCCATGCGGCTTTTTAATCCCCATTGAACAATGCTGTTTAGGTCGGAATTTAATGAGCTTATCATATTTTGTCGTTGCAGTTCCAGAAGAGGGATGTGAGTCTGAAAACGAATAAGCTAAGAGTATTATCGTCAGCGAAACAATGTATTGGATTAGATGTTGCAGACAGGAGATCATTAATAAAAATGAGAAAAAGTGTTGGAGATAGAACAGAGCCCTGTTGGACACCAGCATTTATTTTATGGTTTTCAGACTTGAATCCATCCAATACTACTTGTATTGAACGATCCGAAAGGTAATTAGTAATCCAATGAAGCAGGGATTCATGAAAACCGAAAGCACACATTTTCGATAAGAGAGCCTGATGCTAAACCCTATCAAATGCTTTTGAAATATCAAGTGCAATAATCTTAATTTCTCCAAAGCGATGTAAAGATTTGCTCCACTGTTCGGTGAGATGAACCATGAGATCATCAGTGGACCTATTGCTTCGAAAGCCGTACTGCCGGTCATTAAGAAGCTTTCGATCTTCAAGATATTTCTTGAGCTGATAATTAAACAGCGTTTTCATGACCTTGGAAAGAAGGGACGTAAGTGCAATCGGTCGGTAATTATAGGGTGAGGAAGATTCGCCTTTTTTTGGGGATGGGCTGGACAAATGCAGTTTTCCATCCTCTCGGAACGAGACCTGAGGAGTAGGACAGATGAAAAAGCTTACGTAGTGGTTTTGCCAGCGTTGAAGAACACCTCTTCAGAACAATAGCGGGGATACCATCCGGACCAGCGGAGTTTGAGTCGAATTTTTCAAATGGCTGAACGTTTGAAAAGTTGAATGGTCGAAAATGTTCAATTTTCGGTTTGAGTCGACTTTTTCAAGCATTCCAAGTCTTCCAAAAACAAACTATCGACTTCTTGACTTTTCAAATTTTAACCCTTGCACTATTCAAACTTTTTGACTTTTCAAACTAAAAACTATTTAAATTTTCAACCATTCAACTTTTCAAACTTTCAACCGTTTAACTTCTTAATCGTTTGACTATTCAACTTTTCTTGAAACAGTTTGAAAAGTTTAATACTTGAAAGTTTAAAAATCATTCAACCATTCGACCATTCAACTTATCAACTATTCAACTTTTCAAACTTTCAACTATTCGACTTTTCGACTCTTCAAACTTTAAAATATTTAAATATTCAACCATTCGACTATTCAAACTTTTAATCATTCAACTTTTCAACCATTGTAGTTTGTAGTTTTCATTTTATAGTTTGTGGTTTGTAGTTGTTTTTGAAGAATGAGAGGAGCTCTACAAATTTGTTTATGCAATATTTTAGAGCACTTGCTTCTATTCTTACAGTGCGAGCTGTCAGTTTCATTTATAGATTCATACATTTCTGTATCTATATCTACCAAGGGCGTTCGCAGGATTTTAATTAGGGGAGGGGGGGGGGTGGTTCAAGCTTATTCGAGAACTTATTAAGTTGATATTTTTTTACATTTACCTCTATTTTTATTCTATTATCATTTGAAAAATTATAATTATGACGGGTTATCCAGTTTGCGGTTTCAAAAGCATAGGGCTGGAATTCGACATCTGTCAAACAAAGTTGTTAAATCAATTTTTTTTTTTCAGTTGAAAGTTTGGCATTTACGAAAATAGATCGCTTGACTGTTGTGCGATAGTCATACAAATTGTTAAAACCTAATACAAAAATGGTGATTCTGCCACAGTCACATATCGTGCTTTAAGAGGAGGTTATGGTTTACATAATCGTCCAACTACGCAAGCAATTGTCAAAATTGTGAAGAAAATTGAAGAGACTGAATTGGTTGCAGTTATTGTAGGGCCTGTGCATCATCATTTCGCTCGTACCACTGATAATATCGCTGCTGTAGGTGAAAGTGATGCCAAAGGCCCGAATGTGTCGATTCTTCGTCGTTCTCAGGAATTACGACTGTCTTACGGCACATTATGGCGTATTTTGCATTTGGATCTACACCAACATCCATATAAAGTCCAGCTCACACAATAGCTGAAGCCATCTGACCAAACACAACGTAGTAGATACGTCGAAATTCAGCGACGAAGCACATTTCTCACTTCGTGGGTATGTTAATAAACAAAGTTGTCGTATTCGGGGTTCTGAGAGTCCTCAAGTAATTGAATGAAAAAAAGCCATTGCATCCACAAAAAGTCAGTTTGGTGCGCTTTTTGGTCCGGAAGTGTGATTGGACCTTACTTCTTCGAAAATGACGCACGATGGAACGACAGTCACCGTCAATTCGGAGCGTTGTGGTCCTATGATAACTGACTTTGTTTTTGATTGCTATTGAGGAATAAGACTTGGGGAATATGTGGTTTCAACAAGACGGTGCCACATGCCATACAACTCAAGTGAATATGGCTTTATTGCAAGAGATATTTCCTATTCCTATTTCCCAGCGTAATTTCTCGTCGTGGCGATATCAACTGGCCACCAAGATCATGCGATTTGACACAGCTGGACTTTTTTTTTGTTTGGCTTCACGAAAGACCGTGTTTATGCAGATAAACCTTTAACTCTTGAGCTCTTAAAAAACCAACATTCGTCAAGTTATGGGTGAGATACCGCCCAATATGTGTCAAAATGTGGTCGAAATTGACCTTACAAGAATCGATGCTTGCACCAATTCGCATAGAGGTCATTTGAATGATGTAGTGCTTCACACATAATGTCAACGTTCAACCTTTATAATAAAAAAGAAATATCATGAACAAAAATTTTGTATACGTGTTTTATTCACGTTATATTTTGAAACCCCAAAATGGTTAACCCTGTACCTTCAACGATCTACGATCATAATTGATTTAAGCACCGTTTTGACTCTCAACCGAGTTGGGGGTGCACGGTAAAAAAAGGTAATATGAGAAGCAAGTTTCGTCGAATAAGTCGAGTTTTTAGAGATCTTCGGGAGATAATTTTGTATCCTTCCAACGAACGATTGTACAAAAACTCAGCCTCCAAAACAAAATTTTGTAATCCGGGGTAAAACTCGACAACTCACAAATGCTGGGCTGATGCTATTTTGTTTTTGATTTTGAGAAAACCACTGCTTATCTAGGTAATCATTATTTTGATTTTCAATCGATCAAAAATGTCCAAGGGGAGAGGGAGTAATGACATGTACTGCTATCAAATGAAAACCACGAAGAGGATGCATCTTTTTGTTGTAATTTCCAACCAGAAATAAAAACAACACCCTTATTTTCTTCTAATGAAAGATCAATTTATTGCTTAAAGTTTTCAAATAATACTTACAAAGGTTATGTGTGTTTATTTTTTTGGTTTTAAATATAATTTAAATTTTTGGGAATAAATTTTAATAAACATTGAGGATAAAATATTTTCAAATAAATTTATCTTAAAAGAAAAAAATATTATTATTATTATTTTTCAAAATAATATTCATATATTTACACATTATAATTAATTTTGAAATTATATATTTAACTATATATTTCTTCTTTTTTTGTAAAATGTTTGTTATTATTTTGTGGATAAGGCTACATAACAAGATTTGTTGTTTTTTTTTTCATTTTATTTTGTTGATTTTCTTTGAAAGGGAACAATCTACTGTACTTAAAATTTTATATAGAAATATTTTATAATTTTTAACTAATTTTAAATGAATTCTTAGAAATGAATTCCATCACTGAAATATATATATATAGGTAGCTCTGAGTTTTTGTACAGAATTGTTTTTATTTTAAATTTAATAACTTATATGTATTAATTATATATTATATAATTTGTATTTAATAATAATAATTATACTATAATATTTTTAACATTTTATTACACACCTGAAGATCAAATTTGATTTGATTATGTTTTGCTTTGTTTTTTTTGTTTTTTTTTTGTTTTAAATAGTTTTCTTCTCTTTATTATTAAATTTTTCTTTCTATAAAGTTTAAATGTAAATTTATTTATGTACATTTTTAATTTTATTTCTCTAGTAATCAAATTAATATAATTTGTCTACTTTCTAACACATTTTACAGTCATGGTTTTTAATTTTATTTTTTTTATGAATAGTGTTTCTTTTTTTTTGTTTTTAAATTTTATTCTCTAAAAGTTAAATTGCTTGTTTCATTTTTATTTTTATGTTTCAAATTTATACGGGGTATACTTTTAGGTGTTTTCTCATTAAAATACTAAATAAATATTTTTGTTAGAATAAAGTTTTTATTGCTTATTTCTTTTTATTATTTTTTGCTTCTTATATTTGTTTTTGTTTTTGCTTAGGGATATAAAAGAATTAGAATGGCAAAGCCATAAAAAGTAGATATCATTTTTGTTTTGACACTGAAAATGCCAGTGGTGGAAAAAATTAGGGGAACTTTTTCATGCTTTGCAATTTTCCATGCATGCTTACAATTATCCTATATTAAGAACAACGTGTCTTGTGTGTTCCACAATGTTTTGTTTATTTTCATAAAAAGTTGAAATTGGTGGTAAGGGTTAAAAGAATAAAGGGAGATAAAGTGTATTTTCTTATGATTGCATATTTCTAGGATGAAAATAGACATTTGTATTGGAAGTTTGGATTTTAAAAGTTCTTAATAATTTTTCTAATATTTTTATTAATCTATATTAACTTTTTATTTTTTTTTTCATCTATTTTGTTTTATTTTGCTATAAATTTAATAATAATAAGAACAACACACACGTATTTTTCAGTGTTAATCTAATTCATACAAGTATATGACATTTTGCCTTATTTTAATTTTTGATTTTAAATTTTCTTTTTTCAATTTATCATCTAATTTAACTTAAATTAAGTATAAGGTAGAGGGGTAGAAAGGGATAGAGAGACAGAGAGAGATAAAGATAGAAAGAGTGAAAAGTTTATTTTTTGTTTTTCTTTGGCGTTAGGTAGAGAGGTCTTAAGTCAAAAAATTGCTTTTTAGGATTTTGATTTGGTGTAACGCCTTCTTTCGTTTAAAACTAACAACTTGAGACTATAGCAACTGCCAAACATAGTTTTAACTTAGTCCTTAGATAATTTGTTGATATTTACGTCTCAAGTTCATTGAGTCCTTGACTTAAAACCTATTTGCCTAACGTCAAAGATTTATTTCTCTTGTTCTTCAAGTGTTTCACCTTCGTGAGAAAAAAATACGTCCCACAAGTTTTTTCATGGTTTTCCATTTATTTCATAGGAAAGAGTTTTGTGTTTTTGAATATGTGGAATGCAAGTTTTTAAATTTCATACTGTTCGAATTCCTTTTTTCCCAAAATTTTGACAGTTGGGACACGTGAAAAACAGAGGATATGGGTTCCACATATTATCTTGAATGTGGACTATGAAATTGGCTTGGAGACTTACACTTTATCTATGTACATTCCACAAATTTTATTTTGAAAACAAATATAAAAAAAACGTTTAAATACACAAATGTAAAATGTATGAAAGGTTTTAGAAAGTGTATAAATGTGGAACGTATTCATATATTCAAATCACTACAGGTGGATTAAGGACTTAACAAATAAAAAAAAAGGATAATGGAACATACTTTAAGAATCTACTAACTTTCTCTAAAGGCACGAAATGGAAATGCGGGTAATATATTTTTAAGCTATAAAGACATTAAAATTAGCTTAGTGTTCATAGGTCTAAAACCAAAATATATATAATTTCAAAAAAAGGATAAAAACTGATTAATTATGTGAATACAACCTTTCACTTATATCACGCTCTTTTTTTCTGAAGCAATTAGTAACCCATTGAAGTTATCGTCGCCGTCGTTGATAATGAAATTAAAATTTTTAAAAAGAGTCATATACATATACGTAAAAGGTACATATGTATATCTACCTACGCGCACGTGGTTATTCCAATTATAATTAACATTTTTAATGTATATGATAAAAAGAATTATAACTGTGTACGGTATGGTTTGGTATATATACGAGTATATTGATGGTTTTTCGTTCTTTATAATTTTCAATTCATGTTTTCTATTTTGTGTTCCGAAAGCAACCAACCTCAACTCCAAAACCCGAACCATACATACCTATAAATGCCTTGCCTTTAACCATAGCTACAGCAAAAGAAAAAAAGACAAAAAGGCCTGCAACTCAAATGCTTTCACGCCTTTTCTTTCGAACAGTTCAACCCCATTTAATGGTACAAGTCTTAACTAACCGTTCATGGATTAACAACGCTTAGGTTTTCCTTCTTTTTTTTATTTGCGTATACCCCCCTTTTTACCCTTCTATAGCCTCTAGATATTTGTTCAGCTTTTTTATGGAAAATAAAACAAGACTTTTCACCAGGGAAGGAGTTGTAAGGACAAAATTGTAAAAAAAGGCCCTAAACTTTGAATATTTTCTTGGATTTCTTACCAACTATACCAACTATAGAAGAATCAGTCTACTTTACATCGCTTACAAAATCGTCTCTGCTGTAATATGTGAACGTCTCGAGCCCATCGTCAACAACCTGATAGGTCCTTATCAGTATTAGTAGTTTTAAAACAGGAAATTCCACAGTCAATCAAATGTGCACATTACGGCAGATCCTGGAAAAATCCCAAGAACATCAAATCGACACCCACCATCTTTTCATCAATTTCAAGGCCGCACATGACAGAATCTATAATGACGAACTGTATAGAGCCATGTCTAGTTTTGGCTTCCTTGGCAAACTCGTTCGTTTGTGCAGGATGACCATGAGAATTTAAGCTTCTTCATAAAGGTTGGAAACAACTTAACAGAAAGTTTTGATGTCAAAAAAGGCTTAAGACAAGGTGTTGCACATCTGTCTAATAACTGACATATGCTAATGACATTGACATAATCGGAAGAACGCAGCGTGATGTCATTGGGGTTTTTGTGAGTATTAAGACATAGGTAGTAAAAATGGGTTTAGATGTGAATGAGGGCAAAACTAAGTACATGCTGTCATCAAAAAAAGAACTTACAACATCGACGTCTCGGTCAAAACGTCACCATCGAAAAACGTAACTTTGAGGTAGTTAAGGACTTTGACTACCTAGGCTTCGCTATGAAAGCAGAAAACAACAACTGCCCTGATATTAAACGAAAAATTACTCTGGCTAAGCGCTATTTCTTTGGGCTAAGAAAGCAATTGAAAAGTAAAGCCCTCTCTTGAGCAATTCAAATGTCAATATATAAGACCCTAATCATCCCCATCCTGCTATGCGGTGCAGAAGCATGGACTATGACAAAAGCGGGTGAAAGCACCGTTTCGAGAGAAAAGTTTTTCCAGTGATCTACGGTCCCGTATGCATAGAAGGTGAGTGGAGGAGACGATGGAACAACGAGCTGTAGGGGCTGTACAGCGACGTATGGACCCTATTCAACTTGGTGTGTCCAATTTGGTGTGCCCAACTGAAGACATATAGCTAGGGACCGAGCTAGATGGAGAAGTTCATACAAGACTGTAGCACCACCTTAAGTAAGTTTGTCTAGTTTATAAGAAAAAATGTCAGCTTTATACGCAAACAACAAAATGAAAGTTGTTTTAGTTTCGAGATCGAATATCTTCATGTATGATCTTTAAAATTTTGAAGATACAATACAAATATTGTAAGCTTTTCACATACAATTTGTATCATTTATCAAAAAAATTGTAACAATGTATACAATTTTAAATAGGGCCCTTAAATCTGCCTGCGTTTATTCTTACTACTTAATCCGTCCCTATTATTTTTGTTGAGGGTTGAACATTTGTGGGGTGGATTTAATTTGAGCGGTGCAGAAAGCAACGAGAACAAAAAATTGGCATATTCAATTGGGGGGTTGATGTTCTTTTTTGCGCTTTTATGATAAATATTAGCTTTGTTCATTGCAATTTTTGCTCTACAAAAAGTAAAAATAAGAAAAATATGAAAATCCCATGAACACACAAACAATTTTTTAAAGGTCTTGGGAAGATTTAAATTTCTTTTTTTTTTAGTTTTCTTTTTTTGGCACTTAAGTATCACCAAGGAGAGTAAGAGATATTTATCTTATATCTTATTCAATAAAAAAGAAAATAATTTAAAAATCATAAAAATTGGTTTAAGTTTTTTTAGTTTTTTTTTTGTAGAATATTTAAGAAATTTGTTTGAAGGGAAAATATTAGTTGTGAAAAAGGAAAATTTTGTATTAACACATTTGTTTGCTATTTTTAAATTTCTCTTGGTATAACATCTCTGGTCCATTTTCAATTTTTATACTTTTATTTAATTTTTTGACAACACTCGATAAAAACAAATTTCTCAATTTCTTTTTGTAACTTTTGATAAGGATTATTATCTTTTCAGTTTTAATAATTTTTGGTAATTGTTTTGTCATTTTATTTTTGTTTATTTTTTTTTTGTTCATGAATTCACAACCATGTTTTATAGATTTATTTTTTTGTTGACTTATTTTGAATCTTTTTGCATTTTTAAAAATTAAAAAAAAACATTTTGTTTTTTTTTTTGTTGTCTTGAGCATTTTTTGTTAATGTTGTTTTTTTTAGGTTGAACTGAAAATTATACATTATTTTTTAAATGTGAACCTACTTAAAAATCTATATTTTAAAATTTTTATTGCTGTTGCATATCACCGCCATTTCCAAGACCAGCTTTTGATTCTGGCGGAACCTGAAAATATAAGGAAAATAAAAGAAAAAAAAAGAAAGAGATTTTATTAAAAATATTTGTAAGAAAATAAATTTAAAAAAAATTAAAATTTACAATATGTATAAATATTAACAAAAAAAATTAAAATTTTAAGCACGTTTTTTGTCTGCAAACTGTATACGAGTATAAATGGATATAATACTTAAAGCTTTACCAAAAGCATTAAACGCTTAAAATTAACACAATACGAGAATTACAAATATACATTTGATATTTTTAACTATTGTTTAAATAACTTTAGCAAATGTTTTTAACAGATGCCTTTAATATTCACGCAATTGTTATCAACTCTTGATAACTGCAGAGTGACAGCGAATGCTGTTATAGAATCAGAAATGTCCTTAAAAAACTGTGTTCTTACAAACAATTGGAGTTTAATGAATGATAATTTTACATTTTAAGTTTTTAAACTAAATTATATGTTATTTATGGGATTTTACTCTGAATTTCTGTGAAGTTTTGTCTTTTTATTGTATATGAACTTGAAATGAATTTGGATAGCAAATCCCAGAAATTTAGAGTAAACCAACTTTATTATATTTGAATTAATCAGTTTCCTGCTACAACGTTGGCAAGAAAGCATTTGTTTTTACAATTTTAGAAAAAGCAACTCAGTTGTCCTTATGTGATCTTTTTGCCCGGTTCTTTCAAACTTCATACAATTGTGACATTTTAACAAATGTTGATCGATGATATTTCTCCTTTACTAGATTTCAAAATACGAAGTTTTTCAAAACATGATGTTTTGCAAAGTTTAAAAAAAGTTGATGTTTCAAAAAAATCTGGTTTTGATATGATTTCTCCTATTCTTTTGTCAAAATCTTCTTATACACTTTGTAATGCTTTGACCCTTATTTTAAATAAATCTATAAAAACTAGTGTTTTCCTTAGTGAATGGATAATGTTTTATAAATAGGTGATTTTTTTTAGCTATTATCTTTTTGACAACACTGGTTTAAACAGCTGACGCACGTTTCGTGTTTTGTTTCACTGTCAAACATCTTCAGTTTGGTCTAAACTTTAACCATGAATCGTCTTACAAACGAACAAGGCTTGCAAATTATTGAATTTTATTATCAAAATACGTGCTCTGTTAAGAAAGTTCATCTCGCGCTTCTTCCATTTTATGTTCAGTATAATCGACCCACTGAAGCGGCTATTCGGGCTATTGTGACTAAATTTTTACCACATTTACATTGTTGGACATTAAACCACCAACCGTAGTACGTAGAGTGCGAACTGAAGAAAATATCGCAGCACTTAATGATGACCATCAATTATCGATTCGTCGCCGTTCGCAGCAATTGGGCCTCTATTACTTAACAACGTAGAAAATTTAGGTGCGGAAGAATTTAGGTGTGATGCCTTTTAAAATACAGCTGGTGGAAGACTTGAAGTTGAACGAGCTACTGCAACGTAAAATTTTTGGTGAATGAGCTCTTGGAAAATTGGCCGAAGATCCACTTTTTTACCGAAAAATTGTGTTCAGCGACGAAGCTCATTTTTGTCTCAATGGGTACGTAAATAAGCAGAATTGTCGATTTTGGAGTGAATATCAGCCAGAAGCATTGCAAGAGCTACCAATGCATCCAAAAAAAGTCACAATTTGGTGCGGTTTATGGGCTGGTGGCATCATTGGACCGTACTTCTTTAAAGATGATGCGAATCGTAACATAACGGTGAATGGTGAGTGCTACCGTGAGATGATATCCAACTTTGTTTTGCCCAAAATGCAAGAGCTTGACTTGCATGACATGTGGTTTCAACAAGACGGTGCCACATGCCACACAGTATGCGCAACAATGGACTTATTGAGAAGTATTATTGTTTAACTTAGAGTGCCCGTATGAGACCAGTAAGTTAGTTGTAAGTTATGGATAATTAGGCTAGTTTTATGAATAAGATAGTCTTAAGAATGAATTAATAAAAATGAATTTGGAAAAAAAAGAAAAAAAAAAGCGAGTTCGGTGAACATTTTATTTCACGTTCGGGACTGGTCAATTGGCCGCCTAGATGGTGCGATTTAACGCCTTTAGACTATTTTTTGTGGGGCTATGTTAAAGCTCATGTCTATACAGACAAGCCCGCTTCAATTGACGCATTAGAAAACAACATTGAAGCATTATTCCTGAGATACCGGCCGAAATGTTGGAAAGAGTTGCCAAAATTGGACTAAGCGGATGGACCATTTGAGGCGCAGTCAAGGTCAACATTTGCATGAAATAATCTTCAAACATTAAATTATATGGACCGTACTATCGATTCAAATAAAGATTTCATGCATTTTTCTGAATTGTATGTGTTTTTTTTTGATAAACTTTGACACAGCTTTTAAAAAACCACCCTTTACTAATTTAAGTATTAATCATGTTAAGAACGGTAAACAGATTGATGTCCTATAAGTATACTGATTTTGTTACGGCTTTCGATCGCATACATCATGGTCTTTTGATTTAGATGTTTATTTTTTAAAATGGTTAGGGTTATACTTGAATAATAGGAAGCAAGCTGTTAAAATAGATGAATGTATTTTCAATCCTATATATGTGCTATCAGGTGTTCCACAGGGCAGTCATTTGGGCCCACTTCTTTTTATAATCTTTACCAGTGATCTACCTTCTTTCTTTAAATATTGTAACTGCTTATTGTATGCTGATGATGTTGAAGTATTTACAGCAACATCTTCCCTTGTGGATTGTATGTTAATTCAGTCAGATATCAACAATTTTCTCAATTGGTGCGATTATATCATCATCTTGAGCTGAATTACTCGAAATTGACATTTTTTCAGGTATTTAGGTCATCATCTTTCATTAATTTTTGACTCAAAGCTTGATTTCAGATCTCATGTTGATTATATTGTTTGTTAAAGGTATTAGGTTTTTTGAAACGGAATTCCAAACATTTTAAGGATAACTATACTTTGAAGACCTTATTTGTTGTGCAGTATGGTCGCCTTTATTTATTTATTGTTTATTTATTTATTGATCAATTTGAATGCTTAGTAACTGTAAGATACAATATCTTATAAGGCTTTTTTACGAAAATAATATTCTTAGGATTGTTAGAGTTTCAAAAAGATTAATGGCTTAAACACAAACACGCTTCAGCTTCGGCTTCGCCTGACGTTTACGAGTTCAGCCATAGGAATTCAATGCATGCTATCACAATGAAGCTTTGACCTCACGTTTCGTTTGACAAGGAAAAGAACGTAATATTACGTAATGTGACTCCAAGCGCAAGCTCTTGTTCAAATTTGCTGAACATTTGCTTTGTCTGACAGCTCAAGAGCTGTAAAAAAAATCAACAAACAAAATACATTTGTTTTTGGAGGGATAACCATTGGTCATTAGAAAAAGTTAAAAGGTAAGTTATTGATACATACAAAGAAAAACTATACAATAATTTTTTCTTGAAAAAGTTTTATTTTTGTAGAACAGAAAATGAGTTTCGAAGAACTCCTCATAGATTGAAAACTTCGTAGATTGAGCTCCCAGACCCACCAACGTCTCTCAGTCTGCGCTTTTTCTTGCTCCATGAGCTGAACTTACCCACGATATGCTGTGTAAGCTACTTCCGCGATAAAATTAATTTTTTCGATTTAAAAATTCATATCTTTTAGTGCACGAAAAATCAAAACAAACTTTTGAGAAAAAATAACAGCTGCTAATGACAGAAGTGTCATTTTAGAAATGTCATATTAGAAATGTCATTCAAAGCAACCTCGAAGCAGGCTCATCGTAACGCAGACAAAGCCGAAGCTGAAGTGTGTTTATATTTCAGCCATAACTCTTTTTGCCTTAAGCAAACTTAATTGGGTGGGGTCCTTGCCAGATTATAAATCAAGATATTCACTTATTGACTTAAGAACCCTTAAATGTCGAAGGCAAGTCCGTTTGTTCATAGAACTAATTATGATCTAACTGAACTAATAACAGGTCAATAATGAAATTGATCATAGCATGAATAGAGACTGTTTGAATTATTTTTAATTTTTCAAATATGTAATTTGAATAATTAATTAATTATAATTTTAATTTAAAATCAGCTGTTGTAAAAATGTACCCGTGGCGTGGTAGTTAGTGGTACGTAGGACTGTCATTTCAGAGGTCTTGGGTTAAATCCCTGCCTATTCCATCTAATGTTTTATTTTTCGGATTCGGTTAAAAATCTGCAGGTCTCCTCCATCCCTGACAACATTACTCGCACACAGGAATGGTTAAGAGTTATAATTCACCAGGCCTTAGTTCTCAACGGACTGTTGCGCCACCTAAATTATTTGTTGTAAATGTGTATATATCTTTGTATCTATATTATTTCTGCTAATTTTGTTATCAGCAGATTTTTGATTCAATTGATAAAATAGATAAAGAAATGTTCCATTCGAAATTCACTTCTAACTCGACCATTCGTAAAATTGCTACTGCTGGTTATGTTACTTCATTGTGTTTAGTTATGAAAACTAAGGGTGTTTTTATGTTTAGTGTGTTGCTAATATTTTTGAAACTTATAAAGGTGAAAGCTTTTAATGTTTTTATTGACTTGTACGAACGAAGTTTTTGGTCGTGGTTGCCAGACCGGTTTTCTTTAACATGACACTAGGAAACATGTTATCATTTAAAGTTCAGATATTACATGTTCTAGAGGTCGGCCCTTTTACCGCACATTTTTCTATCAGAAGGGATACTCAAGTTCACTTACCAAATTTGGAATTGCAACGATAGTCACAGAATTTCAAAATTTTGTAAGACTATAAAATGATACCACTTATGATTTTATGATCACGCAATGATGTGAAACATAAATGATAAGTTTATTATTTGGCAAATAAACTGTCAAAATTTTCACGAGAAATGATGTACACAATTTTTCTAGTAAACTTATACAAATGTCATTGTGATTTTTAAAATTAGGCGACTAAAAAATTGTTTGCTTTTGGAACTGAGAGATTTAAATGTCGCGAATTCATAGCTTCTATAAAGCATAGTGATAGCTTTTCTAAAATTTGTTTATCTATGGTTAAATGAAATTACAAGAATTTCACTTTTGTTAAAGAAAATACATAAACTTAGTTCTAAAAGAGTAAATCATAAAGAGGGATTGGTTCATAAAATTGAATATATTTCTTTTTTTGCTTATTTTTGGAATCTTAAGATTTTGTACGAGTTTAAAAAAAACGAAATACTTTGAGGTTTAACAAACACTTGATTCAATGATTCAATTAAACATCGTTTAAACAAATGAACCAAAACTTTTGTGTAAATTTATTATTTTATAGAATTTATAATCCTACCCCTTTGTGTAAATACCATAAATATTTTATACAATTTTCGAACAATCTTCATAAGCTGTTAGATTTCACCAGTCTAACAAAAATCTGAAAGAAACGTTTTGACAGTAAGTTTTGTTCTCGTAACGAATCCATCATCTAAATAAAACAGCACTATAAAAATTAACTCCAAAAGTGGGTTTCAAAGCTATGAAAGCATTTAATTTTAGGTTAGCTTAAAACTTCATAAAGAGTTTAATGAAGACAACTATCTAATGAGAATTTCCAGAAACTGATTTAAACTGTATCCGAAGGCAAATGTTTGTACTTTCATCAAAATCATCATATAAATATTTGTTAAGGGATATGTTTTGCTTTAACTTAGCCTCAAAAGCTCCGAAATTCCAATGCAGAAGAACTTAATCCTTCGTTTTTCTAAATTAAAAATTTTCTAAATATGCAAAGCATATATATTTGGTGAGCTGTGAATTCCTTTTTCAAGAGAGAATTAAATTTGACCCAAAAATCATCCAAATTTACAGGCAATACTTAATAGAAATTCAGAGTAAATCAGCAGGCCTGAGAGTTATATCTTTTTAAAAAGTTGTTCTAATATCTATTTTATGTGTAGTCAACCCCTAAAAATATGCACTTCAACATGCAGTGGTTTAAGATACGTTAAAACATTGATGGTACACTTGGGCGTATACGTAAAATTTTTTTCCTAGTTTAAAGAATGTTCTTCCATTTTTGTTTGAAAGGTTTTAAATAGTTTACGAACTTGGGCAATCTGAAACTTCTAATTGAATCTTCTATAAATACATTTTAATGTAAATCTTTGTTTTTTTTTTTGCACTTTATCATAATTTACTATATAATTTTATATTTCACTTAGCAAAAGAACCTAATGCATATTTAATTTCCTTAATATCTTTTTTTTTGTTTTTTATTTCAGAAACAAAACATTAAAGGAACTTACAAATATTGCGTAGGTATGTATATCCATTAAATAAATCAAATTTCACTATAAAAAGAGAAACCAGAGAATTTTGCCTCAACTATTTAAGGTAATTTATTTTCCTTAATGGTCAATTCAAGCCACAAAGAATACAATAACACAGTTGGTATAGGTTAAAGTCACCTTTCCCCAACATTGAAACAAAAATTTAGTAAAATCATTCATCATTTCTGAAAGTAATGACCTAAACAGTACTCTCTCTATCTGGATTTCGTGTTACGAACGAAAGGCCAAATTTTTACCATCAAGGACCTTTTGGTCTGGATTCTATTCTTCAATCAATCACTTTCGATTTATTCGATCCACACACATCCTACATCCTAGTCGTTATATGTATACTTAGAAGTAGAAAAATATTGATCAATCTTTTAATTTGTCCATAAAATCGATGTATCGGGTGATTTTTTAAGAGCTTGAGAACTTTTTTTAAAAAAAAAAACGCATAAAATTTGCAAAATCTCATCGATTCTTTATTTGAAACGTTAGATTGGTCCATGACATTTACTTTTTGAAGATAATTTCATTTAAATGTTGACCGCGGCTGCGTCTTAGGTGGTCCATTCGGAAAGTCCAATTTTGGGTAACTTTTTCGAGCATTTTGGCCGGAATAGCCCGAATTTCTTCGGAAATGTTGTCTTCCAAAGCTGGAATAGTTGCTGGCTTATTTGTGTAGACTTTAGACTTGACGTAGCCCCACAAAAAATAGTCTAAAGGCGTCAAATCGCATGATCTTGGTGGCCAACTTACCGGTCCATTCCTTGAGATGAATTGTTCTCCGAAGTTTTCCCTCAAAATGGCCATAGAATCGCGAGCTGTGTGGCATGTAGCGCCATCTTGTTGAAACCACATGTCAACCAAGTTCAGTTCTTCCATTTTTGGCAACAAAAAGTTTGTTAGCATTGAACGATAGCGATCGCCATTCACCGTAACGTTGCGTCCAACAGCATCTTTGAAAAAATACGGTCCAATGATTCCACCAGCGTACAAACCACACCAAACAGTGCATTTTTCGCGATGCATGGGCAGTTCTTGAACGGCTTCTGGTTGCTCTTCACTCCAAATGCGGCAATTTTGCTTATTTACGTAGCCATTCAACCAGAAATGAGCCTCATCGCTGAACAAAATTTGTCGCGAAACACATTTCGAACCGAACACTGATTTTGGTAATAAAATTTAATGATTTGCAAGCGTTGCTCGTTAGTAAGTGTATTCATGATGAAATGTCAAAGCATACTGAGCATCTTTCTCTTTGACACCATGTCTGAAATCCCGCGTGATCTGTCAAATACTAATGCATGAAAATCCTAACCTCAAAAAAATCACCCATTATATACATCATCTTAATCGCTTCAATTTGTGTGTGATGTAAGAATTAGTCAATCTCACTCTAGATCTAAACCAATAAAAAGCATTTATTTTATTTCGTTCCACTAAATAAGACAAAAACATAGAACCAACATAAAAACAGAAAATTGGTAACACAACATATTATGCGTACAAAATGACAAAATTCCATTAGCCAAGTAAATATTGGACACAAAAAAGGAAAAACCGATACAAATCAAGGACAATCGAAAGGAAAACAAAACGAAGACACCTACATTCCACAAAATAATACAAAAGAACAGAAAAACCAAAACAGAAACCGAAACAAAAACAAAAATACTTCGGGCATAAAATGACGGTTTTAGCCATCGAATATTACAAAAAAGAAAACAATACAGACGAACGCTCAAACAAAAAGGACTCGCAAGTCACACAACCACAACACCAATACCAAAAATAGAACGAACATCAGACAGCAAGCCTGGTTTTTAATGCTTAAGTACCTAAATAATATAATTAGGGAGGATTGGTGTGTAGAGTGGAGATAGTATGATAGTTTATGTGGGTTGTAGTTGGCTTCGCCTTCGTTGTTGTTGGTACTTGGGCACTTTTTGGGAAAAAGTCCTTCTTGTCGTTGTCTATCGTCCTGGATGATGTATCGTCACTTCCATAATATTTACTCGTCACTTCAACACCACCACCACGGCATAGTACCAACACTTTCTATCAAATCCTTTATTCTTGTTTTTTGGCTTTGTATGGATATATAGTAATGTATTTTGTATGTGTAGAGGTATTATAGTAGTAGTGTTTTCTTTTTACAGGATTCACTTGGCTGCATAGAATCTATGAAAGTCCAGAAAATCTCCTGACACCCCATCATCGGTCACATTCTGGTAGCTCTGATGGATGGACGACCATAAAAACATAGTTGGGTGGTACATATAAGATATAGGGGGAAAGGGAAATTCATATGTGTGTGATGAAAATATATGTAAATAAGAAAAATGTCAAAGAGGACACCTAGCTGTTAAGAATTTAACAAAACAAAAAATCCAAAAAATTTCAATCAAGGACATTTTTGTATTAACTTACCAGTTTTTTGAAGCAATCCTCGAAAAAACTTGTCATCGATCTATACAGATGTCTTTTTACACCCGATAAATTATGACCCTCGTCAGGATAGATTTGTTGTTTGTATAAAACTCCTTTGGCGGTGAGTGCTCTAGCTAGGACCATCGATTGTTGGTAGTGAACATTGTCGTCAGCTGTGCCATGGATAAGCAAAAATTGTCGTTCTCTTAAGTTGTCAACATATTTTGTCAAATCGGATTCTTCGTAGCCTTTGTAGTTGTCGGTGACATTGGGGAAGCTTAGGTAGCGTTCCGCGTATGTGGAATCTATAGGAATTGAATTTGAATAATGAAGTCGTGGAAACATTGTGTGTGGAATGAAAAAATAATTTTAAATTCTACAGATTTTTGGTTTAATGTTTTTAATTAAGTATAAAATTTCTAAGTGAAGAAGAAATTAAACACGTTCCACATCCTGTTTCATGTGAAATATTTTCATATGAGTTTTTTTAATGTGAAATGAAACATTTTCAACTGCAGTTTTCCTTTAGAGTGTCTTAAGATGTGTTTGGTATTTCCTCTCCAAAATACAGAATATGTGTATTAAATTTCGACTTTAATCACTTCAAAATGAAAAACAAAAATTGAATATAGTGCACATATTTCTTAAGGTGGAATATTTTGGATTTCATTTTGAATCAGTGTGCAAAAAAACTGTGCGAATTTATAACTGAATTTATAATTTAAATTTCCAGGCAGGAAATTGTAAGTGAAACGTTTTAATTTACATTAATATAGAAACAATGTTTTAATACAATCCACAATTGTTTTGTAAAACAATATACTTAATTTTCCCTTAAACTGATTCAGAAAAGGAAATGCATCTATTCCAGAACACAAAATGATTTTTCATGTGAAATAGTTTTAATTTCACTTTAAATTCATTTGCAAATAAAATTATAATACCATCCACAATTATTTCCTTTTTGAATTTTTGTAATTGTTTTGATTTTCTTCTGAACCGGATAAAACATATTTTTCGCATTGTGGTTGTACATGTTGTTTTGTGATTTTTGCTTTTAAAACTTAAGGTGTAGGGAAACAACTTCAAGGGAAATAAGTCCACAGATGGACTTTCGACTTTGCTTTCTGGCTTAATTTACATTCGTACCTGGGCATATTTCTGGCTTCTTTTCAAAAAAAAAGAGGCTGGGATGCGACCCACACTGATAACTTCCCATCCCGTCTGTCGATTTGTCTTGCTTAAAAGTTTGTCTATATGTATCAATTTTTACCAAATTTGCGTACTATTTCTTGTAGATTTTATTTTTTTATGAAAAAACTTACTGTTTGATTTTTATAAAAAAAATTACGGATATTTGAGTTAGATGTCGTTTTTAGATTTTCATGCGAAATGCTTTCATTTCATTTTTCAATTTTATCTAAAATGAACACATTCCACAATATTTATGAAGTATCATTATTGTAAATTTGCATAAAATTGGAGAACAAATTTGATGAAGATATGAAAATATTCACGGAAAATATTTAACATTTCTTTTAAAATTATTACTAAACAAATTTCACAACATTCTTGTCTTCTACATTGTGTGAATTTAAAATTGAAAATGCTTTAGTTAAAAGTTCAATGTAGGACATTGTAAATAAAAATGTGAAAATAACATAGTAATACAATCTATTTTCTAAAAAAAAATTACTCAACTTGGCCTTAAACATATTTTAAAAGTGTAACGAATCAATTCTAAAAAACTTTTTTAAGACGCGAATAAATAGATTTTTAATTTGAATTAATTTCAATTTTATTTCAAATTCCTATGCAAATAAAACAAATACGATCCACAACTGTTTCTATTTCTATACTTAATTTGTGAAATTTTGTGTATTTAGTTTTTGTTTTCTTCTGAACCGAAGAAATAATTTTCATATTGTGTTTGTATAGGTTAATTTTTTCAGAGATATAGAAGAGAACTTCAAATTGGCAACCAAAAATACTCCATTACCAAGATCGGAATCTCAGACTGACATTTCGGTTTGCCTACAAGCTACTGAGGACTAAATGTGAGAAAGTGTGCGTGAAATGATGCAAAAACCAAACACATTCTCACATTTAGTCCTCAAGCCCATCAAAATGCTTAATTATAGTAATCAGCCCCATCTAAATGCTTCATTTTGAATGTTTCATGGCCTCGTTCAAAAACTAAACAATCCTAACCAACAAAATCTGAAGTGCTGACATGGTCTTAAATTGGAAGATTTGTATATTTGTATATTTGTGTATTTTTTGTACAGAAAATGCTACTTGTGAAGTTCCATTGCCAACTTTAGCTAGTTCAGATTCCTCAATTAGATTAGTATTTTCATCATTTAAGCAGTTCGGTAATTGCAAGACCAAATTTTAGTTTTGTTTGTTGCAGAAATATTCCTGAACATTTCTTTTTGAGGGACTATGTTAAAGTTAGAATTTTGTTTGTAGTTAGATTTTGGAATAAAAATTTGAGGGAACCATGTTTTAAAAATAAGTTGCTTTGTGTAAAGCATCTTTAAGGAATAGAAATAGGCAATATTTAGATAGATTGAAGTAACTTTTTTTATTCCAATATGGGAAACCGAACACCCAATAATTGGCTGCAATTAATGCTAAATTTTTTTTTTTAAGTTGATGAAGGTTAGCTGAAGCGGAAATTTCTTTAATGAACATACCTAAAATATTATTGGCTTTCTCAAAAATATTTTTCTACCCTAACCTCTGCCTTATATCTGAAAACTATTGTTTGTATATATTTTCTTCTATGTTCTGCATTTATAAAAAGTAATCCACGGTAGTATTTATTATATTAAGAAAAACAAAAACATATACGTAAAACTCATTAATTTATTTTCATTATTAGCAGCATTTTTACTTAACATACCCTTCAAACAATAATAAGTAAACTTGAACTTTGGTAACTAAACATTTTTAAGGACTGAATGAAAAGTATATATTGCGTTAAACTAAGGGAATTCACTAAAAGAAAGTTCTGTACGCCAACAATAAACATTCATGTCGATTACATGATCTATTGAATGAGTTGTGCATAATTTCAGAACGATTTTTTGACGTTTTCATTTTGTGATAAACGTCAAAATTTGCATTTTATTTGCTCTGCATTTATTCAACAAGTTCGCTATAATCGTTCTGATTATTCTTTTTTAAATATTGGTGTTCCTTTGAAACATAATTTTTTTTTGATAGCAAATACATGTATGCTTCCATCAATCAAGAATGTTATGGATGAGGTATTTTTCGATTATAACTCTTTTTTTAAATTTAATATTTATTAATCAAAATGGAATTGAAAAATAGTTTCAAGCTTAAATCATTAAAAGCAAACTATAAATATACTTGGATTAATTAAATTGATACAGATTTTAATTACTTGCAAAAAAAATATTAGAATTCAATAAATTGCGCTCGCACCCTTAACTTGATGGTTCTTCGAACGCATCTTTGATACAATAATCCGAAGTTAATTATGAAATTTAAAGAATTTCGTAGTGATTGCTGTAAATGAGTGAATTAATTATATTGAACTGATGTTGAACATGCTTTTTTCAAGACAAAAATGTACATTGGTTCGCTATCAACAAAATGACTGCAAAACTAAAGCTTAAAACTGAGTTGTTCATCGAAAAAAGTAAAAAGAAAAATCGGAAAAAAAACTTATGAACCTCCCCATTTTGTTTTTGCTTTGCAAAATGCCGCTAGCCCACGGCATCGTTTTTTTTTGTTTGTTTTCACATCTATTCATGGATTAATTGTCAAAATTACAAATACAACAATGTAAACAAACGGGTTTTGGAGAGTGAAACGTACGAAAGATTCCGATCTTGTATCTTTTGATGTTGGTGACCTTTTTGTTGCTATATTCTTGTTACTAAATGGGCTTCAGGTCAAATGAAACAAATATTTTCTTTTTGTGACAAAAAAATATTTGTTTCATTTGACCTGAAGCCCATTTAATAACAACAAGATTCCGATCTTGGTAAATGGAGTATTTTTGTTGGCAACACTTTTTTAACTGGTGGCCATTTTGTCAACTGTCAAGCGATTTATTTTAAGTTTGGTCTGGCATTTAAACATGAATAGACTGAATGAACGAATTTTGTTAAGGGAAGAAGCCCACTGATGAGCTGTCACAATTTATTTATTCAAGAAAACAACGTTAAGTCTTTTCGCCTAAAACCATATCGCCTTATATAAAAATGTCATAGCGCCCCAAGCAATTTTATTAACATTTTGTAGTTCTACTATTTGGGCAATATTACAGAACCCTTGGGCGTTAAAACTTATGAAATTCCAAATAAAATGAAGCATTTACTACGTTTCTATTTTTAGGCTTAATGTCATTTTATGATTTAGGTTATATGAGTTTTTTGGGCTTCGTGATCAATTTTGGGCTTTCACACAGTTTCACTTTACGGCACCGTGAATTTTCCTCCAAGACCATGGGAATAAACGTCGCTTGAATTTTGTGTGTGGGAAAGTCTCCAGCCTATACTGATAACCCAAAAATAATTGACCATTTGGAGGACAGCATTAGCCGAGTTATTGTCGATAAACGGTGGCAAATGTTTAAAAAAGTTATCGAAAATTAAACTTCCAGATTTCGTTCATTTCAGCCGTTGTGGTCATATGCCAATAATAATATTTAAATTACAATGCCAAAATATTACCTTTTGAATAAAGTAAATTTCATATCAATTTAAAAAATGCCATCTTTTTTATTCCATTTCAAAGTTCTATACCTCTAAAAAACACCCTTTACATGTTAGTTTGTGATTTTTACTTAAAACATAAATGAAATTCTCAAATTTAAGACAAAAAACTTCTTCCTTCAGCTTCGAGGAAAAGAGAAAAAGTTTCACAATCCGTTTTCTCAAACAGTTTGAATCCCTTCACTAAAATTTTGACGAAAAGTGAATGTGGAACGTGCATATTCTCCACTTAACAAAAACTAGCAGCAAAAAACAAAACCAAATAGTGCCTCAATTAAACTTAACGGTCCACAAAAATTCACAAATCGATTTTTATTTGAATGTTAAACTGAACTTTTCTATCTACTCTGTTTAATTTATTGAAGCACCTTTTAAAACCCTTTACACTATGCTTACCATACAATTTCCAATTGGTCACCGGTGATATGCTTATTCCGCATTGGAAAATTGACTGCGTACTCGCCAATGCCAGTGCTGAGGTATACCCGCCATAGCTCCAACCCCATACACCCATCCTTCTGCCATCAATAAAGTGCAAATTATCTCTCAAATACTCACTGACTTCCAACTGGTCCGACACTTCTACTGTTCCTAGTCTTTTGTAAATTTCATGCAACAACTGGTAGCCTTGCCCACTAGATCCCCGTCCATCAATTTGCACCACAATATAATCTTTGGTACCAGCCAAATAGGTATTCCAGTCAATGTGCCACTTGTCCTCGACTAACTGCGTTCCTGGTCCTGAGTAGACGTGTAAAATCGTAGGATACCGAGTTATTTCGTCCTCTCGCAAAACCGGTGGCATGAAAAGTCGAACTTGAGCATGGTAACCGCCGGAAATCATGACCGGAAAAGTTTTGATTTGTGGCAATGCTATCTTGGCGACTTTCTCTCGCAACCGGGTATTATTCTGCACCGACATTAGTAGTTCCAATGGCCTGCCACTGGCAAATCGGCCAACAGAATAAATCCCGCTTGTGGGAATGACTGGACCTAAGCATTCAATCAGCACATAATCAGCACTCAAAGTCTTGGGGAACTTGGCCGTGTGATAGAGACATTCTGTCGGTCCGGATAAGTTGTTCGTAGAAGGCCTTTTTCTATTTTTGTCATTGGCGGCTTCGGGCGGTGTTGGCGGTGGGAAAGTCAACGGCTCTAAGTCCTCCCAGTCATCGTCCCAGGCCGTGACTAGTTTCGGTGGTGGCTTCGTGTGAGTCTCTTCGTTTGGTTTCTCTTTTCGAGGACACGTCAAACAATTGGGTGCCTGGAGTGGCGCCCCCAGCCGTGGTGGGATTGCAGATACTCTATACAAGTGCTGTTGCGATGGCAGACTCTCTGGGGTTCCCAGATAATAGCTGTGTATACAGAAAAGTGTGCAAAAACAAATATTATTCTCAAGAAGCAAGCATTGACACTGGGGTTTTCTAGTTTCTAGTTTCTACCCTTGTCCTCGTCTTGCACCATGCATCGTGCAGAATACTCACATAAAATTATGAATCTGATCCCAGTGCAGTAGCCGTTTGACCTCATATCGTCCATGGGTAATCGGAAGGACTCTCTTCTTTGCCACATGCACATGCACTATGTGACGGAAATAACCTACAAAATATAGACCAACAAGAATTTAGCACATGATGGGATTGTGATGCTTTTGCATTTTAATAACCTACAAAAATAAATAGAACACAAAACACATCAGATCTTACCTGAGGCTCCATCCCGTAACGGTGATATTGCGACATAGGACGAAGCATTTGATGCAAACAAAGGAACTGAAATTGTGTCAACCCAACCACGACCATCGCCACTGATGCGGTGAGTCTAAGTATCACACCGAATGATGGAACAAGAGGATTAAACGAAAGAAAAACAAATAACAGTTGAAATGATTAAAAGCTTAAAAACTAGGACGCGAGACTATGCACGGCATGGCACATGCACAGCACATTGCACATAACAATGACGTGTAAAAATATTAGTTTTTTGAATAATGGAGTTGCTGCTGTCATGAAGTATCTAGAATTATGCAAGAGTAGAAGAAGAATTTGTTCTAATTTTTTGACAGATGATTGTCATTTGTATAACGGTACTGTACAGTGTACGTATCGTATCATATTCTATCATATCGCATCGTATACACATTGTATTAATGTACTGTTATATGTGTTGTAAAATTGTAATGGAGAAGCTACATGAGCCAAACGTGACTTATTGTTTTATTTATATTTATGTGTGTGTATTTGTTTGTGCTTTTTTTTATGAAAAATGGACTCGAATTCGTCCTTAGAACTGCTGTGTTTTGTTTGGATTTTATTTTTTTTTTTTTTTCAATGTTGTTGAAAGGTTGCTGTGGCATGTTGACTGAAGTGCGTATAGAATATGGTTGGACATGTTGGGAGAAAGCTTTAGATGTATCCACCTACAGCTATGACCAAAATTATAGGAACATGATTTTTGGTAATTATATCTTGTGTAATTCAATACATTTTAAATGTAAACCATACTTTAATGGTAAATATATATAAGGATATATATAAGGATTTTTTAATTTCTGATTTTTCAAAAGAAATATTAGACGATATGATTTTAGAGTCCTTTTAAAGGCTTTATAAAAGGCGTTAGGTCTTTTTGCACAAAACCATATCGCCTTAATTAAAAATGTCATAATTAACATTTTGTTGTTGTATTATTTGGGCAGTATTACCGAACATATGGGTGTTAAAACTTTTTTGGATTTTATGAAATTACAAATGAAAAAAAGCGTTCGGTATTGTCCAATAAAATAACGCCAAGATATTAGAAATTCCATATCGCCCAAAAATGGCTTTAGCGCCCAAAAACTTTTTCAGAATAAAATGCCACAAAGTCCAAAATTATGTTGCCCAAATCAAATTTAAAATATCATAACACCCAAATTATTAATTAACATTTCACCCAAAAGATGTCATGTGTTCCAACATTTTTGGTATTCTGACAAATTTTTGGTTTATTTTGGGCACTGACATTTTGAGTTTTAAAATTTTATCACCCAAACGCAAACATTAAACGAAAAAAATGTGAGATTGCCCAAATACTCGGCGGCGGCGTAGCATATACATATGTTTGGCTTCATTTCACTTTCAAAAAAGCGAAATAAGGCCAATTGTCTAAGTGAAATAAAACGAAATGGTTCGCTTGCTTACAGTGCTATGGCATATAAACAGTGAAATATGTGTAAGGAACATAATGCCCCCTAAAACCCCGTGGTTGGACTCACTATATAGGATTTGGGGTAGATGCGGGGTTGTATGCAGAGAAACTTTCCAACCTACCACAAAGCCTAGGGTGAGCAAAAGCAGGGATTTACTGTTTATACGCGTCTCAAAGCCTAACCAACCAAAATGTTTGCTAAATAAAAAAATACCGAGACAGCAAAAAAATTTTTACTAAAATGAAAAATTGTATTCATTGAAAAATTACAAGAAAGCCCAAATTTAACAAACCACCAGAAATCTTTTGGGTCTTATGACAATTCTAAGTTTTTGAATTCTTTACTTTGGGCTTTATGCCATTTTATGATTTGTGTTGTATGTCGTGGGGTGATAAGACAAAAGAAATGATAAAAATAAAAGTCCACGTAATGCCCATTATAATAATAATAATAGCTTTATTTATTGAACCATAAACAAATTTCTACAATTCAACATAATGATAAATAAAATTATGGCCTTGGTTTTGAAACCGTCTGCCAGATGACATCTCTATTTTTACTGTTAAAAAATTACAAAATATATTTTTAATATTAATAATTCAAGTAATCTTTTGATGTGTTTTGCTATTATTTGTACATTGTTCATTTAACAATTAGTAATATCTTTTTTTTTAATTAATACAAGAAAAAAGATGTAAACATATAATTAAATAAATTGCAATACAAAAATGGGTTTTATTTTGTACAATATGTACGCTAAAATACTTAATGGATACATTTTTGGGTTAAAATCTTTTAATAACTTATAAAATCTTTTCTGTAATTTAGGGCTTCAATGCAATATTGGGCAAGAAGTTTCCAGTTGCTTCCATTTAAGATACTTATAGAGTCTGATTCGCTTATTATTGACTTTTTAAAGTATATAAATCTTATTTCTTTTAAAATGGGGCACACTGATAAAAAGTGATAAGAGTTTTCTTGTTCTCGCAAATTACAGTGAGAGCAAAAAGTTGATTGGTCATTAAAATAAGGTTTGTAATTTAAATCAAGAAGCTCTCCCCTAATGCGACAAATGATAGAAATTTCAAATAAGCTCATTTTGTCTGCAAAATAATTGAGCTCATTCAGGTTATAATTGAGCTTTGGATATAGAGATCTACGGGAGGAGCCTTTTGCTTCCTCAATTAGATCTAGTCTTATTTTGTCATCTAGCTTTTCGAGAATACAATTGATCTTTTCTCTCATACTCCCATTTTCCATCTCCCAAGTATGCACCGAAATACTGCTCAATATGGTAATATCCTCCATTTCCTGAACCAACTTATATTTTTTTCTATACTGTGTTTTGCTAATAATTTTGGTAATCGATTATCATCATAAGAAAGTATATTGGCTACGTAATCAAAGTGCATTTTCAAGGTGAAAATAAAAATAGGAGAAAGACCTGTTTCAAGCAGCAGCATGTAATTAGGTGTTGATTTTGGTAATCTAAATAGTTTTTTTAAGAACAGTCGTTGCAGTTTTTCAACCTCATCATACTGCTCATATCCCCATACCTGACATCCATATGTCATTATAGTTCTCAGAGCCGCATCAAACACTCTAAATTTGACACTATGTGCATCATTTGTGTTCCTAAACAAGTTTTGCCAGGTTGAGTTTATAGCACATAACGATTTCTTCAGTTTACTTTAAAAGTGTTGCTTAGGGTTGAGTTGGAATGAGAATCATTCCCAAATAAGTAAATTCATTCACAACTTCAATATTTTCACCATTTAATGCCCATAATAAAAGCCAAAAAGCCCAATCCTTATGTCATAAAACTCTAAATCAAAATTAAAAATTCTTTTGGGCAAAATAACAACTTACAATTTGGGCGTTCTTTTATTTAAAATTATATGGTTATGGTTTTGGTCGAAAAGACCTAGCACCGCCAAAAAATATAAGAACACTTTATTATAAAATTACAAAAAAACAATACATTATGTCAAATAGTTTTATTTTTTGAAAGATTATATTTAATTTGTAATTGAAACCCCCTCTTTTTCATTCAATTTCATTAATTCCATTTTGTTCATAGAACCAACTTTCTTTAGGAATTGAGTACCCCATTTCAGAGAAAGTTCTCCAAGGATTTTTTAAGCTTTACTTAAAAAAAAAGTCAAATTCAAAAGTAAGGAATGTTCCTATTATTTTAGCCATAACTGTATGTACTGGCTTTACTGAGTGGTTACCTGTGGTTAGTATTTGTTTTGTGTTTGTATACTTGTATACGAACGGTAAAAAGACAGAAAAGCAAGCGCGTGTATGAGACTAATGGTGTGTCAGTGACACGAAAAACGTTTTTGGTTTAACTTTAACTTTAGTTAAATGTCACGTATACAGAATTTGAGAAATTATAATTTCAGGACATTTGTCATTGGGGGTAGATACTATATAGCATACAGTTCAGTTCTTAGAGCATTTTTTTGTTTGGATTCCAAAAACACAAACAAGGGATAGAGTTGACGGAGTGAAGTCAGTACGGTAAATACACAAAAACAAATCTAAAATTAATCCAACTTCTGCGAGCAAATATATATTAGTGTACAGAGACATCTGCAGTGGGATAGCCATGTTAGAAAAAGAATTGATGTAGTGTTCAATTTTTGTATGACAACTATTTTTAATCAGTTGTCAAAAATCTGGTACTTGTAGAAAAAATACTGTTTCTTTGACATTTGATTGTTTCGGAAGAACCTATTTCAACAACTCATTATTTTCCCACTGATACAAAAAAAAACAAATATTTTTGACGAACTTCTTTTAACCATGAAGTTTAAGCGAGATAAAACAAAAAGATGTCAAAATGAAATAGTTCAGAAATTGCTGAAATTTATTAAAACCTTGTTATTTGGTCATAATATGTATAAATATTTTTTAAAATAAACCTTTTTGCTAAAATCTCATTGTTTAATACTCAAAAAGGTGGTCCATTTCAACAATTTTTAAATCTATTTCAAAAACAATTCAATACGGAACGGAAATGTTAATTGATAAATTAACATAACGAAATTTTATACACTGGTAAAATATCAGACAATTTCAAAAAATTTCCTAGCTTTCCGATTCATAAGAAGGGTAACATAGCTGATCTAGGCAATTATCGAAGGATATCTTTTCTTATTGCGTTAGATATTCACAACACTTTTAAATGACCACTTGACACAGTGGATACAGAGAAATAAGTTGCTCAGCGAACTTTAAGCACGATTTAGAAGCTGGTATTCAACTATTGACAACATTTTTCCTCTGCAAACCATAGCAAACAATTGCATTGAACAAAAAAGAAGTTGTATGTCTGTTTTGTTGACTTCAAATCAACTTTCGAAACAGTAGATCGCATTGCGTTGTTCTTCAAACCGAACAACGTTGATATCTCAGCAAAATTTGGGAGAGTACTTAAAAATATGTATCATGGCAATCAATTTATCGGTTTGGAACGGTTCTGATATCACACATTGGTAAGAATCAAAAAGTTGAGTCAAACAAGGGTGCCCTTTAAGTCCAAGTCTATTTACCTTGTTCATTAATGACTTAATTGTTTTTTTGCTCGGGAGTATAGAAGTGGCAAGGACAAATATCAAAGCACTTTCATTTGATACTATTTGCGTATTCACCTCAAACTCTGGAGCTGAGGATTAACAAACTTGAAGCGTATTGTCGATTATGGAATTTGATAGTTAATTTGAGCAAATCAAAAGTGATGATTTTCTGAAAAGGTTCTGCTAGAACAACAAGGACCGAAAAATGGTACTTCAACAGGGATCCAATCAAAGTTGTCCAAACCTGTTAATATTTGGATGTAACTATTGTTTATAATGTTACACCATCTCAAAGAAAACTAAAGTTAGCTAAAAGTGCAATGAGTGCAACGTGGAGGATATGCTTTTCCAACAAATATGAAAAATATGAAGCAGTCAAAAAACTTTTTAGATGTTTCATAAACATATGTATATTTCCTCTTGACCTTAACTACATGATTACAATTGAAACAAGATTATCACCCCAATCTATTAAAACACTTAAGTGCCATTTCACAAAGGTACTTATACCAGATAAAAATTTACCCAAAAAGGTAAGCATTGTATACAATTGTTAAAAAAATGCATGGTACAAGAAGCTGGAAAAACTTGAGAATAACTGCGGATCCGATCTCAGATTGCTGTGTGAAAATGAAAGATCGTCAAAAGACAACCTCTTGGATCTAATTTCAAAGGTTGACGAACATATAGAACTGACTGCTTGAACTAGGCTGTGGCTTCGGTTCATAGATCAATTTACAGCCGTTTGAACCACAATTTATGTGAGCAAAATTTTTTTCAAAGCTAAAACAGTCGGGCACTTATTGCATCGATTTTCAAAATGGGAAGGAAGCTTGTGGTATGTATATACAAGCTTGCGCTATGTATATACCACATCGAGAGGATCTGTCTATTTGTTGCAGTTTATGTAATCTTAGAGAACAGGAGGATGTCCACTTCTCTACCATCTTAATGTCATGTTTCAGGCTTGGAAAGAAATGCATTATTTATTGAATTTAAATAGAAGATACCGTTCATAGACTTCACTTTGAGACTTTAGACTTCAGATTATGCAATCTCCATTCAGTAGTAGCAAAAAGATTGCAATCATTTTATCCTCCCATTCATCTTACAGCAATCAATATAATGCAATCTTTGAGAACTTATGCATTCTTTTGCATTCTCTGCATTCTTTTGCATTCTCTGCATTCTTTTTGGGTTCTTTCAAATTTTGTCATAAAACTGGGGTAAAAGTTCAATGGCGCCTGAGATCAAAGGGTTTATAGAGGAAAGTGGCAAAGCAAATAATGAAAAATTTACAAAAGAGTGCAAACAAATGGAAAAGAATGCAAATAACTTAAACAATACACAAAAGAATGCAAAAGAAATAATTATAAATAGAGTCGGTTCTTTTGAAAACAATACGTTCGACGACCAAAAAATTAAGCCAACCACTATCAACAGCAAACATGATGGAGGAATTCATAATAGTATTATGGTATGGGGTTGTATTTCAAAAAACGCCCAAAAGCTACATTAATGATTTTGATGATGTAATGATGTCCTGAGCAGATGGAGAATTGCATGTGACATGGAAATTTATACATGAAAATGACCCTAAGCATACAGCGAGAGCAAAAAAAACATGGTTTTCCAATTAATTTAGTAGATGTCATCATTTAGCCTGCATTAAGCCCGGGCTTAAACCCTGACCAAAACAAAAATACTAAAAGAGAATGGGATGCTACCCACACTTGTAACTTCCCACCCGTGCCCGTATGTCTAAAGTTGTCTAAAAGTTCAACAAAATAGTAATAACAATATTTTATGTAAGATACAAAAATTTGAAGTCAATATCTTCATTTGCTCTCATAACACGTGAGTCGAAAACCATTTTGCGTGTTTTTAAAAAAAAAAAAGTTGTTATTATTTGTATTGTACTATTCGTACTAGAATGTCAGCTTGTTAGACTTGACCATTCCTTTTTTAATTTTATTGAATGTTTTTGAACAACAACAACAACTTAAAGGTGCTACCACTCATTGTTTTTGGCTGGAGATATAGCTATTTCGTGCTTTGCCACTTTTGCACTCATCAGTCTCCTTTTTTGTGGTGCTGAGCTTTAATCCAATTTTATTTGAAAAACTTTATGCACAACATAGGATTCGAACCCACGCATATCAGATTTTGCTCAGTCTTAGAAGTCGTGTGCACTACGCACTCCACTACTTTAGACCACTGACGTCACAGGTCGAGATGTGCTTATTGTTTATCAAATGCATTTGAAGCATCAACCTTTTTATAAGCTCCTTTAAGTATGCTGTTTTGTTCCGCCTCCATTTTTCTCCATACCTTATTTGATAGACTAACAATTCGTAGTACGTATCAAAGGGGGAGAGGTTGGAAGATCGGTAACGAACCAGACTAAGTTATTATTGTTATTATTTGTATTGTACTATTCGTACTAGAATGTCAGCTTGTTAGACTTGACCATTCCTTTTTTAATTTTATTGAATGTTTTTGAACAACAACAACAACTTAAAGGTGCTACCACTCATTGTTTTTGGCTGGAGATATAGCTATTTCGTGCTTTGCCACTTTTGCTTTATACGTACTACGAATTGTTAGTCTATCAAATAAGGTATGGAGAAAAATGGAGGCGAAACAAAACAGCATACTTAAAGGAGCTTATAAAAAGGTTGATGCTTCAAATGCATTTGATAAACAATAAGCACATCTCGACCTTGACGTCAGTGGTCTAAAGTAGTGGAGTGCGTAGTGCACACGACTTCTAAGACTGAGCAAAATCTGATATGCGTGGGTTCGAATCCTATGTTGTGCATAAAGTTTTTCAAATAAAATTGGATTAAAGCTCAGCACCACAAAAAAGGAGACTGATGAGTGCAAAAGTGGCAAAGCACGAAATAGCTATATCTCCAGCCAAAAACAATGAGTGGTAGCACCTTTAAGTTGTTGTTGTTGTTCAAAAACATTCAAAAAAAAAAGTTGTTAATTGGATTTTTTTTTTAAATTAAATTAAAGTTAGCAATAACATTTTGCACATGATTAAATTAGTTTGATTTCAATATCTGTTTTTGTTCCCGAGATTTTTAGTCGACATCCAATTTTTACCAATATTATTGAAATTTTTTGGAAGTTTTATTTCTTAAAACGGGTTATCCATTTTACGGTTTTTAAAGTATAGGGCTGGAACTGTCAAACTAAGTTGTTAAACCAATTTTTTTTCAGTTGAAAGTCTGACATTTACGAAAATGGATCGCTGAACTATCGCACAACGCATACAAATTGTTAAAACCTACTACAAAAATGGTGATTCTGCCACAGCTACATATCGTGCTTTGAGAGGAGATAATGTTTACAGAATAGTCGAACTACGCAAGCAATTGGCAAAATTGTGAAGAAATTTGAAGAGACCAGATTGGTTACAGATATCGTTTCGCTCGTACCACTGAAAATATAGCTGCTGAAAGTGAAAGTGTTGCCGAAGACCCGAATGTGTCAATTCCTCGTCGTTCTCAGGAATTAGGACTGTCTTACGGCACATTATGGCTTATTCTGCATTTCGATCTACACCAACATCCATATAAAGTCCAGCTCAGACAACAACTGAAGGCAGCTGACCATTCACAACGTCGTAGATACTTAGAATGGGCATTTGAAAAACACGGGATGGACGGTGATTTTTCGACCTAAATTTTCTTCAGCGACGAATCACATTTCTTACTCGGTGGGTGTGTTAACAAACAAAATTGTCGTATTTGGGGTTCTGAGAATTCTCAAGTAATTAAAAAGAGGCCATTACATCCACAAAATTTCACTGTTCGGTGTGCTCTTTGATCCGGAGGTGTGATTTCTTAGCAGTGTAATTTCTCGAACTAGCCACCAAGATCATGCTATTTGACACCGCTTAACTATTTTTTTGTGGGGCTACGCGAAAAAAACGTGTTAATGCAGTTGAGCCTTTATCTCTTGAGCACTTTAAAAGCAACGTTCGTCAAGTTATGGCTATACCGCTCAATATGTGTCAAAAAGTGGTAAAAAATTAACTCAAAAACAATTCGCGTGCCAGTCATTTGAATGACAAGGGTACCAGCCACGAACCGAAGCCTGTAAGGACGATCAGGGGAACATCGTAGTAGAACCGCAGTCTATGTTAAGAATATGGAAAGACCACTTCTCCAAATTATATAACGGCGATGACGAAGCGAATTCCGCTGTAAGGGATATAGAACCACTCAACCTAGGCGACGCAACAATTTCAAGCAAAGCTGCTGGATCTGCCGAATTATTAAAAGCAGCAGGCGATGAATTGGTAGGGAGTATGCACCAACTCATCTGCAAAATATGGTCGGAAGAAAGCATGCCCGATGAGTGGAATCTCAGCATAGTTTGCCCAATATATAAGAAAGGAGAACCTCGAAATTGGGTCAACTACAGAGGCATCAGTCTCCTGAACATTTCATGTAAGATCCTTTCTGCGTTCGTCAACAACCTGATAGGTCCATATCAGTGTGGCTTCAGGCCAAGAAAGTGCACCATTGACCAAATATTCACACTACGGCAGATCTTTGGAAAAAACCCAGGAGCTTCAAATCGATACCCACCATCTCCTTATCGATTTTAAAGCCCCGTATGACAGCATCTATAGGGAAGAGCTCTACAGAGCAATGTCTAGTTTTGGCATCCCTGTCAAACTTATCCGTTTGCGCAGAATGACGATGGAGAATGCACGCTGCTCTATCAAGGTCGGAAAAGATCTCACCGATGCATTTGATGCCAAAAAAGGTTTTAGACAAGGCGATGCACTGTCATGCGACTTCTTCAACATCGTTCTGGAAAGAAAACTCAACCGTCAACACTAGAGGCACAATCTTCCAAAGGTCGATCCAATTACTCGGATACGTCGATGATATTGACATAATTGAAAGATCAAAGCGTGATGTCAGTGGAGCGTCTTTGAGCATTGCAACAGAAGCGGAGAATATGGGTTCAGTGGTCAATGAGGGCAAGACCAAATATATATTCTACCATCAAAAAAGGACAGTGAATGACGACGTCTTGGACAAAACGTCACCATGGACAGCTATAACTTTTAGATAGTTGAGGACTTTGTCTACCTAGGCACCGCTATAAACTCTGACAGCGCTGAAATAAAACGAAGAACAACTCTTGCAAATCGCTGCTTCTTTGGACTTATAGAAGGCAATTGAGTAGTAAAGTCCTCTCTCGAGCATCTAAAATCACCCTCTGTAAGACACTCATCATCCCGGTTCTCATTTATGGCGCTGCGGCCTGGACCCTGTCAAAGAAAAATGAGAGCGTCTTAGGATGCTTCGAGAGAAAAATTCTTCGGATGATTTTTGGTCCCGTCTGCATAGATGGTGAATGGAGGAAAAGATATAACGACAAACTGTGCGGGCTGTACAGCAACACTGACCTGGTTAACAGAATTAAAGTCCAACGACTTAGATGGCTGGGTCATGCAGAGCGAATGGACATCAACGCTCCAGCCCGGAAGATCTTCGAATCCAATCCCGAGGGACGGGCGCGGGCGTAGTAGAGGAAGACCGCGACTCAAGTGGCGCACGCAGGTGGGTGAAGACCTCAACCAACTTGGCGTGTGAAACTGAAGACAGCTAGCTAGGAACTGAGCTGGCTGGAGACGCATGTTGGTTGAGGCCCAGGTCCGCCCCGGACTGTAGCGCCACCTTAAGTAAGTAAGTAAGTGTTTCACAATAATTTTAACGTTCAAACTTTAGAACAAAAAAGAAATGTAATGAAAAATAATAGGTTATATGTATGTGTTTAATTTATGTTTACTTTTGAAACTGCCAAATGGATAACCCTGTATAATATAAAATTTATTGAAATAACCCAAACAATTTTTTTGAAAGTCATTTCTGTGTCTCTCTGTGTTATTTGAAGTCGACATCTCTACTGGTTCTTGAGAAATGGACGATGAAAGAAATGTAGTGGTACTAAGCTTCTTAAAAATAATGTTAAATGACATATCTAAAACACTGTGTAACATACATACATATATACATTTTTCTTTTCATTAAAAGTCAAGTTTAGCTGAATTTATTTGTTTGTTAATAGTCCCTTTTCTTGCCAATTCAATTCCCCATTCAAGCAACTCCATCAAACTCAAACAAAGTGTCAAAATGATTTCTTATTGTAAGCTCTTATTTCCCAAAAATTTGCGTAAACCCTCCCCAAACAGATTATTGTCTCTTAATAAAGAAAAATAAAAAGAACACACAAAAATACAATAAACTTACCTCAATGCATAAAAATACAGGACTCTTACAAACGCTTACCACAGAAATATTCTGCGGTCGATTTAACCAAACAACGCAAATTTCCGTTTCACTCACCCAATTCGCACTTGTTACATAGTGATCCCTGTTTAAAGAAGCAAACAGAAAATAGACGAGACGAATGAAACAACTTAGTTAAATTTATTCAAAAGAATATAAATCGTTTTCTGCTCTAGGATAACAAAACAGTAGAAAAAGAGGCAGTGTGCCCTCCGCCCAATTTGTCACCCTTAACAAAAACAAAAAAAAAAACATAGCAATACTTACTCGTTTATCAAAACTTGAGGCGGTTTTATGTCACGAATGCGAATATTCTTCGGATCAGCTAAATCAGCAACACGTAATTTGACAATAGGATTTTGTGTCCCTGGCTTTGGATACCTTCATACATGCAGCAGCAGAAATGAGATGAGAGAACATAATACATGAGGTATAAGATTTTTGGATTTATTAAGATTTATATATTTTAATCATCAGGCACGTTTTTGCACCTACTCATATTTTCCTCCCTTAAACCTTAAAACACTAAACTCTCATACTCAAATAATTATAAGTATACCTATAAGAATCTCGCCTTTAAGTGAGTGTATTCTAGAGATGAATCTTATGCTTAAACCTTTTTGCGTTTTTCCTCTTTGAATCGAATCTTTTGAAGATTTCATGTCAAAAGGAGATTATACAAAAGAACCCCATTTTGAAGAAGTTTTAACCCTTAACATTAGGTTTTGACGTGTCAAGAGCACGCAATTTAACAACTAGCTAAATTGCTTTAACACCACTATGACACTACATTTAGTTCCCCACTGTAACTAGTGCCTACACAACACAACATACAACTTAGAAGGTGTTAAGAACTTATTTGATAATTGCTTTTGCTTCAAAGTGTGTGCATTAGTCTTTTTAATAAAGCTTAAAGGGTATAACCTACAAAAGCTATAAATTCCCCCAAAGCAGCTATGTGAATTGGATTTATAAATTCTGCTAAACGTACAATGTACATACCTATACACGTCTTCATCGAGGATGCCTTGTAAAATGACATTCTTGAAACTTAATATGAATCCTTTTTGGCTTTTTAAATACCAACACACAAAAATAAAAAAACATAAGAAGAGAAATCCCTTTTAAGGTTTTAAATTCAAACATTTTCAGAAGCACGTTTTTGTAAAAACCTCTTTAAGCCCCCCAAAAGGCAGATCCTATATTAATATACATATATTATAACTCACCCTTGTTCGAAATAAACTCACATTGCTTCTATTTTGTTAATAAAAATAAAAACTTAAATCAGCGATAACCCACGCAGTATAAAAAAAACCGAAACCACGCAAGAATATTTGAAACGAAAGTTCTTTTGATCGGGCCTAATCGAGCCACAGAGAATTGTTAAGGATATATTACACTTTACTTTCTATAAGGTTTTTTCTTCTTTTTTGTTTGTCCTCACGCAACAAGTTTGAGGTGAACTTGTATTGTCAAAAGGTTATATAGAGAGGATAGGATTATTCATTCAGCTGGAGTTGGAGCATGATGTTTTTCTTGAGAATATTTATGATAATCTCTTTCAAGGTTGTATGAGCATTTTCTTGATATACATCTTAATCCGCATCCGTACTTGAGGAAAAGAAAAGAATGAAGGGAGAAATATGTAAATCGAGGTATTTAAAGCTTATTTATGGTTTTTTAAAGGAAAAAGTAGTAGATCTCGGTGTTCTAGACGCTGCGCTCTGGTGCTTTGTTTAAAGGTAAATAATTTAATTGCGACAAATGAGGTATTTAAATCATTTGTCAAGTTAGTATAGTTGTACATAGTACATATATATAAGATGAAATATACTAATTGCGAGAAACGTCTTAATTTATTACTATTTTAAGGTGGTAAGCAAACAGACTTACAGACTCAATTAAATTTGGTTTTTAACCTGATATTCAGAGTTTGTTTGTTTTTAAAAGTAATTTGCCATTAAAAAGTCATTATTCAAAGTGTTAGCTTTTGGCAGATAATTGCTTGAGTTTTATATTACATATTGTATGTCAAATTGGTGCAACATTCCATAAATCTTTATTTTAACTAAACCGTTCAACCTTGATTGGGTAAAGGGTGGATCAAAGACAAGTTTCTTTTTAACACCAAAGATTCCTATTATTTATGAAACATAACGTAGTTCAAGTGGTATTTGCAGTAAAACATTCAGTTACTTCAATTTTTCAAAAGCTTTTTGACAGTTAAGAGCAATAGCTTACGGAATGCTTAGATGAAATTGAAAATCGTTTTAGATTTTAGGAATAATATCGGTTTTTATGGTTCCCCACGAATATCAATCTAAAGGATTAAAATACCAGTTCCGAAGCTGCCAATTGACGTTCGTCAAGAGGTCTGATGCAATTGATTTGATTTTGCAATTGGTTGCAATAAAGATAGATTGTAGCAGTTAAAAAAAAAAGTTGGTAAACTTGACCTTGTAACACCCATCATTGGCAAAAAGTTTTTCCATCTCCATTTCCGAAGAAAATTGTTCCTGTGTTGGTTTAATTTCTTGTCAAATACGCACTCATTTGAAAAACGTCATTCATTTAAAAATAATTTTTCAATATTTTCCAACGTTCTTTACGCAAAAGCCGACCTATTTCGTTCCGTGGAGGTGTGATATTTACTTGCTCTGTCTATGGTAGCAGAAAAGCAGATGCCAACAGATGGAATGCAGGATGTCAATGTCAAAATGTCAAATCAAAAGAAACCACTAGATGGCGCATATGGATATGGATATGGATATGGATATGGATATGGATATGGATATGGATATGGATATGGATATGGATATGGATATGGATATGGATATGGATATGGATATGGATATGGATATGGATATGGATATGGATATGGATATGGATATGGATATGGATATGGATATGGATATGGATATGGATATGGATATGGATATGGATATGGATATGGATATGGATATGGATATGGATATGGATATGGATATGGATATGGATATGGATATGGATATGGATATGGATATGGATATGGATATGGATATGGATATGGATATGGATATGGATATGGATATGGATATGGATATGGATATGGATATGGATATGGATATGGATATGGATATGGATATGGATATGGATATGGATATGGATATGGATATGGATATGGATATGGATATGGATATGGATATGGATATGGATATGGATATGGATATGGATATGGATATGGATATGGATATGGATATGGATATGGATATGGATATGGATATGGATATGGATATGGATATGGATATGGATATGGATATGGATATGGATATGGATATGGATATGGATATGGATATGGATATGGATATGGATATGGATATGGATATGGATATGGATATGGATATGGATATGGATATGGATATGGATATGGATATGGATATGGATATGGATATGGATATGGATATGGATATGGATATGGATATGGATATGGATATGGATATGGATATGGATATGGATATGGATATGGATATGGATATGGATATGGATATGGATATGGATATGGATATGGATATGGATATGGATATGGATATGGATATGGATATGGATATGGATATGGATATGGATATGGATATGGATATGGATATGGATATGGATATGGATATGGATATGGATATGGATATGGATATGGATATGGATATGGATATGGATATGGATATGGATATGGATATGTATAAATACATTTTATGATTATAATTTCTATTGATTCTGCGGGAAATGTACATGCATGTTTTGCATGGGTGTTAAGGCTTTTCAACTAAAACATTGGAATTTCCATAAAATTTAATGTTTGAAAAGAACTGAAGTAAGTTTCAACATCATTTTAAATATCATGAAGATGAAATAAAAATAATACAAACTAAATTAAAAACTTATCAAATTTTCTAGCTCAGCTTGCAGCTACGTTACATTGATTTTGCTGCGTTGAATTTGTACTCTTGGTTCATCTCCATTGTGTTTGGTTAGTTATGCAACTAATTTTCAACTCGCTTTTTAAATGTTTATACGATAATGACGTTAGCATATATGGTACTTGTAAATGAAGCATTAAAGGCTAAAACGTAGTGCTAACACATCTTTTTAATCCCGATTGCCCGAGGGAAAAATAAAATCATTTTACGGAAGAGTAGTTATCAACAAAACTACCTTAATGAATTATTATTGAATTTATATAAAACATATCGCACCACAAAGAATTATTTGCCATTAACAAACGTTTAGTCAAGGTGAATTGCTCTCTTTTCTAAAATCAAATCGTACTATAAATCAATGCGTCCTGCCGCACAATTTTCCATTTTATTTCTGTCCCTCTAAAGTCCTTGAAAGTTCCTCCTTTATTAAAAGTATTCCCAATGGGCCCATAAATTCTCAGCTATATAGGATACCATAATATCCCACAAAAATCCCCAGCTCCATGCACCACATAAACACTCATATGTTTACGTAGAACATAACATAACATACGCTATTGTGCCACAACTACTGTCAGTATAGTTCTGCAGCACACAGGAGCTAGAGCTGGAACGACGCACGGCAGTAAAACTTACCTTAACGATCTAATTTCCGGATACAAATATGCATTGGCATTGCCACCGTTCGATGTCGTTCCATACCAAGCAAAATGCTGTTCATGCACCATTGAATCATTAAACGAACCATAAAGCATCAGATGGCCATCGTCTGACATCCAAATGGCATGATTCGTATGTAGGATTTCCTCTAAAAATAAAAAAAAAATTTAATAAAAGAATACAAACAATAACAACAACAGCATCTTTTTACCGTGAAAAATAAAACAAAAATAGCGGCAAAGGAACAACCAAATCGTATAAACTTACCTTCATAAAGCCAATCTGGAATACCGTTATAGACTACGCCCGGCACTGCATCCTTTGTCACCCGATAAACTTGGTTCGAACGCGGTCCAGGAATGTAATAGATGTCGTAGTTGTACACAACAATCAGATAGTTGCCGGATGGTGTGAAACGTGCATAATGCAGATATGGCCATTCATCAACGTGTGCGTCTATTTTGATTTTAATGCTTTCACTATATTTTCCAAAAAATAAAAGAAGAGAAGAAGAGAAAAAGACAAAGACAAAGAAAAGAAAATCCCAATTTAAATTTTATTGATTTTGAAGGATTTTCACGAAGACAACCGTCGTCGTCGTCGTCCTCGTGACAATTGTGTGTTATTGTGTGGCTGGTCTCCACTCAGGACCTGGCTGGCTAAGCGCTAAGGAGCTTTGTGAATGTGGACTGTGGACGTATGGACATGTGGAGTTTGGACTCACCTCGTTTGAATATCAAACACTGTGTACTGAGCCAAATACGAGTGTCGGAAAAGTTTCACGACATTTTGTGCGAGCAATATAAATCTTTTATCTGCCGAAATTGAAAAAGTATGTGGTGCAAGAGTTTTCTGAAAAACGTCAAGAAAATAAAAATCCAAATGAATAAGAAGAAAACAACAATAAATATAAGGAAACAAAATTCAAAATTTATTGCCAAATGGAAAACGATCCTGACATCTGTGTACAGCAACGGCACCCATCACAGAATTTAATTAAAAATACAATTTTAAAAATATCGTTTGATAAAAAAAGTTTTATTTATTGTTTTTATTTTGTTTTATATATTTTTTTATCGCAAAAAATCAACACGCACAATAATTGGTGACAACAGCGGTTTTATCAAGTGATTAAAATACCAGACACTCCACAACATAAATACAGAGTTCAATTATTTAACAACAAAAATTAATTTTAAAAGAAAAAAAACAAGATAATAACATGGTAGCTATGTATATGATTGTGTCAAAGGTATGTTGCGGTGATGGCAATGCTTATATAATTATAATTTAATTAAAGTCGTAATTTTATTAAATTTACCAAAACAAAGCAACAACAAAACAACAACTAAATGCTTCTGGATGGAATCATATTGAAATTGATGGTTATTGTGGTTCATTTAATTTGAGAAATTAAGTGACACAGACAATGTATGTGTTTTTTATTTTTACTTTCATTTTAAATTTAATTTATGAATGTTTATACGCAAATATTCTCCATCACCTCAAAATAGCTATTATAGGCCAATGAATGTATTATGAAAGATAAATGTATCCTGATGGGAAAAGATTTATGTTTTATCATTATACAGATACACTATAAAGCACATCATTCATTATTATGACAGGTCAGGGATTAATGACTTTTGTCTAAATATTTTAATCCCTTAAAATTTTATTGTACCTCTGCGTTTAATAATATTAGATAGGTTGGATATGCATATATGAATTTTGGTAAGTTATACTTATACATTTACTTAGATAAAATATGTATATTTAGAAGATTTTGTTTTTCTTTTTTTATTCTTACAAAAAGGGTTACCTATTTATATTAAGAATAAATGTAGGGTTTAAGCCAGCAGTGGTTTTTGTGTGTCCCAATTCAGTGATATATTTGTAAATTTATATAAAATGCTTCCCATGAATTTCTGGTTTAAATTGGAAAATGGGGATTATATGAAATAATCGTTACTTTTTATTTTATACTTGTCTGTACTCAAAATAAAATCAGGGTCCAGATTCACCAAACACTTTTCACTTTGCAACTTTGCAAAAAAAAATTATCGTAAAAAGTAAAAGTACAAAGTGTTTCACAAAATTTGCACAGTGAAATGACTTTTCACTACTCAATTCTTCAGATTTTATTTGAAAAGTGAAAAATAAAAGTCTTTCACCAATGTAAAATACAACTTTGGAATTAATTCGTATTTTGACAAGTTGCAAAGTAAATCTTAGATTGTGTTTATTAAGATCAAATATGCATTGGTAAATCAATATCTATCCTGATACCGTCGAAACATCCAGCTTCATAAGGATATCCTCCTTGAGAAAAAATTTCGAGGCTATATCGGAACAATTTTGTGTCCGGTAAATAGTGTTACAGAAAATTCATCAATGATAATATCCGAGATTCGATGAATTATAGCTGCAACACCGTGATATTGCACTCCATTCCCAGCCCAATGTAGTGTACACAAAAATTGTTGTAAGGGACTTAAACATATATTTTTTTGGCTATTGAATTGTTATTTGATGCCCATTTTAGACAACACAAATTCAAGGGTACTTTTTGTTAATCTAAACCTTGTTTGTCGAAAATCATTTAAGATTTTATCGACAACTTTTCAAAACAAACTCTTATTTGCAAATAAAAATTTCTCTTTGAATATTACTGAAAAGCTTTGCATAATTCTAAACATAATTTGCAAAGTGTATTGTTTGGTGAAACAAAATGAACAAATACTTTGCAAAATAATAAAACTTTTCACTTTTCAAAAAGGACTTTGCAAATTTGAGTCTAATGAAACGTATTTATTTTTCAATGATGAAAACTGTTTAATTCAATAATTTCCTCTCTACAAATTTGCGTTTATTGAAACGTAATTCGAAAAGTAAAAATGCAAAGTTACAAAGTAAAACAGGGCTCAGGTTAAAATATCGAGGTACTTCTAAATTTCGTAGTACCCGTGACGTGATGATTAGTGCGTAGAACTATCACGCCATAGATCTTGGGTTCAATTCTGCCGGGCCAATTAAATTTTTTTCACGGGTACTGCCTCCGAGGAATGGACAAAAGTCATGAAAAGTGCTTTCTGAAATTATCCGTTCAGAATAGGCATACAAAACTGTAGGTCCCCTCCATCCCTTACAACATTATACTCGCACACTTGAATCTTTCAGTGTTGTAATTCACTAGGTCCTAGTTCTAGTTTTTTTTATTTCTTATCTATGCTACCGAATGGTTACCCAAGCCAATTTCATTATCCAGATTTATAACATCACACTCTTTTAATGTTGGTACTTTTGGTAAAGAGTTTCGCATAAAAACTCCTCTAAAATGCTTCAAGTGTTTCTTTCCAAACTGCTGAATGCCAAAATTGCTTAAAGGATTTAAAGGTAGCAATTTAGTTAGTTTTTTGTATTTGTTGAGTTCAAAAAAATTCCAAGACCATTTTTATATGGTTTTAAGAACAGTCCATTTCCTTGAATAGTAGTCTTATTATGACGCTTATTTTCTTCAAACTGTCTTTAAGCAAATCGTACACCATTGAGCGCTTTTACAACGCCAGCTGCTCGACCTGTTAGTGATCCCACAGCAAATAAACCAGTTGGAATAGGAGCTAGAAGTTGTACAAAACCATTGGAAATATCAAGGGAGGTCTGGAGATTTCAAGGGAGGTCTTGAAAAATCAAGAGAGGTCTGGAGATTTCAAGGGAGGTCTGGAGATTTCAAGGGAGGTCTGCAGATTTCAAGGGAGGTCTAGCAAAATCAAGGGAGATCTGGAAATATCAAGGGAGGTGTTGAAAAATCAAGGGATTTAAAGGGAGGTCTGGAGATTTCAAAGGAGGTCTAGAAAAATCAAGGGAGGTCTGGAAATATCAAGGGAGGTCTGAAGATTTCAAGGGAAATATCAAGGGAAGGGAAGGGAGGTCTAGAAAAATCAGGGGAGGTCTCGAAATATCAAGGGAGGTCTAGCAAAATCAAGGGAGGTCTGGAAATATCAAGGGGGTCTGGAGATTTAAAGGGAGCTCTGGAAATATCAAGAAAGGTCTGCAGATTTTAAGGGAGGTCTGAAGATTTCAAGGGAGGTCTGGAGATTTCAAGGGAGGTCTTGAAAAATCAAGGGAGGTCTGGAAATATCAAGGGTGGTCTGGAGATTTCAAGGGAGGTCTGGAGATTTCAAAGAAGGTCTTGAGAAATCAGGGTAGGTCTGGAGATTTCAAGGGAGCTCTGGAAATATCAAGGGAGATCTGGAGATTTCAAGGGAGGTCCTGAAAAATCAAAGGAGGTCTGGAAATATCAAGGGAGGTCTCGAAATATCAAAGGAGGTCTGGGAATATAAAGGGAGGTCTTCAAAAATCAAGGGAGGTCTTGAAATATCAATGGAGGTATGGGGGTTTCAAGGGAGGTCTGGGAATATCAAATAAGTTCTTGAAATACCAAAAGAGGTCTTGAAAAATCAAAGCTGGCTTTATGTCGTTTGGTCATAAGAGACAAGAAGCGATTGAAATCATAATCGTCGTAATGTCCAAAATAAATGCCTGAAAGCCCAATCCCCATGTCCTAAAACCCAAATTCAAAATTAAGAATTTGGGAAAAATGGGTTGGGTTCGATATCCCGGTTTTTATATATTTTTTCATAAAATCCCGTTTAATTTTAAAAAATCGCGCGTTTTTTTAAAATTTAACAACTAGTTATGATTGCAAAATCGAAATTAGAAACAAAATAAAACAAATTAAAAAATTAGATATTTTTCTAGATTCATTTTAGTGTAACTTTTAACAAATACAACATATCAAAAAATAAAAAATATAAAGTAAAATAGTATTCTTTTAAAATGAAAGCATGCCCGATGAATGGAACCTCAGTATTGTTTGCCCGATCCTGAAATAAGGAGACCCTCTAAACTGCACCAACTATAGAGGAATCAGTCTGTTTAACATCGCCTACAAAATCTTCTCTGCCGTAATACGTGAACGTCTAAAGCAAATCGTCAACAACCTGATAGGTCCTTATCAGTGTGGTTGTAGACCAGGAAATTCCACAGTCGATCAAATATTCACATTACGGCAGATCCTGGAACCCAAGAACATCAAATCGATACCCACCATCTTTTCATCGATTTCAAGGCCGCATATGACAGTATTTACAGGGACGAGCTGTATAGAGCCATGTCTAGTTTTGGTATCCCTGCCAAACTCGTCCGTTTGTGCAGGATGACCATTGAGAATTCACGCTGCTCCATAAAGGTTGGAAACAACTTAACACAACCTTTCGATGTCAAAAAAGGTTTTAGATAAGGTGATGCGCTGTCATGTGATTTTTTTAACATCGTACTTGAAAGAATAGTGCAAAGCTCACACGTCAACACTAGAGGCACTATCTTTCAAAAGTCTGTCCAATAACTAGCATATGCTGATGACATTGACATAATCGGAAATCAATTTTTGCCAAGTTTTAGTAATGTTTTTATTTGTTGTAATAAACTGTTAATTCGATCTTTCCCAAAACTTTACTGAATGTTGAAAACTATATTTTTTATAAGATGAAAGTAGTTTGAATCTAATATTTTATATCTAAAAAGAGCCTGGGATGTAACCCACACTGATAACTTCCCATCCCGTCTGTCGATTAGGCTTGCTTAAAAGGTTTGTAGGTTTTCGTGTTTTGTTAAAAAAGTTGTCGGTTAAATTATTCTTAAAAATTAACAGCAATATTTTACATATGATGATAGTTTGATTTAACATTTTTTTTTTTGTTAGATAGATTTTTAGTCGAAAACCAATTTTCACCAATTTTAGTAGATTTTTTTTAAAGTTTTTAATTCTTTTATAAAGGAATATTAATTGGATTTTTCTATGAAAATTTATCACAGAATGAAATCATTTTGAAGTTAATACCTTCATTTATTTATTTCGTAAACCGAACATCAATTTTTACCAATTTTGCGTACTTATTTTTGTAGATTTTAATTTTTATGAAAAAAGCCTACTGTGGTTTTTTATAAAAATTTACTGAATGTTAAAAACAATATTTTCTATAAGATGAAATAAGATTGACGATACTACCTCCAATTTCAAAGAAGATATTTGAGTTAAAAGTAAATTTTTACCAAGTTTTAGTATTGTTTTTTATTAGGTTCTTATTTTTTGTAAAAAAAAACTTACAATTCGATTTTTCTCAAAATTTTACCAGATGGCAAATGTTATTCTTCCATGCACACAATTATTTTGGAAATAAAATCATTGTTTGTGGAATCGATGGACGCACTTTTTACGAATTCTTTACCATCGTAAAGTCAAGTTTGGCTAAAATCCTGAGATCGTATATTTACGAATGCAATACTTGCCATGTAGTTCCTCTATATCGCAAGTAAAAAGACAACTATTGAACACTTTTGACATTTCTTTCTGCACCTATTGATGTTATTAAGCCAGTTTATATTGCTAAGATTGCTGAGAATTTTCTCAAATATGGATTGACAGAGCTGGAGAATAAATTATAAATACAATTCACTATTCATTCTCACCTAGCAATCAAATAATCCTTGGATTTCTTTTTTGAATTGTGGAATAGAGAATTCTTGAGAAATCTGATCATAAAAATTCTTTTCTCAGATTACTGACTACAAAAGTGAGAAATTTGTATGAACATTTTGTTTTTATAAAGGGTGATTTCTTAGCTATTATCTTTTTGGCAACACTGGTTTAAACAGCTGACGCACGTTTCGTGTTGTGTTTCACTGTCAAAAATCTTCAGTTTGGTCTATAATTTAACCATGAATCTTCTAACAAATGAACAACGCTTGCAAATTATTGAATTTTATTATCAAAATGCGTGCTCTGTAAAGAAAGTTCATCGCACGCTTCTTCCATTCCAATTCTGTTCAGCGACGAAGCTCAATTTTGGCTCAATGGGTACGTAAATAAGCAGAATTGTCGATTTTGGAGTGAATATTAGCCAGAAGCATTGGTAAGCGCTACCGTGAGATGATATCCAATTTTGTTTTGCCCAAAATGCAAGAGCTTGACTTACATGACATGTGGTTTCAACAAGACGGTGCCACATGCCACACAGCATGCGCAACAATGGACTTATTGAGAGGCGAGTTCGGTGAACATTTTATTTCACGTTTGTGACCGGTCAATTGGCCGCCTAGATCGTGCGATTTAACGCATTTAGACTATTTTTTGTGGGGCTATGTTAAAGCTCATGTCTATACAGACAAGCCCGCTTCAATTGACGCATTGAAAGACAACATTGAAGCATTTATTCGTGAGATACCGGCCGAAATAAATTTAAAGAGTATGCCAAAATTGGACTAAGCGGATGGACCATTTGATGCGCAGTCAAGGTAAACATTTGCATGAAATAATTTTCAAACATTAAATTATATGGACCGTGCTATTCAAATAAAGATTTTTTCTGAATTGTATGTGTTTTTTTGAAAAACTTTCCTATAGCTTTTAAAAAATCACCCTTTATTTCTGAAAATATGAAAATCTCTGAGGTCTTAGTATTATAATCTGGTCACATTAGAGCTGCAAATTCTGAAGTAAAAATCAGCAAACCACTTTTGATATTTTAAAGTTAAAATTATTCCTATGGCCATTGAGACACCCTATAATATTTTAAGTGTTCCCACTTTTCTTATTTTTTGGACTTATCTATTAATAAAAATATTATTTTTTTTTTTTCGTAACTAGAAGAAATCTTTATTATGTATGCATAAATAATAAACAAACAATGACAAAGCAAAAAAAAAAAGGACGAACTGAAAAGCAAGAGACAATTTGAATTCATGGCAGGATATTTTCTTAAGATTTTATGCTAGCTGATTTTCTACTACTACTACTTTCCATCTGCTTCCTCAGCTTCTCTATAGCTACGAACTATAAAAGAATATCAAGATTCACATGGTGACTTATGAATATTTATTACATGCTTATTGAATAGAAGACGAAGAATGGAAGAAGTAGAAAAGTCCTTGTGCGTTAAGAAGATTTGTTACATTTTTGGGTCAAGAAATTTACTACACAACTATTCTATATTTATCTATACAGAAAGTAACAAGAACATAAAAAGAAAACAAAAAGAAGTTATTCGATTTGTGATAATTTAAGCAGACGCAATTCAGCACAATGTTTTGTATCTGTATCTGTATCTGCATTGTATCTTTACGAGTATCTAAATTTACTTCTTGTGTTAAGATAGGGTTGTGTATTATTGAAAGAAAGAATTTGTTTTTATTATTATAACAACCAAGAAAGTAAATTGAAATGATAGCTATAAATAAATCCAAATGGAAATATTCATTTTATTCATTGCATATATCAAATTGGGGATGTAATTAAAATAAAATTAAGCTCTGAAACGATAAGAATTTTCCTTTTCAGAAGGATCATACTCGTACATATCGATATATGTATGTAGGTATGTGGGGTAGGAATAATAACTCATGTGGAGGAATGTATATTAATTAAAATAAATGCTAAATGAAGCATAATAAAAGTCAGTAATCAATTTGAGTAGAATGGAAAATGTTTTTTTATGGGTAATTTGACGAAAAGGTTCATTCAGGTATTGATTTTTGATTTATAGAAGAAGTTTGAATATTACTGATGCGAAGTGAAATTTATTGGCGTCTTTTAAACTTCAACAATTTGTAAGAGCAAGGATGAGCACAATGAAGATGGATCGAAGATTGAAACTGATGTTAAACTCAAAATATGTGCTGAAAATATATGTTGCTAAAATGGTAAAGCAGAGGGATTTTCATTATTGGTAGAATAAACTTATTAAATCCCTTTAGTAGTTACTGTATAATCGGTTCGACATTTCATTAAGTTTCAAGATCCCTAGAATGAGGGAGTTGGTAGTGGTGTGTACTCAGAAAAGCTTTATCTAAGCATCTCATTCCGCCTCCCTAATCATTGTAGCGTCTTTTAAGCGGAAATTTTAGCGATCAAAGAGGTTCTCTCCTGACTGAGAGAAAACGTGATATCTACTTCTGATATCCGCATCTTCTCTGACAGTCAGGCTGCTATCAAATCTCTTGACGGTGTCTCAACCAAATCTCTAGCGGCCCTCGATTGTCGATCGTCTCTTATGGAGATGGCGCAGCAATTTAACATTCACCTCTATTGGGTGCCGGGCCACAGAGACATCACAGGAAATTGTAGAGCCGATGAACTCGCTAAAAATGGAACCGTCATACCTATTTCACCTGAAAGGGAAAAGATAGGTATACCGATAGCTACATGTAAACTTCTGCTAAAAGAAACAGCTTTCAAGATAGCAAACTCTAGGTGTTTCAATCTATAAACATGCACAGCCACAAAACTCATATTGCCTTCATTGGACCTAAAGCGCTCTAAAGACTTGTTATCTCAAAGAAGACTTCATATTAGTTCCCTAATAGGTGTCCTTACGGGACACTGTATTATAGGCAGACACGCAATACGACTTGGTGTAGCCTCAAATGACTTCTGCAGGAGCTGTATGGACGAGGAAGAAGAAGAAACAATCTCTCAACTCCTCTGCAATTGCCCTGCTCTTTCACTAAGACCCAAACTTCATCTGGGAGAATACTCTTTTGATAATCCCAGTGAACTAGCTAAAAAGGATATCAAATATCTCCTTCGCTTTATAAAAAGCTCAAAAGTTCGACTAGTGGGAAGTAATTCTCTAGATTCATGTGGTATCATAATTGGGATACCTTTTTACGTCGGACATATAGAGGTTTGTAGGACGAAGAGAGACATTGACTTCAGAAAAATTGTTTGGCAAATAATAACATCAATAATATCTCAGATATTTTACGAGAAATAACGTTTTTGACACCTAGACATTTTTTTTAGAAACATCGAAAATGGTAAAAATGGTTTTTCGACTAAAAAATTTGGACATTGGAAAAAGGCATGTTGAATTTTTTTTATCTTACACAAAACATTGTTAAAATTTAGTGACACTTGACAAACAAAGTCACAGATTTGTTACAAAATCTTCCCAAAAATCTGGACAAGAAACTGCTTAAACTTTGATTATTCGTAACATACTTTTAGAAGTTTCCCAAATGGCAATGTGGGTTATTGTTAAAAAAAAACTCATTTAAAAGGCTGTAATGCGAATTTAACAGCGTGGGTCACATGCCAGCCTATTTTGAATTTGTTATTTTAATGTCAATCTGTTAAAACGCGTAATTGCTCTTTTTTCGTTCCTTAAGTCGAAATAAATTGATTCGATAATCAAAGTTATTTAAGAGATTTACCCTTAAAAAAACATACAATTTGCATCTTTCTATTAGACTGTTGTGGTCTTTGATTTATTTCATTGTAAAAACTATTTTAAAATAAATTTTCAAATTTTGGAATGTCGAATAGCTCTTTTAATACAAGGCTAAATGAATACACACATAAAAAAAGAGACAACTCAACATTTTCAAAGCTTTGGTGTAGAAAAGAGACACAAGAAGCGTTTGTATGAATGAAACACATTTTTTGACAGTTGTTGAATTATGTGATATGCTTCTAACCTTACCCTTACATAAAACATAAAATACCAATGGAAATTTATGTCAAAACAACACTTTAACTTTGAAAAGAATAGCAGGTTGTCTTTGTTGAACAATATTAGAACAAACATAAAGTAGTGCAAGTGGTATGATGGTTAGTGCGTTGGACTGTCCGGCTTATATCAAACAGACGAATCTTCTTACGTGCACTACTATACCAACGAGGTCCTGTACAACGGGCCCGAATCAACAGAATTGACAATTTCGTGATAAAACTCGTTCGAGGTCATATTGCAAAAGCTATGTCTTCGACCAACAATTTAATTTTCGGGGCGTTCTATCCGAACGACGAGTATTTTGAGAGTGCACGCTTGAGCGGCTTCATTCCACCAGAAGCATTCCTCTTTTTAGATAGATGCGGTCTGATACAGGCAGTTCCGCCAATCTACCACGTCAGACGAAGAACCGTGGATAAGCGACTCCTGTACAATCGGGACGTCATGGCACAAGACGGAGCAGAGCTCCTTCGGTTCAGTAGGGCTGTGTCCGAACGGGACCGAACTGATAGGGTGAAGCAGGAGAACCAGTTTTGTTGGCTTCAATCGGCACTTGATAGTGGGTAGTCGGGATGGGGTTTTAAGTCTTGGCCGGCTTACATATTTGTTTTATAGTTTTAGGGTTTAGTTTTAAGTAGAATAGGCATGGTGGCACCAAAAAAAATACAAAATACAAAAAAAAATGAAAAATAAATAAATAAAAAAAATACATGGAATAAGAAAAAAAAAGACGAAAATATGAAAAACAAAAAACTTTTAGATAGTTAGATTTGCTGCTGTGGTTGTTCTAGTTTTAAGTAGTTATAGGTAGAATAGGTAGTTTAAGTTAGCTTTATGTTTTATATTAAGGACCTTATTTTAAGTAGTTTTTAAGTAAAAATAAAAAAGGATATTGATATTAGTTTTTTTTTTCAAATTTTCTAATAAATACAAAAATAAATAAAATTTAATTGAAGTAAAATAGATCTTAGGACCGAAAGGCATTAATATTAAGTGTTATAGTTTAACTTAGAGTGTCCGTATGGGACCAGTAAGTTAGTTGTAAGTTATGGTTAATTAGGCTAGTTTTATGAATTTTTGTCTAGCTTTAAGATAGTTTTAAGAATGAATTAAAAAAATGAATTTAAAAAAAAAAAAGTGCGTTGGACTGTCATGCTAGAGGTCATAGGTTTGATCCCTGCCTGTGCCATCTAAAGTTTTTTTCATGGGTACGGCCTCTTGCGAGGAATTGACAAATTCTCCAAGAGTAAATCTTGTCATGAAAAGTGCTTTCTCAAATTAGCTGTTCGGATTCGGCTTAAAACTGTAGGTCCCCTCCATTCCTGATAACATTACTCGCACACAGGAATGGTTGAGAGTCGTAAGTCACTAGGCCCTAGTTCTCAACGGACTGTTGCGCCACCTAATTTATTTATTTTTGTAAAGTTTGGCACCTACGTAAGCTTCGCCGAAGTGTCTACCATTTCTTTGACAGCAAAATTTGAATACTTGTTATGCTCCTAACTGTTTTTATAGCGAACAAATTGCTCTGTTCTCTGTTCCTAAAAACTATGTATCCAGCTATTTTTCGACCTGAGTATTGAAATATTATCCTGAAAAAACAGATAAAAATACTGACATACCTAGTATGAATTTATTTCCAAACAAACTAATTATCAAGGTCAGAGTTTTCTAGTTATGATCAATAATTAATAACTGAAAAAAAAACAACAGACTTTCAAAAAACTTTTTTGGCGTTAGGTCTTTTCGCCCAACAACCATAAAGACCAAATCCAATAATATCATAAGCCCAAAATTTGTCGCAAAAACTTAAAAAAATTCACAGCTAATGAAACTTGTATAATGCTGGGATCTGTGAGAAAGCAAACCATCGCATTTTATTTCACTTATAAAATAACATATTTGTTACACTTTCTTGACGTTCCGAGTTTTTGTACGATCTGATACTTTGTTCGTTTAATGTTTGCGCTTGGGCGATAAAATTTAAATCTCAAAATGTGGTAGTACCCAAAATAAACAAAAATTTTGTTAGAATGCCCAAATGTTGAAACACATGACATCTTTCGGGCGATATGTCAATTAGTCATTTGGGAGTTATGATATCTCAAAATTGATTTGTGCAATATGAAATTGATTTTAGACTTTATTGCATTTTCTGAAATAGTTTTTGAGCGATAGACATATACATATAATATCTTGGCGTAATTTTATTAGTGAATAAGACCAAACGCTTCTTTTTATTTGTAATTTCCAAAACTCAAAAATGTTTTAACGTCCAAATGTTCGGTAATAATTCCAAAACCGTACAACAACAAAATGTGAATACTTTAGCTTTGGGCTCTATGACATTTTTAATTTGGGCGAAATAATAAATTATGAAATAACAATTTAAACTGAACATAAATCAAGTGACAGCTGTCAAAAAGACCCAATCAAAAAAAGTATTGCCAGGTCAAAACCACACGTGTAAAAAAAACACCCGTTAGGTAAAATTTAAAGCTTCCTCAGTATTTTAACCTGATTTTATTTTGAGTAGACAAGTATAATATAAATAAAGTCCACGACTGAATCGCACGAACTTGCTCCTGAATCCAAAAACTGTTTACAAATAAAACTTATGTTTAAAAATTTAACAGTAAAATAAATTTGTATTCAAAAATTTAATTGCAATTTTTTCTTAAATAATTTTGTATAGGTACACAACATTTTACAATTTAAGATTTAAAATATTTTAAGTAGGTATGCAGTTTTTATTAGAGCTTATTAATAAACATTTTACAATTAAATTTCGATACAAAATATTGACCCGTTTTTGAGGAATCGAATTTTGTAAAAAAAATGTTTAATCTTTTTTTTGTAATCAAAAAAGTAAAATTTTAGAGTTTTGATCATCAAGTAGTACTCGTATTAAGACAGTATAAAAGCGTAAAATCGCTTTAATAGTTCTTGAGCAAACTTAAAACCAAAGCAAAAAAAGAGGCTGGGATGCGACCCCCACTGATAACTTCCCATCCTGTCGGTCGATTTGTCTTGCTTAAAAGTTTGTCTATATGTATTAACTTTTAACAAATTTGCGTACTATTTTTTGTAGATTTTATTTTTTTATGAAAAAACGGACTGTTGGATTTTTATAAAAAAATTACTGAATACCGAAAACAATATTTTCTGTGAAATAAAATAAGTTTGTAATTATATATATTTGTAATTTTTGAAAAGCTATTTGAGTCGAAACTAAATTTTTACACTTTTTAGTATTGTTTTTTTTCGGTTTTTAATTTTTTGCAAAAAAATTGTCAATTCGATTTTTCTCAAAATTTTATAGAATGTTGAAAACAATATTTATTAAATGATAAAATTAGTTTGAAGCCAATGTCTAAAATTTTGTAAAGATATTTACGTCGAAAAACAATTTTTACCAACTTTTATAAATTTTTTTTAGGTTTTTGTTTTTTGTAAAAAAAACTGCCAATTCGATTTTTCTCAACATTTTTCAGAATATTGAAAACAATATTTCTTATAAGATAAAATAAGTTTTGAAGCCTTAAACTCAAGTTTTTGAAAAGATATTTGAGTCGAAATTCAATTTTTACCAACTTTGAGTAATGTTTTTTTTAGGTTTTTATTTTTAATAAAAAAAAAACTGTCAATTAGATTTTTCTCAAAACTTTATCAGATGTCAAAAACCATTATTCTTCGTTGCACAAAATTGTTTTGGAGATGAAATCATATTTTAGTCGTAAAATTTTCGAGGTGACAAATTTTTTTTCAGTTTTTTTGATTTATAAAAAAAAACCTTTAACTGGATTTTTTTTTTCAAAAATATAATTTTTTTGTATCACGTTACAATATATAACATACCATATGCGAGTACAGTTGTCAGGGATGGAGGGGACCTACAGTTTATACGCTTAATCCGAACGGCAAATTTTGAGAAAGCACTTTTCATGACAAGAATTACTCTTGGAGAATTTGTCAATTCCTCGCAAGAGGCAGTACCCGTGAAACTTAAGATGGCATAGGCAGGGATCGAACCCAAGACCTCTGGCATGACAGTCCAACGCACTAACCATCATGCCACGGGTACCACGGGTTCTTGAGCTATGGACGGCGAAAAAAACGTCGCAAACGTACGGACGTATGCACGTACACACGCACGCACAGACATCTTTCTAAAAATCTTTTATTTCGACTCTAGGGACCTTGAAACATCGAGAAATGTCAAAATTTTCAATTTGACAAATCGGACCCATTACAATAACTTCCTATTGGAAGTTAAAAACGGTTCTACGGGAGGTACTCTTCTGGAGCAATAGAAAAAAAAAATAAATTTAAAGAAGCCAAGCTAAGAAAAAAAAATTTAGAGAGTTTGATAAAAATCTATCGGTTCGTTTTTGAGAAATTTCAAATTTTCGATTTTTGCTTAAATCTAATTGGCTTAAAATCTTAGTTTCCAAGTTTAAATTTAATCAATGCAATTATTTGGGCTGTTGGGCGAGGACAGACAGAAAGACAGATGGACGAATCGGGGGAAACATTTTTTTCGACTTCCCTACCGTCGTAATGCCATGTTTGATTAAAATCTCGAGTTTAAATAAGATCAATGTTTGTAGGATGAAAAGTTTAGAGAAAGAAATTTCCAGATTAAATGAAATTCGATTTTTCTATGTTTCTTTTTGAATGTTTCTGAAATTCAAAAGTTGAAAAAGTCAAAATAATAAGTCTAACGAAATGAAATGTATGTTCTGACAAAACAAGATTAAAGTTTATAATTAAAATTTAAGTTTGTGTTAAAATAACAAATATTAAAACAAAAGAATGCACTCTCATGCTACTTGGTGAAATCAACTTAAGTGCAATGTTTTACTGCGATGTTCTTTTTTTTTAAATTGCAATCATTTGTTAATTTAATAATAATAATTCAATATGAAGAAGTGATTTTTTCTTCCGGAAAATTAAGCATACAAATATCCGTAATCATGTTCCATTTGTCAAAATGAAAGAAAGAAAAAGTTAACAAAATTCTCTTCTATATCATTTCACACTTACATATGTAACATTTGACATCAGTACTCGAGCCGATAAATTGGCAACATTCAATAGATTTATTCTGCCCCATTGATCCTGATATATAAACTCTTCCGCTATAAAAACAAATTAGGTATATACATAGGTATGTTAGGAAGGTACGATTATATAAAAAGAATGTAAGAAAAGAAACATTTTTATTGAATTGTCTTGACACTCGTATATTGAATGTCAATCAGTTTTGTTTGTGTTTGTGTTGTAAAAATTTACCATTTATCCATGTTCCATTGGCACGCTTGGGCAGGTATACACCATCGACGATGTCTTGTAGTTTGATGCGTTGACCTTTGACCCGTGGCCCCTCATCGGGTGGTGTCAGTAGGACCTTTGATAAATGCAGAAATTTTATATGTTGTTTTCTACAGGATTTTAGATTTTGTGGTACACGAACGAAGAGAGAAGAGACACACACAGAAAATACGGATACGGAAAACACAAAAAAAAAACACAATGTCGGGGGACAATCAGTTCTAGAGATGTGGATGTTTTATGTTTTTTTTTTTAAGATGAAAGGACATTTTTTATTATTTTATTGAATATACTTACCTTGTCAATCTTTGTTTGGGTTGTTTTTTTTTGGTTTATTTACTTTTAAGGACATGGAGATTATATTTGAAGTTTACTTACCACTGAAGTGACAATAAGGGCGAGAACAATTATGATGACAAGCAGGGCTATGAGAATTCCGCGCCAATTGCGCTGGTTTGTATTTCCGGATACCAACTGCAAATACAAAAATACAAAAACAGACATTTTAGTTCACTGAATTTCAAGACTAAAAATACATACAACGTTTTCGATTGGAATAAAGCAAATAAATTGTGATTGAAAAAATAAATACAAGGACATTGTGAAGAACGATTTTTATAGCAGTTTTGCACGGTGTTCATATGAAATCATGAATCAACTCAATTGAACTTTTCATTATACTCCCAATCCTCAAGAAAGGTGGCCCAAAAAAGGCATGTTATTTATCAGCACAATCACAAAAATCCTTACAGATGTTTTGCCTGATTGGATACATGAAAAAAATCTTGTTAGCAAATATCAGGCTGGATTTCGGAAGGGATACTTTATGCTCGACAGCATCTTCGCGCATACCTTAAATAAATAAATTGGGTGGCGCATCAGTCCGTTGAGAACTAGGGCCTAGTGACTTACAACTCTCAACCATTCCTGTGTGTGAGTACTGTGTTAGGGATGGAGGGGACATACAGTTTTAAGCCGAATCCGAACGGCTAATTTGAGAAAGCACTTTTTCATGACAAGAATTACTCTTGAAAAATTTGTCAATTCCTCGCAAGTGGCAGTACCCGTCAACAACTTTAGATGGTATAGGCAGGGATCGAACCCAAGACTTCTGGCATGACAGTCCAACGCACTAACCATCATGCCACGGGTATTACGCACATTGAAAAAAAAATCTACGCTTCGTGAATTTTAAGGTTTTCGATTCCACTGACAGAAAAGCCCTAATATTTTAACTTAGTAATCTGATAATATTAACGAAACTACAGGACCAAAACAGTGTTGCTTACTTAGTTCGCTGCTATTATCATTATTTCTGGATGACCTTGAAATGAAAACAAAGCTGTACGTGGACAACAACAACTGTACCTACGTGGAGTTAGAAATTGACCTATTTAAACGAAGAACTGGAAAAAGTCAAACTATATCCTACCTATAGGTATCCTTCTAACCCCACATATATCTTTAAGAAAACGTTTTCAAAAAAAATTGTAGGAATCCAAACGTGCAATAAACTGCAGTTGGAGAAAAGTTCTTTGGCAAAAAAGAATTTGTGCCAAGCTCAAACTACATAGTCTTTGAAGCAGTGATGAACTCTATCATGTTTTATGCAGCTCAAGTCTGTGACATCTACCAATTTGCAGAATTGAAAAGAGGCTGGGATGCGACACTCACAGATGACTTTCCATCCCGTCTGTCGATTAGTATTGCTTAAAAGGCTTATAACTTTTCGTGTTTTGTTAAAAAATGTGTCAGTTCAGTTATTTTATTGTAAAAAATTTTAAAATTACCAACAATATTTTGCATATGATGAAATAGTTTGATTTCAAAATCTATTTTTGATTTTTAGTCGAAAACCAATTTTTACCAATTTTAGTAGCATTTCTTAAAAGTTCTTATTTCTTATATAAACAATTACAAATAGGATGAATGAAATTAATTTGAAGTCAATATTTTCTATTATTCACGAGAATTCGAGAACCAAAAAAAAACTGACTGTTTGATTTGTATAAAAAATTTACTGAATGTCGAAAAAAATATTTACTGTGAGATAAAATTAGTTTCAAGCCAATTTTTAATTTAATTTTTGAAAAGATATTTGAGTCGAAAGTAAATGTTTATCAAGTCTTAGTAATTTTTTTTTTAGGTTTTTATTTTTTATATAAAAAACTGTCAATTCGATTTTTCCAAAAAATTTTACCAGATGTCAAAAAGGTTATCCTTCGTTGCATAAAATTATTTTGGAGATAAAATAATTTTTTGTTCGTAAAATATTCGAGGTGACAAATATTTTTTTTCAGTTTTTTTATTTATAAAAAAACCGTTAATTGCATTTTTTTGCAAAAATATACTTGTTTGGTATCTCGTCACAATATATAATATAGAATTTGATTCAAATCGTAAGCGTTATTGGTTCGTGAGATATTTTGGGTTGACCAAAATTTTCCCTTTTATTTAAATTGCTTAGGTTAAAAAAACCTTAATTTTTTGATAGTCCTCTCTGCATCTTTCTGCATTATTATCTGTATAACAAAATTTATTTGAAGTCGATATCTCTACTGGTTCTTGAGCTATGGACGACGAAAAAAGCTTCGCGAACGTACGGACGTGCATACACACGCACATGCATCTCTCTAAAAATCTTTTATTTAGACTCTAGGGACCTTTAAAACGTCGAGAAATGTCAAAATTTTCAATTTGACAAATCGGACCGATTACAATAACTTCCTATGGGAAGTTAAAAAGGCTATACTCATAAACTTCCTTCAAAACACCCCAAACTAAATGCTCCATCTCGGGACTGGCCTTCGACCACTATACACACACTTGGATTATGATGCGACCTATTTATCCATTTTATTTAAAAATGTAAGAAATTTTGTGTTCAGTTTCATTCGTCAGTCCGTTGTGTGTTACTTAAATTTGACATTCGTGTGAAATATCGCCGACTCAACGTCAAATCCCACTTTGAATTTTAATGTTGGTAATGAAGTTAGTTGCGGATCGGACAATTTGACGGCCGCCATAACTGTACCGGAGTTTGCGTTATGTTTGTTGTCTACATACACGTGCTTAGCCAGTCAACACGTCAGTTTTATGGTGAGTCGTTATTTTTTTGTTAATCTAAAGTTTATTTTTATTTATTCGTATTAGACTTTGATTTGTTAAAATGTAGTTTGTTGATATTTGAACTTACAAAAAAAACATTAGTCCAGATTATAATCTCAAATTTCGTCTTTTTCGTCAGTAGTGTGGCGTTAGTTCTGTGTCAGGTAAATTGTTATTGTTCTTCATTTCATGATCATACGTACTTTTAAGATGAATATTGTTAGATTTTGTTTGTATTGTTTGTTGATTACTTAGAAATATTTAGTAAAATTACGTGAAAGTAGTAAAAGATAAGTGAATAACGTTACGTTGAATGTCAAAAGTCTGTTTTAAAAACTGATATAGTATTTTCTCCCAGTTATTATTATTATTATTATAAGCTTTTATTTGCCATTATTGATATTTTTGTACAATATTTATTTACATTCTTGTTTACATTTTCTGTTTCTTTTAAATTAATTACTATATAAAATTGACATATATTTTTTTTTTTTTTTTTTAATCAACTTTAATATGTAAGCAAAGTTTGAATAAATAAATGGATGCGTGTCAAAATTCTATGATCTGGCATAAGCCTCCCCCAATGTTGCCCAGAGATCTCTATCTTTTGCGTCATTGTACCAACTTTGTCTTTCTTTAAGCAAATCGTCTGCCCATCTTTTCTTCGGTCGTCCAATTGGTCTTCTGCTTTCTGGTGGTGTCCATTTTGTAATGATTTTTGTCCATCTTTGGTCCTGTATTCTAGATACATATATGTCCTGCCCAATTCCATTTAAGGAGTTTTGCTCGTTCAACCACGTCCGTTAAACCAGTTCTTCGTCTTATTTCTCTATTTCTCACTCTCTGGCTTATTCGTAGGTTAAGTAGTTTTCTTTCCATCTTGGTTTGGCATATTCTTATTTTGTCAAGTAAACTTGAAGTCAAGGATATAGTCTGTAACCCATACGTCATAACAGGAAGAATAGCAGAGTCTAGTATATATTTTCGTGTTTCGTCCCTTAGATTTGATTGTAATATTTGTTTTAGACTCCAAAATTGTTTCCAACTATTGGTAATGCGTCTAGAAACTTCTTTTTTCTCTTGGTTAATGAATGACTTAGTCTGTCCTAGATAAGTATAGTCTTCTACATATTCTATGTGTTCGTTATCCAGCATTATGTCATCTTTAATATGGTTAGTCATTATCTTAGTTTTTGACTTATTGATATGAAGTCCAACTTTCTTGCATTCATTTGTCAATTCTATGAGCATATTTTGTATTTGTCCGGAAGTTGATGAGATGAGAACTATGTCATCAGCGAATCTAAGGTTGCTCAAATATTGTCCCCGAATATTTATTCCATATCTATTGTCCCAGTTTAGTTTCTTGAATATTTCTTCCAGTACCGCAGAGAATAATGGTGGTGACATTGGATCCCCCTGTCTTACGCCTCTCTTTATTTTTATTTCTCTTCCTATTCTTTCGGTTTTTATTTTCGCCACGCTGTCTGTATATATATTTTTCATCGTCCTTATAAAGATAGGATGAATTCCTTGGTTTGTCAGCGCTGTCCATATTTCGTCATGTTCTACTGAGTCAAATGCTTTACTGAAGTCAATATATAAAAGATACAAAGGTTTTTCAAATTCGTTAGTTTTTTCAATGAGTTGGTTCATTGTTTGCAGATGGTCTGTTGTTGAAAAACCTTCTCGGAATCCTGCTTGTTCTCTTGGCTGATTTCTGTTTAATGTGTCCTTAATTTTTGTATACATTACTTTGGAGAACAGTTTATATATCATAGAAATGTTGCTTATTGGTCTGTAGTTATTTATGTCATCTTTATTTCCTTTTTTGTGGATAAGCGTAATTGTAGCTTGTTTCCATTGTCTTGGAATCTGCTGTGTTATAAGTACGTCATTAAAAATCGTGGTCAAGACTGTAGAAATTGGTTGTTTTCCATATTTGAGCATTTCTGTTACAATACCGTCATTTCCTGTACATTTATCTGTCTTTAGATCGTCAATTGCTTGTTCAATATCTGTTTTTGTAAAAAGTGTAATAGTATTTAAGTTGGAGTAACTGTCCGCCATCGATATATTATTATCTTTTATTTCTTTTGACGATTTGAAGAGTTCTTCGAAAAACTTGGTAGCAGACTCATTTATATCTCTCCTATTAATAGCGTTGTTATTTTTGTTCTTAATTGATGTTATCCACTCTTTTCCGTCGTCAAGAAATGATTTTGTCTTTTTAATAGATTTTGTGTTGCTTAATATATCTTTTATCATTGTTTCGTTATATGTTTGGATATCATTTTTCGCATCTTCTTTTATGGTTTTCCGAAGGTATCTTAGTTCATTTTTTTCATGGTCTGATAAGTTGTCCTTGTTTCGTAGATTATCTCTTCTGGTTATCAGCGCTTTAGTGTCATCGGTTAATTTATCAGGTTTTGGAGTAACAGCAGTCATGATTGAAACTTTCGCCGAGTTCTTTATTACCTGTTCTAATGAATCATATGTATTTTGAAAGTTTTCGTTTATTCTATTTGTAGTTATATTAAGTCTTATTTCTTTCTTAAGCATGTCATTATATTTTTCAATATTTTCGGTTGGTATCATTCTAGGAATACTGAGTGTTTGTTTGTTTCTTTTCAACGTATTATGGTCCACTTTTATTTTTGCTCTTACTAGCCTATGGTCACTATCAAAGTTAAAATTATTCAATACGGAGATGTCATTAATAGTTTTCAGTTTATTTGTTAGAACTAAGTCAATTTCGTTCTTTGTTATCCCATTCGGGTGAATCCAGGTCCATTTTCGTGTTTCTCTCTTTTTGAAGAAAGAATTTGCAAATCTGAGATTCGTCTCTTCCAGCCACTTTATAAGTAGGTCTCCTCTTTTGTTTCTTCGTCCGTATCCAAATGGTCCCATTACTTCTTCATCATTGTCAATCTGTTTCCCTAACTTGGCGTTGAAATCTCCTATAACATACATTATCTCCGTTTTTGTTTCATTATATACTTTGTCCAATAGATTGTAGAAGTTCGAAATTTCTTCGTCAGTTGCTGTTTTGGCCGGGGCATAAACCTGAATTATCGTCATTTTTGTGTTTTGTATTTTTAAACATAGGCTACAAATCCTTTCACTAAAAAATCGTACATTTATTATTCTGTCCTTTAAACTCTTTTTGATGAGAAATCCAACTCCATGCAAGCCTTTGGTCTCACCAATGTAACAGAATATATCATTCTGGTTTTCAATTATGTTTTGTCCAAAAATTCTTAGCTCGGATAGTCCCAGTATATCCCAGTTGATAGTTGATAATGCTAGTCTTAGTTCTGATTGTTTTGCTTCTGTAGCTAATGTTCTTACATTGTATGTACAAATGTCTAGAGTGTTTTTGGATTGGTCTTGGTTTGATGGGTAGTTTGGAGGGAATTGGCCGTCATTCCCCACGATGGCTAATCGGCTTGGGGTAGAATTCTCCCAGTATTACATATTAATAATTATTTTTAATTGTTACTAAGTGATTTTCATACTTTTAAAACACATGTGCCATTATTAAATCCTAAGAGATTTTTACTAATTTTTATTAAATTTCATTATAATACTTTTGAAAGTGTGTATTTTATCAGTACTATGTAACCTCGTCAGTCCCCTGGCAGTGAAATTCTGAATTTTTTAAACATCTTACTTTGTACTCAAAAAAAAAATGACTGGCCCGATTTGGAACAATATATTAATTAGATTAGCCATCATTGCATGTACACCCGAATTTGTAGAAGTTCGATTAAATAAATATCGTAAACAAAATATCCTCAAAAGTTACCCAACTTTTGTATAATCACCCATATGCATCCGTTTGCAGATACTAAATGAAGACATCTGAAACCTCCTTTAGTAGTAGATAAAAATAGCACTTAAAAATCGACAACATATTATATAAGAAGTCTAACAAAAATAACTTTTTTCCTTTTTTTATTATCTATAAACTTTGAGCTTATTATAAAACTCTCTTTTTTAGCTGACGGCAAAACCCAATGCTAATGTGAACCATGCATACTTTATAACAACAAGTAATGATAAAATCACATTTTACTACTAATGAAAAATGTCTACCTAACTTCCCAGTCTCTTTTATCAAAAATAAATTGACATAAAATGTCAAAATGAGTCCAATATGAACATTTTGACATATAGCTGTAATTTTTGTTTGACAAACGACAGTTTTAACATTTCTTTTTCTTTTGCTCAATAGTCGTCATTTTCAGATATTATCCCATATTATTTTCAAACTGAGATCTGTTTCCAATCAATAGTAATATTTTTAATACACATTTATTGTCAAAAAACCGTCAACGAATGTTTCAAACTACATACATTTATTTCTCTTAACATCTACATAATGTATGTATGTACATAGTCTTGCATAAATTTATATTTACGAATATTCAAAACAATAATTAAATCGGTTCATCACTCCCATCAGCATGTATTATCCTCTAATGCATTGAATAATGCGTGGAACGCATTTTACAAATTTCTGTTTTCAACATCTCTATTAATTTATTCAATATTTCTGACACGGTTGGTCGTTGCGTTGTGGTGATGTGGTGGGGTGTGATTCTAACATACTCATCAACATCACGACATATAATTTCAATCAAAATTCTTTTCCATCCGCCCATCCGTCCTTAGAAGCATACGATACACAATAAATTTAATTTTGAAAAGTAATTAAGTCGTTGAATTAGTCACGGGTACCTGCTCTTATAAGACATGATAATGAATTACATTTGACATTTCACTTGATAAAACATTTTGAAGTACCAACAATAATAGTGAAATTTACGACCATTTTTAATAATTTGGGGAAAATGAGTGTCGTGTAGGTGAGTGAAAAAGAAGAAACAATTGTCGAATCATGCCAAGGTATGTCACACTTTCCTAAAATTGGACTTCGAAATATTGCGGATAGTTTTTATTTTCGATAGAACTTTATCTATCAATTTTGATTTTTTCGAGTATTCTAAATGCAATAATAATAATAATTTTATATTCAATTATAAAAAAGCTAATTTTCAAAACGTAGTGAGTTATGTGTCGAGTATTTCATGGCAACTTATATTAAATCAGTTTGATTTATTGTGTTCTTATAATTATTTAATTGATTCTTTGAATTGTGTTGTTGGTATGTTTGTGCCTAAAACTAAAGTTCACATTAACTAAAACCTGCATGGTTTAATAAAAGACTTTGTAATTTGAGTAACAAAAAAAAACAAAGCTTATAAGCTTCTCCAAATGTTACCTAATAACTCTTTGGTTAAAGACAAGTATATTCGTCTTGAAAGGGAATTCAATATTCTTAACAAGTTTCTATATAAAATGTATATTATCTCGGTTGAAAGTAGTTTAAAAGTAAATAGTAAATGCTTTTGGACGTTCATTAAAAACAAAAAAAAACAGTGGAATTCCTAAAAATATGCAGTATAAAGGTTCTACCTATTCCGATTTGACTACGATTTGTAATTTGTTTGCTGAATACTTTGAATCAAACTATGTAAGTACCATAGATCACCAACAATCTGTTTATGACAACGACAATCCGGTTACAGCGATCAATGTTGGAAGATTAGTTATTAGCAAGTCTGAAGTTGAAGAAGCACTTTTAAATGTGAATAATGACAATCGTCCGGGTCCAGATGGAGTGGCTCCAATAGTCTTAAAAATGTGTGCTGCAGTACTCTCTGAACCTCTTTCTTATATCGGGTGATTTTTTAAGAGCTTGAGAACTTTTTTTAAAAAAAAAACGCATAAAATTTGCAAAATCTCATCGATTCTTTATTTGAAACGTTAGATTGGTCCATGACATTTACTTTTTGAAGATAATTTCATTTAAATGTTGACCGCGGCTGCGTCTTAGGTGGTCCATTCGGAAAGTCCAATTTTGGGTAACTTTTTCGAGCATTTCGGCCGGAATAGCCCGAATTTCTTCGGAAATGTTGTCTTCCAAAGCTGGAATAGTTGCTGGCTTATTTGTGTAGACTTTAGACTTGACGTAGCCCCACAAAAAATAGTCTAAAGGCGTCAAATCGCATGATCTTGGTGGCCAACTTACCGGTCCATTCCTTGAGATGAATTGTTCTCCGAAGTTTTCCCTCAAAATGGCCATAGAATCGCGAGCTGTGTGGCATGTAGCGCCATCTTGTTGAAACCACATGTCAACCAAGTTCAGTTCTTCCATTTTTGGCAACAAAAAGTTTGTTAGCATTGAACGATAGCGATCGCCATTCACCGTAACGTTGCGTCCAACAGCATCTTTGAAAAAATACGGTCCAATGATTCCACCAGCGTACAAACCACACCAAACAGTGCATTTTTCGGGATGCATGGGCAGTTCTTGAACGGCTTCTGGTTGGTCTTCTCTCCAAATGCGGCAATTTTGCTTATTTACGTAGCCATTCAACCAGAAATGAGCCTCATCGCTGAACAAAATTTGTCGATAAAAAAGCGCGAAACACATTTCGAACCGAACACTGATTTTGGTAATAAAATTCAATGATTTGTAAGCGTTGCTCGTTAGTAAGTCTATTCATGATGAAATGTCAAAGCATACTGAGCATCTTTCTCTTTGACACCATGTCTGAAATCCCGCGTGATCTGTCAAATACTAATGCATGAAAATCCTAACCTCAAAAAAATCACCCATTATTTTTAATCTCTCTCTTTCTAAAGGTGGATTTCTTTCTCAATGGAAAAAATCTTTCATAATTCCTATTCATAAAGCAGGACCCAAACAGGAAATATCTAACTACCGTCCAATCTGCAAACTGTCCACCATTCCAAAACTTTTTGAAAAACTTGTGTGTGATAAGTTATCATTTTTGCTTAAGGAAGTAATATCGCCTTTCCAGCATGGCTTTGTATCGGGCAGGTCGACAACTAATAACCTTTCTATTTTCAAAAACTATATTCTCAATAAAATTGAGGCAGGGTATCAGGTTGACGTCATCTATACTGACTTTGCAAAGGCCTTTGATAGAGTCAGCCACACTATTCTACTGAACAAACTATCAAGAATTGGTTTTCATTCAAATATTTTGCAATGGTTGAAATCTTATCTTATAGGACGCATTCAATTTGTTTCCATTGGTAATGTTCTCTCTAATCCTGTACATGTGTCATCAGGAGTCCCTCAAGGTAGTCACCTGGGAACCTTACTCTTTCTTATTTTTATTAATGACATGCCAGATATTTTTCATAATTCTCTTAGACTTTTATTTGCTGACGATCTTAAGTTTTATAGATGCATAAAACAAACTGATAATTGCCTCCGCTTGCAAGACGACCTTAACATGCTTATTGAATGGTGCAAGAAAAATCAATTATCTTTAATAGTTTCAAAATGTCAATGTTTTTCATTCTATGGTTCTTACTGTCCTACTTTCTTTGAATATAAAGTTGGCAGTAGTGTTCTTGAAAGAGTCAATGAAAAGAAAGACCTTGGTGTTGTTTTTGACCTCAAACTCAATTTTATCAAACATGTTGAATATATTGCTGCCCAAGCTAACTCCATGCTTGGTTTTATTAATTTTATTACTATTAAATCTCTTTTTTGTGCATACGTAAGATCTTTTTTAGAATTGTTTTGTTGTTTGGAACCCATACTTTAGAATCCATTCATTAAGAAATGAAAGAGTCCAAAAGAATTTCACTAGGTTTGTTGTATGGAAACTTGGATGGAATATTGAAACTCCTTCATATGCTACGAGATGCAAACTTATCGGTTTAGAGTCACTTGAAAATCGACGTAAAATCTTCTCTGTTTTATTTATTCGTGATATTCTGTCGCATCATATCAACTGCCCATACCTTCTATCTTTAATTAAGTTAAATATTCCTTCTCGTCAACTTAGAGATTATGATCTATTCCACGTAAGTTACCATAGGGTTAATTACGCAGTTAATGAACCTATAACTCGCTGTGTTAAGGAAACCAATTCTGTCTCTAATGTAATAGACTTTGATTTCCATTTTAATAGAGTCACCTTAAAAAATAAACTTGTGTTCCATTTCCTAAATATTGATTGAAATGTATTTATTCATTTATTATTTATTTATTTTTTGCTTTTTTGCATATTAATATAATTTTAATTTTAAGCAGTCTGTAAGATGATTAATGTAATCTCTGTTTGATGAATAAACTAAACTAAACTAAACTAAACTAAACTAAACTAAACTAAACTAAACTAAACTAAACTAAACTAAACTAAACTAAACTAAACTAAACTAAACTAAACTAAACTAAACTAAACTAAACTAAACTAAACTAAACTAAACTAAACTAAACTAAACTAAACTAAACTAAACTAAACTAAACTAAACTAAACTAAACTAAACTAAACTAAACTAAACTAAACTAAACTAAACTAAACTAAACTAAACTAAACTAAACTAAACTAAACTAAACTAAACTAAACTAAACTAAACTAAACTAAACTAAACTAAACTAAACTAAACTAAACTAAACTAAACTAAACTAAACTAAACTAAACTAAACTAAACTAAACTAAACTAAACTAAACTAAACTAAACTAAACTAAACTAAACTAAACTAAACTAAACTAAACTAAACTAAACTAAACTAAACTAAACTAAACTAAACTAAACTAAACTAAACTAAACTAAACTAAACTAAACTAAACTAAACTAAACTAAACTAAACTAAACTAAACTAAACTAAACTAAACTAAACTAAACTAAACTAAACTAAACTAAACTAAACTAAACTAAACTAAACTAAACTAAACTAAACTAAACTAAACTAAACTAAACTAAACTAAACTAAACTAAACTAAACTAAACTAAACTAAACTAAACTAAACTAAACTAAACTAAACTAAACTAAACTAAACTAAACTAAACTAAACTAAACTAAACTAAACTAAACTAAACTAAACTAAACTAAACTAAACTAAACTAAACTAAACTAAACTAAACTAAACTAAACTAAACTAAACTAAACTAAACTAAACTAAACTAAACTAAACTAAACTAAACTAAACTAAACTAAACTAAACTAAACTAAACTAAACTAAACTAAACTAAACTAAACTAAACTAAACTAAACTAAACTAAACTAAACTAAACTAAACTAAACTAAACTAAACTAAACTAAACTAAACTAAACTAAACTAAACTAAACTAAACTAAACTAAACTAAACTAAACTAAACTAAACTAAACTAAACTAAACTAAACTAAACTAAACTAAACTAAACTAAACTAAACTAAACTAAACTAAACTAAACTAAACTAAACTAAACTAAACTAAACTAAACTAAACTAAACTAAACTAAACTAAACTAAACTAAACTAAACTAAACTAAACTAAACTAAACTAAACTAAACTAAACTAAACTAAACTAAACTAAACTAAACTAAACTAAACTAAACTAAACTAAACTAAACTAAACTAAACTAAACTAAACTAAACTAAACTAAACTAAACTAAACTAAACTAAACTAAACTAAACTAAACTAAACTAAACTAAACTAAACTAAACTAAACTAAACTAAACTAAACTAAACTAAACTAAACTAAACTAAACTAAACTAAACTAAACTAAACTAAACTAAACTAAACTAAACTAAACTAAACTAAACTAAACTAAACTAAACTAAACTAAACTAAACTAAACTAAACTAAACTAAACTAAACTAAACTAAACTAAACTAAACTAAACTAAACTAAACTAAACTAAACTAAACTAAACTAAACTAAACTAAACTAAACTAAACTAAACTAAACTAAACTAAACTAAACTAAACTAAACTAAACTAAACTAAACTAAACTAAACTAAACTAAACTAAACTAAACTAAACTAAACTAAACTAAACTAAACTAAACTAAACTAAACTAAACTAAACTAAACTAAACTAAACTAAACTAAACTAAACTAAACTAAACTAAACTAAACTAAACTAAACTAAACTAAACTAAACTAAACTAAACTAAACTAAACTAAACTAAACTAAACTAAACTAAACTAAACTAAACTAAACTAAACTAAACTAAACTAAACTAAACTAAACTAAACTAAACTAAACTAAACTAAACTAAACTAAACTAAACTAAACTAAACTAAACTAAACTAAACTAAACTAAACTAAACTAAACTAAACTAAACTAAACTAAACTAAACTAAACTAAACTAAACTAAACTAAACTAAACTAAACTAAACTAAACTAAACTAAACTAAACTAAACTAAACTAAACTAAACTAAACTAAACTAAACTAAACTAAACTAAACTAAACTAAACTAAACTAAACTAAACTAAACTAAACTAAACTAAACTAAACTAAACTAAACTAAACTAAACTAAACTAAACTAAACTAAACTAAACTAAACTAAACTAAACTAAACTAAACTAAACTAAACTAAACTAAACTAAACTAAACTAAACTAAACTAAACTAAACTAAACTAAACTAAACTAAACTAAACTAAACTAAACTAAACTAAACTAAACTAAACTAAACTAAACTAAACTAAACTAAACTAAACTAAACTAAACTAAACTAAACTAAACTAAACTAAACTAAACTAAACTAAACTAAACTAAACTAAACTAAACTAAACTAAACTAAACTAAACTAAACTAAACTAAACTAAACTAAACTAAACTAAACTAAACTAAACTAAACTAAACTAAACTAAACTAAACTAAACTAAACTAAACTAAACTAAACTAAACTAAACTAAACTAAACTAAACTAAACTAAACTAAACTAAACTAAACTAAACTAAACTAAACTAAACTAAACTAAACTAAACTAAACTAAACTAAACTAAACTAAACTAAACTAAACTAAACTAAACTAAACTAAACTAAACTAAACTAAACTAAACTAAACTAAACTAAACTAAACTAAACTAAACTAAACTAAACTAAACTAAACTAAACTAAACTAAACTAAACTAAACTAAACTAAACTAAACTAAACTAAACTAAACTAAACTAAACTAAACTAAACTAAACTAAACTAAACTAAACTAAACTAAACTAAACTAAACTAAACTAAACTAAACTAAACTAAACTAAACTAAACTAAACTAAACTAAACTAAACTAAACTAAACTAAACTAAACTAAACTAAACTAAACTAAACTAAACTAAACTAAACTAAACTAAACTAAACTAAACTAAACTAAACTAAACTAAACTAAACTAAACTAAACTAAACTAAACTAAACTAAACTAAACTAAACTAAACTAAACTAAACTAAACTAAACTAAACTAAACTAAACTAAACTAAACTAAACTAAACTAAACTAAACTAAACTAAACTAAACTAAACTAAACTAAACTAAACTAAACTAAACTAAACTAAACTAAACTAAACTAAACTAAACTAAACTAAACTAAACTAAACTAAACTAAACTAAACTAAACTAAACTAAACTAAACTAAACTAAACTACAAAATTTAGAATGCAAATCTTGAGTGAAAGTTAAAGAAAATCAAGTCGAATAAGAATAAATATGAAGTTTCGTGAACTAAATTCAACAAAAATCGACACATTTTCAATTTTTTCTTTTTGGAAAAGTAGATAGATACATTGAAAATATATTTGCGAAAATTGTGGTGTGTAATATTGTTTAATATTCTGGAGGAAAACCACACAATTTAGCGCGAAAGTATGAACAAAATCATTTCCAAAATATAAAATATTGTGATTGAAATTCTCTGAGGTTAAAAAAAAAAACTTTTTAAAGTACATCGATTTTGATATTCGACTTTCAAAGTTTGGATTATATTTTCATAAGATTAAGCTTAGAATTCCTTAACTCAAAGGCCAGTTATAGCTATCATTGGAATCAATGCGAAAAAGTTTTTGAATGGATAATTTACTGTATATCTTTTGGGAATTACTTTTTTTTTCTAATTTCGTGACAGACATTCATATTCCTCAACAGATGATTCTATTTTGTATACATATGAAACGAGTCGTTCCACTGATCTGTTATTCAATTTTATAGAATTTCGATGACAAATTAATGTCAGAAAAAAATTCCAGTGGATTTCAATGATCAATGATAAGGGTTCGGTTATAGCTATCATTGGTTTTCATCAGATTTTGAATTTTAAAAGCGAATAGAAATCTTAAATTTGTTATTTTAGGTGTTAAAATGAAGCTAAGGATAATTTCAATGATAAAATCGTTTTCAAAACATACAAACTTCATTCACTGGGAGCGTTTTATTTTCCTTTCATTTCCACCTGTCAGTTTTCCTTGCAATGTTCAACTTTAACCTTAAATCCTTGATTCCACTCATTAAATTTTCAATGAAAGCTTATTACCAACTTGTCGAAAAAATTCTAATGATTGATAAAAACCGATTACATAAGGCAAATTTCCGTCGAATTATTAAACACTTTAACAAACTTTTCTTCAATTTCGACAACTCAACCATAACTGATGTCATAACTTTATTTTATAGAGAGTTATTCTATTCCATTCAACTTTACGTTCCTTGTTCTAGCCATAAAACTTTGTCTTCTTCCCCACCTTGGTATAGTCGTTAACTTAGGTCTTTGCGAAACAAAAGAAATAAGCTGTGGAAATTTTCCTCCGGTCTCGATCTGCTGTTGAATGTTCGAATTACCTTGCCAATTATCTACACTTTACTGATCTCAACAATTCCTATTAACAGCGCTATCTATTTGACACGCAAGCAAACATAATTGAGGATCTTAAATCATTGTTTCAGTTTAATAACTATACCTAAGAACAATAACAAAGCCTCAAGCAATTCTAACAACATTGTAAACTTTTTCGCCACTTTTTTAAACAATCTTTTGTTAATGACTCTTTTCTTCGTGAATCGTCCCACTTTAGTTATTTAAAACAATTTTCTCTTGGCCCGTTTCTTCCTCGTGTTGTTGACTCATTTCATTTCATTAAATGATGTATTTAAGTCCAGGTCCTGATGTCTCCCTGCCATATTTCTTCCACACTTTCCCTTCCTCTTCCACAGGTCTCCAGTCTATCCCTCGACAAAGGTTAGTTTCCTCAGATTTGAAAATTCTCTTTAAACTGTCCATTCTCGGCTTTGAACCCTCTTTTATAAAATGGATTTCATCTTACCTTGAAAAACGTTATACAGCGTTTGTTTCAGATCTGTCACCTCTTACCCTTTCTTAGAAACTTCTGGTGTTCCCCAAGGTAGCCAGATAGGCCCTCTTTTGCTCATACTTATAATCAACGATCTTGAAAGAGTCATAAAACATGCTTCTATCTCACTATATACTGGTGGTACAAAATTTATCAAGGCCATTTAATCAATACAGGACTCTTCCTTTATTCAACAAGACCAGGGTTGCTTTTCAGCTTAGTGTCTTAGAAACTGCTTGGAACTTTATATTGCCAAGCGCCAATCGATCACCTTTTCCTATAAACCATTAAAGACTCCTTCCCGTCTCTACCTTTTGCACAATCAACCCATAAATACTGTTAATAACATTAGGGACCTTGGCATTTAATGGGACTAAGCGCTTAATTTCCTCTACCTTCAAGACGATATCATTCTCAAAGCTTACTCAGCACTTGGTTTCGTTAAACGTTGTGAAACGGTCCCTATATATAGCCTTTGTTTGCCCAATCCTCGAGTACGGGCCTCTAGTTTGTTCCCCTTTTCCTTTCTTCGCTTTGCCTTTCGTGGTTTACCTTATATAACAATCCTCTTATACTTCCTCCCTATGTTGACCACCTGAAACTTCTCAATTTGAATGCGTTGGAAGAGAGTAGTCAAATTTCAGAAAACACTTTATTCATCGACTTCTTTCTGGTTCCATTGATGATTGATTGCATTTCCCTCTTCAGCTCAATCTCTTTAACACTAACCCACGTAAAACCCGAAATCCCCTATTCTTTTATGTTCCTACCCAAAAACCTATATCTCGTATGCTTCGAAGTGTAAATTCACATTTGAACTCAGTACTCCTCAATACTCCTTCCTTAAAACTCCGTCTTCTGAGTCGCCCTTCCCCTTCACAATCTTAATTTGAGGTCTTAGTTTTATTAAGTTAGATTAAGAATTTGCTTGTATTAAGCCAAATTAATTTAAAATCTTTTACCTGAACAATTGTGGAACGAATTATGTTTTTATCTCGCTTGTGCCTTAAGAGTTTTTCTTTTTTATGATCCCCAAAAAAATAGTCCCTTAAATGCCAAAAAGCGCCTTTAGCACCTTAAATCAGCATAAAATACAAAATATCAATACTCTTACGTTCTCAATATTCAATTTGAAATCAATTTTATCATCGCCTTATTTTCATTACTTAATTTTATACCAATGTTAACACCCCCTTATGTTAATGAGAATTTAAATTGTGACGAAAACATCCAAATTCAAATTCAAATCGTTCTAAAACACTCATCCAAGTACACGAGTACATTTTACATAGCTATAAGCATTTAGCTTTTGCTCATCATCTGCATTGAGGTTTGAATATAAGCCCAAAATCCGTTTCAGTTAATTTAAGATGACAAGCGGACCGGAACTAAATCCTCTTACGGTTGGACAAGAGCCACATTGTGTAGATATTCTCTTCACTTCCTGCCCAAGTCAAAAGCATACAAAGCCAAAGAGGGAGAGGGATAGAGACTCATTAGCATAAATTAAACTTGACCTAGATTCAGAAAGCTTCCTTATAATTTTCCTCCACTTCATCTTATCGTTTGTTTGTTTTGTGTCTTGTTGTTGTTGTTTTCAAGGTATGCCACACACTTTTCTACACATAGAGGTCATAGCCATCATTTGTACTCTAGTGGTGTTACCAACTCCACCTATATTTTGTCTGCGTCTTACCATTATTCTAATTAGTTCGTGTTGTAGATGGAAGCTCACGATACTCGTACAATTATGGCGATGATGCTGAAGATGGCTGCTCCGGATGTAAGCCGCACAAGGATATGCAATGTTTGCCAATGTCATAGACACAAGGATTTTCAGAAACGGAGGTATGGGGTTAATTGGGACAATTTGTATATTAAAAGAATCACGAAGAGTCGGTCCATATCCCAGCTATTTATAACTTGGTATAAAGTAAGGGGCTTTATGGACATTGGCGAAAAGAAAACCAAAAAGTGCCTTAAGTGAGAGAATGTCAGTGAGATGAGAATATTTTGCTTTGCTAAAATAAATTACTTTATCTTTTTTTGTTTCTATTTAATGTTGTAAGAGAATTGAAAACAAAAAGCTTTAACTATCATCTTCGACACCCGGTCCGTACCTTACACCATTCCACCCTAACGAAGGAGATACTTTTTCTTCAACATTTTAAGAGTACCTGCAGGCTACGAGGTACGACGATGAGATGGGTAAATTGAAGGAAGTCCTTAGGAAATTATAGATTTTTCCGGGGTGACTTATGTTGTTTACTTTTTTGTTAAGTATTTTATTTTCTCTTGGGTTTATCTTTTATGATTACACTCCTTACACGCACACAATTCTCAAAAAATGGAGACCATTTTTCTAGTGTCTCATAATAAATACGAAGAAGAGTTATAGTCACTTGGGTTTTTTTTTGGCTACATCCTTAGAGATTAAGTTTTCTTTTTATTTTCGTTTTTATTTCCTTACAGTAGATAACGACACTGTGATAACTTCTTCCAACAAAATCATATAAGCTCTTCAAGTGGAAGGCAAAATCTTAGAAGAATTATTCTCTTCGTTACAATAGTCCGGGAATTAATTATTCAATTGCTTCTTAGTATAAAACTGATGACAAAGTTCAAAATTTCAAATCGAACATTTAAAAATGTTATTAAGTGGTAAAAATTGCAATTTTATAATAATAGCCCTTCGAGAAATATAAATTGTGGAACATATTTATGTTTCGTTCCACATTTATCGGTAGAAAGCATTTTAATACTTAAATATTTAATCCTTATTAATATTAATTGAATTTTCGTAAAATAATATATACATATTTATTTATAATCGTGGTGTATACTTGTGAAATAAAAACGGAATAGAATCCACAATGGGGACAAAATTAAAGAAAAGGGAATTGGAAATCACTAGGGTACACAAATTCAATGAAAACTTAATATATATAAATTACGTGTCACGATGTTTGTCCGCGATGGACTCCTAAGCTACTAAACCGATTTTAATCAAATTTGTACACCATGTGCAGTTTAATCCAACTTGAAAGATAGGATAGCTTACATCTCAATTTATGATCGCAATATCATTTTATTGCAAATTATTTGTCTTTTATTTGACAATCACAATTATTTGTTAGATCCAAACGATTCCAACAGATGGCTAAATCTGTTGACTAAATAGAGTAAGTATTCAATAGATGGTGCTATGTCAAACTTCCAAACGTTTCATATAAGCTATAATTTAATAACATAACCACCACATGTTGCTAAGGCTAAAGTATAGGTTAAATTTATTTTGCAGTAAACGAACTGCCAGACAATTTCTGAACTGCTCTGTAATGATTCAGAGTATTTTCCGGATATACAGAGTAATTACTTAAATCATAACTGGCTCAGTCATTGGGCTATTTTGACAGACAAAAATGTTAAAGTTAACAAAATTAACTTCCAAATAAAACAGTTGTTTCCAGGCGATCTAGTATCTTTTAAGTTAATTGATACTGTTGTTAATGAAAATGATAATGTACATTTTCCGATTGAATTTTCAAATTCAGTAGATATACCTGGAATACCACCACATTATCTTCGATTAAGAATTTGTTCATTCATTATTTTTTCTGCGTAATTTGAATCCACTATTTCAAAAATAGTGAAAGCTTGGCGGCTGCAGTTCGAAAATTTCATACAAAATATGGTCGGAATAGTTTTAACTTCGTCAACTGTGAAGAGATTAATTGAAAAATTCATGGAGACTGGATCCGTTGGAGACGCCAAACACACTGGTCGTCCAAAAACAAGTCGTTCAAATGTGAATGTCGAAGCAGTGCGTGAGAGTATTGCTGACAATCTAGGAACCTCAATTCGACGTCGTGGACAAGAATTGCAAATTTCAAGAACCTCTCTACAGCGTATACTCACCAAAAATCTGTGTCTTCCTCTTCATGCTTACAAAATTCAATTAACACAACAATTGAAGCCTAAAATGACCATGGACAGAGAAGAGAGTTCGTTGAATGGATTATTGAACATCAACAAATGGACCCTGATTTTTCGAGCAAAATCATCCTAAGCGATGAAGCACATTTTCATCTTGATGGCTTTGTCAATCGCCAAAATTGCCGCATTTGGGGTTCGGAGAACCCACATGTGATTGTCGAAAAACAAATGCATCCACAACGCGTGACTGTATGGTGTGGATTTTGGGCTGGAGGCATAATTGGGCCATATTTTTTTGAAAATGATGCTGGTCAAGCAGTGACTGTTACTGGTGCTCGATATCGCGGCATGATTACACAGTTCTTTCTGCCAAAATTGGATGATATTGATGTGTCCAATATGTGGTTTCAACAAGACGGTGCCACATGTCATACAGCCCGTGAAACAATTCAATTACTGCATGAGACATTTCCAGCTCGTGTACTCTCTCGTTTCGGTGATCAAAATTGGCCTCCTAGATCGTGTGATTTAACACCATTAGACTTCTTTTTATGGGGTTATTTGAAATCACAAGTCTATGTCAACAAGCCCACAACCACCCGTGCATTAAAGGAGGAGATTCAACGCTGCATCAACGAAATTCAGCCACATTTATGCAGAATGGTCATGGAAAATTTCAACAAAAGAGTGCGCATGTGCATGCAAAGCCGTGGAGGCCATTTGTCCGATGTGTTATTCCATACATAACCCTATCCTATGTACTTTACGAGTCAATAAAAATATAACTATCAAAAGACTAAAAACGGCGTTTTCTATTTAATTCAAATCTTGCGTTAATTTTGGGACACCCTTTATTTATAATTAAAATAATAAATATTATTGTTAGAAGATCTCAAACTATCCGGCCTACCTACGTGATTTATAAGTTTAACTGTCACATGTTATTTACTAAAAACTTTGTAATATATAATTGGGTCTATGAAATAACTCCCACGAAATAAGTCCCACTTTTAAAAACGAAATAAGTCCCACCAAAAACTGCTATTTTGAAAGTGGGAGTTATTTCGTTTTTAAAAGTGGGACTTATTTCGTCAATTGGTGGGACTTGTTTTTTTTTTTTTTTAAGTGGGACTTATTTCGTTTTGAGTGGGAATAAATTCGTTTTGTAAAGTGGGAGTTATTTCATACCCCTAAATTTATATTTTGGTGGGATTTATTTCGTTTTAAGTGGGACTTATTTCATTTTCATAATTTTGCATTTTAAGTGAATGCTTAATAATTTTTGCCGTTATTTGTTGCTCTTCACGTTGTTTCTCATTGAATTTCATAATGTTGTTTTTGTTGCTTTTTAAAAAAATGTATTGTATTGTAGAATATGCTTTCGAAAAGTTCCGTTATTTCTTGCTCTTTACGAAATGAATGGTATTGTTTCAAATTTGTTGTTAAGTGTGCTAGTTTACAAGACCTTATCATTATATTGATTAGTTAAGTTTGTGAATTTCAATAGTGAACATGAGTGTGACATACGAAATAATTGCAGGGAAGAGGAATAACAGCAGGCTTCTTTATATTTTTTTTGAGAAACAATTATATATAGGGTGTGTAAACTTTGTATATATAAACTATAGTACTCTTATGGAACATGAATTTTTAGTTCATTGATGGTTGACAGGCGGCGCTCGGAGTACTGAAAATTTGTTGTGCAGACTACAGAAGTTAAAACAAAAACCGAGTTGAGGAAAAAAGGTGGTTGTATTATTTTCACTCTCGTAAGAAATCAAGAGAGTAAGGGAGGCAAACAGTAGTACATTTGCTTGCGTTTTTTTTTTTGTGTGTTGTCATGGGGAGATATTCATATGTATTGAACTGAACTATGTAGGTTTTGTTTTTGTTGCATTTGATTTCAAATTTTCAAATTTATAAAATCTAAAATAATTCAAATTTCTTTTCACAATAAATACACTGTTGTCATATTTTGAATATTGAACATAGTTGTGTGGATTTGCATATTTAAAAATTGGCAACAGATTTTTGTTGGGTTTTTTTTTTTCATTTTTTTGGAAAGAAACAATACTTTATTTAGGGAAATTCAATTTTGAGTCAGTTATGTTATGTAGGGAGGTGGTACAATTTTTGTTACTCGAAAGTTGGATATGTATGTACATAGGTGTAGGTATAGCTTTATTTTTATCATAGGCTATTCGTATTTGGTATTCTATTGTATGCATAGTTATAAATTATTATAGGTATGTATATAGAAAAAACTGTAGGTCGACTTTTTCTAAAAAATTTGAGAAATGTTATCAACAGTATCTTGTATTAAATACATTTAAATTTGAAGACAATAGTTTCAACTGTCCTCGAAATATTCGAAGCAAAAAAAAAAACTACCAATCGTTAGTTAATTTTTGTTTTGTTGAAAAAAGGTGTCAATTAGATCTTTTTTTAAATTTTACCTAATGTAAGAAACAATTAGTTTGAAGCCAGTATTTTCATTTTGGTCAAGATATTCGAGTCGAAGTCAATTTAATTTTTCCAAAAATTGATACATGTGTCGAAAACGTTAGTCTTATTTGTATTAAGACATTCTGGACCGATAAAAATAACTTATTATTGGAAGTTAATAATTTTAACTAAAATAATAATAAGAATAATAATGCGACCCAAACTGATAACTTTAAATCCCGTCTGTCGATTTGTCTTTCTTAAACCTTTTACAAAATATTCATAACAATATTTTGTGTAAGATAAATAATTTGAAGTCAATATTTTTCTTTGTTCTTCAATACCTAAGTCAAAAACCATGTATAATTCATTTGTTGTTGTTTCTGTAGGTTTTCGTGTTTTTTTAAAAAGTTAAATTTTTCTAAAAGATTAACTAAAAATTATCAACAATATTTTGCATATGATGAAATACCTAGTTTGATTTCAAAATCTTTTTTAGGTTAACGAGATTTTTAGTCGAAAGCCAATTTTTACCAATTTTGCGTTTTAATTTTTACAAAAAAATTGAATTTTGTTTTTTTATAAAAATTTTACTGAATGTCAAAAACAATACATTAAATTCTTTAAAAGATATTTGAGTCGAAAATCAATTTTTACCAACTTTTAGATGTTTTTTTAGGTTTTTTATTAAAAAAACTGTCAATTCGATTTTTATCAAAATTATAACAGATGTCGAAAACGTTTTTATATTAAATTTTTATATTAATAGATATGAAAAGTTTACTATGTGTTTCAATTTGCCATTAGTTTGACGAAAGTGTCACTTTTGATGTTTTTGGGACGTTTATATTCTTGAAATTCGTGTTTAAATCTTAGTTCTAGAGCTTCCAAAGAAAATTCACTTCAAAAAGTAGATTTCTTTCATTTTTAAGATATTAAAAGATTTTCTATTTAATAGGAAATCCATTTTGAAAGAAAAAAACACTTTAAGAATGTCTTACAATATTTATTTGCTTCAAATCGCTTTTTGGTAAATATCGTTAGGTAAATTACTGAAAAATCTTTAGATAAAGTCTTTAATTATGCAACTTAACTTAAGGGGTGTTAAATCCATTACGGCAATACTATAAGTTTTGAATTCAAGGGAATTTCTAAGAAAATGAAAAAAAATATCTTCCAGGAGGGTGTCATCACCCCTACAACCCCCTGGATCCGCCATTGACTTTTATTTGTCTTCTTTTCAAAAATATACTTACATACCTGTATTGATAGCGTATAATAATTCCTACTTTCATTTGACATAATATACATATGTAGATGCATATATACCTAAGAAAAACAAAAACATTGTACCTATTTTCTTTTTGTTTTGAAAATAGGTACATATTTCAACGTATTTTCGTTGTATTCATTGGCAATCGGCTAACCGGCAAGAGTTACAAAATTTAAATTTGAATTGGTACTTGGCTTATTGGTATTTGTCTTATTGGTATTTGTCTTTATTATTGCTTTATACATACAATACATAAATAAATAAATAACAAAATGTCTCTTTATTGTCTCCCTCCAACCATAGCTACTTTTGTGTACATTCTTCTCTGTTTTGTATTGTCGAATTGTCTCTAAATTTCCCCAATTAAAATTCTGCACAAACTTTGCAGATTTAGTTCATTGACGTTAGCCCAGACGTCGCTTCGTTCGTTCCTCTTCATGATAGTACTATTCCACTTCATATACAAAGGTGTAAAGTCGCCAGGCGGGCGCCTATATCAACAATAAATAAATAAATAAAAGCACCTGTGGGTAGACCGCTTCGCGGGTTCTCAGGATTTTAACTCCCTTTTTCGGGGTCACACCCGCTCACACAACTCCGTTGCTCCGCTTAGGGTATGTAAAGTCGCCAGGCAGGCGCCAATATCAACAGCTTTTTTGAATAAAAGGCCATTATGGCTTTATTTCTCATTTTTTTCTTATGCAAAAAGTTATATATTGGACATTTCGTAAAAGGGACAACCATAATTTTTTGTCCTTATCTCTCATGGCTCTCCTTTTTTGTTATTAATTACTTTATACTTACTATAATAAAAAAAAACTTTAAAGAAATGTGTACAAATAGGTACCGAACTTAACTACTGGAAAAACAATATTAACAAAAATTGTTGACGTAATTACGTATGTAAGTGTTTTATTATATTTTTAGTAGGAAATTGGAATTCGTGTTCCATGTTTTCTAATATCACCATTACAAAATACAACTAATCCCAATGCCACGTTAAAACTATAATACCGTCTACCATGCACTGGATCTTCAAGCCATTTATAAAGGTCGATCATTTTAATTTGATGGTCCTTCCGAAACGGTTTCCATCTTAATAATAAGAACAATTGATCTGTACTTAATCCATTTACGAATCCAAACGTTGTTACTAGTGGGACTTATTTCTCGTTTATGAAAGTGGGACTTAATTCATTTAAGAAATATATTATTCAAGGGGGAGTTATTTCATTTTGAGTGGGAGTTATTTCATTTGAAGTAAATTTTTAAATCATTTCATTTTGGCGGGACTTATTTCGTTTTCAAAAGTGGGACTTATTTCGTGGGAGTTATTTCATTTTTTTAAGCAATTTTTGGTGGGACTTATTTCGTTTTTAAAAGTGGGACTTATTTCGTGGGAGTTATTTCATAGACCTATATAATCATTAGATACAAAATTGAATAAAAATAATAATACATTTTAAATTTAATTCTTTCGTATACGAACATTTTGATCAATTGTGTTCAAAGTCCTTCCCCTTCAAATTCTGTCTTTGTTCGTAAATAATAATAAAGATATGAATTTTCTCCAAGATATGATATTTCTGAACCCTTATTTAATTGGATAATAATAATGAGAATTATTTGTACAGAAAAAATTGTTATTTTTATTCTGAAACTGGCATCACTTTGAAATTAGAAGGATAAATTATAATACTACACAATAATCAAAGTCAATAGAACCCACAATTTTTGTTGAATAGTTTCCTTATGCTTTATTAAATAACTTAGGAGCTAGTCAATCTAAAGACACAATTTAACAATAACTTGTGTGAAGTTAGCTGCAAACAGCCAATGCAAGCAGAATATCGATTGTGTTTTGAGCTGTGGCACATACCGCCATCTTGTTGAAACCTTATCGTCTTCGGTGTTCGGTGTCTATATCTATGTCTAGAAGTTGGAAATATAGCGATCGCCGTTCACGGTGTGGTGTCCTGATGCATATTTAATCAAATACTTATCACTTTACAACTTTGCAACCAAATAATGTCCTGCAAAGTAAAGTGCAGTGTTTCACAAATTTTGCAAAGTAAAAAGATTTCACTTTTCAATTTTTCAGACTTTATTTGAACAGTGAAAAGTAAATGTGTTTCACCAATTTAAAATACAACTTTGCAATTAATTCTTATTTTGAAAACTTACAAAGTAAATCTAAAATTGTGCTTATTAAGATCAAATATGCATTCAAAAATGTTGGTTAATCAATATTTATCATTTTTCCGTTAACACATCCAGCTGCAAAAGGAAATCCTGCTTGACAAACATTTTTGTGGCCGGCAAATCTTGTTGGAGAGAAAACTTTTCAATTCAATAATTTCCTCTTTGTAAATTTGCGTTTAGTGAAACGTATGTAATTTGCAAAGTAAAAGTGCAAAGTTGCTAAGTGAAAAGTGTTTGGTGAAACAGGTACCTGGTCAGCATCAATTTCGAAGAAGTACAGACTCATGAAGCCTCCGGCCGAAAATCCACACCAATTAGTTATTTTATTTTGATGCATTGGCACCTTGGGAATTTCGCGTGGATTTTTGTTGGCCCAAATCCGTCAACCATAATTATTGGGATCATCTTCCAATTTATCCAATATCCAATTACCGAACACACGAACGCTGCGATGTTTTCGGCAGATCTTGCGTTTCTACGAAGTGCGGGCTGATTGTTCACTGATCTAGTGGACTTGAATTTGGTTATCAAACGTTGAATAGTCGACTTGGAAGTACTACAAAATACTCCATTAAAAGGGCGCAACCCTCGCATCGTTGCTACTAGAGGAGACCTATTGTGATAATAAAGTTTAATCATTTGGAAGTATTGCTCGACTGATTAAAAAAACATATTTTGACAGAAAATAAAAGAAACAATATGGCCGCCATGATCTGTAAAAATCAACCCTGTATAAAACCTTTTATAAAATACAAAATTAATATTCCATGTATGAATAATTTTAAGTGACGTTCAACTCAAATTAATTGGGATCTACACTAAGAAGCACTCCATAAGTCGGCGTTAGGTCGCCGAAAACCATATCGCCTAAATTAAAAATATCATAACACCCAAAACTAATTTATTAACACTTTTGTGTTGTACGATCTGGGCAATATTACTAAACCTGTAGGGGTTAAAACTTAGTTGGATTTTATGAACTTACGAATGAAAAGAAGCGTTATTTTATTAGGCAATAAGACCGCCTAATAAAATCACGCCAAGGTAATAAAAATGTCATACAAAATGCCACAAAGCCCAAAAACAACGCCCAAATTACTTATTGACATACAGGTAGCCCTGTATTATGGGTATACTGACAAATTTTGTATTTATTTTTGACACAGCGACATTTTGAGTTTCAAAATATGATCGCCCAAACGCAAACATTAAACGAAAAAAATGTCAAATCGCCCAAAAAACAGGGAACGTCAAAAAAGCGTAACAAATGTGTTTGGCTTTATTTCACTTTAAGAAAATAAAATAAGGTCAATTTTTAAAGTGAAATAAAATGGTTTGTGTGTATGGAAAGTTTCTTTAAATCCAGATTCTTTAAATGCAAAGAAACTTTTCATGCACCCAACTTCGCACCTACTTTGAATCCTAAAGTGAAGTTCAGCAGGGGTTGCATACATACCTCACTTTTTACACACATCTCAAACTTTTTGGGCTTTGTGATCAATTTTGGGCTTTATGACATTTTAGGATTTGGCCGTTATGGTTTTGTAGACCTAATGTCCCATGCTGTAGGTAAATGTCGAAATTCTCGAAAATGTACATTTGTATAATGTAATCCACAAACAAAATTCACTTTGATAATTATGAATAGGCATACAAAAAAAATGAATAAACTAATTATATCCATTTGCAACTGTTCATTCCCAGACTATTTGCTTAACATATCATGTATATTATTCTTTTCTTATTTCAATAATAAGAAGAAGAGCATATAAATTTTCGCTCAAGAGCAATATCAATCATGACGGCTAAACATACGCTATAGCGCCTTTCTTTTTCTTCGAGGACCTTTTTCTTCTTCCTTTTTATTAATTTAGCAAATAGAACTTACAACACAAAGAAGACAAAAAGTACATAAATAATAAAAAAAAAACACCATAGGATTTTGGCTAAAACATTTTTCATTAATGTTGACAATAATCCGTGTTAAATTGGTTGTTGCCTATGGCAGAAGACACCACCGACAACGACGAGGAAGGGAATGAGGGGTGATCTTATAATTTAATCCAGGTTATTATACTTGGATAGATGCGAGTTTAAGAGAAAGAGTAGAAAAGGACACTTTTTTCATCGGTGATATCTTCCTTTTAAGAACCTAATCTTCTTCCATCCTAACCCCTTATAGAATAGAAACATTGCGACTTTTTTCCTTCTTTTTTCGTAAAATTAAAGATACAAATCTAGGGATTTTTTAAATCTCAGAGCATTATAACGTTGTGTATTAATTATTTCTTTCCTAATAGCAGGGGCGGACTTGCAAATTTTTGAAAGAACTATATCTATGGCACGGATACAGGGATTCAAAGTTGAATATCAGTACTGTCGCATTTGAGTCTTATATCCAAATAGTTTAATCTGGGCTTAGTTTCTCGACACTATCCCAAAAAATGTCAGATTTCAACTATACGTTAATCCAAAACTATTCCATTCGAAGACTGTTTCAAAAACCATAAAACAGCGATTGTCATATTTGAAGTTTCCTCCCTATATTTGCAAGGACATTTTATTTGTTGCTAATCCTCATAATTATAAACTTTTTCATAAGTTCTGGACATAAGTGTTGGACTTTAATATTCAAAATTACCCTTAAATTTAAATCTTCTTAAATCTGTTAAATACATATTTAAGGTTTAACCCGCTGTGAACAAATTGACTCTGTAGCGTGTTATTTAAATTTAGCTTCTGTGAATAATTTCTTCCTTTATGGGTCCGGCTTCCTGCCTTTAACATTTAACCTTTAACGCCATGTGTTGTTTTCTTGTTTATTTGTAATAAATACGATACGTTGCCCTCCAGAATTGTATGCCTTGAAATTCTTCTTAATTTCATTTTGATTCCCCCCTTTTAGAATCCCATTTTACTTTTAATTTCCTTAATCCTGTTCTTTGTGTTACTGTTACTGTTGCTGATGCTCTTTGTATTTGTAAATGTTATTCTAGGAAAAAGTTTATATGTATTGAATGTCACACAAAACTTAAGTGGTGCCCTGGAATATGCGGAAGAACAAAACAAAAAATAATATTATAAAATACAATTCGAAAACTTCCTTATGGATGGGTATTTATAAAAGTTTTTCCATTTCAAATGAAAATTTATATTCCTGCCTGTGTTATTATGTTCATAAAAGGTATAAGTGGATCTACTCGTATAACAACAAAATAGGAAGAGAGTGTAGTTAAAGTGAGTTAAAACTTCCAAAAGGCCAAAACTAAAGAGAACAGGGGTTGTAAGTTTTCTTATTTTTTTTTTAGATGGAGAGAAATATATAAGTTATTTATGTTTTTAAGGTATTAAATTAAGACTTATTTATAGGAGTTTTATGTTCATATAATAAATTTCCTAATTTTGAAAAATTCATCAAACTTGACAATGTATAATTTTTTTTATAAAGTCGCAATAGAACATTCAGAAAAAGAAAACTTTCTTTCCGAACGGAAATTCATAATTCGATTTGTTCTGTAATTTTTGACTCTTGGTTGACAGTTGCCAAAAGATAGTAGGGTGATTTTTTAAAAGCTATAAGAAAGTTTTTCAAAAAAAAAACACATACAATTCAGAAAAATGCTTGAAATATTTCTTTGAATCGATGGTACGGTCCATATAATTTAATGTTTGAAGATTATTTCATGCAAATGTTGACCTTGACTGCGCCTCAAATGGCCCATCCGCTTAGTCCAACTTCGGCATACCCTTTCCAACATTTCGGCCGGTATCTCACGAATAAATTCTTCAATGTTGTCTTCCAATGAATTGAATTGAAGCGGTCTTGTCTGTATAGACATGAGCTTTAACATAGCCCCACAAAAAATAGTCTAAAGGCGTTAAATCGCACGATCTAGGCGGCCAATTGACCGGTCCCGAACGTGAAATAAAATGTTCACCGCATGTTGCACCGTCTTGTTGAAACCACATGTCATGCAAGTCAAGCGCAATGTAAATTTGGTGCGAAATTTAGTCGCAATAGCCCGAATAACGGCTTCAGTGGGTCGATTAAACTGATAAAATGGAAGAAGCGCGCGATGAACTTTCTTAACAGAGCACGCATTTTGTTAATAAAATTCAATAATTTGCAAGCGTTGTTCGTTTGTAAGACGATTCATGGTTCAATTATAGACCAAACTGAAGATGTTTGACAGTGAAATAAATCACGAAACGTGCGTCAGCTGTTTAAACCAGTGTTGCCAAAAATATAATAGCTAAGAAATCGCCCTTTATCTTGGATAACAGGAGTGGAAAAAATTCTCCATTTGATGAAAGTAAAAATTATTCTTCGGAAGGCTTTTTAACCTAAAAAAGTGTTCGATTTCTAGCTAATCAGAGCTACCCTCTTAAAAAGAAGACATATTTTTATAATATGAAGATAGCCCGGAAAAAATAAGCTCGTGCCCTCCACATTTGCATTCTCGAATTAAACGTCAAAATGAATATCATATTGATTTTTGCTTCATTTTATGAGCAATTTAAACAGGTAAGGAGAGAGTATAAATTTTAAAGATGATGACGGCTGATTTGAGAAAGCACTTTTCATGACATGGAATTACTCTTGGAGAATTCCTCGCAAGAGGCAGTATGCGTGAACAAAAATTTAGATGGCAAAGGCAGGGATCGAACCCAAGACCTCTGGCATGACAGTCCAACGCACTTTTTTTTCAAAATCATTTTTATTTATTCAATCTTAAACCTATCTTAAAGCTAGACAAAAATTCATAAAACTAGCCTAATTAACCATAACTTACAACTAACTTACTGGTCCCATACGGACACTCTAAGTTAAACAATAATACTTAATTCTAATGCCTTTCGGCCATAGGATCTATGTTACTGTAATTCATTTTATTTATTTTTTATTTATTAGAAAATTAAAAAAAAAAAATAATTTCAATATCTTTTTTCATTTTGACTTAAAAACTACTTAAAATAATGTCCTTAAAATAAAACTTAAACTACCTATTCTACCTATAACTACTTAACACTAGAACAACCACAGCAGCAAATCTAACTATCTAACATTTTTTGTTTTCATATTTTGTTGTCCTTTTTTTTTCTTCTTATTCCATGTTTTTTTTTATTTTATTTTTTATTTTTTTTATATTTTTTGTGTGTGTTTTTTGTGTTTTTTTTTGTGTTTTTTTTTTGTTTTTTGTGTTTTTTTTTTATTTTATTTTACTTAAAACTAAACCCTTAACTATAACACAAGTATGTAAGGCAGTCAAGGCTTAAAACCCCATCCCGACTACCCACTATCAAGTGCCGGTTGAAGCCACCAAAACTGGTTCTCCTGCTTCACCCTATCAGTTCGGTCCCGTTCGGACACAACCCTACTGAACCGAAGGAGCTCTGCTCCGTCTTGTGCCATGACGACGTCCCGATTTTACAGGAATCGCCTATCCACGGTACGTCGTCTGACGTGGTAGATTAGCGGAACTGCCAATCTATCCTGTATCAGACCGCATCTATCTAAGAAGAGAAATGCTTCTGGTGGAATGAAGCTGCTCAAGCGTGCACTCTCAAAATACTCTTCGTTCGGATAGAACGGCCCGAAAATTAAATTGTTGGTCGAAGAAATAGCTCTTGCAATGTGACCTCGAACGAGTTTTATCACGAAATTGTCAATTCTGTTGATTCGAGCCCGTTGTATAGGACCCTGTTAGAATATTAATGGACGCAAGAAGATTCGGCTGTTCGATATAAGCCGGAACAGCGTCGTAAACACTGCCGTTCGAACACCCGAAACTTCTCCATCTGGGGCAACGTTGAACCAGACAGGACAACCATAAACGATCATCGGCCGTATGAGGGCCATGTAGTTTCGTCAGAGCGAAGGCTCCTCTGCAGTGTTGGGACTTCTACCACTTAAGTGGTATTTCTACCACTTTTTGGTGTTCATGAAAATCTACCACCTAAAAAGCAAATTCTACCACTTTTTGCAAGTCACCGTTCACCTATCATTAAACTCTACCTTTTAATATTTATAGTATATTTAAATTTTTTGTCAATAAATCTTAAAATTATAAACGAGTTAAATAAAACATTTCAATCTGAGAACACAAAAATACACTTGATATTCGAGAGTATGACTACATTAAAATTAAATTTAATGAAAAATTTTGTAAAACCAGATAATATTAATGTAAACACAAATATAAAAAACAGTGAAAACTATTTACCATATTCTCAAATGTATTTTGGCCTTTACTTTGAAAGGTACTAACTTGAAAATTATATTGTTGAACAAGATGTAATGCAACTACGAAAAGTTATGTGCAGCTATTATATTGAATTATGTGTTCAAATTGGAGAAAGGTTTAACCTTTCAAACGATGCGATGAACTAAAATTTTTCAAATATTTAAACCCGAAAAACGTCATTGATGGAACAATGCCATCAATTTTAGGTCTCAGGAAACATTTTTCACCAACTATAAATAACTCAGAACTAGAGTTAATTAATAATGAGTGGAGAAAATTAATTGGAGAAAATCAATTACTCCAAATTTTTAAAACTGATGACATTGTTTCACAATGGCTTTTGATAAAAAACTTAAAAGACGGAATGGACAATTTAATTTTTGAAAACATATCTTCTTATATGTTGGAGCTTTGTTGCTTACCGCATAGCAGCGCTATTTTCAGATTTAAAAAATATAAAAATGAAAAAAGAAATAAATTAAAAACCGTTCACAACATTTTGGATGCAAGGGAAATTTCAGTAAATTTTCAGAATTTTAATCCTCCGGAAGCTTTACTGAAATATGCTTCAAAATTTAAATTTTCCGGCGGTCTATATAGCAAAAAATAATTTTAAGTTTTTCTAACTAATTAAATTATTGTGAATTGTGATATTTGAAACTGAAAGAACTGAATTATTGTTTATTTAATTTTATGTATTTTTTAATAAGTTATTGAATATAAGATTTACTACATAAAAATGGGTTTTAATTTCTACCACTTTTCTACCACCTTTTTGACCTCATTTCTACCACTCTTTTGCTTCTGCGAGGTCCCAACACTGCTCCTCTGGGCCTGGTCAGAGCAGCATGTCTGTCGAAATATAAATACTGATCTAACCAGATACCGAGGTACTTCACTACACTTTTGCTCGCTAATCGCTGCCCGTGGAGATCAACGATGACCGTCTTGCGCCAATTCTTGCCCGTATCCCTCGTGGCCCTAGCCAACGGAGTCCGGAACAGAAGAAGAAGTCTCCGACTTCTGGATATTTATTTTCAGTTTCCAGTCGCCGCGATATCGCTGAAGAGAATCGGCGAATTCACCGCTCCCTGTGCAAGACCATTGTTACAGTCCAACGCACTAACCATCATGCCACGGGTACTACTGAATCGAACATTAGTCATTTTTAAGTACTAAGCTCAAGTCACTTGGGATTCCATCCTACGTTTCACAAAGGGGTGGGGTGGGGTAAGCCTCAGATAATTTGTATTTTATTTGGAATAGTTTCACCTCAAATTTTCAGTCAAATTGTATTGACTTGAAATTAAATTCTGATAATATAGAAAACTCAACTTCAGTTTTTTACGTTTAAAATCCTTATTTATCAGTAGACGATGTACTTGTTGCTTTATCCTCTCTTGATTAGAACTTTTCAGTTGCACCAGATAACATTCCTCCAATTCTTTTAAAGGCTTGTAGATTTAAACTTGCCGTATCATTATGTTTATATTAAATATGTCTTTGAATTAAGGTGTAGTTTTAGAAACGTGGAAATATTTAATTATTACTCCTCTGCATAAATCCGTTTTAAAAGTACTGTTGAGAACTACAAACCTATTGCAAAACTTCAGTTGATCCTTAAAGTTTTGGAACTAATAGTGAAAAACATATTTTATTTTGTAGTTCAAAATTATATACATATCTCATCATCAACCCGGTCTTATGAGCGAAGGGTCAACATCGACTAACTTATCGATTCTTACGAGCTATTGTCTTAATCATATGGAAAAACATTTTCAAGTCGACACCATCTAGACTGATTTTTCGAAGGCTTTTGATCGCATTCAGCATAATGTACCTACTGATAAAGAAACTTGAAGTGTTTAGTTTTCATTCTGTGCTGCTTAATTGGAGTCAAAATTATTTAGAGGATAGAAAATAATATGTCAAAATAACTGACGAGTTATCTAAAGAAATAGTGAACTTTTCAGGTGTACCTCAAGGTAGTCACCTTGGACCATTACTGCTCATTCTTTTTATTAATGACTTGCAAAGCCCCCTCTCTTTTTCAAGATGCCTTTTGCCTTCTGCCAATCTTAAAGTTAAAAGCGATGCGAATAATGTCCAAGTCAATCTAAATAAAATTCTTCAATGATGTATGTTGAATGGACTCTTTTTTAACAATAACAAATGTAGTGTTATGACTTATTCGTAAGCACAAAATTGCATTGATTTAAATGAATGTGATTGTGCAATTGATTTTAATATGAATTGAAATGCAAGTCCTATAACATGTATTCAACTCAATTTATTTATTTAAAATTGTATATATTTACATTTAAAGTTTATTCTAAAAGTCGTCTTCAAAACATCTTGTCACTTAAAAGACCGTTATAAATAAATAAAATTTGTCAGTTTGACGGAAGACATTCCCAAAAACCTTTAGAAATGCTAATCCAGGGTGTCCATGTTTGATTGAGGGAGTTCTTTCGGATCCACAACTCCCATGTATAAAACTTCGTGATTTAAAGTTGGCAGCGCTAGAATTTGACAATTTTTTAGATTCAGCTGTCATTTGAAGTGCCATGATATTGTTTGTTTGATTCGCTTAACAATTGTTAAAATTATTAAACTAACAAAATTAGTGATTTAAACGTTACTACTTTCACTTATTTAGAGAAGTAATAAGCTTTATTCAGTAAGATGTTTCCTGGTCGCGTAATATCACGTTTTGAGGATGACCATTTTTCACCAAGATCATGCAATTTATAAGGCTACGCATTCTACGAATTTTCCGGGGGCTGTCAACTAAATGGTATCAATTTTCATATTAAATAGCAAAATTTTAAACTTTAAATAAAATTTTATCAAAAAACAGATTTACTTTCGAATTACCCAGTGTTGTTTAAATAACATTATGATGCCAAATATTAACCACGGTTTGAATTTAAGAATCTTTATTTGTTTTTAACTCAGGAGCTGGTCGAAATATTGTTTTTTCTCACCACAAAATACTGAATCGTAACAAAGTGTGTATTTGAAAGTTCTGTTTTCTAACTATCTGTAGAAAACAAAAAACTACCACTTGATTGAATGATGATTCAGAATTCAATAAAATTGCATAAAGAAGGTGTTAAACACCATAAAACTACTATATTTTTAAAACTAACAAAAACACTATCTTAAAGAAAAACAAAAAAAAAAGTCACTTTAAACTTGAAAACTAACTAAAATTTTTAGAAACACAACAAATTCACGTTTATTCCAACAAAATTCATACATTTTGCTGTCTTAAAATGTTTTGCAAAGAAGAGTTAATGGAAACAAATTAAAAAATAAATGTTTTGTTTTAAAAATTCTGTACTTAAAAACGCTGTAAATGGGGCAGAAAGAAAAATCATTTTGAAAGTACTTTTTTATACTATCAAGGAGATTTTTTAGCCCATTTACAGCTATTTGAATTAAAGAGCTTAGACCAACCAGAATTTTGAAATACCAAATGTTACAACAGAATTTTAATCATACAGAATTTTGTAATATAGAATTGTCATATAACAATAAACAAAAACATTAGGTGACCTAGTGGCTGTCAACCCTTACTAGTCAAGTCGGGGATGAAGGGGACCTACAGTTTTTATGCCGAATCTAAACTGTGCCAATTTTAGAAAGTTAATTTCTCTCAAAAGGCAGTTGATAGATAGTTAAGTCAATTTATTATTCGACATAAATATACAGTTAGCAAAATAAATTTAACACAAATCTTAAAAGCTTGGCTAAAAATTATATATGTATGTACATTAATAATTTACTTATTTGAATTTATAATTTTACAGTAAATAAAATTGTTTTCATTTCATTGTTGTTTAAAAAGCTTCAGTGATTTATTTGTTTTCCGTATGACATTACTATTTGATAATATTTAAAAAGTTTACTGATATTGTATTTACAGTTGAGTAATCCTACCACTTCCTCTGTTTAGTAATTGCTGTGCAAGATGCTTCTCCTTATTTCACATTGAACAGGACATTTTCCGTTGAAATGCACGAAACCCTCTCGTTCTTCAAGATTACACAAACTTCAATAGAAATGCAATCCTCACAATGAGCTCTGAAGTCCAAATTAATCGGCCCTCTTCTTATTTAAAAATGGCTGAAATAGGTTTTAACTCATTCTCATTTCGAAAATAATTTAGTTCAAACAAATTGTGATTCAGGCGGCTATATATTTCTCGATATCATTAAGATGAATGTTTATCTATACAGTCCATTCTAACATGATCATCAACATTCCAGATAAGATCAATAAGATCAGCTTTGAGGAAAATTCCATCTTCTGCCGAAAGGTTAAAGTTGCTTCTGAAGCTACTTGCGAGTTCTTTTACTACTACTTATATTGTTTAAAAAAAAACATATTCCACGTAGCACTTATAGCACTTTTCGCTTTCACTAACCTTTGGGTTTCCATGTTGAGGTTGCTACTTATACTTGTAAGATTTAACTTTCGATAAGTACCCTGTTATAGAACCATTTCTCATTTCTCGGGTTTGGTCGACAACCTTTTCGAAAAATCATAACTTTCGATTTATCCACATTAACCCTCCAATTCCAAATCTTGCAGTACATTTCCAGACGGTTTATCATCAAATGTAAGGTTTGGGGTGAGAATACAAATAATACATCATCAGCGAAAAAAATTGTATTTATGAGTGTTCGTGAAACTTCGATTCCACCAGCTAGGAATTCGATTAGATCATTTAAACATAAGGCAAAAAAATTTGGACTAAGAAAGCACCCTTGTTTAATTCCCGTGATTGTCAAAAACCACTCAGAAATACTTGTTACATTCCAAAAAGCTAAACCGTTTCCACTGTACATATTTTCAAGCATTTTTCCAAACTTTGCTGTTATTCCAACATTGTACAGCTTGAAAAATAGAGTAAGTTATTAGCAATACTTTTAAGAAAATATAATAGCTTTTTCTAAATCCAGCGTGAAATTTTTCAACCAACTTGTATATATGTATGTATCCGTATTCCGTCAGACGATGGTTTAAAATTGTTGTAAAGATTTTGTATGATGCATTAAGGAACGAGATTCTGCTCTGTTTCTCTTCTAATGAATTGGATAAATTAAACGTTTTTTTTTAACTGTTCCGGTATTTCTTCAGTATTCAAGATAGTATTAAACAACGTTATTAATTGTTCAATTATTGTATCTGTTCCGTATTTAATAAATTTAATCGGTATAAGATCTGGACCTGAGTTTTGAAATACAGTATTTTAAATATGATGACAAAATTAATTTTATTCAGACAAAATCAGAAATACTCGTATTACATTAAATTGTCTAAAAAGCATAGTCGTAGAGATTTAAAAACTATAATGCTGCTTTGGCATGGAATTAGGTTGAAGCTCATTTAACTCATCGTAATTGGTCAATTACTGAACCCAGCATCACTGCTGTCGTTTTTGCTACTATAGTTGTATTTTACTCCTTTCGAGAGCAAACTGCTACTCTACTACCCACGGACGAAAACTATTCCCCAAAATAAAACGCAAAAGAAATTTTTATTTGGTTTACAATAAAAACCAAAATTTAAAATATAATGCCAAAACTTGCACATCTCTGATTGCATTTACCCACTAACATCTCTGTTGTGTTCTATTTCCATTCCAAATGTTCGATCCATTCTTTCCAGATTGCTATAGCGAAAAATTATTATATAAAAAATGCAAATAATGATTTAATTTTTCCCCTGATTAAAAAATTCGTCGGTTCATTAATCAGTTTGCTCCATAGTAGTGCAACAGTAGAAACGAAATTTTCAGATGTTAGCCTTATAAAAGATAAAAAAAGAAATTCACTCAAGGTAGAAACGGTGTTTGCCTTACTAACTGCAATTTCACCGAAAAATGGGAGCCATCGAAAACTTTAATCGAGAATCACAAAAAATTGTATTAGGCGCTAGTTACAGCTATCATTGGTTTTCATCATTGAAAAAAAAAATTGTAATTTTTTTGACAAGTCGTTTATAGCTATCCTTAAAAATGTCTGTTATTGAAAAAAAAATTCCTGATTGAAAACCACCGACAAATTTTTACTGACAGAAATCTGTCATTTGAACTGTGTTAAATTGGAACACAAATCAGTGGAATGATTCCTTTCAGTTTTGAACATAAAAGAACATAAATGAATTTCCATCCGGAAAATAAAAAAAAAAAATTAGAGAAAAATAAATGTTGCGCATTTGTTTTTCCCTTTTTTTCCTCAAAAAAAATTCTTTGGTGATTTCCGATCGATCAGTATATAATTTTCATTTCTAATCGAAGGAAACATCGTCAAATTTCGATTCAAAAATTTTTCCGGATCGATTTCAATGATTAGCTATAACTGGCCCCTTAATTTTTGTAACTGAAAATATGAAACATTGAATTTACAATAATGAATGAAAATTTATTTATTTTGTATTTTATTTATTTATGAATATTCAAACAAAAACCTAAGAATTAAAATGATGAAGTTAATTTTTTGTATGGTGATGTTAAATATTATTTTAATTGCCAATTTCTTATTTAATAAATAAAAAGTGATGAATTTAAAATCTTTTTTATTTATTTTAACTATATTATTTTACAATGTTGGTCTTTTAGCAGTGAAAGCAAAAATTTGCCATGACATAAGATCCTTCTATTTGTTTGTTTTCGGAACATTAACCTTCGAATTTGGACATTATTATTTTCAGTTTTTAATTTTGTTCATGGGCCAAGCCAAGCCAAACAACAAACACATGTTGTTTTTCTCCTACTACTACTATTGAATTTGAAAACGACAGCACTGGCAGGATCAAATTTTGAACTAAAATCAAATACCTGACACGTAAAGTGGTTTTAAGTTTAACATTTAATGTAAAAAAAAACGTTCAGAAACGATTCAAAAAGTAAAGATATATGTATATATATATAAAATGTAATCAATATCATCTATGAATATGTTTTTTTTCCAATAATAATTAAAGTGTGTTCAATTTCACAACTCCTAATTCTAATGCCTGTATTATTATAACAATTTCTAATTGCGTAATGTTGCAAAAGTATTAAAAATTGTAGCTATTCCTTTTTCATAACTCATTAACAACCACTCAATTTAATTTGATATAACCTTGTTGATATGAAATTTATAACATTTCAGCACATAAATAAATTATAATTTTCCCTCTTGCTCATCGCTTACATTATTTATGAACAATTTGAAATATTAATCCCTACAATAGAATAAACCACACGAATATCTACTATGCCACTATATCACAGAACCATATCAACTATAGTGATGACATGCAACCTCATCTAATATCAACACGCAATCAACTTTTGCATGTACGAGTACATATGTATATGTACTGTACATACAGGTACCGCTATTTATTCAGAAAATAAATAGATTTATTTTACCGGAAATAACTTAAATTTTGCCCAAAAATATACCCCTACCAAACAAAGTAAAACCAATTTCCCTCAAAAACACACACAACACAGAAGAGATTATCGTTTTTGAATTTCTAATTAGAATTTAATTTAATTTTTCGAAAAACAAAAAAACCTCTTCACCTCTTTGTGCAGGTACTAGGTAAGGTACTCAGGTGAAAAGGAGGAGGCTGTTCTAGATGCTAATAATAATAAATTTGAATTTAACACATGAATTATTTTATCCGTTGCCACACATTTAAAGAGCAGGAAATTAAATCCGTTAACACGACAAAAACAAAAATTTTTTAAAAAAAGTAAATAATTTAAGGAAATTAAACATCCGCCATAGAATAAAAAGAAAAAATGTTATTCAACCCATATCCGACAGAATATGGATCCTTTTCCTTCTTCCTGTTGATTAAAATTACTGCCATTGTTTTATAAGAACAAAAAAGAATAGAAATAAAAAACTTCCGGTTTCTGGTTCTTCTCTAAGGGCGCAGAATAAAATTAAATAAACTCAGCGTTTGAAACAATTGTTGAAAATGTTCTTATTTTTTTCAGTTCTGTTCTATTCTGTATATTCTGTAGCTACTTTCATTAGCATTATTAAACTAAATTTCATCCTTTATTCAACTATCTTATCTCTTCCCCATCTCCCTCTCGGTAATAATCTCTTCCTTCAAAATATTGTTGCAGTCAAGCTGAAGGCGGCAGAAAGCAGGAAGAAACTAAAAAAAAATTCTATTATTTCAATTTTACTATGCATAAAGTAGCAAAAGTATAATTCAAGGTTTCTCAATGTTCGTCCTTTTTTTTTCTTATTCTTTTAAAGGGTGCGGGACGTGCCTTGGTGTGTTCGAAGACAGAAGACCTAAAGACGATGCTGACGATAGCGATGTTCTATATGTTCTTATATTCCATGCTATGCTCCATGATCCTTTTTATTAAACGACGACGAGCATTATCCTGCAATATTACCTGCAGCAAGATTTATATGGAAAGGATATATTTTCTCCCTTTTTCTTTCTTTGGATGTAAGTATATTATATTTCCGATGAAATTCGATTTAAAAAATAAGAAATGAAATAAAAGAAAAACTTTCCGTTCTTAGGTTCATACATACAAACATATAAAATGAATTCGCAATGCACGCTGGTTTGGATTTTGAATTTTTCAAATTGATTTCTAAAGGGACAACATGCAGTATAAGTTTTGTGTGTGTGATTTTAAAGCCAGGAACGGGTCCAAAAAGAGGGGTCTTAGCAACGATTTTTTAATAAGATTTTTTACCATTTCACTGCTTATGATAAGTTTCATATTTTACACGTGTTTCATAATACTTTTATATGATTTTTTAAGCTTGGGAAAGTTTTATAAAGTAAAGGGTTTTTCCATAAGGGGGTAGATGTTAAAATGGAATAAATCAAGCTGTGTTTGAGGTATTAACAAAATTTTTTTTTATAATATAATATATATGTAATATTACATCATTCAAATGCTCAATTTCCGAACGGCTAATTTGAGAAAGCACTTTTTATGACAAGAATTACTCTTGGAGGATTTGTCAATTCCTCGCAAGAGGCAGTACCCGTAAAAAAGTTAGGTGGCACAGGCAGGGATTGAACCCAAGACCCCTTGCATGACAGTCCAACGCACTAACCATCACGCTACGGGTACTACCTTATTTATTTAAATGCCCAATTTTCAATGACTTTTCCGCATAGATCCGGCTGAATTTGAGCGATGGTCTGTGCCTGTGTTTGGTTCACCTTTAGGACATCGGTCGATTGTGGTTTATTTGCATAGACCTGCGACTTCAAGAAATCCGACAGGAAAAGTTCTAGCGGAGTCAAATCGCATGACCTTGGTGGCCAATTCACATAACCCATGCGAGAGATAACCTTACCCTTTAAGCGTTCATGCAAAATGTCAATCGTGGCGTTTGCTGTGTGGCACGTAGCGCCGCCTCCTGTCCTGCTGGAACCACATGTCGTCTAGGTCCATATGGTTCAATTTAGGCCATAAGAAATTAGTTATCATCGTTATGGAGCGCTCGGTGTTAACGGTGACCGCCTCACTAACGTTGTTTTCAAAGAAGTACGGACCAATTACGCCGCCGCGCCGGCCCAAAATCCAAACCAAACGGTAACCTTTTGAGGATGCATTATCCCCTGGTGGAACTCGCGTGGGTTGGTGTCGTCCCATATATGGCAATTTTGCTTGTTAACACAGCCATTCATTCAAAAATGCGCCTCGTCACTAATAATGATTTTTCGGCCAAAATTGGGATGCTCTTCCAAACGATTCGAAGCAAATTCAGCGAACAAACGGCGCGTTGTCTATGGTCGTGAACTTTGAGCTTGTACTGGTGTAGACACAAGTTCCGACGCAAAATACAATAACGAATACTCATTTTGTAAATAAAGTTTTATCATTTGAACGTGCTGTTCAATCGTATAACATGCCATGATTTGGCATAAACAACTGAATAATAAACAAAAGATTTGACAGATGGCACCAAAACAAAATGGCCATCACAGGACGCCAAAATCTACCTGCGCCAATTGAAAAGCCCTTTTTAAGGGACCTAAAATGATTTTGTTAAAAATCTAGAAACACAATTTGTGGAACGTATTCATTTATCTGTTAGGGACTATTCACATAAAGCATCTTGCACATGAGCTACGAACTGCGAACTGTGGATGTTCGAATATTTTGACTTTTCTTTCACATGGGCTTTATTTCTATTCGCAGACAGCGACGAATTGAATTACCCTTTTCTCCATATTTTCCTCAGCCATGATCTTTTACACAAAAACAAAACAAGAATGGTATAATTTGGAGATTATGTTCCGCGCGAACAATTTACTCGTTGCAGTGTGGATGGTATGTGGAACGCGAATAGAGTTTGATAGTTCGTAGCAACCACACTGCAACTCGTTACTACCAAACTTATAATTTAAATGTGTTTTTGTTTGAAATTGACTTTTTGAAATGTGTAAAATCAAGTTTGTTCGTCTATTCGTTCATTCGTTGTTCGCTCTCATTTGCAAGGCCTTTAAAAGCGACCAACGAACAACGAATGAACGAATATTTGTCCATTATGACATTTCTTTCGTAATAACAAAAGCACAACAAAGACTAGAATACAAATTTTAGGTTAAGACGAGCAAACATTTTATTCGTGGAAGTGTGGATCGTATGTGGAACCCGAATTAAGCTTGAAAATTCGTTAAGGTGTGTCCACACCAAAGAAAATTTTTTGAAAATATTGTTTAAAAAACGTTTATGAAGTGTTTCCCATTTCTTTAAAAATCATTAAACGAGTGTAAGGGCCTTTTGGCCATTTACAAGAGTGGAACTTAAGAAGCCAATATGCGTTACCAAAAAAAAAAAAAAACAGTTTTAAACTGAAGATATATAAAATATGAGAACCTACAGACTCATATGTTGCAATGAGTTTAATTTAAACTTACAAATTAATTAAGCTGACAGTCACTACATTAGCCCTAGTTATTTAGGTTTTTTGAACAGTGAAACTGGCTCTAAGACTGAAGTAAATATTACAGAAATTTAATACCATTTGAAATCTAAGAGTATAACAATATTAAGTATTCCCCTTGATTGCAGAAATATTAGAAACTATGATGTTTCAATCAGCATGTAATTGAGAGAAAATTCAAATACTTTTTTTTTGTCATTATGAATTGAAAATTGCAAGGAAATTAGTTATTTTTCTAACAACTTGATGTCAAAAGAGTCAAACAGTTTTTTATACTCGTAACTTTTATGCTCGTAAGTTCAAAATAACAACAGAGCCCCCTATTGACGATTCCGTCATGAACAAAGAAGTTACACCAGAAAATTAGTTTTTTTTGTACGTTTTATTTTCAGTGTTTTTTCTTCATTTTATTTTTACTTTTTGGACAAAAGTTTGTGAACAAAAGGAAACACATCGACAGAGATTAATGTAGTTGGCCTTAGAAGTTGATTAAATGAACTTAAATCTTCTTAAGTGCAAGAGGAAATGTCTATCAATTAAAATTTCTTCACTCAACTAGAATTTCTCACAAAAGTTAGCTTGATAGTAAATTTTGCGGTACATGTGGTTTTTTCTTTCTTTTCTAACTCAAAATAAGTTTTGTCAAGCAGCAAAGTCATGTCACATCCTTACAAAAACTTCCAAAGAAACAATTGCTTGTGGTAAGAATACCTGGCAATTTTGTACTTAATAAAAAAAACCTGTAAGAAGTTAGAACACAAGGGCACACAGATATCTCTCTTAAACCAATGGATTAAAAATTCGATGGACACTGAAACATCGTGCAATTTGCAATGGGAACTTCAAATCTAAAGCATACCAGGTAAACATATGTACATAAAGGCACAGAAGGTGTAATCCTTTCCTAAACTCTGTTTTCAAAACTATACGACTACCACTACCCAACTTACAACCGATAAATGGAATAAAAAGAATTTAGCAAACCCCGCCCACATAATGTTTTTTTAAAATTTCAAATATAAGGACAAAAAAGAGCGAAGAGGCATTACTTCTACTCAATGGTGATGGGCAAAAAGTATACTTGCTTAAAAACATGTTCCCCTAGTGATAAATTCGCTGATACCTACTATCAAGATTATATTTTGGTAAATTTGATTGTGCAATACGGTTTAGTTTAAAATGTGCTTATACTGAAAATCCCAACTCATAAATTCCGCCCAGCAGAAATCATATTCTATTTGATATACCAGACGATCATGATGACGTAGAAGGAGTAGACATCACACCCATTAAGTAGTGTAATATAAGAACAACTAAATAAAAGAAGATTGTCGAAGAATGTAAACAAAAATAGAAAAAAAAACTACACATATAGCTACATTTTTATATTTACATTGACGAAATGAGATATAAAACATGACACTAGTCAGCATGATCGTCTTTTGCATAAAATGGAATTGTATTTTTCTAACCGGCCGGCCACCGTGAGTTGGAATGAAAAAGAAGATGTCTGTTAGCGGAATGGCAGAATTATGAGAAAAAACGATATTAATGAATCTAGTGAAAAATATTTAAAAAAAATTACAATACGTATGGTTAAACTTTTACTTTGGCTACCGCCATTATTCTTTAGAATGGAAAATGTCGCATAAAAGTATGGCAAGAATTTTATTAAGATTTCAAAATGTATTCACGCATTTTAAAATGAAAAAATGTATTCCTATGTTTCAAAAAAAGGTGTAAACAAAATAAAAAGTGCTATTTTTATTCCCCTTATGTTATGCATAGAAGGCAACTCTCTTTACTAAACAGAAAATAATAATTTATTCACTAGCCGATCAGACTGAAGCAGGTATTCCTTTTTCTTTGTTTTTAATGATTCACATTCTATTGTTCATCAATACGTTGAAAGAGTAGAAACAAAAAGAACAAAGTAAGAATTTACTTGTATCACGTTCAGCAACACTATATTAGTACAATCCACACCCCTTCTCTTCAATTTTATTCATTAGTATCGGGTGATTTTTTAAGAGCTTGAGAACTTTTTTAAAAAAAAAACGCATACAATTTGCAAAATCTCATCGATTCTTTATTTGAAACGTTAGATTGGTCCATGACATTTACTTTTTGAAGATAATTTCATTTAAATGTTGACCGCGGCTGCGTCTTAGGTGGTCCATTCGGAAAGTCCAATTTTGGGTAACTTTTTCGAGCATTTCGGCCGGAATAGCCCGAATTTCTTCGGAAATGTTGTCTTCCAAAGCTGGAATAGTTGCTGGCTTATTTGTGTAGACTTTAGACTTGACGTAGCCCCACAAAAAATAGTCTAAAGGCGTCAAATCGCATGATCTTGGTGGCCAACTTACCGGTCCATTCCTTGAGATGAATTGTTCTCCGAAGTTTTCCCTCAAAATGGCCATAGAATCGCGAGCTGTGTGGCATGTAGCGCCATCTTGTTGAAACCACATGTCAACCAAGTTCAGTTCTTCCATTTTTGGCAACAAAAAGTTTGTTAGCATTGAACGATAGCGATCGCCATTCACCGTAACGTTGCGTCCAACAGCATCTTTGAAAAAATACGGTCCAATGATTCCACCAGCGTACAAACCACACCAAACAGTGCATTTTTCGGGATGCATGGGCAGTTCTTGAACGGCTTCTGGTTGCTCTTCACTCCAAATGCGGCAATTTTGCTTATTTACGTATCCATTCAACCAGAAATGAGCCTCATCGCTGAACGGACGTAAAGCGCGAAACACATTTCGAACCGAACACTGATTTTGGTAATAAAATTCAATGATTTGCAAGCGTTGCTCGTTAGTAAGTCTATTCATGATGAAATGTCAAAGCATACTGAGCATCTTTCTCTTTGACACCATGTCTGAAATCCCGCGTGATCTGTCAAATACTAATGCATGAAAATCCTAACCTCAAAAAAATCACCCATTATAAACAAAAAAAAGAACACAACTGAAACCATATTTACATGTAACCAATTCAAAGCAAAAACAAATACGAAAAATTACCAGTATGTTTATATTTAAATGTGCTAAATAATAGATCTTCTAAATGTTCGTGTATTTTTAAACATCAAACAGTTGTTTCTGCAGCAACTGAAACTGTACCATAAAAGAAAGGGGGTATAGTTTTAGTTGCTGTACGAACCATGTTTTAAACTATTTCTCAATAATTTTTCTCTTTTCAGATCAATGAATCTGGAAAACAACTGAATGCTTCACTTAAAATAAAACGCTAAGCCAAACAAAATACTAATAAAGTTCTTAGGTTTTGATTGAACGTAGCGCCAGTAATTGTTATAATTTTCTATTAATTTGTATCTTAATTTAAAATAAAAATTAATAAAAAAGAGGAATATGGTTTTATTTTTACTTCGTCCGAATTAAAATAAAAAATTAATAAAAAGAGGAATATGGTTTTATTTATACTTCGTCCGAAAATTCTTAAAACAGGCCTGACCTTATTTTTTAGTTTTTGGATCACGCATAACCACCACCATTAACAAAATCAAATATTTTTAGAGATCGATCTTTAAATATTAATTATTTAAAATGTGCTCCAAATAAACCCCTATATGTATGCACATAAGTCAAACACAATTCTAAAATGTACAGAATCAAAAGAGCAATCATTTTTGAAGGAAATATTTCTGTTAATCACCAGGCGATCATGCTAGCAAAGTAGGTAAACTTTTGCTCTCTCAATTTGTATTTATTTGTTCTTTCTTTTTTTGCCCACAATCGAAATTAAAATGTCAAAGCAAAACTCATAAAAATTCCGGTACATTCCGATACATAAAAAGAGAATTAGGGGAGTACTTTTTCACATACAAGTCCATCCAGAATAACTCCGCCTTTTTGTAACGTTACATTTTTTTGTTAGTATGTAGTTTTTCAAATAATTTTATGAGAGAGTGTGAGTGTGGGTGTACATTTTTAGTGAAGCTGAATAAAAAGGAAAGAACTGCTTGTTCTTTCTGATCGCCTGGTAGTTCAGAAGAGAATTTTATATACAAATTTCTATGGTAAACACATCTGAAATTGGCAGGCGTATTTTTCTTACCTTCCCTTCTATCGATTCTGATCCCCTGGTGCATGACCGAAAACATCGTATACAATTAATTAATTATGGATTTTGTAGGGTTTTTGAAGGAAGATCGGCAATCAATCATGCAATGCAATATGCAAAGCTTCATTCTTACCTTACGATTTTCTTTAAGCTTTTGTTTCTGATTTCAACAAACAAACGTAGTTTTTGTATTTTTAATTTGTTTAATAAAATGTATTAATCTTAATTTTTAAACAGCCTTAAATAGATAAATATTTTTATAAATATTGACAAAAACAATGTTTAGGAATTTTCTGTTAATCTTTGTTACTAATGTGCATATTTCTATTCATATGGATAATTGGTTTTCGGCTCAAAATTATACTTTTCCTATAAAGTGCGTGAGTTTAGCTTTGTTGGGGAATATACAGATTTTATTGATGATATCTCGTAGTGACAGCTTTTCTTACAGAGGTACATATGAATGTAATTTCTTTTTCTGAATATTTCCCGGAAAAAGCTCCAGATTTTATTTTTTCAAAATGCGCAGAGAGTGCCGAAAATATTTGTCCATTGTAACAAGTGTAACAAATTATAATCCTTTACTATATTACCCGTGTTTTGTTGGGAAATCTATCCATAGTGAAGTGGGATTTTACACGAATAACAAAAACAATTATCCATAGTGAGAATAACACCGATAAAAGTTCGTGTAGAATCTCACTATGGATAGGTTTTTGACATTTATACGAGCCTCGAATGGATCTTATGTGATTTCGTTTTCAAATGTTGGTACGATTGATATTGCATTTGTATCTCGATGACTGTGTTGGTAGAGTAGTTGTGCATTTGGAATCATGTATGTGTTTTCCATTGGGGAAAAAATCAATCTATTACTGTTTTTTATTGTTATTTAGTTTTGTTAGTGAAAATGGACTAACTGGGCTTATTTTGCAAGAGAAAACAAAAGAAAAGATATTTATTTAACATTATGAACAAATTTTTATTTATTATTTTATACAATTTGTCTAATTTAAAAAAAAAAACTTACATGTTGTTTATTTCTTGTTGTATTTTACATTGCTTTGCTGGTTTTGTTTTTTAAATCTTATTTTTATTTCGTTTGAAAAAGGCAAATGAAAATGAAAGAAAAATATTTAAACTATATAAATTAACATTAAAAACAAGAGACTAATAAATTAAAATGCAAATGGTGTTTCGATGTTTCTTATGAAGTGCAAGTGAGATAATTTGATTCGTGTTAAACAATGAAAAACTGAATATTTCAGCACCATATAAGAATATGCTACCTACTCCATGTGCAAAAATTGATTAAAACAAAACTATATTTTTTGTACACAAACATGCAAATAAACAGAGCATAACGCATTATCTGTAAAACCAACTCCTCCACACAGGTTTGTTTCCACAAATTTTGACTCGAATCCGAACTCCGACGGGAATCGAGTCAAATTAAGCTCATTTTAACTCGACTCAGGTATATAAAGAATTGAGGCGATCTTCAAGCTCGCTTCAACACCACATGTAGTCTACGAACAAACCCCCTTCTTGAAGTTTGTATTTTATGTCAAATTTGTTCTTTCAGTTGTACCAATTTTTAAATACAAAAATCTGGCCACTGCGGATCGTTTTGTTGGGAATTTCTCACTTCACTATTTATAAAATGCGAACAAAACGCATGTATTGTTTAATTTTTATTATTAGGTATGTATCTATTTAATTTGTCTTCAATGTATTTCATGCATAAATTATAAAAAGCATATTTAGTTTTAATTTTTTTAAGTTGTTTTAAATCTAAGAAGTAATCATAAATATTTTTATTTTATCGCCAAATTTTGCTACACATTGTTTAAATATTAAATATTTCTATTCCACTTTTTTATTTAAAAAAAAAACTTGTATTTTTATAAATAATGTAGATAAATTTATCGTAATAATTAAATTATAATATCAATCAAATTTTTAATATTAAAACAAAGAAGCAATATTTTATGTATTTGAATACTAGCAGTATTGAAGATTTGTATTCATTGTTTTCAACTTTATTCCTTATTAAGTCTTCCTTTTCCAGCTCTCACAGTGAACCAAATTTTTAAGAAAGAGAATTTTCTCTAGACTACGCCAATTGAAAATAAATGTATAATTTGTTGAAAAAACTAAACTTTTTATTATAATGAAAATATGAAATACTGGGAATATAATATATCAAAAGAAATGGTTTGTGTATTTGAACGAAATAATCGAACGCACAAACCATTTGTTTCGATAAGTTATTTTCTCGGTATTTCATATGTTTTACGTTATGAGCTGTCTGAATTTGACCTAAGCTGGGGAATGAACAGTGCAGAATTATTAAGTGAATGTAGCCAGTTACACCTCATACCGTAAACAAAAACTCATCCCAAGAAGAATGGTAATAGCAGATTAATGGTTTGTATTTTTCCTATTCACATTAAGTTCATATGTTTCATTTCTGTGAAGCTCCGCCAAAAGATTCAAAATGCAGTTTTTCAACTTGAAGGAAATACAATCCAGTCATTTGGGAGAAAAACCTTGAATAGCGCCACAAATGTGATTTACATTTGTCCGTTAAATATACATTTTCCTCTTCTTTTTTAACAGTGCGATTTTGCAAAGAAATGAGTTAATGTTTGATCTCCACGTTCCTGTTCCTGATTCTTAAAATTTCTTTGCTTTTATTGCTCTGATTGCCTTCTGAGAAACTTTTACATTTTGTTAACAAATACTACTATGATGAACCCTCACTTTTGACGTCAACAGAGCCTACCTACTATTGACGATGCCCTCATGAACAAAGAAGTTACATCAAACATTGACAGAGATTATTGTAGTTTTCCTTGAAAGTTTATTAGTTGAACTTAAATCACCTCTAAAACTGCAAGAGGAAATTTTTATCAAAGTGAATTTCGCAGTACATGTGGTTGTTTCTTTTTTGTATCTCAAAATAAGTTTTGTAAAGCAGCAAAGTCATATTACGTCCTTACAAAAACAATTCTTATATTTCAAAAAATTGGTGTAAACGATTAAAAAGTGCTTTTTTATTCCCTTAAGTCCGAACGAACTTTTTTGTTTAGAACTCTCCTTACTCATATAGAAAATAGAAATTGATTCCCTACGGCTTTGAAGCAGGAATTCTTTTCTCTTTGTTTTCAATGATTCGCATTTTATTGTTCATCAATACTTTGAAAGAGTAGAAACAAAAAAAAACGAAGAAAGTAAGAATATGCTTGTATCACGATCACCAACACTATGTTAGTGCAATGCACCCCCTTCTCTTCAATTTTGTTCAATAGTATGAAGAGAAAAAAAAACAATTGAAACCATATTTACATGTAACCAATACAAAGCAAAAATAAATACGAAAAAATGCCAGTATGTTGTACCTCCCTTAGCATCATGATAGCCTGGTATATCGAATTGAATTGAGTGTTTGACCGACTTGTGGTTTGTGACATTCGATGCAAACAATTTTTTAAAAATCATGTATCATTTTTCACATTCGCAAATAAATACAATATACAGAAGCAATTTTAAATGTGCTAAATAATAAATCTTCTGAATGTTCGTGTATTTTTAAACATCAAACATTTTACCAAAAAAGAAAGTAGGTATAGTTTTAGTTGCTTACGAACCATGTTACAAAGTATTACTATTTCTCAATAACGTTGCTCTTTTTCAGATCAATGGAACTGGTAAACAACTGAATGCTTCACATAAAATAACACGCTGGGCCAAACAAAATACTAATAAAGTTCTTAGGCTTTAAGTGAACGTAGCGCCAGTAAGTGTTATAATTTTTATTGTAAATTAACATTAATTTTTATTTTTTCTTGGTCCGAAAATTCTTAAAACACGCCTGACATTATTTTTTAGTTTCTGGTTCACGCATGCGGTATACCACCATTAACAAAGTCAAATATTATTAGAGATCGATCCTTAAATATTAATTATTTAAAATGTGCTCCATATAAAACCCTATATGTATAAATCCACATAAGTCAAACACAATTCTCAAATAATTTTTGTAGGAAATATTTCTGTAAATCACCAGGCGATCATGCTAGCAAAGTAGGTAAGCTTTTGCTCTCTCGCTTTTTCTTTTGCCCACAATCGAAGTTAAGTTGACAAAACAAGGCTCACAAAAATTCCGGTACATTCCGATACATACAAAGAGAATTAGGGGAGTACTTTTTCACACACAAGCCTATCCAGAATAACTCCGCCTTTTTGTAACGTTGCATTTTTTTTGTTAGTATGTAGTTTTTCAAATAATTTTATGAGAGAGCATGAGTGTGGGTGTACATTTTTAGTGAAGCTGAATAAAAAGGAAATGAAAATATTATGTTAAGGGGAACTGCTTGTTCTACCTGATCGCCTGGTGGTTCAGAGTGAATTCTATATCCAAATTTGTATGAGAACAGACATCTGAAATTGGCAGCCGTCTTTTTCTGAACGAAAACCTTACCTACTATCGATTTTGATCTCCTAGTACATGAGCGAACAATTCGTATACAAATCTTTTTTGTAGGGTGCACATATTGATCGGCAATCATTAACTGCAAAGCTTCATTATTCTCTGCTTACCTCTTAAGCTTTTATTTCGGATTTGTATTTTGTGTTTGTTTAATAAAAATTGCTTAATCTTAATTTTTAAACAGCATTTAATAAATAATTTATTTGTATGAATATTGATAAAAACAAATTTTAGAAATTTTCTATTAATCTTTATTAATGTACATATTTCTATGCATATGATTAGTGTTTTCGTCTGCTAGAAGGGAATGCTCAATATTATTTATTCTTTTCATATAAAGTGCGTTTTTCTAGTGAATTTAGCTTTGTTGGGAAATATACAGATTTTATTGATGATATCTTGTAGTGTCCGCTTTTCTTAGTTATTTCATTTTCATTTCGTTTTATTTTTTGACCTGAAAAATCTGCATACAAAATTATTCCTTTATTGATGGAAAATGCCAAAATATGTTTTTTTTTTCCATTGAAATCAACTTAAGAGACGGAATTTAGACATTATCTTCTTTAGAACTTATGTTTACGTTTTTTAAGTGAAACAAATACTCCATTAATTTAACTTTATAGTTTTGTTTTATTTTGTTTATTACATATTTTTTCGTCTTTAATGAAATTGTTTTAAATCAAAAATTATGCTAAATACTTTCATTTTATCGGCTACACAATGAATCTTTATAAATAAAAAACTTTTTGTTTAAATATTTTTATTAATTTTTTTAAATCAAAAATGGTATTTTTATAAATAATAATGTAGATAACTGTAAAATAAAATTAAAATAAATAAATGAACAAAACAAAAACTTTTCTAAAAGTCAAATTTATCTGAAATTAAAATTATTAAATTTAGTCACAATATAAAATCAAACAAGCAATACATTGTGTATTTGAAAAGTAATAGAACTTTTTAATTTGTTGTCCAATATACATACATATGTGTATACGTACATCTGTTTGTTTTTTTGCTTTGATTTTAAATTGAAATTTGTTTTTAAAACATGCAAAAATACAATTTCATTTATATTGCAATCTATGCTTTCACTTTGAACTTACCATTGAAAAATTATTACGAATTTGATTAAATTAAACGTTTAAAAAAATCCTTTTGTGTAAAAAAGCGCTTTGATGGGTCTTAAAATATTAAAACAATGTACGAAACAAATAATGCATTGTTCAAAACATGAATTGATCAACTCTTATATATTATTTCGTTATTAAATCTCCCTTTTTCCAATTAAACCAATTTAAAAAAATAAGGGGTTAAAAGAAAGAGAATTGTTAATTATGTGAATTGTATTTTTTACTTGAGAACTACATATATGGCAAATATTGCATTCGTTCAAAATTTCGAACTCGAATTATTAATGTCAAACATAAATTTACGATGGTAAAGAAGTCAAAAATGTGGGTAACCCGATTTCGAAAAAAAAATATTTTTGTATTGCTCCCTCATATTATTATTTTCAAGAACTAATAAAACGATTTCAATGTTGTTTTTATTTCAATTTGTTTATTTAAAAAAAAAAAGTATCATCGGAATTTTACATCGTGCACCGCTAATATTTTTAAGATTTGAAAATGTCTTGATGCATTTTAAAATGCTTATATTATATTTTTGTATTTAAAAAAGGTGTTAACAAAAAAGTACTTTCACTATTCCCCTAAGTCCGAACGAACTTTCTGGCGTGTATAGTAGAAATTCACTTTACTATAATAGAAAATAATAATTGATGCACAAGGCGATCAGGCTGTGAATCAGGTATTCTTTTCATCAATAATTTGAAGGAGCAGAAACAAAAAGAAAAAATGGAGTAAACAATATTCTTGTACCACGATCACTAACAATTTAGGATAATTCACACACATTTTCTTTTTTTTTTTTTTTTTAATTGTATAAAACAGAAAGAAAAAGCACAACTAAACCAATATTTTTAAATGTAACCAATACAAAGCAAAATTAAATACGAAAAAAATACCAATTTGTACCTTCCTTAGCAACATGATAGCCTGGTATATCGATTTGAATTGAGTGGTTAAATGACGTGGTTTGTGAGACTTAGGATTCAACACAACTCTTTTTTAAAAATAAAATCAAAGCAATTTTAAATGTGCTAAATTATAGTTCTCCCGAGTTTTTGTGTATTCTTAAACACTGTATCAAAAAGGTGTTTGATTAACAACTGAAATTATACCATAAAAGAAACGGCTTATAATTTCAGTTGCTCTACGAACCATATTTTAATATAGTTTATATACTCGTAGATACTAAAATAAAGTTTTACTCTTGATTAATCACATTTCTCTTTTGCAGATAAATAAAACTGGCAAACAACAATTTGCTTCAATTAAAATATAACGTTGAAATAAACAAATGTCTAAGGCTTGGACGTAAAGGCAGTAATTGTAATATCTTTTTTTTTAATTTGTAGCTAAATTTAATAATAAATTAAAAGAAAAAATTGAATCTGGTTTTATTAATTCTTCGTCCGAAAATTCTTGGAACAGACCTGAAATTATTTTTCAATCTTTGGATAATGCATCTGATATCACCATCAACAAAATTAAAACTGCTCTTTGAATTCGATCCTTTGCTATAAAATATTAATTATTTAAAATGTGCTTCAAGTAATACCCTAAGTGAATGCGCACATAAGTCAAACAAAATTCTTATATGGAAGATTCATTTTTGAAGGAAATATTTTTGTTATTCACCAGGCAATCATGCTAGGAAAGTAGGTAAACTTTTGCTCTTTGCTTTCTAGTTATTTGTATTTCTTCCTTTTATTTATTGTTTTTTCTTTCTGCTCTTTTTTATTTTTTCTTTTCTTCTTTTACCCACAGTCGAAGTTAGGCTCCCCCTATTTACGGTGTTGCATCTTTGTATAATAGAAAGTATGATAGAGATGTGTTAAAATTCTATTACTTTTGCCTAGTGATGGAAAATACTTAGTAATTCGTTACTTTTTTACACAGTAATCGATACTTTTAAAAAGAATTATTGATGGAGATAACGTTTTGCGGATAAAATGGCAACCATCAACTGGTGTTGGTGTCTAGTTAAATATTGATCGTGCACTGATTTACGGATTTGCTTGTCTATAAAAAACTAAATTGATGTTTTGCTCTCTGCTATAATTTTTTTGTTCGTCTCAAAACAAAACTCGTAAAAATTCCGGTACATTTCAATACATACAAAAAGAATTGGGGGAGTGCACACAGTCCATCCAAAATGACTCCACCTTTATGTAACGTTAACATTTTTATTAGTATGCAGTCTTTCAAAACTTTTATGAAATCGTGTGAGTGTGGGTGTTAAGTTTTAGTGAAGTTAAATAAAAAGGAAATGAAAAATACTATTTGCAGGGCAACTGCTTATTCTGCCTGATCGCCTGGTAGTTCAGAGAGAATTTTATAAGTTTCTATGGAAAGGGATTAGAAGATATATCGCAGCACATCTGAAATTAGTAGCCGTCTTGTACTAAATCCTACTTACTTGCGATTTTGATCGCATGAGTAAAAACATTATACAGCACTAATCCATTTTATGGGATTTTTGAAGCACATTTAAAATAAATGTGTATACATAGCTAAAGGATCGGCAATCATAACTGCAAGACTTTATTATTCTCTGCTTACCTCAGTATTTTCTTTAAGCTTTTTTTTTCAGAATTCAACAAACAAACGAAGTTTTTGTATTTTGTATTTGTGTGATAACATTTTTTAATCTTAATTTTTGAACAGCCTTAAATAGAATCATTTTTATATAAACACTGACAAAAACAAATTTTAGGAATTTTCTATCAAGCTTTATTATTACATTTTTCTATTTATAAGATTTTTGTTTTTGATTTGGTAGAAGGAAATGCTATTATTGTTCTACCTTTTCACGTAACTTGATTTAAGCTTTGTTGAGATAATTTCAGATTTTATTGATGATATCTTGTCATATCTGCTTTTCTAACTGGGAGTAATGTCTAGTAAATATTAATGCAATTTTGTATACTGATACCGGAAATTGCTTCAAGTTTTATATTTTTAAAATCGTTAGAAAAGTCTGCATACATTTTTATGTTAATTTTTCAGGTAGTTCATTTTCATTTGATCGGAAAATTTTCCTACACAATAAATCTTTAAAAATAAAAAAACTTTTTGTTTAAATATTCAAAAAGTTTTATTTTTATTAAAACGGATTAAAAATAGTATTATAATAAACGATGTAGATGAATTTATCATCAATTGCATTAAATTCAAATAAATAAATGAACAAAACAAACAAATTTCTAAATTTTTTTCTGAAATGAAAATTATTAAATCAAATTAAAATAGGAAATTAAACAAGGAGTAATTTATGTATTTGAATAATAATAGAACTGAATATTTTTGTTCAATGTTTTCAACTTTTTGTTTTTTTTTGTATTGTTCGCCCAATATAGCTAATTGAATATGAATAAATATTTGTGTTTGCTTGTATTTATTAATATTCCTTTGAATTTTGTTTTTTGTTGTTTTCTTTAATTTAAATTTAATTTTGTTCAAATTTTAGCTCAAATAATATTAGTCATATAAAAAATTCAAAAGCATTTATACATATATTACGAGCTTTGTGAAGCGCTTTTACTTTAATCTGAAAATGTAAATTAAAATGTTGCAACGAATCCCATTGATTAATTATTATTATTTAAAAGAACACCTAAAATATGATTTCTGGCATAGGGCCGACACGGCTGGCTTGAACGTAGTCTTCTCTTGGAGAACAACTTTCTATGTCACCAACATTTGTGTTGGTAATAAAGTAATACCACAGTGAATGTTGTCCCCCAAGTGGTCAATCGTTTCGGGCTTATCGGCATAGACTAGCGACTTCACGTATTCCCGAAATTAGTCAAGCGGCGTAAAATCGCACAATCTTGGATTCACGGATTCGTAACTATGCGGTTACAAAACATTTCCTTTAAGAAATTAATTGTGGATTGAGCTATGGCACATCAGAATTGACATCAGATCAGCCCATCATCGTTTTTATAAAAGTACGGACCAACTGTTATTGTTCTACCAAACCTCTAAAAAAGACACCTGTTATCAAAATAAGATATGGAAAAATAATGCATTATTCAAAGTATTAACTAATGTATGCTTATTAATTTTAAATTGTTCAATTTCGAAAACTTGAGTTAAAAGAGTATAAATACGTGAACGTATAAATCGAATTAGAAAAACGTTGTGTTCAGTGATTGTTGATAATCCTTTAGTTAACCGTCTACAAGTAGCTTGAGATTAATGAACATTAAAGGCCTTCTGGCCCCTTTCGAATTTATCATTGTCAATACTAGCTTTTCTCGAGTACGGAGGCTTCTATAGTTGAATAGTTGATTTGTTAACATGAGATCATTCGAAATTTATAATTTTAATTTAATTTATAACGAAAAATTTATAAATACGTGTTGTGAATTTTAACCTTAAGACCACAAGAAATCTTTCTAATTTTAACTTGAAATTTGATTTGTGGAATGGAAAAATTTAACATTTCTCGACGTTTCCAGGTCACTAGAATTTAAATCAAAGGTTCTTATGTCCGTGCGTTCGGGATAGCTTTTCGTCATATTTCAAGAACCGGCAGTTATATCGATTTCAAATAAGTTTTCTTTTAACAACCATAATATCAAAAGATGTACATAGAGAGGACTTCAAAATACAAAAATTCTAAACAAATTTTACAAAAAGTTGGTAAAAGTTGGTGCTTTTAGACTTGAAGGTTTTGACTTCAAAATTCCTTCTATGAACATTGTTAACATGAATTAATTAAAATTAATCATTTTTTACAAGAAAAGAAATTTTTTAAAAATGCTATTAAAAATCGGTTTTCGACTAAAATATTTTGGGATCCAAATCAGATATTGAAATTAAACTCATGTGCAAAATATTCTTGTAAAGTTTTAGTTATTTTTTTTAGAAAAATCCACTTGACAACAAAAACCTATAAAAATAACTAAATACTGGTAAAAAATGGTTTTCGTACAAGTAACTTTATACTAAAGGGTTATCCATTTTGCGGTTTCAAAAGTATAAAGCTGGAATTCGACATCTGTCAAACTAAGTTGTTTAACCAATTTTTTTTTTCAGTTCACAGCCACATATTGTGCTTTAAGAGAAGATTATGGTTTACATAATTGTCCAACTACGCAAGCAATTGGATTGGACTGGATTGGTTACAGATATTGTAAGGCACTTGCATCATCATTTCGCTCGTACCACTGAAAATGTCGCTGCTGTAAGTGAAAGTGTTGCCGAAGACCCGAATGTGTTGATTCCTCGTCGTCGTTCTCAGGAATTAGGACTGTCTTACGGCATTATGGCGTATTTTGCATTTGGATCCTGACCAACTGCAACTAGGTCGTAGATACGTCGAATGAGTGCTTGAACAACAGGCGGTGGACGGCGATTTTTCGAACAAAATTTTCTTCAGCGAAGAACCACATTTCTCACTCGGTGGGAATGATCATAAACAATATTGTCGTATTTGGGGTTATGAGAATCCTCAAGTAATTGAAGAGAGGCCATTACGACAATGGAATGACTGTTACCGTCAATTCGGAGCGTTAGGGTCCGGCCACGCAATGAGCGACGAGCGACGAGTCGCTGAGCTACCAATCTGAGCGATGGGTGGCCACTGGCCATTTACTAAACGACACGTCGCTGAGCGATTAGTTGGGAAAATGCCATCGTCAAGTGCGGTTTGTCATTGTAATTAAAGATTAAATAAATAAAAACTTACCAGAACAATTACAAATTTGTCCAACTTTTTCCATTCTTTATCGGTGACATTTTTAACTTCCCATAGAAAGTTATTGTAATCGATCCGATTTGTCGAATTGAAAATTTTTAAATTTCTCGAAAATCAAATTGACAGTTTTTTTTACAAAAAATTAAAAACTTAAAAAAATGAACAAAAGTTGTTAAAAATTAATTTTCGATTTAAGTATCTTTTCAAAACTTTGAGATATTGGCTTTGAATTATTTTATCTTTTTAAAAAATATTGTTGTGAACATTCAGTAAAATTTTGAGAAAAATTCTTAAAAAAAACAAAAAAAAAAAAAAATAATACTAAAACTTGGTAAAAATTTACTTTCAACAAAACACGAGAACCTACAAACCTTTTTAGCAAGACAACACGACAGACGGGATGGGAAGTTATCAGTGTGGGTCACATTCCAGCCTCTTTTTATTTTTGTAATCTTTGTGGGTGTCCTGCCATAGCACTGGGCGGCTTTGGAAAGCTGAAATTAAACTTTCAGTGTTTATTGTATACACATCTTTTTTCTACGTCGCTCAGCGATCGATTGAAAAATTAAAACAGATTTGATTACAGAGCGACGTCACTCTGTCGCTTAAAAAATCGCTTAGTCGCTTAGGGTTTATGTGGCCACCTTCATACGATCTCATGTATTCTAATTTTTTTGCGTCGCTCAGCGACTCGTCACTCGGTCGCTCATTGCGTGGCCGGACCCTTATGGTCAAATGATAACTGAACTTTTTTTGCCTGCTATTGAAGAATACGACTTGTAGAATATGTAGTTTCAACAAGACAGTGCCATGCCACACAATTCGAGCGAATATGGCTTTATTACAAGAGACATTTCCGGGCATCGTAATTTCTCGTCGTGGCGATATCAACTGGCCACCAAGATCATGCGACTAGATTTGTAGGGCTACGCGAAAGACCGTGTTTATGCAGATAAACCTTTAACTCTTGAGCACTTAAAAACGAACATTCGTCAAGTTATGGCAGAGATACCGCCAAATATGTGTCAAAAAGTGGTCGAAAATAGTCATTTAAATGATGTAATGTCAACGCTTAAACCTAATAATAAAAAACAACTATCATGAAAAAAAAAATATTTTATGTGTTTTATTTACGTTTACTTTTTAAACCCTAAAATGGATAACCCTGTATTATTTTGTTAAACTTTAAAGAACCTTGTTTTTATTATTAATACACAAAATTTAAATCGTGTTATCAATGTCGGTAAGTTCACACTTTTACTCTTACCCCCTCCCAAATTAAAATCTTGCATACGACTCTGTTTTCCAAACTTTCAGAGAAAACGATGATTGATAACCTTATTTCAGCTGACGAAGTGGAAAATTCACAAAATCCATAATACCCTTGAAAAACAAGAAACACTAAAAGAAAAAAAGATTATTTCATCCCAATTCCCACAACTATTCGCTCAACAAAGAAAAACTTATACCGAATCAATATTTGATATTCTTCATGTTGGAAAATTTCTGGTAGTGAAACTTTGTATCAGACTTGAACCCAAAATAAAAAAAAAAGAAAGGAAAACTCACTCCAAAATGTTATATGGTGAAATAAAAGAAACTTTTTAATTACCACAAACTTATGCATTACAAGTGCAACTTCAAGTTGCACTTGACAAACAAAATAAAAATAAAAATCTAACAAAACCTCAGCAAACTGCTATTAAGTCCTTCAAAATAAAAAAGTATTATTTGGTTAAAAAAGTATGAAAAAATAAAAAATAATAAAAATAAAAGAGTTGCCTCAGGCAAACAGAAAGTTTGTGTTTTTTTTTATTCTCGTGCAAAGAAATGAACTTTTCTCTAGAGCACCACCACCATACCACCTCGCCTTTGACCAGCCCCTGCCTCCCCTGTCTCGTTTTCAGTACCTGAAATTGCAATACATAGCAAGAATATCATTTTTGATGAAAATGCATTCTCTCGAGAATTTTTTATTGATCGAATTATATTCAATTCGACGAAACGAAAAATATATATTAAAAAATCTTCTATAAGAGTACAGTGGGGTAGGTGGGTAAAATAGAATTTCAAAAAGTTCAATACTGCTTCATCATATCATATCATCGTCGTCGTCGTGCGTTGTGGGGTTCTTATAGGTTTAGCTTAGAATTTATATTTATTTATTTTTTCGGGATGAAATTTGGATTTCGATTTGAAAATAAAATTGGTTTATAGTGAAATTTTTCAATGATTAAATCATGAGATTTAGATGTATACCTTAGCAAAGCATTAAATCAAGATAGGATATAAATTTAATTTTGACATTTCTTCCTCTTCTTGTTGAAGGATATACGTACGTATAAGACCTTAGGTTATGAAGCATGGGTTATTGATATTAAGATGTTCAACTTTAAATCAGGGAGGAGCTTAACGGCTTAATGTTAACATTTTTAGTTAAGTTTTGTAAACATGAATAAGACTAGATTGTAGAGGATTAAGATGAGGCATCTATCTTTTTCTTATAATTGTCTTAATAAATTACACTTTTGTTATCAAATTAGAAGAATTACGAAGTATTAGTTCTTTTACTTTGAAAGTTGTCAAAAAGATGAATGTCATCCAACTTGTTAGAAGTTTGTTTTTACACACCCTACAATAATTGTAATAGAAGATTAAGAGATGATTTATTGTATCTATAATAAGTCAAAATTATGGAATCAAATTTAGTTTATTGGTTTATCCATGTGCAAGAATTGTACTAGGAGCTGTTACTTTTGAGTTGGTCAATTTCAATAAATCTAAATTCTGGAATAAAATTAACGGAACCACAAGGTGTTGGTGCTGTATCTTGGGCAGCTGTCGAAATCTAGATATCGTCCAACTATTAAATTTCTTAGTACTGAGGTATATGGCACATTTTTTGACAGCGTCAAGGTACATATGGTTCAGTCAAAGTAGCCATACAATTCTTCAAAACTATGAGTTATGTGCATATCAATGAAAATTGATACATACAGTGACAACATTATAATTAACAAGTCACAAAAAGTCTCATGTGAGCAAAAACAAATCCAATTTTTTAGCTGTAACAGCTAGACTTTTCAGATCATGATAATTACTACAAAACAACTAACTTCGATAGTTTATTTAGCAAGTGTTTAGAGTTACAGTGGTTTAAAAAAATGTCAAAATTCTAACATATCGATTTCCCACATATTCTGATTTAACGGTTATAAGAATGTTTTTCTATCAGAAACCATTCATTTTATTTTTCTTAGATTATTTTTTTTTTATAAAATATATTTAATTTTCATAAAACCTAAGAAAATGCTATTTGCGTGATATCAATGGAGGTTTTAGGGATGGACCGTATTTTTAAACTTAAATCAATTAATCAAAAATTATGTTGTCGACCAGATGTAAAAAAAAAGAGGCTGGGTTGCGACCCACACTGATAACTTCCCATCCCGTCTGTCGGCACGAGTACGATAACTTTGGCGCCAAGATATAATAACGGTTTTTGGTAGAGGGTCTTAATACAATCATTTTTTACTATGGAAGGGGGGGTCTATCTCCCCCCGTTTAGGCGGGAGGGGCAATTTAAAAAAGTTATTATTTAAAATGGAAAAAAAATAATTAAAAAATAACGGTGATACTTACAATTAAGTTGTATACATTTTTTAAAGCCAACATTCTGTTCAAGTCAAAACTATGCGTAGTTTTTGAAAAATTTAATTTTAAACTCAAAATTTGAGTAAAAAAAGTTAAAAAAAGGTTTAAAGTGTAACTTTTTCAAAACTTCAAGATTATCTACCATTGTTTTTATTTCAGAATTTATTGCTCTTATTTGTTTTTGATCAAAAACTGAAAACTAGATGATTTTATGTCTTTTAGTTTTTGAGAAAATTGAAAATAAAAATTTAATTTTAAACTCAAAATTTGAGTAAAAAAAGTTAAAAAAAGGTTTAAAGTGTAACTTTTTCAATACTTCAAGATTATCTACCATTGTTTTTATTTCAGAATTTATTGCTCTTATTTGGTTTTGATCAAAAACTGAAAACTAGATGATTTTATGTCTTTTAGTTTTTGAGAAAATTGAAAATAACCACAACTACTGTTTTAATTTAATTCTTTTTTTTTTTGCTTGAGTGGTCTTATTTTGATAGTAATAATGGTATTTGCGTATGCGTAATGCGTGTTTGGGTGTATGCAACAGTAAGGTGTGCGCGAGTTTGGGTGTATGCAACAGTGGCATCTGTAAGGGGGGGCATGCTGCCCCCCTGCAACCCCCCTGCTTGGGCACACTATAGGATTTGGGGTGGGTGCAAGTTGGAGTGCGTGCAAGGTGGAGAGGGTGCAAGGTGCGGTGGGTGCAAGATGGGGTGCATGCAAAGTTTCTTTTGCATTTAAATAAGCTGGATTTAAGAAAAATTAATTTACCCTAGGTATATCTTATCGATTATTACTATCAAAATAAGACTACGTTAATACTTAAGCAAGGAAAAAGTAATTTAATTAAAATATTTTGTTTTGGTAATTTTCAATTTTCTCAAGAACTAGAAGACATCAAGTCATCTCGTTTTCAGTTTTTGATCAAACACAAATAAGAGCAATGAATTATAAAAAAAAATAGTAGATAATCTGAAAGTTTTGAAAAATTACCCTTTAAACCTTTTTTTTAACTTTTTTTTGCACAAATTTTGACTTTAAAACAATTTTTTTCAAAAACTATGCATAGTTTTGACTTGATTTAAAAACAAGCTAATAGACAAAAGTGTTGGCTTTAAAAAAATTTATAATACTTAATTATAAGTATTACCGTTATTTTTTAATTATTTTTTTTTCCATTTAATGTACATATTTTTTTAAACTGCCCCTACCGCCTAAACGGGGGGAGATAGACCCCCCCTTTCATAGTAAAAAATGCTTGTTTTTAACTGTTCTATACAAATCCGTCATTAAACTTTGTCGCCAAAGTTATCGTACTCTCCCCCGTCTGTCGATTTGTCTTGTTTAAAAGTTTGTCTATATGTATCAATTTTTACCAAATTTGCGTACTATTTGTTGTAGATTTTATTTTTTTATGAAAAAACGGACTGTTGGATTTTTATAAAAAAAAATTACTGAGTATCGAAAATAATATTTTCTGTGAAACAAAATGAGTTTGAAGCCAATATTTTTAAGTTTTGAAAAGCTATTTAAGTCGAAAGTAAATTTTTTCCAAGTTTTAGTATTATTTTTTTTAGGTTTTTTTTTGTAAAAAAAACTGTCAATTCGATTTTTCTCAAAATTTTATCGAATATTGAAAACAATATTTCTTATGGTTAAAATTAGTTAGAAGCCATTATCTCAAATTTTTGAAAAGATATTTTAGTCAAAATCAGTTTCTACCAACTTTTGTTAAATTTTTTTTAGGTTTTTAATTTTTTGTACAAAAATTATCAATAAGATTTTTTTCAAAATTGTAATGAATGTTGACAACAATATTTTTTGAAAGATAAAAGTAGTTTAAAGCCAATATCTCAAAGTTTTGAAAAGATATTTGAGTCGAAAATCAATTTTTACCAACTTTTATAATTTTTTTTTTAGGTTTTTATTTTTTGTAAAAAAAACTGTCAATTCGATTTTTCTCAACATTTTTCAGAATGTTGAAAACAATATTTCTTATAAGATAAAATAAGATTGAAGCCTTAATCTCAAGTTTTTGAAAACATATTTGAGTCGAAATTCAATTTTTACCAACTTTGAGTAATGTTTTGTTTAGGTTTTTATTTTTTATAAAAAAAACTGTCAATTTTTACCAACTTTGAGTAATGTTTTGCTTAGGTTTTTATTTTTTTATAAAAAAAATGTCAATTAGATTTTTCTCAAAATTTTATCAGATGTCAAAAACATTATTCTTCGTTGCACAAAATTGTTTTGGAGATGAAATCATATTTTAGTCGTAAAATTTTCGAGGTGACAAATTTTTTTTTTCAGTTTTTTTTTATTTATAAAAAAACCGTTAATTGGATTTTTTTTAAAAATATACTTGTTTTGTATCACGTTAGAATATATTATATAAAATTCAATTTAAGTCTCTAGTGTCATTGGTTCATGAGATATTTAGGGTTAACCAAAATGTTCACCTTTTTTTTAAACTGCTATGGTAAAAAAACCACCCACGCAATTTTCTTGAGAGCCCTTTCTGCATCTTTCTGCCTTATTATCTGTATAACAAAATTTATTTGAAGTCGATATCTCTTCTGGTACGTACGGACGTACGGACGTAGGTAGATACGAACGTACGTACACACACACACATCTTTCTAAAAATCTTTTATTTCGACTCTAGGGACCTTGAAACGTCGAGAAATGTCAAAATTTTTAATTCGACAAATCGGACCCATTACAATAACTTCCTATGGGAAGTTAACAATTCCACATGTTGATTAAATCAAAAAACTACACAAGCATTTTTTGTAAGGCTTTGTTTAAACTTCGAATGGTGATCATTGTCATTTCATACAAAGAAAAAATTAAGTATGGAATACTCAGGCGTATGCGTACTTTTTTTGTTTAATTTTAGTATAAATTAATTAATTTCAGAATGTAATACGATTTATTTTCCAATAATTTTTAATATACAAAGTCTTGCTAGCATAGCCCCGTTAAAAAAGAATTCTAATTCCAATATTGACCAAAATTGGTTCAGAACATCATTATTAAGACACTATGAAAAGTTCCAAAAAATCAGAAGCAAGCATATAAAGTTATTTACATATGTTTCACGGCTTAGGACTTAATATTAAAAGAATTATATTTTGAGGCTTTACATTTTTTTTTATTTGTTTGCATTTACATTGTTATATTTATTAATATGTAACAATATTATTAAATACAAAAATTACATTACATTACATTTCACACTACTCAACCTTGAGCGACTAGACTATATGAGGTGATAACAACACAAGACATTAATACAAGACAGAAGGACAGAGAAGAAAGAACAACATACAGAAAGAACACATGACAACAGCACGCGGTAGGTTTCGAGACGGTCCCCATCTTTCTACTAACCACGCTCACTGATGTTTGATTTCGGTGATCGATGGGAACCGAAGCTTTATCAGTGACTAGGCCGTTGCCATACAAAAATTATATGGTTCGTTTAATCTTGAGTTTAAAGTCAACATACGAAGTGTGTTCAAAAAGTACCTGGAATTTTTAAATTTCGCGGGTCTGGAGAGTCCGAAGGTCAAAATTTGTTTTGTATTGTGTTGGTATACATGTCCCTAAAGTAGGATGCAATTTTCAGCTATATTCACTGTTTACTTTGTCTGTGGTAGCTGCTAAGGTTCGACGTGTTTTTATGAGCTCGGCGATTTTTGCTTGTTTAAATAATGTTTGACCAAAAAACAATCACATGAACATCGCTCACGATGTTAAATGATGTCAACGGCGATCCAAGTTTGCTTGAAAGGGTCATAACTGGTGATTAAACATGGGTGTACGGTTATGATATCGAAACCAAAGCACAATCGTCCACCTGGAAGCATCCAACGTCACCAACGAAAAGAGCACGTCAAATTCGATCAAATGTGAAGATTTTTCTTACTGTTTTCTTTGATTATAATAGCATAGTGCATCAAGAGTTCTTACCACAAGGTCGTACGGTTAATAAGGAGTATTACCTTTAAGTTAAGCGACGTTTGCGTGAAGGAATCTGAAAAAAACGCTCAGATTTATGGAAAAACAATTCATGGCTTTTGCACCACGATAACGCACCTGCTCACTCGTCGTTGCTTGTTCGTAATTTTTTGGTCAAAAACAATACCGTAGTCATACCCCAGACTCCATATTCACTAGATATGGCTCCGTGTGACTTTTTCCTGTTTACAAAGTTGAAGAGACCCATGAAAGGACGACGTTTTTCCTCGATTGAAGAAATAAAGGCAGAATCGCTGAGAATGCTCAAGGACATATCAAAAAGTGAATATCAAGAGTGCTTCGAAGATTGGAAAAAACACTGGCATAAGTGTATTATATCTGGAGGGAACTACTTTGAAGGGGACCACATTGATGTAAACGAATAAATAAATATTTTTTTGAAAAAACGGAAATTCCGGGTACTTTTTGAAAACACCTCGTATTGCACAATTCACACATTTTATTTTTTATTAATACGTTGATAATATAAAGTAGAAATTATGTCTTTCTAAAAGAAAATTTTTTTAACTAAGAAACGCGTATTATTTTGATATCCAAAATTTCATCATTTATAATATTAAATTAAAAAGGTTTTTTTTGAGGTTTTGACCACATTTGATAAAAATTAATATTTAAAGATACAAAGATACAAATATTTAAAAGAACAAAGAATAAAGGCTTGAAGAAAAAAATGGTGTGAAACTAAATTTCTATGAAAAGAAACATAAGTGAGATATATACTAAAAAATGACATTTCCAAATTTCGACAATTTCTTATCGCAATACGAGTATTTTCCTATAGGTATATAAAATCCTTAAAACTTTTCGATCAGGACATCATAAGCTGATATCACCAATGAAATGATAGATGGAAAAGATCTGTCCAAAGAAGATTCCATTCGATTATGCATCTAGACGAAAAATGTTTACGATTGCTTGTAAACATAACAAGAGGTCAAGGTTATGCCAAACTAAAATAAACTCCTAGTCAGACAATTTTTCAATAATCTTGACTAACTTAAAGACCTCTAAATGGCAGGAACAAGATTGTGTATATGTTTAATTATTTCATTATTAAGGAACTTTAATACTTTTTGGTATCACAATGGATCTACATTGATCAATAACATTATAAATGGCCAGCCCATCACCTTACTTAACCTAATATAAATTTAAGAAAACTAGTTGAAAAGAAACAATTTGACTACTTCCTGGTTTCGGAGGGTATGGTAATTTTCATGGGTTTCGATATTCCTTATTAAATATTAAAAGTTGTTGTTTTTAAAAAAAGTCAAAAAAGTTAAAAAAAAAAATCATCCTTCCTAATTCAAGATGCATTCAATTGACTTAAAAAGAAAAAACGATTGATTAATTAGAATTTGGAAATACAAAATTTTGAAGCACAGCACATACAGTTTTTGTAGTACAATATTGTGACTCCTACAGTATTTTCACCCAATTTGCTGTTCATTTCACAGGAACAACGAATATACTCACTAAAACTTTTAAGTCAATTAAGAAATTTAAGATTTGGCTGAAAAGCCATATTACTGCTTTTAAACATATTATACCCACCTTATTTTTTGTTTGTTACAGCATTGGTTATAAAAAAAAACAATGATAGGCATCATGAGACCTTGCAGCGGTATTCAAGAGCAGAAAATGTCTCACTAAGAGAACGATTGTATATTATTTTTAGACCTATCTTTTCAATTCTATCTAAAAGACTTAAGTACGTTACTGGGGCACCCGTCCAAAATATGAACATTTTACCCGAGTGTTGAATGAATTAAAGCGACAGTTATGCTTTTGCTACAGCAGAGAGTGAGTTTTCGAAACATTAAATTCTACAAGGTTTTTGATCTCAAATTAAAGAAAGCTGTCGAGATTAGAATTCAACGAGCATATCATACGCATGCCGTTAGTAGCCCGCCTCCGAACGACAAGGATGTGAATGTAAAAACGAATATGAAAAGCTGATGGAACTGTTATAAACAGAATAATTAAGTGGGTTAGAATATTCAGACAAAACGTCAAAAAAGGAAGAATGTCGGAGACAAAACAGAGTTCTGAGGCACAACAGCATTTATTTTGTGGACGTCAGATTTAAACTCGTCCAATACCACTTGAATTCAATGATCCGAAAGCTTATTTCTAGCCCAACAAAGAAGAGATTCTTCAATACCAAATGCACGTATTTTCGAAAAGATAACCTGATGACAAACTCTACCAAATACCTTTGAAATATCAAGTGCAATAATCTTACTTTCTCCAAAACGATGTAATGATTTATTCCACTGCTCGTTGAAATAAACCATGAGATCACCAGTGCAGCTATCGCTACGAAAACCATGCTGCCGGTCATTTAAAAGCTTTAGTTTTTCAAGATATTTCTTTAGCTGAAAATTGATCAGCGTGTCTATGACGTTGGAAAGAAAGGGACGTAAGTGCATTTGGATGATAGTTAGAGGATGAGGAGGATTCTCCTTTTATATGCACAGGCTGTACAAGTGTTGATTTCCATCCACTCGAAAAGAGACCTGGGGCCTGATTATGAGGTTTGCGGCGGAAGTTTTCAATTCGACATTTCAAATTTGACTCGCGTCGTATTTCCTTATTAACAAACTCGCGGCGAAGCGAAAATAGTTCATCCTATATTCCAGTGATTTGACAGCTTTACACAAATTTTGTTTTGTTTTGATTGAATTTGCGAAATTTGTGGTGATTTATTCAAAATTTTATATTTTATTGTGCATTGTCGATAAATTATAAGAAAATTAAAATAAAACTAACTCACTTTTTTATATAATTACAATCAAAAAAGAATCCACGAAATCGAACAGTGAATAATAATGAACACTCTTTCGCCTGTGAATCCACCAAAAAAAAGCTGTCGGATTTCAACTCGCCAACAAACATTATGACATTTCAAATTCGCCTTCGAATTCGATAATTGTCGAATTCAAAACGAAGAAGGCGAAAGCGAAAGCAATAATTGAAAAAAGTAGGAATACAACCTATGCCAGTGGATTTGAGAATGTTGAGATCTTTAAGTACTCTAGCAACTGTACGAGTGCGAAAGAAGACTCATCACATAGAATCGTTTACGCTTTTAGGTACGAGTGGAGTTATGTACGTCACTCATTGGAAGCATCGAATTAACAGCAAACTGTGCTACAAGCAAATTGAATTTATCAATCGAGCTTACAAAAGAAGTGTCTTCGGAGCCAATGATGACGTAAGGTGCAATACATTTTTTACAAATGACCAGACATTTTGACTACCTTTGGGACATAGTAATATTTTTGCTGTAATTTCTGGCCATGCAAAACTTTATTGCATACATATTTGATGCGTTACAGAACTTTCTTCCTTCTTTAAATTTATAGCGATTTTCTTCAGTGTAAATCCGGAAACTTACTTTTACGATCCCAATAACCTCTTTACAGCTCGAATCAAACCTTGAGTTTTCTTTTGGTTATGCCTTTTTTGTGTTTATTGTGTCCCACTTTATTAGTTTAATTTTAACTTCCTTAAAATTGTCCCTTTTATTCTTAATCCATTTGATTTCATAAAATGTTATAGCAAGTGGACTGTGAAGTATGTCATTAAATAACAACACTTTATACAACCTAATTTATTAAGACCTTTATTATCAAACACTCTAAAAATTGTTTGTTCTTTCATGAAATAACCTAAAAACCAATTTCCATTTATTTGAGTTTGATATTTCTTAAAACATCAGCATAAGCATCACCTTCCACTTGAAAGCTAATTGAACAACAACCAAAACCACTTCTTCTTTCAATGTTATAGGTATAGGTACTACAAGTCTAGCAACTCTCGTATAGAAAAACACTTTGTAAGAATACCTATAGACTTTCGTCTTCGTCGTCGTACCTCGTGCGTTGTCATCTGCTTCCATCTTATAAATTTTTGCTCTTTTATGTATTAAACTTTCTTATCAAAGAGCAAGAAATGATACAATTTGTTCTATTTCACCAAGTTTTGTACGACCACCATATAACCATAGCACCATAGCTCCAACCTTCATGTCTCGCTTAACCCTTCGCATTTTTACTGCGTTAAAAACCTTTTGGTAGGTATAGACTACAGACATAAACTATATAGACACAGACACATCTTTGCTCTTAAGAAAAGGAGACGACTTAAATTTGAAAACGTTTTCGAGTACATAGGGTAGGACTTATTTTTGCCTCCATCTTTCCAGTTGGATGCCTTTTTTTTGGGTGAAAAGCACTCAACTTCTTTAGCATACAACATCCCACTTCTGAAATGTAATACTCGCACACTTTTAAGAAACATTTGTTTCTAAAATATTACTTTTTGTTTTTACGAAACAAAAAACAAAAATGAAGGAAAAGATAAATGATAAATACACACTCAAAAAGTCACAAGTGTATCTAAATACGAGTACTTGTACATTTCTGATACTCGTGCAATATACACAATCACAAAAAAAATAAAAGTGTCAAGATTTTTCAGCACTTGAGATATTAAGGTAGTCACAGAAAGGCTAAACTCTAACTCTTCACTTCATTGAAAATATAAGTTCAATTATGTATGTAGGTACAAAGGTTCGTCTATATAGGTACTCACAACTTTTTAACCTAAAGGAAAAAAGGACTGGAAATAAATCCAGTTTGAAAAATGAATGCCGACATCGTGCTTAACTCGGAACTCCATTACACCTGCGAACTGTTCTTGTTGGACGAGTTTTGTTGGCCGTATACTTTCCCTCTTTAAAACCTGGTTCCTTTCTATAGGAGTTGTGGATGGGAGGGGGTGGTGGTAGAGAGGGATATAAGAATACAAAATAAGAAAAATGCTTTTGACAGCTTTTCAATCTTTCATCAAGAAGAAGAAGAAGAGTAGAATCCTGAATTTTTTGTACTCCTCCATTCTAATAGTTTTTTTTTTCATCTTTACTTTTCAAAACCTTGTTGCGCGAAAGATTGGCGAGAAGTACAAAAAAGATATGACAGCTTATTGTTGATGGGCTATATTTATATTGCAATCAATTCACTTACAAATGGAGCGAAAGGAGAGAGACCTTTTGCAAAAGGTCGTCAGGATATATGATTCCTTTCTTTGTGTATAGGTACACAATAAAAAGGGGTGCAAATGGTATATGGCGGCAATAGCATAGACGCTTTTAGCCAGAAGCAATGTTGATGCTGATGCTACTTGGGAGTTAATACAATATAAAGGGTGTTTTTTTTGGTATATAAATTTAAGACGATAACACTATTTTAACTGGTGGCCATTTTGTAAAACTGTCAAGTGGATTACAACAAGAAAACAAGATTTCCGGTAAGCCCAATTATGTAATACCCGAATAGTTTCACCTTACGAATCAGTGAATTGGCCTACAAGAAAGTGCCATTACGCGCCACCGCTGGATTATATTCTGTGAGAAAATATGAAGTCGCTAGTTTACATCGATAACCCCGATTAACCACTTGGGGGACAACATTCGTAGAATTATAGCCGAAAATCGGTTACCAATGCTGAAAAGTCATAGAAAATTTTACCTAGAGATAAGACTACGCTCGAGTTACCTATGAACGTAATATACCACAAATTATAATAAAATTCTTTGATATGAGGTAAAAAGGTCTTAAGGCGCCAGTTATAGCTATTATTGAAATCAATCCGGACAAATTTTTGAATCGATATTTGACGGTGTTTCCCTCTGATTAGAAATGTAAATTATATACTGATCGATCGGAAATCACACAAAGAATTTTTTTTTTAGAAAAAAAGTTTAATTACTCATTTATTTTTCTCTAAAAAATGTATTTTTCTATTTTCCGGACGGAAATTCATATTACTGAACAGCTGATACTTTTATGTTCGAAAGTGAAAAGAATCGTTCCACTGATTTGTGTTCCGATTTCACACAATTCCAATGACAGATTTCTGTCAGTAAACATTTTTCGGTGGATTTTAATCAGGAAATTTTGTTCAATGACAGAAGTTTCTAATGATAGCTATAAACGACCAGTCAAAAAAATTGCAATGTTTGTTTTCAATGATGAAAACCAAGGATAGCTATAACTGGCGCATAAGTCCAAAAATGGCATTTTAAGCCCTTATTACGACAATCGAATCGAATGTTCGGCTTGAATCGAAGGTTTGATAAATCTAATATAGAGCAAAATTAAGATGGGTTAATTTTCGGCCTTCAAATGGGTTAACACCTCTTTTTCCAAAAAGGTTGGGTTTTGAAGTGAATATTGAAATGGTATTCACGAAAGTGATTTCAAAGACGTTCGCTTTTAGTCGAACTTTTGATTCGCTTCTCGTTACAAGGGTAATAGACTTTTGATTTGGTGTCTTTTAATACCAACAAATTGAGTATAGAACAGCAGCTGCTAAATATCGTATACATTTAGTCTTTAGACAATAAGACAGAAAAATTCATACATGTTTTGATATATTAACGTCTTAAGTTCAATGAGTCTGTTCAATCAGTTTTTGACTTTAGACGTTTTGCCTAACGTCAAGGAACTATTATGCCAAAAGATTATCTTACGATTAAAGTAACTTTTATATCAATTTATCTCTGTTTTATTCCATTTTAAAGTTCTATACCTCTAAAAAAACACCCTTAACATATATTCGTCTGTACTATATATGAAAATGATAGAAAAGGAATCTGAAGTAAAGTAGAGAAGCACTCGTGAGGAAGCAATCGTTGATAAATTGCTTTGCTTATTCTCGTATACACGGTACCTATGGGTTAGGTATACCCTTTATGAATTTTCCATAAAAAGAAAATTGAACAAAATTTATTCTAAAAATGAAATTTTACTGGCTATTTATGAAAGTGTTTTCTATAGAATAGAAAATAAAAGTCTTTGTTTGTCTCGATGGGATTATATGGATGTAATATATAGGGTTATATGGGGGGCTTTCCATGAGTTTAGTTCTTGTAGTTCATTGAGATTTTATGACAACAATTTCTGTTGTTCCCATAAAAATGAATGTACTCGTACTCAAACATGATAATAGAAACTGGCTCAATATATAATTTTAGCACTCCTGATCTGACAGTTGTCAGATTCGAAGACAAAAATACACAGGGTTTGCTGCTGGCCTCTTTCTACTCTGCCCACAATGCATCATCACCTCCGGAGGAGGTGCGCAAAATTATAAACAAAGCTGAGATCGATAAGGCAAACCTTCTGATCGGAGGCGACGTGAATGCTCGGCATACCCTTTGGGGAAGCTCTGAAATCAATGAACGAGGTGAGTCACTTTTTGATTTTATTATTGCACATAATATGACCATTTGTAACAGAGGCAATACTCCCACTTTCGTCTTTCCGAGCTCGGAAAATTATGATGGATGGGAGGATGTGCTTGATGTTACTTTAGTAAACAACCGTAATTTATTAGTGGAGAATTGGAGAGTTTCCCCTTTGAACTCGTTTTCGGATCACAAGTGGATTCTTTTTTAAATTAATTTCGAGTCGAAAAACCCTCCACCTTATAGAAATCCCAGAAGAACTGACTAGAAGAAATTCAGTCAAATTGCTAATTCCAAACTGAGCAACTTACCGAGTCTAGCAGAATCGATAGTAGACCTTGAATCAAAGGTGAAAACCTTTGAGACTTCTATAAGTAAAGCTTTTAGAGTCTCTTGCCCAGTTAAATACAGCCGTAAAACCCTTCCTTCTTGGTGGAATGAAGAACTGTCCAGTCTTAGGAAAATGACGAGGACAATTTTTAACATCTACCACAAACATACGTTTTACCAACCGTATAAAGACTCTCTTAAAATTTACAAGAAAGCCCTGTCATCAGCCAAAAGACAAGGCTGGAGAGATTACTGTCAATCAATCGAAGACATAAAGGACTCCGCAAGGCTTAGCAAAGTTCTATCGAAGGAACATTGTAATCCTTCATTTCTGAAAAAGCCTGATGGAACCTGGACAGCCTCTCCAGCCGAATCTCTTGAGCTACTGATGAAGACGCACTTTCCGGGTTGCGAGAGCGACAACCCCGAACCGCGTGAAACCACAGAGCTAAACGTAGCTCATGTGGAGCAAATCAATTCCGTCATAACCAGAGAAAATATTGTGTGGGCCATCAATACTTTCTCTCCATATAAATCCCCAGGCATGGATGGCATACTGCCAGTTATGCTTCAAAAGTTGCATGATGTGGCAGCTCCATGGCTGGAACAAATTTTCAAAGGATGCCTCCTTCTCAAACATGTGCCCATGTCGTGGAGACAGGTGAAGGTAGTTTTTATCCCGAAAGTGGGTAGGCGTGGTCACGAATCCGCGAAGGATTTCAGACCAATAAGCTTAACATCTTTTGTGCTTAAAACCTTGGAGCGCATTCTTGATTACCATATTAGAGAAATCCTAGATGGAAGACCTCTCGAAAGCTCTCAGCATGCCTATCTTAAGGGCAAATCTACGGAGACTGCCCTCCATGAGGTAGTGCGTACTGTAGAAAAAACAATCCATTATAAAGAATTTACTCTTGCCACCTTCTTAGACATAGAAGGTGCTTTTAACAACGTCCTAACCGAATCCATAGAAGAATCGCTCGTGAAGTTCGGTGTAGAATACTTCATTCGAGAATGGATTATCTCCATGCTCAGTGGTAGGAAGATTCAAGCCACTCTAGGCAATACAACCGCAACAAAACACGTAAGTAGGGGAACACCCCAGGGTGGTGTCCTTTCGCCTCTCTTGTGGCTTCTGGTCATGGATACAATTCTCGTTAATTTAGAGAGATGTGGAGTGAAGGCGGTAGCCTATGCGGATGATTTGGTGCTATTGGTGTCAGGAAAGTACACCTCTGTGATTAGTGAAATCACGGAGTCAGCTTTGGAGAAAGTTAGCAGCTGGGCCACTAGTTGTGGTCTAGGAGTTAACCAAAGTAAAACTGAACTGATGCTCTTTACCACCAAAACTAAAGTACCGCCTTTCACGCTACCTCGACTCAACGGTCAAATCCTTTCATTGTCTTCCAGTGCAAAATATTTGGGAGTTATACTCGACCCTAAATTAAACTGGAAGCGAAATATTGAAGTGCGGGTTAAGAAGGCCTGTGTTGCCTTCTACGCCTGCAGCAAAACCTTCGGCAAAAAGTGGGGACTTCAGTCGAAGATGATTTTATGGACGTACACAGCCGTAGTACGACCAATCTTAACTTATGGTTCGATTGTGTGGTGGCCTGCTCTTAGCAAAGCCTATAATATCGATAAGCTAAAGAAGGTTCAGAGAACAGCTTGCGTGGGCACCACAGGGGCCATGCGTACGTGCCCAACGGACGCCTTAAACGTTATTATGGATCTTCTACCAAGCGACCTTTTTATTAAATACATAGTTTCCTGCAGCGCTATTAGGCTGAAGGAATCAAACAGCTGGTTGTCAAAACCTTATGGTCACAGCAACACAGCGAAATTGATTCCCTCAGATATTATCTCGGTAGACACTGACTACTGCACTCCTACTTTGAGCCTTAGGAGGGGTTTTAAGGTCTTTTTCCCATCCAGAGAGGATTGGGAGGATGACATCGTGTCGATAGGTTTCGATACAACCATCTTTACTGACGGCTCAAAGATGGAGTGCGGAGTTGGTTCTGGGATCTTTTCTGAGTCCCTAAATGTAGCTAAATCCTTTAGGCTTCCTGACTTTGCTAGTGTTTTTCAGGCTGAACTGCTGGCAATTAGGGAGGCATGTAAGATTCTTAAACAAAGCCCAAACCAAAACCGAAATGCGGCTATCTTCACAGACAGTCAGGCAGCTATCAAAGCCATTAACTCGGCTACATCCTCATCTAAATTGGTCCAGCAATGTCGCGATGAGCTTGCGAGCCTGAACATTAACCTCGGTATCACCCTGATCTGGGTTCCGGGCCATAGTGGTATCGTGGGAAATGAACGGGCCGACGAGCTAGCCAGGCAAGGATCGGCCCTTCATAGCTCACTTGCGGAAATGGTTAACATTCCTCTTGGTGCTATGAAGGGTAAAATCTTTTCCATCTACCAAACTGAATCAAACCGAAGGTGGAGCAATTTACCCAACTGCATTATATCTAGGAAGATATGGCCCACCTATAATAAAACCCGTACAAACGATCTTCTATGCAGGCCAAGACAGGACATAGCCAGGATTGTTGCGGTTTGTACCGGACATTGGCCCATAGGAGTTCATGCAGAGAAGTTGGGTATCTCTTATAACACCTTTTGCCGTAGTTGCGGCGACCAAAGAGAAAGTGAAACGATAATCCATTTCCTCTGCAAATGTCCTGCCTTGGCAAGCACTAGAATGAAATGCTTTGGGAAAGCATTCTTTCACGAACTGGATGAGCTATCTGAGACAAAGATTAGAGACCTAATCTCTTTTCTCAATGCGACAAAATGGCTCTAATTTAATCGCTATAAATCTTCTCCTTTCTTTCACAGGTCAAACGAGTTTTGGTATCAAAACGGCGCACTACAGCGCTAATTGGATCTCAGGCTAGGTCTGCCCTGAGATCGCCATTTCTACCTACCTACCTACCTGGCTCAATATATTGATCACAAATCCAAGTTATATGGACCTTACTCTGATTTGGTTATCATTCAAAAGTTCAAGTTTCTTTTTAATTTCACAGATTAGACTTGTTTCAAAGTAAATAGTACATTTGTTCCAGCCCTACTTTGCTTTTTCAATTAAAAAGAAATCTAAATCAAGCAATTTTTATCTAAGAATTTACTTAATTTTCACTTTACTTAAAGGCGCTTAAACCAAGCCATGTTAAACTATCCAATTTCAAAAGCGTTGCAAAAAACTAGACAAGTTTTAAAAGCCTGAAATACTGCGTTGCAATTCTCCAGAATATGGCACTTCGTACAAATAAAATTGGTCAGTCAATATTGTTCATTTGGAATGTTAAATATCGTGGGTTTTGAATGGAAGCGTACAATTTATTCGTTATAGTTTTTTCACTATCGTCCAAGTTTATAGCGGATCTTAAAATTTGTTTAACTTAAAACGTCACGAAAACTTTCCCGAACACAAAACAATTTTGTAATTTTAATAGAAAAGAAACAACAATTTTTAAAAACAAATAAATAATTACAGTTTCGATTTTACAGACATTCACATTGATATTACTGACTTACTAAATTTTGTATTAACATACATACTGGGCATGCATAAACAATAATAGCTTGGAAAATTACTTTACAGATAATAATCTTATTGAACTTACTCAGTGGTGATTATTGTATTTTAGTGGCAATACTTATTTTGCTAAGGGTATTTGTAATATGGTCCCGAAAAGTTAATGTCTTGTCTAAATATACACCAAGATATTTGACAGAATCAACCCACGGGATATCACAGTTAATTTAAAGCACAGGCTTTTCTTTTCCTGGTAAAAAAGATTGCCTGTGTTTTTTCAGTATTTAGACTTACTTTCCATGTTATGAAAAAATTATGAATTTTATTTACAAGTCATTTTCAATTTGATACCCATTTTTACTTGAACTGTAAATAATTTTAGTTTATAAAGTAGACCATCATGCCATATGCTATCAAAAGCCTTTTCAACATCCAGACAAGACCTGTTGATTCTTTTGCATTCATTTTGTCTTTATAACATGTTTGCAAATTCTAAGAACTTGATGTGTTGTACTATGACCTTGTCTGAAATCAAACTGTTGGTTTGGCACAACATTGGAAGACTCGAGAAAATCAAGAAGTTTAATTTTTATAATTTTTTCTAATATTTTTCTAAAACTACTAAGTAGGCTTATTGGTCGATAACTACGAGTATTAGGTATGTTTGGTGGTTTCCCTGCCTTAAGGATGGGTATGATTTTCGTAGTTCTCCATTTGCTTGGAAAGTATTTTATCTTTAGACAAGCGTTAACAATAAGTTGAAATATTTCATTCCACCTTGCACACTGTGTTGTCAACCCCTGGTAGATCGGTACGTAATAACTTTGCCGTTTTGAACATTTTTCAATCATAGTTTTTTTCGTCCCTCTTTCCAACCTAAGCGGATACCATCCACACGGACTTGGTTTCAACAAGACGGGCGGCGCGTGGCGCATGACGCGATTAAGTATACTTGTGGTGATGCCTTGACACCTTCTACGGCGGAAGTTTCGAGAAAGATTAATTTCAAGAAATTGCGACTTTTTATGTCTGTGGGACGTCAACCAAAAAAAAAAAAAAAAAAGTTTACGCCGACAAACAAATAGATGTTGCAGCTCTCAAATCGTCGATTATTAATAACAATATCAATGAGATTTCATGAGAAATGTTGCGAAAATCAATGACAAAATTCTGTTAATGACTAAAACAATATTAACGCCAGCTTTGAAATCATCTTAATGGTATTTTATTTAAAAAATAAATTCAATGAAAATTTTACAGATTATACTTTATTTCCTTTTTTTATTCAACTTTCAAGCCTTTATATGCAGTTCCTTAAGCGACGCCTTTAAGTTTAGGGAATTTACAAATTACAGACATTTTTACAAACAAATTACCATACATTTTCGTAGGGATGCTGGATCATTTTGATCTCAATAGCTTAAGAACACTAAACTATTTTAAAATACAACCCAGTAAGAAATTTAAAAAAAATTCATCGGTGAATCACCAACTTTTTCCATGGTGAATGGAAGCTACACCTCATGAAAATATGGTGAAAACATCAATGAAATTAACATGGGGATTGGATTGGCGTTCACCAAGTAGTGAATTTCATGGTGACTGTTCAGTGAGGAAATCACCAATCATTTGTATTTGGTGCATTCCAAAGTAAATTGTAGTTGATGAAACATACCGTGAATTCACACCGGTGAAATCACTGGGTTAGTGGAGTTGCTGATATACTTGGGTACTTTCCATTGGTGAATAATGTGATGAATATTCACCAAGGAATTCGTTTTGCAAAATCGAACTGTTTATTCATAAATGATTATTGACCAGTGATTTCACTAGGCAAGCAAATGTTACGCATTCATTGGTGCAAAATGACCTGGAGAGCTAGCATAACTTAATCTTTTTATATGTATGTGTAAAGCAACTCTATATATACATATACTCTATATTAACAAACAAATTTGTAAGTACATATTCACAATCTTTGAATAAATACGATAAAAACCGTCTTGATTTTTGTTCGAAATGTCGATTTTTAACATTTATAATTCATGTATCAAAAGATCTTATTTTCAGACCAAATGGAAAAGTGGCTATGAAAATAAATAAAGGGTTAAGAGTTTTGAAGGTTGTAAGACTATTGATATTTTAATTTGTCTTATCAAGATTTTGAAAATCATAATTCGAAACCAAATAAATAATCACATACTTGGAAAATAAACTTCTGAGTATTGATCAGTCTGCTCTCAGATCTAGGCACAGTTGTGAAACGGTAACTATAAGAATTATGTATGATACAGAAGGATTGAATTCGATAGAAACAACTAATGTATGTTGTAAACTGTGCCGAATCTAATTCCTTGTTCTATTTAAACAGGTATTCCACAAGGAACCATCGAACTACCCTTATTATTTTAATTTTTGTTAAAATGTTGTATGTGTTTTGGATTTTTGCAGTCGATGCACAAATTTATCACTTCTCAAATTGGCCTTTCTAAAGACTGTGTTTTCAAATAAACTAAGATCTACAGGAAATTGTACGGTGTTCAGCATATAATAAACACACCTTTACAAAAAGTATATAGTTTTTTCAATACACAAAATACTTTCTATCACACTATCTTCAAAAACTATACAATTTTTAGATACTGTAAAGAGCTTTGGGGCTCACTTGAATTCCAAACTGGCTGGAACGCTAATCGTTTCAGCTAAATTTACAACTCAAGCCACAAGGATGAGACTTGCAAGAACCTTGTTGATTAAAATAACACTCGTCGACATAATTACGTTTTTTCTGTCTTATAAACAAAACAATGCCTTAATTAATGATTAAGATGTCCTAAATTCGAAAATCGCATTTGAATTTGTTTATCACATCAGATTTTTACAATATAAATCTTCAAAAATGCAAAACAAACCAAAAACGGGCTTTTTAAGACTAAGTTTTTTTTTTTTTTATAATTTACAGGCACTCAAGGGATTATTAGTACCCTTTATATGTTTGTATTTAAACACAGTGCGAGCGTTAGGAAAATAGGGAAGGATTTAAGAGGAGATACCGGTGCACATTGGCCTTAAACTTCTGAACATCAAAATGGGAGGGAAAAACAGAATTGGCCAAAGCATTCCACATTCTCGATGTGCGATTTAAGAAAGAATCTCTATACTTGACAATACGCCCGAAATTGAGCTCAAGAGTAAACTGATGAGCATTCCTGGAAGTGCAAGTATTACAGTTGAATTGTTTAAGGGGCGAAATGCAACTGGCTAATTCAACAGAACGTTGTTTGTAAAAATATCGATAAAACAACGGAAGGCATGAAACGGCGGTGTTCTAGCGATGTAAATGTTTCGATTATAGTTTTATCGCCTATCATTTTTAAAGCCCTTTTTCGAATTCTTTCCAAGAGATTTAAACTTGTTTTAGGGGCACCTGCCCAGATAGTATTCAAGCTTTGGACGGATGAACGCTTTGTAAATTACAGCCAGATCAGAAGGGGTGAATAAAATCTGTGATACACATACCGAGTACTGACAGTTAATTAGTTTCCTGGATGCAAGTGGCACTCATAGATAGCGGAATCGGGGGTGGGTTTCGCTTTAACTATAGGAGACAGCATTGAGTTTTCGAAGCATTAAATTCTACACGGTTTTTGATTCACCATTGAACAATGCTGTCAAGATCAGAATTTAATGAGCTTATCATACGCTGCCGTTGAAGTTCCACATCCGAAGGACAACGATGGGAATCTAGAAACGAATATGAAAAGCTGAGGGTACTGTCGTCAGCGAAACAGTTAAATGGATCATTTATGAATATAAGGAAGAGAGTCGGAAACAAAACGGAGCCCTGGAGGACACCAGCATTTATTTTATGAATTTCAGATTGGAAACCATCCAATACAACTTGTATTAAACGGCTCGAAAGGTAGTTTCTAATCCAAAGAAGAAGACATTCATCAATACAAAAGCCCGCATTTTCGCTAAGAGAGCTTGGTACACAAACTCTATCAAATGCCTTTGAACTCGCCTTTTTTAGCGACAGGCTGCACAAATGCAAATGAAAAATGGAGAAGCTTACACAGTGGTTTCGCCAGCGTTGAAGAAAACCTCTTCAAAACAATAGGGGGGACAGTTTTTCATAAAACCGTCAAATTTCAACTAACACCTCTGGCATATTTAGCAGTGTTTTAATTTTGAGTTTGCCTTGCCGAAAAACAAAATTGCACTTTCGACCTTTGTAATTATGTTAAAGCTCTAAGTTCATATACCTAATACGAATTATTTAAATTTGTTTATACAAAAATTAATTATTAAATAAAAAAGTTCAAAAAAACCATGTTTTTGAGCCTCCCCTAATATATTTTTCAGTTGTTTTAATAACAACACATTTTCAAAGTTATTCACTTTTAAAAATGCATAAAAAAAATGATATTATACAATTTTTTCAAACAAATACTCCTAAATTCATCAAAAAAGTAAAGTCTGAGAGGTTAAGCAAAATGACAAAATTTAAAGCTTTTGAATAAATGACGCAATCTTTTCATCAAAAAGTTCACTAAAACTTTAAGCAATTACATATTTCAGAAAACTTAACAATAAATATATAAAAAGGAAATTATTGGAACGAATTTCTCAACTTACAAAATCATTAATATAATAAAACTTTTATTTTGACCTCGACCGGAGCGGTGGTTTGAGTATTATACTGTTACATCTTCTCAATAGTTTAATGTGGTTCACTTCGGTTACGGAGTTATAGATAAAAATGTTGAAAAACAAATTCCTAAGCGTACATTTATACAACAATTCTACTGATTCTTATCTTTTCTGCAACTTCAATTAAAGTTTTTGCGAAATATGAAACTTTTAAAGTTTTTCCCAACAAACAAACGAATAAATTGATAGACACAGAATTATTGTTTCAAAGTTCACTTTTTCCAAAACCTCTGACTCACTATAATTTCACTTCAATTAACCCTCATATTTAAGAAAAAAAGATGAAAAAATCCACAAAACTTTTCTTTTATATTTTTTATTTTTCCTCAAAAAAAAAAAAAAAAAACAAAAAACATAATGATAAAAGTTAGAAGACAACAACATCATAATAATTATCACTGTTGTTTTGGTTGAAGAGCTGCAGAGTGCGAGAAGACTGAACGTATTATAAATACTAGCCAAGCCATTCTTCTATAGAATATACCACGAGTGAAATTCCTCAGAGTTTCGGAAACAATTCCAAAAGTTCTTCCGGTGAGCCAGCAATATGACGCTTATAATGCTGGTAGTGATGACATAGGGACAGAGCCATGAATAAGCAAAAGGAGTTGAAATTTTTAGCACTTTTCGCAACTACCTTACCTTCGGGAAAGAAATTCTTTATGTTTTTTTTTGGCTCGTCATTACCATCATTTTTGTAGGAGGTGAATCAGCTTCTATAAAACACCTACCCACAGATTTATGTTGAACATGAAAACGTCTACAAGGCAGTTTTTAAACATACAACAAAAAGAAAAGATGGAACATTTAAAGTTTACCAACGATTTTCTGTATAAACTTGGGTCAACATTACCAAGCCATATATTCGAATGATGTAAGTTTATACCATGATGAAGGTCTTAATACTTACATTTGTATATGAACCAAAAGGGTTACAGATTCAATCTTTTTTCGAATAACCATAGACACATTAAATACCTATACAACAATGATGACAATGAAAATGACGATGATGATGACGACAAGGGCGCTTAGATGAACAGTTGATGGGGGCAGAAACAACGAGGACGACGAAAAACCGAAGGCCGGTAGAGAGCGTTAGGAACGAAGTAACGGTGACTCTTTGTGTATACATATGTATTGAGATAATGTTTTCATTTTGTAAATGGTAATTTCATAACGATACAAAATTTCCTTTAGAATTTTTATTTAACTCTTAAGACAGAGAGAGAGAGAGAGGAAAAGAGATATAAAGAGGGAGAAAGAAAATAAAAGGGAAAGATTATGTCATTTAATAAATGGCAAATGTAAGAAACTTTAAAATACATTTAAATACTTTCAGAAAACAATGAAATTAAGGCGGAAAATTAAAATAAAATTAAATGTGAACACTGTGGCGTATACGTACTATTTTTAGCGTTTAATTTTAGTCGTAGAAAAACATTGAAAATAATTAATAGTTCTATTAATTCTAGTCCGGCTTTTATGATGCAAGGAAACTTTGCGGTTTAAAAAGTTTATTTCTCTCTCTGAATAAAAAATAAGTCTCAACCTTTTGAAAGGTGGCTCAATAATTTATTGTTAGTTGTTGCCATTTTGAATACAAAATTTCTAGTCACCTTAATTTTCAATTTAAAAAATTACGGTTTATCAGTGAGATTTATCGTTGAGTTACAAAAATAAATCTCATGTGCATATGGTTTTTATATCCAAAATTGTAGATAAAACGAAAAATCGAAAAATATGGACTTTACAAGTTTTCTTTTAAACAAATCACAAACTATTTGACATATTTCAAAAACACGTATAATCGGCTTGAAGTACAATTAAAACATTTATGAAAAGAACTCGACTACATTAATATGGCCACCGCGACCAAGTTTACAGCGGTCAGATTCGTTGGACCCAATTTTCGATGACTCAGCCATGATGACACATATTCGCAAAGCGAAGCTGCATAGAAGGACGAGAGCTGCTTACGAGCTCTATGGGTGTGTGTGCGGTCGAAGATGTTGAGAGGTTCAAAAGCAGAAATGAAGTTAGAAAGTTTTGTGAGCAGGTGAAACGAAATTCACAAATACATAAACCTCGAATTGAAGGCTGCAAAGACGAAAGTGGAAACATCATAGTGGAACCACAGTCAATGCTGAGCATATGGAAAGACAACTTTTGCAGACTGTATAGAAGCGACGACGAACCGAATTCCGCTGTCAGGCAGGATGATCCATTCAATATTAGTTGATGACGAAAGCCAACCTTCCGACTTCGGAGAAGTAAAGATTGCCATATCTAAGCTGAAGTCTATCGAAGCCGCTGGAGCAGATGGCTGAATGCCGAGCAGCTGGAGATAATTTGGTTTAGAGCATGCACAATCCAATTAAGCCCGATGAATAGAACCTTAATATTTTTTGGCCGATACTAAAAAAGGGAGGCCCTTTAAACTCCACAGACAGATGTAACTTTGAGGTAGTTAAGGCTCCGCTTTGAGCGCAGAAAACAACACCAGCGCAGAGATCAAACAAAGAATTACTCTTTCTAACCGCTGTTTCTTTGGGCTAAGAAATCGATTCTTATAAGACAGATCAGATATTTTTTCGGAAAAAAGTGAACTATTAAAAAGTATTTTTAAAAATAAATCTCAACAGATATTCCTATTCATTTTTTTTTAAATAAATCATAAACCGGAATCGAAATCTTTTAGAATAAATGTAGTAACTTCCTGACTATAAAGCTGGCAAGTAAATTTGGATCTCTGCTCTGTACCTATAGTTGTTGGTAGGATGTTTGATGTTAAAGATGTGCTGTCAAATTTCAATTCTTTAAGCTCGAAAGAAGCTATTTTTTGTGAATTTACAAAGGAACTTTAAACGCTTTGGATTCTCTAAATTCTAATTGTTTTTCTGAGTTTACAATCAAACAAGCTCTGCATTAATAGCATTATCAATTAAAAAAATACTTGTTAAATGAGAAACAGAAAAATCAGTTCCAAAAAGGATAGAAAATTAAATAAAACATAAAACAAAAAAATCGATCAATATTTCGCTCTATTTAATTTCGTGTTGAACATTTCTTTTTGTTTTTATATTTTGTGTTTTTTGTTATTGTGTGGAAATAAATCTTTCAAACGATATCCGAATCCTGTGTTTTTGTTAAACTAGTTAAATGCAGACGTTATACCTTTTCAAAAGGTTTCCTTCAGCAAACAATACCCCTATATTCAAAATACAATACAACACCATGTTCTGTCAGAGAAAAATTAGTTGTTGTTTTTGTTTTTAAATCGAAATCACATAGTCGTACAAATAATTTGATCAAAATTGATTGATTTTGGATTTAAATTTGCTCGTTTACAATGATTGGTTGTATTTGGTTTTGGATATACGTCCTATGCATCATTGACAATGTGATAAGATGATGGTCAAATCCTAGTTATACATTGTGTCAATATAGCTTTCGATAGTGGGTGCAATTAGAATGAAATTTTCGATTCGGGTTATATTTGTTTAAAACTTTAAAATTGCTATCATGATGCGGGCCGGGTGGTAACGATGGTATTATTATTTTTATTTTTGTTCACTCCTCATTCAGCTTGTCAACAATGTCGAGAGTGATGTTTGATATAAAAATATAATATCCCACGCTCTTGCACTCTTTTTCGTAAAGTTGGAAGTTGTTATATTGACCATTGGTTGGTTTACTTTGTTTGTTGTTGTTGTTTGGTCATGATGATGATTGATGAATCCTTTTGGACTTTTCCCAAACTGATTTGAATATTTTATAAAAATGTTTTGTTTGTATTGTACAATGTTTTAACATTGAGCTGTATGATTGGAAAAAAAATGGACAAAAGAAAAATAATTCAACTTTCTGGTCACTTGGGAAAAAAGGGCTTTTTTTTCGAAAATTACAAATAAACAAAAGTCGGTAAGGTGGTGTATGTTTGCATCAAATTCTCTTAGGGATACAAATCGTTTTCTTTTTTCATTTTTGTTTTGTTTTGGGTCAGTCAACATTGCCTTGGGGTTAGTAATTTATTTATAATTGCTCAAAGAAAAATCAATTAAAGTTGTCTTTTTGTTTTTATTTTTATTTGGTATCAATCACGTAAAAAAGTAATTAACTGACGAACAATAGACCAATAAAGTGTTCAATAAGCCGGATCCAATGATTTCATAAAAGAAACTTATTATTTGCAAATTGTTAATTTTATTGGTTGTAATAGTTTTAGAAAATAAATATGCAGACATTTCTGGACTGAGAACAAAAAAGGTGGAAAAAATTACTGTTTGAGAAATCAAATGCTTGTCTTTCAACTAAAAGTTATGTAAGAAAGGCAACTGACGAGCAAAGGTCGAAACATAACGTGGTTCACCATTTTATTAATAGACACCAACTTCAACATGTTCATCCCAGAAAATTTATTCAGGTGTTCAAATGTTTAAAAACAGAGCTTTTACATGCGGCTTTAGATGAAACTTAAAGCGTATACAACCAGTATTATGTATGTTTGTTTTCTGTGTCTTAAACAGTTTTTAAAAAGGCAAAACACCGTGTTTTTAACAAAGTTTCTTTAAAATAACTTGTATAATGATATTGGGAGAATTTTAAGGTATCTAGTTATAGAAAATCTACGACGATGTACAGGTGACGTAATTGAGTTATGTTACTGGCCACAATCCCTTTAGAAGCTCTTCTTTGAATAATGTGAAAAGGGATTAAGTAAGTTTCTGGAGAAACAGTTTAGAGATGGGAGTTATACTCAAGTTTTTTTTTTTTGAGAACGGATGCACAGAGAGGTATATGGGTTCAAAACATGGCCAAAATGCAATTTTTTTTTCTCAATTGGCAACCCTGATTTATTATTTTCTGAAAAGCTTAATAGTAAGTGCATACAAAATCGAAACCTTCCAAGCTTTATCTAGTCACCAAGTGCAACGGGATCATTGAAAAGTCAACAATTGTTTAAACTGTCTGCTGAAGTTAGGAAAAAACGTGGATATAGAAGATTATTAAAATTGCTAAACTTTTGTTTCTTAACCTTTTTTCATTAAAATCGCTATGGATAATCGTAGATCAGGTATTTATTAAGTTGTTATATATATATTTTGGATATTTATTAATGTGATGTTTGTGAAAATAAGGTATATCTTCGGTTTACGTGAATTGTGAGTAAATGTGCCGATCTTTTTAGTTTAAAAAGAATTTTGTTATGTTTCTAAGTGTTTCTATGTAATGAAATTTGTTTTGTTATGTGAGGTTATGTATATAAAAGTGTGTAATAAAAGAATCAGCCGCCAAAAAGAGCCATTTTATTAAATATTGTGTTTTGTTTGTTGGTAATTAAAATTTTTCAAATTTTTTTGTTTGGTGTTAATTTGCTTTAAATTCGTAAATAGGATCATCTGGATTGAGGTTTATAACTCGAAATGAGTTATATAATATAATGCAACGCTCAAATAAGGCAACATTTGATGAGAAACTGGATTATATGCAACAAGAAATTTTGAGTCATTATAGTGAGCATGACAAAATAGTTGAAGCAAAAAAAAAGTTATCTGTTATAAAACACCAGTTTAAAGAAAAATGGTTAGCTGTCCGAAAAACAAAATCATTGTTTGAGAAAAAAAATGCTGAGTGGCTTAACGGAATGGTATCGTTACCTATTGCAGGTAGGTCAATAACAAAATATGTTTAAGAGATTTATAGGTACATATACAATTTTGTGCTAGCATAGGTGTCAGTCGAGGTCGTCCTCAGAAATCTTTTGGTGAATCAAGTGATAGGAGCAAAAGACGAAGAACCGAAGACCTGAGATCAAAGGACGTAGAAGAGCTGACTTACGCTACACAAATGAAGTTTCGCGAGACAGGGAATGTCGATGCTTCAAAAATCGTTAAGGACCTAATTAAAAGTCCTGGAAGAGCAAAGCAATACGTTGCGGCCAAAAATAATAACACTGCAAACCAACCACATCAATTATCACCCTTACGTGCTCTTTCTATGTTTACGGAAGCAGGACTTACTAAATCCCAGTATGAAATCGTTAGAGAAACTAACAAACAATTTTTTCCTTGCTATTCTGTGCTTCAAAAGGTTAAAAAGGAATGCTACCCTGAAATTCACTCCATAACCGAGACATGTGCTGAAGTGAAAGTACAAAAGTTGATGGATCACACTGTGAGTCGACTTATAAAACATCTTGGGAATGCTGTAGAGCTTTTAAGTGAGGAAGATAAAAAATCATTAATTTTGATAAGTAAATGGGGTTGTGATGGGTCTCAACAGAGTCAATATAAAATGAAATTTGAAAATCAAGCTGACTCTGATGCCAATATTTTTCAAAGCTCTGTTGTTCCACTACAGTTGCTTTATGGTCTCGAAAAGAAAATTCTTTGGCAAAATCCAACCCCATCATCACCTCGCTATTGTCGACCAATAAGAATTCGATTCATCAAAGAAACACACGATGTTATCAACGAAGAAATAGACTACGTGAAATCACAAATTTCTGCGCTTTCCGCTACAGAAGTTGATGATATGTTTATAAAACATAACATGTTATTCACCATGGTAGATGGTAAGGTTTGTAATGCCGCAACGCATACCAAATCTTCGGCCAGGTGCTATATTTGTGAAGCCCTTTCACACGAGTTTAATGACCTAAGTAAGAAAAGACCCTGCAAGAAAGAAAATTTTGACTTCGGTCTTTCCTTGCTCCATGCTCGTATACGGTTTTTTGAGACCATGTTACATGTAGCTTACAGGTTGCCTGTGAAAAAATGGAATGTTAGACTTACGAGTGACGAAAAACAATTAGTAGAAAGAAGAAAGAAAGAAATTCAGGATCAGTTCAGGCAACAACTCGGACTCCTAGTGGATATCCCAAAATCGAATTTTGGCAATACAAATGATGGAAATACCAGCAGAAGATTTTTTGATTCATATGAAATATCAGCAGCTATAACGGGAATAGATAAACATTTATTGTATCGTCTTAAAATTGTTTTAGATACATTGTGCTCCGGATTTAAAATCAATACTGAAGCGTTTGAAAAGTATTGTCAAGAAACGGCCGAGCTTTATGTTTCCTTATATAAATTTTACCCAATGTCTCCTACAATGCATAAGGTGCTAATTCATGGATCCGAGGTAATTAAAAAAGCTATTCTTCCAATAGGACAGCTTTCAGAGGAAGCAGCAGAAGCACGAAACAAACATATTCGCTTATACCGTTTAAGCTATTCAAGAAAGTTTTCTCGTGTTAATTGCAACATGGATGTTCTTAATAGGCTTCATCTAACATCTGATCCATTAATAACTGGCATGAGATGTAATAAAAATAAAAAGAAACCCTTATTAACTGATGTTATTAATTTGCTATCAGAAAATAACATTTCTTTTGACAATATTGATGAAAATAGTACTGAAGAGTAAATAAAAACTTTGTTCCATCATTAAAAAATGTTTGTTTTTAGTTATTATTAATGTTAAAATTGAATAATAAGAAATATTTAAGCGATAGAGAAAAAAAATATTTTTGGCCAAGTTTTAGACCTATATACCACACTGTGGGATGTGTAACAAGCACAAAAATGAGTTTAAATACGTTTAACTTTTCTTTGTAAAAAATCGTTTCACATAAATAGTTCAGCTTTTCTTTAGGGCTATGTAAGATAGGTTAAAGATTAACAACCAATTAAGATTTTTGTAAGAGTTTATAAATTTATATTTTTAAAATAAAAGAAAAATTATATTAATGATCCAGATTATAGTAGCTCATTCAAATCGTCAAAAAGGGGTATGGTCTGTTCTTTTTTTTTTGTTTAATAAATCGACTGGGATTCATTTTAAAAAGCATAACCACAATTTTGCACCACTTGAAATCTTCATAATCGTGTACTGTATAACCTTGGGTATCTTATAGTTATAACCAAAGGCGTTTCGCAATTTTTTTTTGTAATTATTATATAATTATTGCAACATTTGAAGCACGAGGTTACCAACTAAACGACCTCATTTGGCGAAGAAAAAGTTTAAATTGATATCCTCTTTATTCCCCAGACCTAGAACCCATCGGCTATTATCTGTTTTCTAACTTTAAAAAATGGCTTGGCGGTAAGAGATTTGAAAGCAACGAAGAAGTGTGTAAGTCAGTATTTTGAATAGCTTGACGAATCTGCGTTTAAGAATGATATAACTAAATTAGAACACCATTATAAGAAATGTCCTAATTGTGTTGAGAAATAAAGCAAACAAATTTTTCAAACGTCGTTATATTTTTTACAGGGCGGAAACTATTCACAAACCCGCATTCAACTCAAAAACGGGTGATTCGATTTGTATTATCTTTTAATTTTGACTACAAATTACATTACATAGATATTAAAATAATACAAATGCAAAAAATGCAATTTCATAGATGAATATAAAAAAAAAAACAATTGGTGCTTTTCGTCACTATAACTAGCAAAGTGTCAAATTACGAAAAATGACCTACTTTTTTATTTCATATTAAGAAAAAATATTTTTTTTACTTGCTATACAATGGAACTACATGGCAAGTATTGCATTCGTAAAAAATTTCGAACTCGAGATTTTAATCAAACATGAAATAACGATGGCAGAGAAAATGAAAAAAGTTAGTCCCCAGATTCCGCCCGTCTGTCTGTCCTCACTCCTACAGCCCAAACTATTGGGTAGAATTTTTTTTTCTTAAGATCAAAAATTACAGTAGACCCCATACAAATGTTTCGGTCAGAAACGAAAATTAGAATTTTATCAAAAACTAACCGATAGGTTTTTATTAAATGTTCTCTAAAAAAATTGTTCTTAACTTCCTTAAGGATTATTTAGGACATTTTTGAGTCTAACAACCAATTAAGGCTTTTCGAACAGTTTATGCAATATTTAAAATGATCAACATTAATATTGAATATCCAGATTATGTTGTGGAGTTAAACCGCCAAAAAAATGACCCGACAAGGGCATGTTTTTTATTTTTTTTAAATAAATTTGGGTTCATTTTAAAAAGCGCAAAAAACTTTGAGAACTATTTTTTTACCAAAGATATAGTTAAAATTACAACTGATCTTTTATAATCAAAGTTATTTTTTTACAAAAGTTATTTTTACAAAAGCTATTTTTAGCCAAAGTTTAGTCTTTAGTTTATTTAAACCGTCGCGTCGTTATTTTATATCCACGGTTACTTTTATAATCTTGGTTATAATCATAGCTTTGACAATTTTTATAACCTTGCTTATTTTATAAACAAAGGTGTTTTGCTAGGATTTTTTTTGTTTTTAAATAAAAATCAAGGACTTACAGAATTTCGAGTTTTTGCTTATTAATTAAAAAAAAGTGTGTTTTACACTAATTAAATTCAACAAGTTCGATTTGAATTACTTTTTTTTTGGATTGGTCTTCGTCCGAACAGAAGTACCGCACATAAGACTTTGCATAGCTCGTTCTTATAGCTTATTCAAGGTAATTGATGTCGTTTACATAAATATTAAAATAAAAGAAATCCAAAAAAATACAAACTCATAGATGAATATAGAAAGCAATAAATTGACAACAAAATTGTTGAATGAATTGGTATTATTCGTCACTGTAAATGACGAGTATCACGAAAAATCACGGTGTAATACTTTTTTATTTCACATTAAAAGAACATTATTATAATTATTATCGAATTATCACTTATATAATAACTACTTTGCAAATCACGTTTTAAAAAATTCAAATTTGCAAAAAGAAAATTATTGAATTGAAAAGTTTTCCTCTTTGCAAAATAAGTTTCACTGAACTCAAATTTGCAAAATGCAAAGTCTTTTCTAAAAAGTTAAAAGTTTTGATATTTTGCAAGGTATTGGTTTCTTCTATTTTACCGAACAATAAACTTCGCAAATTATATTTAGAATTTTCAAAAGCTTTTGATTAATATGCAAAGAGAAATTTCAAATTGCAAAATAATAGTTTGTTTTGAAAAGTTGTCGAAAACTAATAACAGAACAAATAAACCATTTTGAAATTGAGGAAGTAAATACAAGTTAGCAAGACAATGGCTATGAGCTATTTTGTTATTAATTTGTATGCATATTTACCAAAGAACATGAATTCAGAATTTTGATTTTAACTTCGTTGATTCGTCTCAATTTAAAAAAAATTCTGATTTTGTATAGGTTTTTTATTTCATCGACATCAAAGTATTCGTTGAACGTTTCTTTTGAAAAACTATTCTAAAATAGTTTATACAAAAATGAATCGTTTCAAAGAATATTTTGAAAACAAAGAAGTTAACAAGTAAGAGGCCAAAGAGTAGTGAAACTAAGAAATAACATCGATATCGGAAATTATTTGTCAACAAAAGAGAGTTTTCGATTGATGGAAAGTACCACCGAATTCGTGTTGTCCAAAATTGTAAATAAACTACAAGTCAATAGCCAAAAGAACATGGTGTTTAAGTTACTTGCAACAAATTTTGTGTACAATACATTTTTTTTATAATAAACGCACAGTCAAGGGGATATTACTACCCTATTATGCAGAGGCACAGTTTGAGCACTAAGAAGAGTAGAGAGGGTTTGAAAGGAGATATCAGTGCAAATTGGTTTTGATTTCCTGAATATTGCAATAACTATCACCAATCAATTTAAATGCTCTACGTTCAATACTATCCAAGAGGCTTAAATAAGTTGCATGAGCACCAGCCCAGAGGTGGGAGTTATACTCAAGCTTTGGACGTATATAAGTCTTGTAGATAACAGCCAGATCAGAAGGGGTGAACAATTTCATGCAAACCCAAATACCTTGCAGAATTTTTGGCGACATTGCGTATGTGATCGTTCCACAAGTGGTGGTTGGTGACACACATACTTTGTCATTGCAGTTCCACATCCGAAGAACAGCGATGTGAGTCTGAAAACGAATATGAAAAGCTAAGAGTACTATCGTCAGCGAAACAATGTATTAGATTAGAAGTTACAGACAGGAGATCATTAATAAAAATGAGAAAGAGTGTTGGAGATAGAACAGAGCCCTGGGGCACACCAGCATTTATTTTGTGGATTTTTAGACTTGAACCCATCCAATACTACTTGTATAGAACGATCCGAAAAGAAATTACTTATCCAATGAAGAAGGGATTCATGAAAACCGAAAGCACGAATTTTCAATAAGAGAGCCTGATGCCAAACCCAATAATCTTACTTTCTCCAAAGCGATGTAAAGATTTGCTCCACTGTTCGGTGAGATGAACCATGAGATCACCAGTGGACTTATTGCTGCGAAAGCCGTACTGACGGTGATTAAGAAGCTTTCGATCTTCAAGATATTTCTTGAGCTGATAATTAATCAGTGTTTCCATGACCTTGGAAAGAAGGGACGTACGTATGTATGTGCAGATTTATGTGTGTTTAAAAATCTAAGGACTCTTGCCACAGTACGAGTGGGAAAAAAGATTGGTCCCATAGAATCACTAACTCGCTCAAGTACAGGCGGAGTCATAACACTCACTAGCAGCGTAGAATTGGTGGTGAACTGCCTAGCAAAGAGATTAGCTTTCTCTAAAGAGCTAACAAAAGGAGCGTCATTGAATTGGATTGGGAATGAAGCCCAATGTTACGGTGTTGCAACTATTCGCGGAATAACCAAATCAAATGTCTGCAGAGTAGTTCATCGAGTTCCAAATATTATCATTGATGAATGACTTTTTAACACCATTTGCTGGTATTCAGAATTGTTCAGAAATAGCCTTTCTTGAGGAGGATTTCTTTATGTAGCTAAATGTGTTGACGGTACTGTGATAGATATTAATTCACCAATTTTATTGAATGCATATTTGATCTTAATAAACAAAATCTAAGATTTACTTTTCATAATACGAATTAATTGCAAAGTTGTATTTTAAATTGGTAAAACTCTTATACTTCTCACTTCTCAAATTAAATCTGAAAAATTGGAAAGTGAAAAATCTGTTCACTTTGCAAATTTTGTGAAACTCATTACACTTTTACTTTGCAGGATATTATTTTTGTGCAAAGTGAAAAGTTTTTGGTGAAATTAGCTACAGGTGTTTCCTCAAGGGAAAACCTTTTTTATTAAACCTTTGCCTGGCATTATTTTCTAGGTCAAGGATATTTATGTGACTATTCAGATTACAGTGAAAAGTGAACAGGCTTATTACTATTCTTATGTTATTCCTAATTTAGTACTTGAAAGTTGTTGGTTATAGTCCTCAAGTAATGGTTTTTGCCCTCCTTATTTTCTGAGAGTTCTTTCTTTTTTAAATATACACACGTATATTTACATATCACCATACGTTGTATTTCTTAGAAAATTTTCTTCGATTGATATTGTTCTTATTTTTAAAAAAGATTAAACTCGAATAAATCAGCGAGACATCGAAAAACATATATGAAACTTTTTATTTCCAAGTGAGATTTCAAAAATTTATATTCTCCTTCAATTTTGAAGAAAAACAAAATACAATGAATATCATTGTGTGTAAATGCAACGAAAAATGCAATTTCGATAAAAGTTTTACCCATAAAAGACCCATATATTCCATAATATAACTTTGAAATTACTTTAAGGAAAAATAAATAAAAATAAAAATAGAAATAAGAGAACAAAATTACACTTGAGCTCCTTTTTTGCACAAAGATTGTGTATAGAAAACAACATCATGATAATATTACACCATGCAGAGAGACAGATAGGGTAGACATATTCATACATAATGTATGCATGAACTTCTTAGTACCTTAGATCCTTTACTTTCTCGTCCTTTTTCACGTTTTTGTTCCTTTAAGACATTGACATTGACATAAGTGAAATTTTCATGTTAAGCAGCCACATATAAAATAAGCACAGAAAAAGAAAACATAAAAAAGGATCCTTGTGAACAAAAAAAATAGTCCTTTAGAAGAATATGGAACAAGAAAACACAATTGCAATGTATATTTTTTGCATCTTGCACACAAAAGTTCCACATCAAGGATTTTATTTAAAAAAAATACATATTCGTGCCAGGACCAACCACTGATGTTAGTATAGTGCAAATGTCATCAACGTCATCTCATCATCATTATTCCTGAATCATTGCGACTTGCGACGCGAGAGAAGGGATATCCGAGGTGAAAGGCTTAGGAGGGAGAAAGGATAGAAAGCGAGTAAACAGAATGTTACACTTAAATTATCCTTTTACAGAATTTGCATTGCAGACTGTAGTCCTCTTCGTCGTGGGAGAATCGCATAGTCACAGTTGCAGTGACAAAAAAAATGTCACCCTCTAGGGGCGCAATTACGTTGAAAGTTTCATGTGCAAGTTGCCGTACTTAAAAAAAGAAATAGTGTCCTTATAACATCCCGTTCTAAAGCCACCAACTAAACCGAAAACTCATTTGCACCATATATACTGTGTTTTTGGTTTGGACCGACACAGACATACTCGTAGCTACAACCGAGATTCCATATCCACATGATGCCGATTCAGGACGAGAAAAGAAGGCAAAACAAAACTTGCACAAAGAATCTCTCGAATATGAGGAAGGATATGAAGGAGCTAACGTGTATGGGAAAGTATCCTCTAAATGTTCTCTATGACTATGAATGCAATGCAGCAAGTGCTGGATGACTGAACAACACGACGCACGACGGCTAAAACTGCGATGATGATGGTTATGGTGATGATGTTGATGAAGGAAGACTATGAGTTCACAGAAGCTGAATGCAGAGGGAAGAACCCCTTATACCCTCGTGTAGTCAATTATAACAATTTTGCATAATTCACTTCCGTTCCGTACTCTGGTGCTTCTGCTACTTCTGCTTGGTTTTAAGCTGCATGCCACCATCATTTTCAGAATGATGCAGAATGAGCCATAGATCCAATCCAAGGAAACTCGATTTTGAATAGGAATTGCGAAACGCATGAGATAATATCATTAAATGGCACTTTTGTTCAAAAAGCCAGTTTTGTTTTGCTTTTTTATTCAGCTTTTCTTTTTTCCTGGAAATACATAATTCAATTCGAAAAAAGCATTAAAAATACACATAAATTAATGCATTGCAGAACATTAATGAGGTCGCCGCATCGAAGGAGAGCAACGTTTTCCATAATATACGAGGCAGGTACTCGTAAATTAAGGTACATAAGTTATAAAAAGCTGTAAAGCAATTTTTTTGAAGCATTTTGTCAATGATACTCAAATACAAACGTAGTAAAGTTTTGTAAAGGTTAAATACCATAGTCATTATTACAGTCTAGGGAATAAGAAAGGTTAATTAATTAATTTTTTTTTTCTTCATGTTGGTATTTTTTTTTACCTAAGGTAAGTAAGTTTTGGAAATTAACTTTGTTTTCAAATACAAAATTAATGAGGAATTTATTCTTTGGGAACACACAAAAAATGAGACAGTTTTTAAAAAAAAAGAGAAGGAACATTTGTGTTGGTAGCACGAAATAAATATTTACCTTAAGCTTAAAGTTTTCAGTTCTTATAAACAATTCGATTAATATTAAGATAATACTATTTGTTCGTGTTTTTTTTAAAAGAGCTATAATTCTTTGCTAAAAGTGGATGTTAGAGATTGATACATTTTAAGGAACCTTAAGTTATTGATTCTGAAGTATTTGAAAAACTTAATTTTATAACAGTTACAAAAATTCAGTTTTCTTAGAAGATCATTTTAATTTAACACGAACAATTATTGATTTTTTGACAGATATTTGTTTTAATCATTTTTGGGTAAGCTCAAAACTAAACGTGAAACAACTAGTTTCTGTCAGTGCCTAACATTAAATCATCACAATCCTTTTTGGAAGTTATCCCATTAAAATTGTATTGACTCTATGCGACAACGTCTGAAGGTTTTTAAAATATAAATGCATGATTGTTAGCTTCCCATAGAAAGTTATTGTAATCGGTCTGATTTATCGAATTGAAAACTTTGACATTTCTCGACGTTTCAACGTCTTTAGAATCTGAATCAGATATTTTAAGAGAGATGTTTGTCTGTGTGTGTTCGTACGTTCGGGATACCGTTTTTCGTCACACATACATATATAAAGAACCAGTGAAAATATCGACTTCAAATAAATTTTGTTTTACAGATAATGACATCGAAAGATGCAAAAAGGACTTTAAAAAAAAATTGTGTTGCTGGTTCTTTTTTTACTATAGCAATTTTAAAATAAGAGACAATTTTGGTTGACCGCAAATATTTTGACACAATACCAAATTACTAAAAATTCGGAAAAAAATTCAAAGGTATTTTGTTATAAATCAAAAAAATCGAATATTTTTCTCCTCGTGTATTTAAGGAACAAAAATGATCTTATCTATAGAATAATTCTATACAACGAAGAATAATGTTTTTGACATTTAGTAAAAATTGTAAATACATCGAATTTCATTGTTTTTGCAAAAAATTAAAACCCTAACAAAATACTATTAAATCATGTAAAAAAAACTATTTTCAACTCAAATTTCTCAAGAAATCAACCTTAATTTATCTCATGCAAAATATTGTTGTCAACTTTTAATGAATTGCTTAGAAAAATCTAAGTAATTTCTCTAAACAAAGAAACAAACAAAAACTAGTAAAAATGGTATTTTGACTAAATTATCTTGAGAAGAAAGAGAGATATTGATTTCAAACCATTTTCATCTTAGACTAAATGTTTTTCATATTTTTGAAAAACATTTTTTAAACAATCAAGATGACAGCTTTTCACAGGAATAAAAATCTTAAAAAAAATCACTTCAAAGTACTTATGTAAATTGAAATTTGACTTTAATATCTTAAGAGTAATGAAAAAAAAAGATGCTCGGGTGCGACCCACACTGATAACTGCCCATCCCGTCTGTCGATTTGTCTTGATTAAAAGTTTGTAGGTTTTCGTGTTTTGTTAAAAAAGTTTTCTTAAAAAATTTAAAAATTACCAACAATATTTTGCATATAATGAAATTGCTTGATTTCAAAATCTAATTTTGTTAACGAGATTTTTAGTCGAAACCAATTTACCAATTTTAGTAGCATTTCTTAAAAGTTTTTATTTCGAATATAAACAAATACACATATATTATATACATACATATACATATAAACAAAAATGCCGAAAACAATATTTTTTGGGAGACAGAATTAGTTTGTAAGAAAAAATTTTGTTTGTAAGAAAACTGTCAATTCGATTTTTCTCAAAATTTTACCAGATGTTAACCCTAGACCCGTGTACTGGGCACCAATACAATTTTTAAATGAAAAAAAAACTTATAATTTCCCCATTTACATGCCTAAAGGAATTTTATATATTATAGTAAACGAAAATGAACGTTTTACATCTATTTTTTTGACATTTGAGCCAGGTAAGGGTTGCAATTAAAAAATGCCAATTTCGTGTACATGGGCACCTAGTGCCCATACGATTTTTATATGAAAATTGATCTTTTGAACGGCTTTGACAACGGTATTTTCATAATGTTTGGTGTTTTTTTATTGTTTATTAGCCTTACACTAAACAAAATATAATCATTGAGTTAGTCTGTACTAGTTTGTGCTTTTATAACGAGAGCAGTGATTTTTTTACTAAAGTGAAATTGGAAAAACCTAAAATAAGTAAGTAGGTACTGTGTGAAGCTATATGGTTTTTTGCTATTTATGAATTTTCTGTAGAATATGGATAATAATATTATGAATCGTATACTGTTCTTGCTCAATGCATCTTCGAGCAGAGATTTGAATCAAGCAGAGCAGGAATTTTTCGATGAACACTACGATAGGTTTTTGAACGACGAAGGGGGTGGAGATCAAATGGCTAGTCCAAATAACTCTGATGATGAAGAAAGTGAAAATGGTGCAGATTTTTCAGATGCTGATGATCCAAATTACGATCCAAACGAAGCTATATTGGACATTCGTGTTCAAGAGGCTGGGTTGGATATGGAGGAAGAGGCAGAAGTAGAATCGCAGCAACAACAAGAGCTTCGTCATGTGGAATAAGTGGCAAATGAATCCGCAGCACCTAATCGAGGAATGCAATACTCAGCTCGAAATATAAAATTCTCTGATATTTGGTGGTCAATGCCTGATGAAATAGAGACACGAAGAGCAGCTAGAGCTCGTAATGAAAGGCTAAACATATACGCCTCATGTTCTCAGAAATTTGCGTCAAAAATGGAATGTTTTAAGACGTTGATCACTCCAAACATAATCCAAAATAAAGTTCTGGAAACAAATAAGAAAGCCAAAAGAGTACGAAGAAAATCGATTATCTGACCAATCTAAAGTAATGCGTCGGTGTTATGAAACAACAGAGGATGAAATGTAAGCGTACATTGCCTTATTACTGTACGCTGGCGCTGAAAAAGCATACGGAGACCTGTTTCACCAAAGTAATATGGCATTTTACCGCGCGGTAATGTCCTTAGAGAGGTTTGAGCAAATAAACCATTCAAAATGTACATGCCTAATAAACCAGGAAAATAAGGCATCAGAATTTTTTGGATTATGGATGCTAAAACAAATTTCCCTCTTCAAGGAGAAATATATGTTGGTCAACAACCAGCCGATAATCGGTCTGAAGGTATATCCCATCAACTTGTGATGCGATTGGCGAAAAGTTTCTGGGTTAGGGATACAATATTACCACGGATAATTATTTTACTTCAGTGCCATTAGCACTTGACTTGATGCATAAAAAAACAACATTGGTCGGCACTATAAAAAGTAAGAAGCCACAACTACAAAAAGTTTTTACACCCACTGACAAAGAATTCAAAAGAAGCAGAACTAAGTTTTCGTCCGTATTTTGCTACTCACGATGTATGCAATTGTGTAGTTACGCAAGCAATACAAAAAAAATGTGCTCATGCTCTCAACGGCTAATCATGAGGACAAATTTGATGAGGTCACTAAAAAACCGGCTGTCATTATGGACTATAACTCAACGAAAGGTGGAGTTGGCACTTTCGACCGTATGGCGACAGTTTACACCTGCAAGAGGAAGAGTAATCGGTAGCCAGTTACCTTATTTTACAAACTTTTGGATTGAGCAGGAGTTGCATCTTACAGGATGTTTAATGTCTGTCAGCCCAATTGGTATACTACCAAGAAGAGATCGGAAAAGAGGAAAAAGTTTTTGAAGGAGTTGGCTTTAGAGCTTACTAAGCAACTCTTCAAACAAATGTAAAAACTGCTATGAAACTAATAAGTTACGAAATCGAATCCGTAAAAACCGTAAATACGAATAAATAATATAAAGCAACGCTGTGATTCCTGCAAAAAAGAAAAAAAAGACAACAAAACTACGGCTGTCTGCGATCTCTGCTATGTTGCAGCTTGCAGTAAACATTATGAAAGGGTGTGCGAGAAATGTTTTGTTGCCAAAACTACACAGGATGCTGAGGAAACCGAAGAAGATAATAATTTTGATGAAGATTCACTTCCGTCAACTTCAGCAGGTCCACCAGCAAAGCGCCAAAAAAAAAGAAATACCACGTAATTTCAAGAATTTCTTTTTATATATTTTCCTAATAAAAAAAAAATGTAAGCAGTTTATAAAAGGTTTTTTGTTTTTAATAAATAATATACAAACAAAAATTAATTTTTGTAAAAAAAATCTGTGTTTATTTGACACTTTCTAAGGAATTCATAGGAAAATCCTTCATGGGCACTCAGTGCCCAAGTACGCTAAAACTAGAAATTTCTAAGTACACGGGTCAAGGGTTTTAAAAACGTTATTTTTCGTTACACAAAATTATTTTGGACATAAATTCTTTTTTGTTCGTAAAGTTTTCGAGGTAACAAATATTTTATTTCAGTTTTTTTGATTTATAAAAAAAACCGTTAATTGGATTTTTTTCCAAACATATATTTGTTTGGTATCACGTTACAATACATAATATAAAGTTTAATTCAAGTACCTAGAGTTATTAATTCGTGAGATATTTAGGGTTAACCAATATTTTCACCTTTTTTTTTAAATTGCTATGGTAAAAAATCACCCGCTCAATTTTTTTGAGAGTCCTTTCTGCATCTTTCTGCCTTATTATCTGTATAACAAAATTTATTTGAAGTCGATATCTCTACTGGTTCTTGAGCTATGGACGACGAAAAAAAATTGCGAACGTACGAACGTACGTACACACGCACGCACAGACATTTTTCTCAAAATCTTTTATTGAGACTCTAGGAACTTGAAACATCGAGAAATGTCAACATTTTCAATTCGACAAATCGGACCGATCACATAACTTCCTATGGGAAGTTAACAATACTAACACTTGAGGACATTGTTTTTTACGCAAGCCAAAGTCAAAACAAAAACCCTTAAAACTTAAATTTTTGATTGCATACGACTTCAAATTCTTGAAATATTAAAATGCACAACTGAATCGTACGAACTTGTTTGTTTAAAAATAGTATCTATAATTTAAGATTTAAACATGTACCTGTAAAATAAGTTTGCCTTTAAATACTTAAATGCAATTTGATTTCTCAAAAAAGCCTTATTTTTTCAAATTTTGCATTTTCAAATCGTTAGAGTGTTTTTAAATTTTTAAATAAATTTAAATGTACATTTCTTTCTAAAAACATGTTTGCTATGCAGTTTTTAAGATTATATTAACATACATTTTCGTAAACAAATGTTGACCCATTTTCAAGATATCGAATTTTGAAAAAAAAATAATTTTGTTTTTAAATCCAAAATAAAAAATGGTGACATTTTTGATCATCAAATATCATTAAGACAATATGAGAGCTTGTGCAGGAAAAAAAATTATTGAAATCAGTTCATGAGTTTCTGAGAAAATTTAAAAACAAAATAACGTTTCTATACAATAAAAAAACATTTTTATTTATTAAAATAAGCCAAGTTAAGAAACAAAATTTTAGAAAAAATTTGATTTTTGGGAAGAACCATTTGTGATGCCATTACATATTGAAGAACAAGGACTGGTGGTCAATTGCTTATACATATATTCTGAGGAACTTAGATGAAAGACCAAAGTTTGAAAGATTATAAAGCAGAGAGCTTCTGCTAACAGTGCCAAAAGCGTTAATAGACCTATACGAAATCCAGCTTGAGAAAAACTAATGAGTTTATTTGTTTCTACCCAGTTAACCAAGCCATGGATTAGAATATTGGTGAACTCCTTTCACAGAAAAATGACATCTAGTAAAATTAATGATTTTTTACAATAAAAAACTACAACTAAGACTTGGTACAAATTATCATTTTAAAGGGTACTAATGGGAGTTTATCAGTGTAAATGGCATCCCAGCCTCTTTTTTTACAAAATTTCACTTAGATTTGCTTTTTAAAATCTTATTTATTTTACAATAGCTCGGACTTAGTTTAATCTGATTGTCCAATTTAGAATGACTTTTTCCAACATTTGTGGCCGTATATCAGCAACACGGGGAATGTTGTTTTACAAGTGGTCAATCGTTTCAGGCTTATCGGCGTAGACTAGCAGCCTTTTATTACATATCGCCACAGAAAATAATCAAGCCTCGACGTTAAATTGACCAATCTTCGAGACCGATTCACAGGTCCGTAACGTGAAACTATGCAGTCAACGTTTTCTTCAATAAATCAATTGTAGCACCAGTTGTATGATATGGGAGCGGCTCGAAATGCTGTATTTTAAAATACTTTATGGTTAAAATTCTGTATCATACTGTATGATACTGTATATTCATAATACTGTATGGTTAATATACTGTATCTCAAAATGCTGTGTTGTCAAAATACTGTATCTGATAATACTGTATCTCAAAATTGCTGTATGAGCAAAACATTATCTAAAAATACTGCATTTTTGCAAAATTCCGCTCTTAAGCTTCCATTATAGAGAATAACAAAAGCAGAACTCGATTTATGTATGTATGTATGTACATTATATCATTTATTGCAACTCCAAATTTCACTTAATTCTTAAATTTGCATTGGCTTTTAAATATCAACGAAATGAACGAACACGTGGAAGTTTTGACAAATCAATAAGTTCGGTGTAATTGTTTATGGAATTGTTGATTGTGGTAACAACAATTCATATACAACTGTGAGAGAAATAACAATTAATGAGAAGAAAATGGGAAGAGAAAATAAGACGAAGATACCATTTATTTGTTTTTTTTTTTTTTAATTAATTCAAAGACTTATGAATTATCATATGTTATTGTTCAAGGGAAGTATATTAGAACATTATGCCAATGAAAAAATATTATGATGTATTCTTTATAAAAGTAATATGTTTTTAAAATTCTGTATTTCAACATGCTGTAAATAGGCTGACAAATACAAATCGTTTCGATAATGTAAAAAAGTGCGCACTTTTTTACATTATCAAAACGATTTTTATTTGTCATCCTATTTACAGCATTTTGAAATACAAAATTTTGGTATACAGAATTTTAAGATACAGAATTTTGATCTACAGTATTTTGATCATACAGTATTTTGTACATACAATATTTTGAAATACAGTATTTTGAGATACAGTATTTTAAATACAGTATTATGAGCCATACAGGATTTCGAACCCAACCCGTATGATATGTTGCGCAGCACCATCTTGTCAAAACCACAGCTCCTCAACATCATGAAATAGGGAAATACATACGTATGCTATGCACCCCGCTGCTAATGCATACAATAAAATGTAGGGAAAATTCAAGCTTGGTGTATGCAAATATTCTTACCAAGAGAAATGGGAACTATTTTGTATTTATGGGTGGTTTTTTTTGCTATTTTCTTATTTGGAACAACGGTTTTGAAAACTCATTCACATTTTGTGTTTTGTGTCACTATCGAACATCTTCTGTTTTGGTCTAAAACTTAACCATGAATCTTCATACAAATGAACAGCGCTTGCAAATTATTGAATTCTATGGGTTTTCTGTTAAGAAAGTGCAACGCGCTCTTCTTCCATTTTAAAGTCAGTCTACTCGAACTATCGAGGCGGATATTCGGGTCATTGTGACTAAATTTGCACCAAATTTACATTTTTTGACATTAAACCACCAATGCGAACTGTGAACTGGGTAGCCGTTCGCTGAAATATTTTAAAATACAGCTGGTGTAAGAATTGAACGACCTACCAGAAAACCAAGTTTTTGATAAATTGGCCAAACATTCACTTTTTTAAATAAATAAAAGAGAACACGTGAAAACCGATAGTAAAATAAGACAATATATAAAAAAAAAAAAAAACACCTTATTGTTTTCACACTTTTTGTTTTAAATTTGTTAAACGACGAAAATAACGATGTTCACGATACACATATATATATATAAACGCACGTAGACATTGAATTAACGAGACAAATAACGATTAAAAACACGAACCTGAATGCATTTCGGACTGCTTGCAGTCTATCATCAGCATCACGACTGGTCCAGATTATGCAGCATCTTGTTGATATGATGTTAGATGAGAGAAAATAAGTTTGATATAATATTGCCGTTATCAGCATTGATCGCATTATTGTCTTTTTGTATGAAAAAGCTTTCATATGCATCTAATTTTCTGTCATCTGATATTTGTTTCTTAACACTGAGATTATTTATGTTTAATTCTGAGCGATTATGTTTTAATGCATGTTCTGCAATCGCTGAACACTGGGGTTTATTTAGTTTAATGTAGGAGTTATGTTCTTTAAACCTTTTTTCAATTGTACGTTTTGTTTGGCCGTAATAAACTCTGTCACAATCTTCACATTTTATTGCATAAATGCCGGATTTTTTAAATTTATCTACTTTGTCTTTCGTTGAGCCGAGTAGATTTTTAAGTTTGTTTTTGCTCGAGAACACAAGGTCAATGTTGTGGTCATTAAAGTTTTTGGAAATTTTGTTTGTAATTTCCGGCACATAGCACATCGATGCACGTTTCACTTCACTTTTTTCATTGTTTTGTGAAAACAATGTTGACAAATTCGATTTTTTAATTTTTTCCGAATGTTTTAAAATTAGTTTGTCAACTAATTTATCGCTATAACCGTTCATATCTGCTACTTTTTTGATGTATTCATATTCTGATTTATAGCTTGAAGCAGATAGTGGAAGTTTGCACAATCTATGTGTTAGGGAATGGAAGGCTGCGAGTTTATGTTGAATTGGACAATGTGAGTCATTTGTTATGAAGCGGAGGGTACTTGTTGGCTTGTGGTAAACCGATATATCTATTTTATTTTGCGAATTTATTTTTAATTCTAGATCTAGAAAACAGATCTTTCTATTTCGTTCTGTTTCAATTGTAAATTTTATGGAATCAAATTGTTCGTTTAAGACTTTCAATGTACTATCTACTTTATCTTTTTTCACAATGGAAAACACATCATCTACATACCGACACCAAAAACGTGGCAAGAGTTGTTGATTTTGTAAATTAATCTCGAAAGCTGACATAAAAAGTTCGGACACTAATGGACTCAATGGATTTCCCATATTTGTTCCTTTTTCAACTTTATAAAACTTTCCTCTAAATTGGAAAAAGTTTTGTTCCATACACATTTTTGCAACATTTAAAAAACACACCTTTTTCACGGATGGGATATCAATCAAATCAAGATACTTTTCAAATTCCACGAGTGCGATTTGAACCGGAATGCTGGGGAACAGAGACACGACATCAAATGACACTAACATTTCATCTTCTAGAATGATTTCATTTTGCACTTTTTTAACAAAATCGAAAGAATTTTTCACAGAGAGACTTTTTATTGGGGGCAGTTGTCTTATTTCGTTTACTAACCACTTTGCTAAAAAATACGAAGGAGAAGAAATGCTGCTTACAATTGGTCTGTCACCTGTTTTGTGTAACTTTGGAAGACAATAAATTTGAGGTACTTGGGGATTCGGTACTGATAATTTTCTTTTGAGCCATAAACCAAAAATAGAACTCACGTTTTTAATGAGATCGTTACTATCTCTTATCATTTTTGGCAACGGATTTTTATTTATGACCTTATATTCACATTTTTCAATCACATTTAACATTCTGTTTTCATAATCATTTTTGTTAAGAATCACTAATTTATTGCCTTTGTCGGCCTTAACGTAAACACAATCTTTCGATTTTAATGATTTTATCACATCAAAATAATTATTTTTTCGCGTGTATGTAGGGTTGTTCTTTACTTGTTCTATAATCTCTTTTGTAGATTTTCTAACATCTTCTTGAACTGAATAAGTTTTATATTTAAGAATTGTTTCGATATCCATAACTGCGTCCACAATTTGTGGTGTACTCGGTTTTGGAATAAAATTTAGACCTTTATTTAGTAGCTCCAATTCACTTTCACTAAAAATAATATCTGATTTATTGCAGATAAAATCTTCTATAAATTTTGGTTTTATAGTTTCTTTTTTATTTTTCTCGCATAATGCTTTATATTTCTTTATAATTGTTTCATTTTTCTTTTTTGCTAACTGTGAAACTTGTTTTTGTACTTGATTTTCAAATTCGTACCACAAAATTGATTCCGCTACATGTAAGCTCTTTGTAATTTGTAAATGTAAACTGTATAACTCCAGTTCTGTTTTGGCTAATTTTTCAAAATGATGTTTTATTTCTAGATTCAGCCATTGTTCTTGTGCTAACAAAATCACTTTTTCCGTTCGAGAGTTATTAACCGAACACGTCACCTTTATAAAATTTGGTATTACATTTGCTTTTTTGCACATTTGGAGAAAACTAATATCATCTAACAAGAATTGCACTTTCTTTTTCAATCGAGAGAACTTGTTCAAGTTTGGTTTGGTTGCCATTTTAATAAACCTACCTACCTTATTCAGAAAGCCTTTATTTTGTGAAAAATATATATTTCGACTATTCTATCCATCATAACCTGTATTTATCTATCCTAAGAAAAAACAGTTATGTTTTTATTTTTATTTCTGATAATTTGTATCAGAGATGAGGAAGATTCTCACCGCCAGACATCTTTTTGTAGAGGTTCTCTAGGAAATTTACTACAAAAGCAAAGTAAGCCAATATTTTTGTAAATATATCGGGAATTTCTAAAATACATTAAATTTGCTACATGTATACATTTATTCTGTTTATTTATTTAATAAAAACGTCTCTTCACAAACAAAGGGTGATTTTTAAAAAGCTTTAGCAAAGTTTTTCAAACAAAAAACACAAAAAATTCATGAAATCTTTATTTGAATCGATAGTACGGTCCATTTAATTTAGTGTTTGAAGATTATTTCATGCAAATGTTGACCTTGACTACGCCTCAAATGGTCCATCCGCTTAGTCCAATTTTGGCAAATTCTTTCCAACATTTCGGCCGAATTTCCGAATAAAAGCTTCAATGTTGTCTTCCAATGCGTCAATTTAAGCGGGCTTGTCTGTATAGACATGAACCTTAACAAAGCCCCACAAAAAATAGTCTAAAGGCGTTAAATCGCACGATCTAGGCGGCCAATTGACCGGTCCTGAACGTTAAATAAAATGTTCACCCAACTCGCCTCTCAATAAGTCCATTGTTGAGCGTGCTGTGTGGCATGTGGCACCGTCTTGTTGAAACCACATGTCACGCAAGTCAAGCTCTTGCATTTTGGGCAAAAAAAAAGTTTTATATCATCTCACGATAGCGCTCAGCATTCACAGTTACGTTACGATTAGCATCATCTTCGAAGAAGTACGGTCCAATGATGCCACCAGCGCATTAACCGCACCAAACTGTGACTTTTTCTGGATGCATTGGTAGCTCTTGCAATGCTTCTGGCTGATATTCACTCCAAAATCGACAATTCTCCGTATTTACGAGTACGTACCCATTGAGCCAAAAATGAGCTTCGTCGCTGAACACAATTTTTCGGAAGAAGCGCGCGATGAACTTTCTTAGCAGAGCACGCATTTTGATAATAAAATTCAATAATTTGCAAGCGTTGTTCGTTTGTAAGACGATTCATGGTTAAATTATAGACCAAGCTGAAGATGTTTGACAGTGAACAAAACGTGCGTCAGCTGTTTAAACCAGTGTTTCCAAAAAGATAATAGCTAAAAAATCACCCTTTAATTTACAAAATTACGTTTTTTCGGACTTATAAGTGACAAGTGAGTTCAATAGAATCTCCATATACGACAATATTTATCGAAATTCTTTCTTTCTTTAGGGATAATTCAGAAAAATGAAAAGTAAAACCATAAAAAATCTGAACTCAACCAAGTATTCACTTGTTTTCATTCACTTAACATACTTTCTTACATTTTATGTCCAAAATTCATATTTTTTCATTTATTATTATTCTCGAAAAAAATATTAGTATTTCCATTAAAGGACTTTTTGACATAAAACCATTAAGAACATTAGCATTTTAAGCTCTTGATTTATAAACAGAATGTTCAAACAAAAACCTCCTTGCCAAAAAACGAAAAAAAAAATCGTTTAAAAACTCCATAAAATCTCCAAAATATGTAATATCTTCAATTATTCATCTACGAAAGGAAGAGAAACAACAATGAAGAACAAAATCACAAATGTCCGCATAATTAAGCCTCGCCATCATTTAACTTGGTCATTATCTTTTCACTTAAATATTTATGTATATGTAAATAGATTTTTCTTATATTCAACATTAAGCAACAACAACAAAGGAAATATTTTACTACTTGAAAAATAAATATATAAAATTACCTCATCGTCGTAATTATCCTGTTCGGGCATTTCTTACACCGAAAAAATATAACGTTGCTCGCACTTTGCCGAAAAAAGGAAACAAAATAAATAAAAAGACACGACGACGGGTGATGAAAAATACACCACACACTGAACTATGAAATGTAAGAAATAAAAATAAGAAAAGAAAATCACTTAAGACCCGAATTTAGCAGTTAGACGAGTGACGGCGACGTCTCCTTCTTAAAACTCGAAAACGACGTAGACGAAGTATAATGCTCCTTGAAGACCTCTCTCTTTTAAGGGTGGGAAAGAGGACAGAGGATAGAGCAAGAGTATCCTTCGACTTCTTAGTGTATTCCAACACCTGTGGACGAGGATGATGATGATGATGATGGAGATGATGGCATCCAACTACCCACCACACAGGACACAAAAACTCCTCGGCTCATAATGTGTGTTCAAGGATGAAATAAAATCCCACTTTCGACTCAACTCAACTTTGTTGCTTGTTCGAGTGTCCTTTTTTCTTAGTTTGCCCGAAGAGACGTATCCTTGTTGCAAAAATGTTCTATTTTTTATTTTTTACTTAAGAATTTATGTGAGAATTTTATTCTTCTTTTTATTTGATATATTGTTTGAAAATGAATAAAAACTTTAAGAAAATGATGTCCTTCATGCGAATGTTGGTTGTAGGTTATTTTATATTTATTATTTTGATGTGACGAAACGTTGGGGTGGGATGATGAGCTTTTTTATTTTTGGGTTTGTTTGAAATTTAAAGACAAAATTCAATTTGCTTGGGCATGAGCATATCCTGAAAGTGCATTAAAAATATTTAACATGAGTAAAATCGTTAAATAATATTTTTTTTTATTTTTATTTTCATATACATACATATCTCATCACAGAAGGGTTATAAATAAAAGTGTTGTTAGGTGTGAGTGGGGGTGGTTGTAGTGGTGCATCAACTCTGTCTGTCTATGTATATAGGTATAGCAACCTCATCGTCAACAGGCTTCAGAGACACTTTTATGTGGCATGCAATTTAGTTTGTGATGTGAGTTTGTGTTTGCAAACGGTATGACTGCTGATGCTCTTTGTGAGTTGAGTCTGAGTATAGGTCGTATAGGTTACGCATATCCTGTGACTTTGTATCCTGATGTGTGCAAATGTGTGTGCAATAATGCTGAAGTATGTATTTATGTGTTTAGTGCTTTTAGTGGAAGCTAATGGCATGCATATTAGAGGACTCTTTCAACTACTGTGTTGCTTCTCTTTACTTCTACTGCTTAACTACAATCATATCATGCTGTGCTGTGTGTCGTTGGGCTTTATTGTGTTTAAAGTGTTGGAAAAGAAAAAAATATACAACCAAAAAGTGTGTAAAGTGCAAGGATAATGTTTATTTTAAGCTTGTTAGTAAAGTGATATTTTTGACTTTTCGTTTAAGGACTAAAGTTTTTAAAGTGTCTTAAAAAGAAGATGATGATTTATTTATTACTCTGATTTTTGGTATGAAATTGTATATAATTCATTTATGTATCTTATGAAATTTCAACTTTAATTTATTTGAAAACTTTGTCCAAAGATAGATATGAATTTTGGATGGTTTATGGGGAAAAATGTGGATTTACCATACTTTAAATAAGTAGGTAGATAATTTTAATATACACGATTTGCTTTATTGCGTAAAACTTTGGTAACATAAAAATACTGGTGTGTATATACTGGCGCCCAATGTGGGGATGTTTAGGTTTTTCCTTGTGTGTAGTCATTTCATTTTCTATGTACGAAAATCTTAAATATTATATTTTATCATAATTTATCAATAAATTTGTTTGAATATATTTTAGTATACATGTCGTTCAATTTAACTGGCGCCCAACGTGGGGATTGTTGAGTATTTCTATGTCTTTGCTATTTTTTTTTTTTTTTGAAACAAAATACTAAATTGTTATAAATTATTGCTGTTAACAAATTCAAATATATTTTGCATAATATGTTTTTCTATTTATATGGCTTATAACTCTTCAAGCAAACAATAATATTATTTCACATTTTTATTTAGGAAAATAAAAGTTAAGTCAAAAAACCTCTTCGAAACACCAACGTTGGGTGCCGTTTTATATATTTTTCCGTATTTTTTATATCTTGCGCGGCTTATTTTACTTGGTTAATCGTCTGCAACACTTAATTAAAATTTCTCTAATACTTAACATTTTATTTCCAGGTTCAACAAATCCTTACAACAACGATTTTAGTTTCATATTTTTTTATTTAAACTGAAAACTTTGTGCATATTGTCCGAAACCCTTTTCCATCTTATCTTTAGAGAAATTTTCAATAAAAACAATACATTATTCTATATTTACTAACTAACTAATTAAACTTCCGTACCTTTAAAGCCACCAACTTAATGCCTATGATTTAGCTTAGAAATTGGGAATATTATTTAATGCAGGTTTTAAACACATGTGGTTTAAAGGACTAGAATAAACTTTTGTTTGGTCGAAAAACTAAATTCTATTAACTGGCGCCCAATGTGAGCATTTCTTGTATCAAATCAAACAAGGACTAAATATGTTGCTTACTCTCTGTACATAAATGAGAAATGGTACTTGAGGCAACTTTTACCAGCTGTCTTTACCTGGTCCATATTCCCTAGTTAAAGTTGTTTTTTTACCTAAAGCAGGTAAATGCTCGCAAGTCAATCCTAAGAATCTACAACCTATAAGTCTATCATCAAACCTTCTTAAGACCTTAGAAAGATTGATTGATATCCATTTAAGGGCAAGTATTGATACAAGACTTCTGTCTTCGTCTCAACATGCCTACTGTAAAGGTAAATCGGTGGAAACAGCGTTACACACCTTAGTACGCACCGTCGAATATTCCCTCCATCATAAAGAGTTCACTATGGTTGCTTTCCTTGACATCGAAGGTGCCTTCAACAACATGGACACATCTGCAATGACATCTGCACTAACATCTCTAAACGTAGAGAGTTCGCTTGGGGAGCTGCCTGACTAGTAGAATAATTAACTGAAAACTAGGCAACTCTTCTGCTAGACGATTCGTAAGTAGAGGGACACCGCAAGGTGGTGTTCTATCCCCTCTCTTCTGGAACCTAGTGGTGAATGAAATCCTAATAGTCTGGATGCGGAGGGTTTTAGAGTGATTGCCTATACGGATGACGTTGCTATAACGGTTTCAGGAAAGTATCTTAACACCTTAAAAGACCTCTTACAAAATGCCTTAGACAGGACAGACTAATACTTTGGGCTGATCGGTGTGGACTGGGTGTTAACCCACACAAAACCGATTTAGTCTTATTTTCGAGGAGATACAAAATTCTATTTGTCAACCCTCGCTATATTAAAGGAATCCAATTAAAATTCTCAGACGAGGCTAAAATACTTGGGTCTTATTTTAGATAAAAAAACTAAATTGGAAACGCAATGTACAGGAAAGAGTCAAAAAAGCTACTAAAGCTCTCTTTTCTTGCAAAAAAGTTATTGGTAATAAATGGAGCTTACAACCCAGAATCACGCATTGGCTATACACATCGGTAAATAGACCGATTTTAATGTACGGTGTGGCAGTATGGTGGACTGCTTTAGAGAAAGCTATAAACCACGACAAATTAAATAAAGTCCAACGTTCAGCTTGCCTATGTATATTGTATGAGCGGATCGCTTCGCACGACCCCATCTGCAGCACTGGACACCTTACTCTACCTCACTTCTTGATGTGTTTAGCAAACAAATAGCTGCAAGCTCTGCTATTCGCCTCAAAGCTTCGTCGCAGTAGATTAACAACAACATTGGCCACTCCGTAATTCTTAGGTATTGAGAATCAATTCCAAAGCACACAGACTACACCATCCCCCAACTGCAATTCGACAGAAACTTCCAGATTTCTATACCTTCCAAAACTTTCTGGGAGGATAGGGCATTCCTGGAAGATGAGTCAGTCCACTTTTATACAGATGGATAAAAAAAAAAAGGGGGTTGGTGGAGGTTTGTACTCTGAACGATTAAAATTAAGTCTCTCAGTCCGCCTTCCCATTCATTGTAGCGTGTTCCAGGCGGAACTTTTGGCGATAAAAGTCTTGTTCTGGCTTAAAGAAAACGTGATATCAACATCTGATATCCGTATTTTCTCAGATAGTCAGGCCGCTATCAAACTAAACTAAACTATTGCTTATGCAAGATGCTATGAAGAAGGCAAACACCAGGTGGAACAACATCACCACGTGTCAGGTCACAAAAAACATCTGGCCAACACTAGATTTAAAGCGATCACGGTGCTTGCTATCTCTAAGCAGATCGCATATAAGCTTGATAATACTCGTAGGTGCCATAACCGGAAATTGTATTCTCAAATGACTTTTTCAGAAGCTGTATGGACGAGGAAGAGGAGAAAACAGTTCTTTACCTTCTCTGTACATGCCCTTCTAGGAGAATTCTTGTTTAACGATCTAAACGATCTAAATCATATTAACATAATCAGCCTGTCACGTTTCGTAAGGGACTCAAACTGGTTCCATTGAGCTTAGGAGGAAGCCTCAAGATTCATGTGGTATCACAATAATGGGCCATTAAACTGGCCTAAGTGTGTCCGATTCCATCATGGACAGCCACTTTAACCTAACCTAACTGGATAAACGATGAATTAGAAAAGGTTAAAAATTATAGTTATCTGGACGTCCTGCTAACCCCTCAAATTGCCTTCAAGACTCACTTGGAAGAAAAAACTGAAAGAGGCAAAAAAAAAAATTAACAGCACCTGAAGTAAAATTATCAACAAAAAAAAAATATTGTGCCAAGCTATAAATATAGAATGTTTGAACAGTGTTTTGTGCTACGAAGAACAAGTATGGCGAATCTGGCACGTCGAAGGAGTGAGAAAATTTGAAACAAATATTTAGACTTTCATATAACACACCAGAGACCGGATTACCAACATTGCTCTCATAGACACTAAAGATTCAATTTGAAGAAGAAGGTGATGAATCAACCAATACATCGGCTTAAATTTAAAATTGCTTCGCATCTAAAAACCAGCAACAAACAATGCTTCAATGAATGGTCTAGGCTCTGCAGATAACACAATATTAGTGAGCTAAATAATGGACAGTGGCTATTACATGAACTCTTTGAAAAAGTTGAGTCCGTCCAATTTGCAAGCTTCTGCGAATAACTCCAAGATAGTCAAAGCAGATTTACGTATAAGCTTTTCCAACAACACCTGGAAACAAAGAATTACTTCCATGATGGTGATATATGTAAGTGTATATATTATATCGAAAATCTGTAAGACTAGAGGTAAACTCTTGCCTTTAAACTACAAACCATACAAAACTAACTCAGAATAAAAATGTACCCTGTGTAACCTCAGGGAGAACAAAAACACCCAAAATTTCATAGCAATATGCACAGTGTTAAAAAAGATAAGGATACAAGGGGAAACCTTATGCTTCAAAGGGACGTACTTATTCAAATACTTAACGGAGAAAATTGGAACTCCTTTACTATTATATCGAAAAAGTACTCAAGTAGAGACAACAAATTATAAACGAAGACTTTTAATACCAAACGTAACGTAAGCTAAATACAAATAAAAAAGAAAAAAGAACAATAAAAATCACATTCCACTACTACTTCAAAGACTTAACTTAACCCCGATGACACCCAATGCAAGAATTTTGTTTTAAAATGAAAGTATTATACATATATTTTTTGTTTGTTTTAAAATAAGTAACTTTTAAGAAAAATATCTGCGTTAAAGAGAGACTTAAACGAGACAAAATTGTTTAATTGATAAAATGGCGCCCAATGTGAGGATTTGTTAGTATAAATGAAGTTAAATAACCCTCTTTAGTGATTTAATGTGTGATAAAATGTTAATTAATGCTGATTAATTCGATAAAAGGACAAAATAAATATATGTTAATGCAACATTCATTTGAAAAAATACTTAACTTTGACCAAAAAGAGAAGGATTAAATTCTTATCCAAGACCCTGACAGAATAATCTTAAATTAAGTTTAAACTCTCGTTTTATCATTTCCTTTAAATTATGAACCTACTTTTAGCATTTACTTGATCTGGATGTTGATTATCATTTATTTTCTTGTTTATGACCCTTGATTCCTAAAAAGGAATTTGTTCTTTACAAGAACGAAAACCAAAAAAAAAAGAACATAAACATATATACATAGGTACTTCAGGACCTTATATTTGCCACACTTAAAAACCATTCAGATGAACGAATACATTCCATTGATTTTCTTATTTTGCTTTATTTTAAGAAGGATTTAGCCTCTGGTTAAGGTTAGATAGTATGGTGTACAAAAAGAAAACACGGATTTTTGTTGTTGTTGTGATTATGTACCGTAAAGGATAATGGAAAAACAAGGCCGTTTTTATCTTATAACAATGAGGATTTATATTTTTTGTTTTTGTTTTTGTTTTTCTATATAAAAATATCTACTTATATGTTGTATGATGGTGATGAAGGAATGTTTTCTTTGTCTTGTCTGTTTTGTTCTCAGCTGAAAAAAATTCTGCCTCAATGGATTTTCTGTATTTTTCTTCATTATTAAATGAGAAAGAAGGAAAAAATTGTATATTTGGTAGATGTTTTCACTAATATAATGGATATTAGATACGTAGTATAATCAAAACCCCAAGGAAACTCATTTTGGTTGGGGTTTATCTTATTCTGTTCTTCTTTTTGGTTCTATTAATGTTTATTGTTGGATAGGATATATTTTTGCTGAGCAAAAATAAAATGTTAAAAAAAAGTGAAGGAGGTATTTTTGAGTAGATTTTTTTAAAAGTTGATTGTGTATCCTTTCTCGCATCAGATGCCATGGATCGAAAATTAATACATTAGGAAAACATTTATTTTGAGATTGCTTTTTTGTGAAATTCTGTCTCTGAAACAAAGTGGTTTACTGAATTCAATCATCAAAGAAATCAGTTCATCTATGTGAATACTTTGAAAACTACACGGAAAGCCTTGTTTTTAGAGTTGGTAAAATCAATCATCTATTAATAGAAATTTGTCTTGTAAAATAATTTAACCCTATTAAAACTCAAGCATTCTAATTTCCTTTTTCGAGGAAAATATAATTTAATTTGTTGGTGCTTCTTGAAAATCTACAAAAACATAAAATACCTTTGTCCATGGTCAAAAAACAAAGTCACAATTAACTGGCAACCAACGTTTTTCAATCATAAATCTTATAATATAATTACCAATCTATCCTCAGTCAATATCGAAATAAACACTTCATAACCCCTTCAATCTTTATAATAAACCTTAATAATATATTCTTCCCTAATATACTCTATCTATATCCAATCAAATATCGAAAACCAATTATCCAGTTCTATCACACACAGAATTATATATTAATTAACTTAAGTATCTTTAAAACTGTGGAGATCACACAAAAACTCTTGTGGAAGTAAATTTAATTAACACACTTAACTTCTTCAACTTCCTTTTATCAAAAAACTTTTTCTCCCCTCTTCATACTGCACATCATACAAACACCATCCTTTATCCTTTTGCCTTTTTCAAAATCCACAATCAACTCTTTTCTTATGGTTCCGTAAAAAAGAAATTCCAAAAGCTGAATCAGCGCCACTATCAAAGTTACTTCTTCTCTCTCTGATTCAAGTGCATATTCATCGTCGGATTCAATTGGATTTGGCAATTCACATCTGGTCATCACTGACTGACGGAGGGTGACCCGACTAGAGTTGCCAGTCATACAATCGTTATAAAGCCTGTTGCCTGGTGTTCAACTCTGTCTGTTTTACGAATTTCACTCTTTTTTGTTGTTCTTTTCTTTACCATTTACGATTACGACCTCTCTCTCTCTCTTTTTAGTTTGTGTGGTCTTGTTCAACCTCTTCAAATAGGTAAAACTGTAAAACCATATGGTAAACAAAAGAATACAAAAAAAAAAAACACAAAAGGAAATAAAACGAAAATGCAACCAGATAACTGTAAAAAGCTAAAAAAAAACTATTTTTCGAGCAATGAAAAACTATTTGAATGTCTATTCAAGGGAGATAACGAAAAAGAGAGAAAGAGAAAGAGAATCTGCTAGAAAAAGTAATCTCAATATCTCGTGTTAGTTCTGGACGAGATACCTCAAAGTCTATTAGGTTTTTTGTGGTAGTCCGTTTTTCATTTCATTGTGTGTTTTTTTTTTCTTATTTTCCTTGAAACTAAATTAATGTAGCTCAAAAGTTATAAATGTACACTGAGAAAAAAACAACAGATCAACTTTAAACAATGGGCATGAGAAAAAAAACAACATCAACCAAAAACCATAGAGAAAGGATAAATATTAAGCAATAAACAACCAAGACTTCCAAATTGTGTCAAGATTATTTAAATGGCGCCCAACGTTGTATTTCTTAAACTGCAACAAATCACTTTTAATAGCCTTTTTTCAGAATACCTTTTATCTTAAAAATTTAGTACAAAGTCAGAAAAAAGGAATTCAAAAACATTTCAATTGTTTTACGTTGAGCTGGCGCCCAATGCGGGAATGAAAACTCTACTTTTCAATGACTTCTGCATACATCTGGCAGAAGTTTGCCGATGGTGTGTTGACTTAAAGGACAACAATCAATTAGCAAAACAGATGTAACATTTTTTTTCAGCAAAGAACTAAAACAAAAGAATAAATATGAAGAAAAAATCAACCAAGACTTCCAATTTGTAGCAAGTAGTATTTGTTCGACTACAATGAAGCAAATTAAATGGCCTTTTTATGGAATACCTTTTATACCTATTACAAATTTAGTACAAAGGTATACAAACAAAATTCAAAAACAAATCTGGCGCTCAACGTGGGCATGAAAAGTCTATTTTCAATGACTCTGCAACATACATCTAGCAAAACAGATATAAAAATTGTGTTCAACAAAGAACTAAAGTAAAAGAATAAATATAAAGAACCAATCAACCAGGACTTCGAAAATGTAGCAAGTTTCTTTAACTGGCGCCTAATCTATTTATATTTCTATACTTATACTTATATACTTATACTTATATACTTATACTTATATACTTATATACTTATATACTTACTTATATACTTATATACTTATAAATATATATATATATATATTTATATATATTAGAGCGTTTCAAAAAAAAAAATATTTTTTCTCGGAACCAGGCTCAAAAGTTTCGTTTACATGCCAAAATAGGCCTCTGAAAATATGAGCCCTAATATTAATATTTAGGACATCCGCATCGCACTTTTCGATTTCCCATAAGAATAACACAGGAAAAAAAATTGTGTTTTCTTCTGATTTTTATAACTAACGAACGATAAATTGCATTGTAATACATCTTATGTATTTTGTAGAGAATTGAACGCTCTACAAAAAAGGTCTAATGTCACTTTTTGATAAATCAACTCAGTCGAAAGTTATTTAAGATCAAAGTTTAATTTACCCTTAATTAAGGCGTACGTACATATTCAAATGTAGTAAAAGTTTCAGGGTACAACACTTTCATCAGCTATAAAAAGCTAAAATCTATTCCAAAATATGTGGCCTCATCCTAGTGGTTGGCAGTGTATATTGTCCTTTTTTATGAATACCTTTTATCTTACAAATTCAGAAGAGGTCAGAAAGAAGAATAAAAAAACAATTCAAACATTCTAACTGTTCTTCGTTTAACTGGCGCCCAACGTGGGATTTATTTTTAATGTAAAACTAGTCAAAAATGGTATTATGCCGTGAATTTTCATCATGGCACGGATCAAAAAGGTTTTTAATGAGAATTTTAAGCTTTGTATAACCCTTTACTTAAATCAGAAATAAAAGCCTTTTTTTCAAATTAAGAGTGCTTGACATGAAAAGATATAAAGACATCAAAAGAGATCTCTTCACCAAAATGTATCTTCGTTTGACTTTTGTCTTTTTTCTGGTCTTCTTGATGGGCTTTAAGAAAGAAAAAAAAATACATTACAATTATCTTAATGTGTTGATACAAATTAATTCAATCGAAGGACACTTTTTTCCGTGTATATTTCACAATGGTTGACTGACTATTTCTTAATCTGTTCGGTTTTCTTTATGTAATTTATAGATACTTTTCTTGTCAAAGGAATCTCTTAGATCTTACCACATGGTTTAGCTCCTAAAAGGCTTTACAAAAATAGTGGAAAAAAAAACTATTTCAATTTTCTCTTTTATAGATCTTCTTCATCATCATAGACAAGAGGATGTCTTTTTTTTTGAACAAACAAGATTATCTTATGCGGTTTCAAAAGGATTCCTCTTTTTTAAATGCAACATTTAACTTTTTAATTCACTTTTTGGGGTCAAGTTTTGTGTAAATATTGTGGTGGAGGCTGTTTTATTCTTTGTGATAAGTACTAACATCCAACACCTCTGCATCTCCCTCCGATTCTTATATAAGCTCGTTCCTTATGATTTCTATGGGATATGATGTCCTTAAACACTTCCTCAATTGACTTTCATCTTGATTTAATGGTGATAATGATGTTATTCAGAGTTTTTGTCCTTTAAAAGATATCAAGATATCCATCACATAAATTGAAGATTTCTTTTCACATTGAAAAAATTCAATTTCCTTCATATTTCCCCTCAACATGACCGAAAAAATATATAAACCCAAATCTCATCAAAGAAAGACGATAAGGAGAATATAATATTGAGTTTGAAGAATCAATGATGTGCGAAAAACGACGACTCCTACTGTCAAATAAAAATAATTTCAAAAAAATAAAAACTGTAAATACGTCCCGCTAAATTTAATGAAAACCACAAAAATTGGAAATTCTACAGATTTATTTTTTATTGACGGAAAACAATTTTTATGTAAGTGCTGGAACTTTGTTATTATACAAAACAACAACAACAAAAAACCACAACCACTAACTTTTTGAATGTTTCATATATATAGTCATAACCTTCAATCACACCTTCCCCTTTGATGATGCGTGAAAAAAGAAATTTAATTAAATTGACGCCAAAAATATGATGTTTATTATTTAAAAAAAAAATATTTTTTTACCGATGGAAAAAAGTGGGTGTCTTATTTTTAATGAAGTGAATGGAAATGCTGTTAAAATAAATATGTCGTATTAAATAAGCTCTTCAAACAATATTTTATGAGGTTTCTCGCTGGATGAAGAAGACGCAACTTTATCGTTTGGAATTTTAAGCGTTTTGTTGATAAACAAATTAAATATGTTTTTTTTGTTCATTTAAACTGATATAGACAGAAATATAAATAATTGTTTATGAGGTTTCATTTAAAGGAGTATTATTTTTGCAGAACAAAATTAGCTCAAATTTTACGTTTTCACATTGGATGGTGTGTTGGCTTAAAGGACAATAATCAACTAGCAAAATGGACATAACAGTTCTCTTCAAAGAACTCTAGTAAAAGAGTAAATATTAAGAAACACACAGAGACAACAAACGTGTTAAAAATAGACCAAAAAATTGAAATTCTCAATCAAAATTTTTCTAGAAAATGTGTATTGAGTGAAAACCCTCTAATAAGAAACCTAATTTAACAAATTGTCAAATACATTTTTTTTCTTGTATTCTCATACATCTTCTTATGAACATATGTATTATTTATTATCTTGTGTATTTATTATATTTTTTATATTGTTTATTTATGCATCATAAAATGTAGTTTTTGTTTATTTATTAATTAATGTATCTAATTATATATTCATTTCATTGTGTAATTATTTATTTATAAATTTTTTCTCGTTTACTAATTTATATTTATTTATTATTTATTTATTTGTGTATGTATTTATTTTTTTATTTATTTATTTATTTATTTATTTATTTATTTATTTATTTATCTATTTATTCATTTGTGTATTTATTTATTTTCCTATTTATTTATTTATCTATTTATTTAATTATATATTTATTTTTTCACTGGTAAAAAAAATCATCGTAAATTAATTTCTATTAAATTTAAGCATAACCTATCTGCGATATAATTATAAACAAAATTCGAATGAAGGTTTTTTCTTTGCAATGTTTTCCTTCAAACTTATATTATTAAGATGTACACGTGCTGTTTAGAAACCAATTATTATTTTTCAGTAGTAAGATACAATTTGATATCATATCTCTGTGCTGTGCAATGACTTTAAAAATATTGTAAACTCTGTAACTTTCTCTTTGCCAATAAAATAAAATATCTGTCTATTTAAAAAAAGAAACAATCAACCAGGACTTCGAAATTATAGCAAGTTTCTTTAACTGGCGCCCAACGTGGTCTTACAAATTCAGTAGAGGTTGGAAAAAAAGAATTAAAAAAAAAAAACAATTCAAACATTCTCACCGTTCTTCATTAAACTGGCGCCCAACGTGGGATTTATTTTTAATACAAAACTAGACAGAAAGATAAATAATTGCTTATGAGGTTCGATTTAAAGGAGTGCATTTTTTTGCAGAACATAATTAGCTCAAATTATACGTTTTCACGTTGCGTTTCAATGCACAGTTCTAGTGTCCGATGAGTCGTAATACATTTATTTAATGCTGTTGTAAATTCAACGTGTCGGTGAAACGCCATAGCAACATAATAAAATTAGTTTTTTATCTGAAAGATAAAAGATAACTCTTAGGTAACTACATAAAGGGTTGTCAAGCTTTCGAGTGTTTATTTTCCTGTTATTAATAAAAATAAAAGAAAACGGATCCATTTGCGTGATCAGGGTTATGAAAAAATTCAATTTCTTTTGAATGCAATCATTTATGACTTTAATAATAAGATTGCATTCATTGACTTCACTTAGAGACTCCAATCTTCAAATTATGCAATCTTCATTCACTTGAAGCAAAAATTTGCAATCATTTTTTCGTCTCTTTCATTTTATAGCAATAAATTAAATGCATTCTTTGAAAATTCATGGATTTTTTGCCTTCTTTTGCATTCTTTGCATTTTTTTGAATTCTTTGCATTCTTTTGTAAACTTTCATGCTTAGCTTTGAAAATTCCCTCTATTAACTCTTTATTCTCTGGCCTCATTGAACTTTTATCAAGTTTTATGCAAAATTTCAAATAAGAGGTTTAATTTTGAATACTCCACTATTTGAGAAGACGTCACTTTTGAGGCTGTCAGCTTTTGACATTTAGTATATCAAAACCATGCCATAGTTAAAACATGTTTAAAAATATTGACCCGTTTTTGAGATATAAAATTTTGAAAAAACGGAAATAATAGTAGGTATTGAAATCGGCTTGAAAAAAATTTAAACCAAAAAAATAGGCTGGGACGCGACCCACACTGATAACCCCATCCCGTCTGTCGATTTGTCTTGCTTAAAAGTTTGTAGGTTTTCGTGTTGGGTTAAAAAAGTTGTTAGTTGAATTATTATTAAAAATTTTAAAATTACCAACAATATTTTTTGTAGTTTAGTTTAGTTTCGTTTGAAAATCTAGTTTTATTAAATAGATATTTAGTCGAAAACAAATTTTTACCAATTTAAGTAGCATTTCTTAAATTTTTAAAAATTGGATGAATGAAATTAATTTGAGAGATATCAAGAACCGAACATCAATTTTTACCAAATTTGCGTACTATTTTTTGTAGATTTTACTTTTTTATGAAAAAAACGGACACTCGAATTTATATAAAAAAAAACTACTGAATATCGAAAACAATATTTTCTGTGATATAAAAAGAGTTTGAAGACAGTATTTTTAATTTTTGAAAAGCTATTTGAGTCGTAACTAAATTTTTACCAAGTTTTAGTATTGTTTTTTTGTTAGGTTTTTATTATTTGTAAAAAACCTGTCAATTAGATTTTTCTCAAAATTTTACTGAATCTTGACAACAATATTTTTTAAAAGATAAAAGTGGTTTAAAGCGAATATCTCAAAGTTTTGAAAAGATATTTGAGCCGAAAATCAATTTTTACCAACTTTTGTTAAATTTTCTTTTAAGTTTTTATTTTTTGTAAATCTGTCTATTCGATTTTTCTCAAAATTTTTCAGAATGTTGAAAACAATATTTTTTATAAGTTAAAATAAGTTGGAAGCCATAATCTCAAATTTTTGGAAAGATATTTGAGTCGAAATTCAATTTTTACCAACTTCAAGTAATGTTTTTCTTGGGTTTTTATTTTTTATAAAAAAAAACTTTAATTCAAGTATCTAGCATTTTTGGTTAGTAAGATATTTAGGGTTGACCAATATTTTTACCTTTTTTTTTAAACTGCTATGGTAAAAAACCCACCCACGCAATTTTCTTCAAAGGCCTTTCTGTATTTTTCTGCCTTATTATCTGTATAACAACATTTATTTGAAGTCTATATCTCTTCTGGTTCTTGAGCTATGGACGACGAAAAAAACGTCCCGAACGTACGGAGGAACGGACGTACGAACGTGCGTACACTACACACGCACGCACATCTTTCTAAAAATCTTTTATTTCGACTCTAGGGACCTTGAAACGTCCAGAAAAGTCAAAATTTTCAATTTGACAAAACGGAACCATTACAATAACTTCATATGGGAAGTTAATAACGGTTTTACCCTTCTACAGAAATACAAAAATATATATTGAAAAAGGCCAAAATAAGAAAACAAATTAATAAAAATCTATCGGTTCGTTTTTGAGAAATGTGCGATTTTTTTCGATTTTTGACTTTTTGTATACCTAGGGCTATTGTTATTTTAATTCTTTAATAAAATGCCTAACGCGAATGTGCTTAAAACCTTAATTTCCGAATTTGAACTCAAATGCACCAATCGTTTAGGCTGTAGGGCCAAGGACAGACAGACATATGGACGGAATCGTGGGACCCATTTTTTTTATTATTATAAATTTCAAAATAATTTTATATAACGAAGAATAACGTTTTGAACACCTGGTCAAATTTTTAGAAAAATCAAATTAACAGTTTTTTCGGAAAAATAAAAACCTAAGAACCGTTGATTAAATTGTTTTCTTCAAAATAATATTAACATAGTATGACGTCACATTAAATAATGTTACATTATAACTGAAGTATCGTTCGTGAGATATTTAGGGTCAATTGAAGTTTTCACTTAGTAACAAAACAACCCACACAGTTTTCTTAAAAAGTCCTTTTTCTACTGGTTCTTGAGATATGGACTACGAAAAAAGTTTCCGTGTTTTTTAAACAGCTTTTTTTAAAGTATAGGGTTTTTCAATTGTCGCTGGTAGATTTTGGCACCCCGTACGGCCATTTTGTTTTGGTGACATGTGTCAAAACTTTTGTTTATTATTCAGTTGCTTATGCCAAATCAACATGACAAGTTGCACGCTTAAACAGCACGTTCAAATGATCAAAATGAGTATTCGTCAACGCAAACCTGTTATGCGCATTGCTCCCATTTTACGGTAAACGTGGTGGCCCTTCACACTCGACTCTTCAACGTTTGGTAGCTATATTTGAGACGACCGGTTCAGTAAATAATCAGCCAACACCCGTAAGTTCAAGGGACGCCAGATCGGCGCGGTCCGTGAAAGTATACAGCAGAACCCGAGGCAGTCTATTCCTCGCCGCGGCCGCGCACAAGAACTCGGCATTTCGCAGACTTCAACTTGGCGAATTTTGCGTTGGGACTTGGGCCTACGCACACTGGGGTCGGTTGTATGAAGAGCGTGCTCAAAATGCAAAATTGAGAATAACGGTTTCCTGCAAAATTTTTTTTTTGTTGCAAAGTTAGGATAATTTTCTATCAGTCTGTAAAGCTTTGAAGGTCGGAGAGGGAGTAGGCTGCTAGAAAACAAGCGGTAAAGTTGTGTTTTGGTAAATAAAAAGATCTGTTATGCTTTAATCGGTCAATCGAAAGTTAAAAAAAAAAAAAATCAGTGGGTTTAAAAAAAAGAAAAAAATGTCATCGATTAATCAAGGTCAGTACCTAGATAAGGAAAAAGTGTTTTTATCAACATAAATAATAAAACTCGCGGAAATAAAAAATAAAAAATGCAAATATCCATATAAAATGTTTAACACATTTTTTTTCTAATTTGCAATAGAGGCTTTTAAAACTGAGTATGTAGACTTATAATATAGATGTTCTTTTAGTAGAAACAAAAGCTAGAACTGAAAGCCTCTTTTGCAATTCGAAGTTTTTTTTTAATTAATTCTATAAGAAATGAGGCTGTGGAGGTTGAAAAAAATCTTTTTTTTTTTTCAGATTCTTCATCAGAAATTGTAATTAAAAAAAAAGTTTTAGTGGATAAATTTATAAGTAGTAATGACAAAGATTTCGGTAAAAAATTTGATCACATTGTTGACTTTGTTATGGAAATAACGGCTTGTCCTACTGAAAATAGAAACAAAATTAAAACGGAGCTCCGGAACTTCAAGACCCAGCTACGTAGTAAGTGGATAATGCATTCTAAGCACAATGAACGGCTTGTAGCAAATGAAAAAAGTTGGTTGGAACAGAGTTGTGTGTTCCAAAAATCATGTGTTCCTAGGGTGGGGATGGGAAGACCTACGTTAGAGTTTGAGGAGTGCAGTGATCAAACTAAACGTAGAAAAACGGCTTGTTTGCGCTCTGAGATTCCTGCAAATGCCTTGGCTTTTGCTGCTCAGATGTCTTTCAGGGCTTCAGGTAAAAGTCAAGAAGCAGAAGTTATTAAGAAAGTTGCAGAGTCACATACCTACGCAAAAGGTTGCCTTGATTTAAATATTGATTCAAAAATAAAAAAATTGTCACCACGAGAAGCACTTTCAATGATCATTGAAGCTCAACTGTCAAGAAAGCAATACGACACCATCAGGAACTTTGCAAAAGATCTGTTTCCATCATATAAAATGATTCAGGCAGAAAAGTCTTTATGCTATCCTAATAATGTTTCTGTTAGTAAAACTAAAGCTGAGGTGTCTCTTCAGTCGCTGCTTGATCACACAGCCAACCGCTTACTTAATTCTCAGCAAAATATTTTTGAATTACGCACTGTAAATCCATCTGACGAGATTGTTTTAATTTCAAAATGGGGGTTCGATGGAAGTTCCAGCCATACGCAGTACAAGCAAAAGTTTATATCTGAATTTTCTGATGACAAATATATGTTTTTAACGTCCCTAGTACCTTTACGGTTAGTATTAAATAAATCGAATGAGATGCCAGTTGTCTTGTGGCAAAACCCCAGACCTTACTCACCCAGATTTTGCAGGCCCATTAATCTCGAATACGCAAAAGAAACAGATGAACTTGTTAAGAAAAAAAAAGAGAAAATTGATAGCGAAATCAGGAACTTAATAAGTTCATTAGTTTATTTAAATGGAAATTTACCATGGTTGATGGAAAATATGCAATTCCTTAACTGATACAAATTCTACACTCAGATGCTATTTATGTGGTGCAACGTCCAAAGACTTTAATAATCTTGAACTAGTTGGTCAAAAAGAGACACAAAGTGATTACTTGTCATTTGGCATTTCTGTACTACACTCATGGATTAGAACTTTTGAGTGTATATTGCATCTTGCATACAAATTACCAATAGCTTCTTGGCGTGTCAGTAAAAAAAATAAATTAATCGTTGAAGAAAATAAAAATAGAATACAGACAGAATTCAAGAGCCAAATGTCTCTCATTGTAGACAAACCAAAGCCTGGTTTCGGAATTAGCAATGACGGAAACGTAGCTCGAAAGTTTTTTCAAAATTAAGAAACGTCTGCAAAAGTGACAGGAGTGAATGCGGAGCTTATCAGACGATTTTATATGATACTACAAGCCATATCAAGCGGCTTTAGTATCAACTCTGAAAAGTTCAAAAATTACTGCCGAGACACTGCTTGTTTATATGTAGAATTATATCCGTGGATGCCAATGACCCCAACTGTACACAAAATCCTTATTCATGGGTCTGAAATTATCAATAACGCCTTATTACCAATTGGTATGCTAAGCGAAGAGGCGCAAGAGGCCAGGAACAAGGACTTTAAAGCATGCAGGGAATATTTTAGTAGAAAGACATCCAGAAAAGATAACATTACTGATATTTTTAATCGTTTATTTATCTCATCTGATCCATTTATGAGTCTTATGCGCTCGTTACCTGTTGTAAATAGAAAATCATTCGACATTGAAGTTGTGAATTTATTAGAAGAAGAACGTTAAAAACTTAAACCTTTCTTTATCTACTTTTTAAAGCTACACTTTGTAAAATATGTACATATACCTTTTTTTTAAATGAAGTAAGAAAAATATTGGTTTATTAATGAATTGTATTTCCTTTTTATTAACTATACACCCATTTTTGAAACGAATCCCATAGATACAGAGTTTTGAGCACGCTCTCCATACAACCGGCCCCAGTGTGCTACGCCCGTACAAGATCCAACTGACCCAGGAGCTCAAAGTTCACGACCATAGACAACGCCCCGCCGTTTGTTCGCTAACTGGGCTTCGAATCGTTTGAAAGAGGACCCTAATTTTGGCCGAAAAATCATCTTTAGTGACAAGGCGCATAAATGGATGAATGGCAAAATTGTCATATATGGGACGACACAAACCCACGCGAGGTTCAGCAGAGAATAATGCATCCTCAAAAAGTTACCGTTTGGTGTGGATTTTAGGCCTGCGGCATAGTTGGTCCGTACTTTTCTGAAAACGACCTTAGTGAGGCGGTCAACGTCAACAGCGAGCGCTACATAACGCTGATAACTAATTTCGTATTAGTGTTTCAGGACGGCAGGTGCTACGTGCCACACAGCAAACGCCACGATTGACATTTTGCATGAACGATTTGAGGGTAAGGTTATCTCCCGCAGGGGTGATGTAAATTGACCACCAAGGTCATGCGATTTGACCGCGCTGGACTTTTTCCTGTGGGGTTTATTGAAGTCGCAGGTCTATGCAAATAAACCACAATTGACCGATGCCCTAAAGGTGAACATAACACAGATCATCGCTCAAATGGAAGTCATTGAAAATTGGACCACTCGGATCCGTGCCATCGTAAGAAGCCCAGGCGGGCATTTGAACGATGTTATATTCCACACTTAATGTCATACATGCGCCTTTCAAATACAAAAATAATTTTATAATAATATTCCATTTCAACATCTACCCGCCCTTATTGAAAAACCCTTTACCTTAAGTTACTTGCTTTATTAAATGCATGTATTCAGTTGTCATTCAATAAAAAAGAAACCAAGTTCAATTTACTTAATTCGACAGCAGTGGAAAATGACTGGAACAAATAATGAAAACAAGCAATTTAAAACTTTTACTAATTTTGCTGAAACATTAACTTTTTATCAGAAAGTTTCGAGGTTTTGTATAGCTTTCTTTAACCAACATTCGCCACTCAATTTTGATCATTAGACCTTCAATTTTCAAAATCTCGAAAAAAAACAAAACAATATCCAAATTAGAAACACAGTTAAGGTTGTCTGGCATACCTACAGAAGAAAGAACGAAATGGAAAATTCTTATCAATGATATCAAAATAAGCAATAAAATAGGTATCGGTAGATATTATACCCTTTTATTGTTCTAAGCTATACCCTTTTCCTTTACCTACAAAAAACATTACTTAATTTACATGTTTTAGTCAAATATAAAAAGAATACAAGGTTAAAGGGTCATTTTTTTTGTTTAACTAGTAATTTAAAAAATAAAATAGCCTTTACCCTTACCTCAATTAGGTCTAGCAATAAGTATATTCATGAAATTTGATTCCTTTGGGAAATTTATAAATTCTCTCTTTAGTTTAACTTTTTGTTCCTTTTTTGTTTTGTTGTCTTATTTGTTCTTTAGAAATTAAATAAACAATTTAAAAAGTGAAGGCAAAGGAAGTCTTTGTATTTTCTATACTAATCAACTTGTACATTCCTTTCTATTGTAAGTAAATTTCTTAATTCTAACTTCTATACCATGGTATCACAATTATTATGTTAAAGGGTCATGAAAAAATTGCCCATCAATTTGTCACTATCGATTTCCTTATCTTACTCCCATTGTATTACTACATAGGTATGGAAGGTATATTATTACCCGTATTCGACTAAGACTCCTAGATCTGAATACCTCAGCAGTTTCCACAACCAGCTATGTATGTAATACATACATACCTGCCTACTGTATACCTATTGAAAGCTTTGTTCCTAACAAATTGCCTTTATTTCCATTTGACACAACAAATTGCCCTACCATTAAACCCTATTTTCTTATGCTCCCCACAATCATACCCCCTTACCACTTTATTCTTTTGTCTTCTACTTTCTTTTTTTTTGACGACCAATTTGTGTGTATGACAGAATATTGAATTGACTCCTCGACTTGGATTCTACCTTTTTCTTATACAAGGCGGCTCGGTGGGGCGGTAGGGCGGTGCGGCGGCCGGCGTGGCGCACTGTATCAAATAAAATTAATGCCATCAGAATATCGTTTTTTTCCGCTTTATCTTCTTTTGTAGCCTTAAGAGGTATACAAAACACGAATACGAAGAATTCGATATAAAGAGACACATTATATCGTTTTGCAATATATGGAGTCACGTAACGCGCCAAAAATGTTGTCGTCGAAATAACCAACCTTTATAACCAACGTCAAGTCAACATAGAGGTAGGCATAAGTATTTCCTTGTCTACACATCGTCATTTATGCCATGCCATGCCAAATGCCTCACACCTAAGGACAAAATAGTACCCAACCAATCCCACCCACCACCAGACCAATGCGGTTATTTTGTGTTCAATTACTTTACTCATATCCTACTTCTGACACATATATGAATACCAAGCAGCAGCACCAAAACCCCACCTCCCCACTTAACTAAAAGACATACCCGTGATGCTAAGGGTATGTGTATGGCAATGCGCCTATACCGCATTTTTTATGTGAGTGGGTATAAAAGTATTCAAGTTGAAGGTTCTTGCGTGCGATGGTGGTGGAGCTGGCGGTAGATTTATGTACATATGCATTCAAATCACCTTCAATCATAACCCAGTAATTTGATTTCTTTGTACTAAGAAAAAGCAAAAAAAAAATACGACCTGGAAACACTGTTCGTGACTGACATATTTCTAACAACGGAAAACCGTTACACTTAAACTAAACAATCACAAGAAAATATTGCGCTACATTGTTTAATAATAAAATGGGTTTCCCATAAAAGCTCGACGAACGAACGAGGATTAAATGTGATTAATAATTGAGACACGAGTATAGGAGCTAAGGCTACAGCAACAGTAAGCCTGAACCACCACCTGAACTCCTGATCACATATTTTGATTGAGAATTAATAACCTGAATGGCTTTGACATGAACCGATTGTATTTTTCCATTCACTCGCAAGTCACAACCTTATCCCCACACCGTATAATTTAATTCCAAATCCAATCTTTCCATAAGGACAATGAAGTTGGTCGATGGTGGGGAACTAAGGTAAGTAACTATAAGCCTGCTTTTTCTTCATCGTCCGTAACACAAGTTTTTTAAGACGAAAAAGTCCCAGTTTTTTTTTTTGTGAAGAGAGGAATTCTAATTAAACCTCTCTGATGGTAAATTGATAATGACGCTAGAAGGTGAAATAAATTGATGTTGGTTTTCTGGCCATTTTTGCTATAGGTACCTAGCCGAGGCAGCTTAAACTGATTAGTTTTAAATTTAACAATATCATGTTTTTTTTTAAGCTCCTTAGGCACAAACTATGGTAAGTTATGGTAAGGATAATCAACTTCTAGACCAAACAAATATCTTGTTTGTTTAATTATGTTTTAAAGTATACAAGATTTAATTCATAACCTTGGTGGTCTTATAAATAAACAAGTTTTGAAATGATAATGATGATGATGGTTGCTATACCTATTGAAAAATGAAACTATGCCATATAGTGCGGCTTTTTGGTTGAAAATTCGCGTTTAAATTAAATATTATACACCCTCATCAGATTGAATTTATGTATTCTTGTTTGTATAGGTACATAAGGCTTCATACCTTATGTATTCAATTGTTGTTGTTATATACACAGTATTTGTATTTATCATTAATCATTAATATTTTAATTTCTTTTTCAGCTAACTTTTCTGTTCTCTGTTGTGTTCAGTTTTCAAGAAGAAATGAAATTAAGGATAACAACGAAGGACGACCGACGCGACGACCGACGGAGACGATGACTGGTTGACGTTGATAACATAAATTGGTGGTTTTAACACAAAAGAATAATAATTCAAAAAACGAGAACACAACAGAAGATGAGGAAAACTTTGCCAAGCTCAAGGAAGGTAAACCTGATTGTTTGTGTACAGAAAAAAGAATAAAAGATTGCATTTGTTTTATAATGTTTTTATTTTATTCATGAAACTTGTCAAACAAAGAAAATTCTACTCTACTAACTTTTTTATTTATAAATTAATTAAAATACCTCATAATATATACATTACTACTTTTCTTTGATGTGTATTAATTCTCGTTCTACATATATATTAACATTTATCACTAAATGTAACTTTTTTTAGATTCTAACTTTAGAAGCGTTGGGCGCCATTTAAAGTTGTATGTATTTTATTTGTTTTTTTTTGTTTACGAGAAAAAAGGAAAAGTTAGAAAATAAAATTTTTTTTCTCATTCCAAAACTTCTTTGTTGACTGATATGAACTTTTATATTCAAACCGAAAGTATTGCGAAGTTTATATCTAATCTTGACGATACTTGTATATGAGGTGTGTGAAAAACATTTGTCGTTTTCTTGGTCCGTTCTTTTTAATCTGTCAATATCTTTTGGTATGTTTCCATGTATTTGGAAAAGGTTTTCCATAATCTTCTTACATAAAAAAATAAAAAAGACGAAATTAAAAATTACAGACCTATTTTTTGTTTATATAATTTACAGGCACTCAAGGGGTTATTAGTACCCTTTATATGTTTATATTTAAACACAGTGAGAGCGTTAGGAAAATTGGGAAGGATTTAAGAGGAGATACCGGTGCACATTGGTTTTAAAGTTCCGAACATCAAAATGGGAGGGAAAAACAGAGTTGACCAAAGCATTCCACATTCTCGATGTAAGATTTAAGAAAAAATGTCTATACTTGACAGTACGCCCGAAATTGAGCTCAAGAGTAAACTGATGAGCATTCCTGGAAGTGCGAGTATTAGGGCTGAATTGTTTAAGGGATGGAGTGCAACTGGCTAATTGGACAGAACATTGTCTATACAAATATTTTTAAAACAACGAAAGGGATGAAACATTGCAGCGGTGTTCTAGCGCCCATCATTTTTAAAGCCCTTCTTTGAATTATATCCAAGAGATTTAAACTTGTTTTAGGGGCACCTGCCCAGATATGCGAATTATATTCAAGCTTTGGACGGATGAAGGCTTTGTAAATTACAGCCAGATCAGAAGGGGTGAACAATTTCTTGCACCGTCGGAGAAATCCTAAGCACCTGGCAGCATTTTTGGCAATATCAAATATATGATCATTCCATAAAAGGTGATCTGTGATACACATACCGAGTACTGACAGTTTATTATTTTCCTGGATGCAAGTGACACTCATAGATAGCGGCATCGGGAGTGTGTTACGCTTTAACGACAGGAGACAGCATTGAATTTTCGAAGCATTAAATTCTACACGGTTTTTGACAATGCTGTCAAGATCAGAATTTAATGAGCTTATCATACGCTGCCGTTGAAGTTCCACATCCGAAAGACAAGGATGTGAATCTAGAAACGAATATGAAAAGCTGAGAGTACTATCATCAGCCGAACAGTTTAATGGATTAGAAGTGGCAGGCAAGAGATCGTTTATGAATACGAGGAAGAGAGTCGGAGACAAAACGGAGCCCTGGAACACCAGTATTTATTTTATGAGTTTCAGATTTAAAACCATCCAATACGACTTGTATTGAACGGTTAGGAAGGTAATTTCTAATCCAACGAAGAGAAGATTCATCAATACCAAAAGCACGCATTTTCCATAAGAGAGCTTGGTGCCATACTCTATCAAATGCCTTTGAAATATCAAGTGCAATAATCTTACTTTCTCCAAAACGGTGTAGAGATTTGTTCCATGAGATCACCAGTGGACCTATTGCTACTAAAACCATACTGTCGATCATTAAGAAGCTTCCGTTCTTCAAGATATTTCCTAAGCTAATAATTAATCAGCGTTTCCATGACCTTGGAAAGAAGGGACGTGAGTGCTATTGGACGATAGTTGGAGGGAGAGGAGGATTCGCCTTTTTTAGGTACAGGCTGGACAAATGCTATTTTCCATCCGCTCGGAAAGAGACCTGTGGTGTAGGAAAGATGGAAAAGTTTACGCAGGGGTTTTGCCAGCGTTGTTGAAGAACACCTCTTCAGAACAATAGGGGAGATATTACCCGGGCCAGCGGATTTGTGTATGTCAAGGTCTTTCAGTACTAGATTGCTAGATTATTTGTAGTTCCTAAAGTTTTTGAGTCTATTATTTGTGAGTCACTATGTTTTTATGTATATATAAAATCAATTAACGTAAAAAATTAGCATGGTTTTACGGAAGGATATTGTACTGTTACCTTTTTATTGCAACTAGCAAAAAACTTTATTGACTTATATCCAAGCAAAAAAATATTGGACTGTATTGTTACTGACTTCAGGAAGGCGGTCAAGTCAAAGTTTTCTTTTTAAGTTATGAAAGCTGGGCTTAAGAAAACATTTTATAAAACAGCTTTTATCTTATTCTTTCGATAGATCATATTCTATACTTTTCAATGGTTGCGAATCAAACAAATTCAAAGTAAGCTCTGGAATACCACAAGGTAGTCATTTTGGTCCAATTCTTTTTATGTTATTTTTAAAAAAAATATCGGCTTTGTTGAAGCACTCTAAGTGAATTATTTTAACCGACGATGTTACAATTTCCAAAACATTTCTAACATTTGACCAACTGTCTAATACGCTTCACAGGTCCGGGCTTTAAATTATGACTGATATAAATCAAGACTAGAACTGGTGAAAAAAGGTTCCTGAGACTTGTGATAAGAGAGAAGGATGGGTTAATCAAGTCAACTTTATCAATACTGACAAAAACTTTTTGATACGAGTAGGCCAAGTCTTGAGAGCAAACGTTCTTATTTGTTTGTTGTGCTTATTGTTAAATTAAGAAGCGGATTTTTAAGCCTTACAAAAATCATAAACGCGTCAATACTATTTTAGATGTAGAAAACAGAAAATGTGGGGGCTTTTGTCCTCCAAAAAGAATGTTTGTCAACTTATACCAGGAAGTGGTAATTCTTTAAAATAAAGGGATTTTCTATTCAAGAGCTTTCATCTGTCATCTTTTGACATTTAACCATTGAGAACTACGCCATTACCAAAAATGTTACTATACACACTTCAAAAACTCATTTAATGTGTTAATATTCACTATAAAGCTTTTTGTGTCGTCGTGATGCACCTTCTCGACAAGCAGTAGTGAAGCTAATGGAAAAATGTTGAGCTGTTGGGAAAGTACTATGAAGAATCAAAACCATGGGTGTTGCTCATGATAAGCAGATAATGCTGCTGCTGTAGGAAACCAGGTTTTTCGATTTCTAGTAGGTCTTTGGAATTGGGCATTCGAAAAACTGCATAACACGAACATGCTCCGTATTTTCATCGAAAAACTATTTTCAGTAATGTGGATCATTTTCATATCGGAAGCTATTTATGCTTATTACTTCATAGGATCATGCATCTCCATGAAATGACAACAAGGGTAGAGTAAGAAGCAGAAATAGCGAGGGTAAAGTCAAATCGGCAAAAACTAAAACGATGAGTCTTAGAATTTTCCCATTAATCCAAGTAAATATTTTTAGACAATCGGTAGATTACCGATGTCTTTAGTATATTTTCTCTATACGTGTAGAGAAACTGAAAAAGAAAAGGTATCTCATTTGTTGAATGTTAAATCTATGCTTGGGAAGTCACAGACACTGTCACAAAAATGCTGAGAGGGTCAAAAACCCATAGACTCTATTTTTCGAAGACTAAAGTGGCAGTGATTTGGCCATACGCTTCAAAAAGGCGATGGGTGTATTTCAGGCCAAGCGATGCAGTGGAACCTGCTCACACAGACGGGCAGACAAGTGGGCCGACCTAGAAGTACTTCGCAAAAACGGTCGAACAGCAATCAACACGACTATTGGGAAGAGCTCGAGAAGGCTAAAGTATATCGCCAGAAATCGTACCCGATGGCGCGTAGAAGTAGTAGAGACCTTATGCAACGCAAGAAAAACTTCACTATCGTAATAGGTTCGAGGACCTAAGTAAGTAATTAAAATTAAGTTAATCTACTTTAATAAACAAGAACAACCTCTTCGAAATTAAGGGTGGTTCAAACATGTAAGCTGAATAGATTGCGCGGTCGGGCTATGATTATTGATTTTTCAAAACCGGAATCGAAATAAAGATAGATAGATAGATAATTCGATTTATTAACATTCGTTTATTTACATATGTACATTGTTTACAAAAATAATTTAGTAAATTCGTTAAGGCTTGGCTATACCGTCTGCCGATTGACTTCTGTTTGAAAATTAACAATGTTTATCTTATTGAAGTTTTTTGTTTGAATTAGCATTTAAGAAATAAATTAAATAAATTACTGTTTTAAAAAGATTCGTTTATAATTTGATTGTGGTAAGATATTGCAGTTCGAAAATAATAAAATAATTGATTTACGTTTCCTGCACAGTTGAGGAGGGCGACTATATCTTCTGGTGACTTCACATTGCTGCCGAGCAAATTTCTGCGTATTTCACATAAAAATGGACACATCTTCCCTTACTCTCAAGTTACAAAGGATGCAGTAAATAGGCAGATCCTCCCGATGTGGTATATAACTAAGACTTATCATTTCTCCTCTCATTTTGAAAATTGCCGATATAAGCTCCTGTTTGTTCTCGTGAAAGTAGTTACGTTCGCATAAATTGTGATTTAGATGGTTGTATGTTGATCTATGCACCGAGGATGTAGCTTCATTAATAGCGTGTCGACTCTCAGTTTTTCATCTAAGTTTGCAATAAGATTCAGGAGGTCGTCATCGCAGAATTTACCATTTTCATCAACTATTCGAAAGTCTGTTCTACATTAGGCAGCATGGTCTTCTAGCTTCTCTTACCACAGATTTATCTTCTCAATTGTTTTCAATGCCAGAATTTTTGGGAGTCTGTCATCTGGCATATTAAAAACTTTTTTGATATAATCAACATGACATTTAATAGTTTTGATGAAGAGTGGTGATAGTCCTGTCTCAATTGAGATCATATAGTTTGGGGTGTTTTTCGGTAAACGAAAGCATCTTTTAATGAAGAACCTCTAAAGTTTTTTTGACTGTTTCAAACTTCTCCCCTCCCCATACCTGTGCTGCATACATCATAATAGATTCCGCCACTGCAACAAAGACCTTATAATTATTTAACGCTATGTGGTATTGACTGGTTTGAGAAGCATTTCTTCCATGTTGCGGATATTGCACTTTTAGATTTAATCAGCTTTTCTTTATGGTGTGTTTCCATATTAAGATTGCTGGTTATGGTTAATCCTAGATATTTTTAGCCTTGAACAATCTTGATTGGTTCTCTGTCATAGTGCTATTTCTCATTCCTGGCTGTTTTACCAGAACCATTCCGGAATATCATCACCTTGGATTTGCTCAAATTGACTTTCAGATTCCATAACCGGCAATACACATTTAGTCGGTTAATCATCAACTGTAGGGTTTAGGGCGAGTAAGCAAACAGTATGAGGTCATCTACAAAAAGCAAGGTTTTGATTAGTGTCCTCGATATTTCAATTCCACCAGGAAGAAAATCAATCAGGTCCTCTATGAACAAAGCAAAATGATTTGGGCTTAAATTGCATCCTTGCTTGACTCCCATCTTCGATTCGAAACTCTCCGACTTTTCGGCGCCATTATTGATTAAATGAAACAAAATGTAATATATTGATGGGGAATAGACGTTTATTTTCAACAAGTACGCGCGTATTTTATTTCGAAAGTTTTATAGACTACCAATTGCAAAACGGAACGAAAAGTTCTCGAATAATATTGATTTTTTTAAAACTGAAGAAGGTACAAATTGGGGCCTTTGGTTATTGTTTAAGATACCCTAACCAAGCATTCGGTTATCTTTAGTGAATAATCTCACCTATTTTTTGTATGATATACAAATAATTTTAAGCTAAAAAAAAACAAAATGTTGAGTTCTAAAACTATTAAGAACAAAGTTAAATGCAAGAAAATAAAATACAATAAAAATAAATGAAATAAACTCATTATACAAGAATTCCTTGTACATATTATAAATTTTAATTAACTTTTGGTTAAATTAAAATTGTTTTCGGCCAGAGATTCAACAGGATGGGTCAACTGTATCCAATCTGTAAACGTATAAATTATCACCTAGCTGTCATTGTTTATTTCTTTCTCCTAGAAAAATATCTGTAAATCAGATCACATTTTGGTTGAAACAGAAATCTTGCCTGCTGCCAATAATTAGCACCATGCCAATAAATATATTTAAGACAATTGCCAGACATTTTTTCTCTCAGGAAGTTGGCACTGATCCCCGTGATTTTAATCTTTGACTTTTATTTTTGTTTATACGATGTTTTTCTTTTTTTTTTCTCGTTAGTGATTTATTTCCGAAATTTTCCTTTTCTTAATTTTTGTTTCTTGTAGAAAATTTACATATATGTATTTATGACTTAGCTTATTTTATTTCTGTTAAACAATCATTAAATTAAATGCTTTCGATAATTTTAAAAATTAAAAAAAAGAACGAAACGTAAAACAGAAAATTCATCATCCATCAGCTTTTATCATTTAAAACAAAAATTAACGTAAACTTTATCCATCATCGATTTTGTTTGTGTACCATTGTATTTTGTTTGTAATTATTCTTCTGGCTCACTTATGTATATTTTTACTTTCGTGTTCAAAAGTTAATAATTCATATGTTTATTTTTCTTAAATAATCAAAATCATAAATTTCAAGAAGTATTAATCGTAAAGAAATATACACATGCAATTGAGACTAAAGGTGAGGTTCACATATTTTCAAGGTCTCACGGCATCGTAAAATTTTTGTGGTGATTATTTTTAATTAATTTGTTTATAATTACTTATGTACGTATATGATTTGTTTGAGATAAAATGTAGAAAAATTACTAGGTCAGGTTTACATTTACATTTTAATTTATAAATAAATATCAATTTGTTTAAGTTGTTATTTATGTCTGTTTGTTTTTTAATATTTTAGCAGGAATATTTTGTTTTTAAATTCGAAAATATTTATTTAAAAATTGTTGTTCCCTTATTTTTGTGTGTGTGTTTTTTTCCTCAGTTCTGTTTATTTTATTAAACACTTACAATTATTGAAGGAAATATTTATATACATATTTATTTATTTATTTACTTCGTCACTGTTTCATTCGTTTTTTAATTGATTGAGGTGCTTATGGAAATATGCATCTCTTCGAAGTTTCACTTAAATATACCTCAATATTATACACCTAGGCAACATATTGAAATTCATTAACATACATTCCCGATTCGGAAAATCGAATATCTACCTTCGATAAAAATTGCATTTAAAGGGTGATTTTTTAAAAGCTATAGGAAAGATGTTTTTCAAAAAAAAAAACGTACAATTCAGAAAAATGCATGAAATCTTTATTTGAATCGATAGTACGGCCCATATAATTTAGTGTTTGAAGATTATTTCATGCAAATGTTGACCTTGACTGCGCCTCAAATGGTCTATCCGCTTAGTCCAATTTGGGCATATTCTTTCAAATATTTCGGCCGGTATCTCACAAATAAATGCTTCAATGTTGTCTTCCAATGCGTCAATTGAAGCGGGCTTGTCTGTATAGACATGAGCTTTAATATAGCTCCACAAAAAATAGTCTAAAGGCGTTAAATCGCACGATCTAGGCAGCTAATTGACCGGTCCCGAACGTGAAATAAAATGTTCACCGAACTCGCCTCTCAATAAGTCCATTGTTGTGCGTGCTGTGTGGCACGCCACACACACACATGTCATGCAAGTCAAGCTCTTGCATTTTGGGCAAAAAAAAGTTGAATATCATTTCACGGTAGTTACGATTCGCATCATTTTTGCAGAAGTATGGTCCAACGATTCCACCAGCCCATAAACCGCACCAAATTGTGACTTTTCTGGCTGATATTCACTCCGAAATCGACAATTCTGCTTATTTCCCTTGTTCGCTGAACATAATTTTTCGGTAAAAAAGTGGATCTTCGGGCAACTTTCCAAGAGCACAGTCACCAAAAATTTTACGTTACAGTAGGTCGTTCGGCTTCAATTCTTGCACCAGCTATATTTTGAAATGCATCACACCTAAATACTTCCGCAAAATTTTCCAGGTTGCTGAGTAACAGAGGCTCAATTGCTGTGAACCGCGACGAATCGATAATTGATGGTCATCATTAACTCTGGCCGCACTCTACGTAAGCGTGTTGGTGGTTTAATGTCCAACAATGTAACTTTGGTGCGAAATTTAGTCACAATAGCCCGAATAGCCGCTTAAGTAGATCGATTAAACTGACCATAAAATGGAAGAAGTGCGCGAAGAATTTTCTTAACAGAGCACGCATTTTGATAATAAAATTCCATAATTTGCAAGCGTTGTTTGTTTGTAAGACGGTTCATGGATAAATTAAAGACCAAACTAAAGATGTTTGACAGTGAAACAAAACACGAAACGTGCGTCAGCTGTTTATGCTAGTGTTGCCAAAAAGATAATAGCTAAAAAATCACCCTTTATTTATACGATTATATAGTACAGTCAATATCTGTAGTTATAGTAGAAGATATTTAAAGTAATTCCCAACCAGGTAGGACTATAACATTTAATGTAATTGTATTGCATTTCAACATCATCATCATCGATGCGCCATATGTGATGGTGGTGGCTTTGGTATAAGTAGACGCAGCCTGTGGCAGATGCCGAGGCAGTGGCAGCAGTAGCGGTGCGGCGATATGGCGCGTCGCAATGGCACAACAAGGAAAAGCTTGTGGTTTATTATAATATGGCCAATGGCCACTCGAGGACATTTTGAGAGCGAGAGACATATAATGAATGCAAATTAACTTAATTGGGTCGTGTTTGGAATTATTGGATTGGAATAATTAATTTTAGGTTAAGATATTTTATATGTACGTATACAAAATTCTATGCGGATGAATTTTATATTTAAAGTTCAGCGTAAAAATAACTTTTGGATTAAATGTTATCTGCATATATCTGGTTGTACCAGATCAACAGTAGTTGTTGAGAAGCTGTTCTAACTGTTCTCATTAAAGGTTTAAAATGGCATATGGTCTAGTCAAAATATTAATACAATTTTTCAAAGCAAATAATAATGCTCATTTCCATTAAAATTAGTACAGACACTAAGGATCAGTGCCAAAAAGTGCCCAAAAATCGAATGCATTTTTAGGTAGTAACTTTTCAATAGTATATATACTTCAAAACTGTTTAAATGTTCAATGTTTGACTTCTATGTCATGATTCTTGTGAAGTTGAAAAACTTCAAAAGGGTGAAGAAACTAGAGTCAAGCATTTATATACAATCAAATTTGGAAGGTATAAGGTGAAAAAGAAGATGGAAATCATGTCAGATACTTAAAAAGTCTTGCTTACAATTCTAGCTTATAGTTTATATTATTTTTGTTTGCTTTAAATAGGTATGTTCTTATGTATTTTGCGTTTTATTTATTGAAAAACTGTGCTTTCATTGAGCTTTAACTCTTTAAAAAGATAAACAAAAAACTAGATTTTACAATTTGTTCAATATTTTTTTTTTCAAGATTTTGTCTTTTTAGATTTTTTTCATTCGAGATTTGTGTGCCTTCAAGACTAAAAAGATCTTTTTTGAGACTTTTGTCATTTGGTGTTATGTCATGATCCCAAAGTTTGCATTTAGACTTTGTAGATCATGAGATTTATTACATACAAAAATTCCGTAACATGTTTTTCTACGAACAAGTGTGTAGGAATTAGAGCGATTTTAAAAAAAAATATATGATTCGCATATTCTGGCTGAAAACATACATTTACCTTTCTAAGGTTTTTTTTTTAAGCTGTAAGGAAAATGCTATTGACGTTATACACTTCCATTCAATGATCTCTACCGAGGTTTTAGCAGTGCATCCCAGACTATTTTTTTTTCATTTAACAAAAAGGGAGTAACAATTATACTTAAGTCAATTAATTAAAATTATACTTGTCAAAATTTTATAAGAACGCAACACAATCCAGAAACCAGATATTAAAAAAACGTCACCATGTTGATTAAATCAAAAAACTATATACCAATAATGTTTTAAGGAATTTGCTTAAAATTCTGAACGTAATCATGCAAAGAAAAAAGTAAGTATGGTATACTCAGGCGTATACGTACTTTTTTTTGTTTTAGTTTATTTAAAATATTAATTTTAGAAATAGAATAGACATTTGTATAAATTAATTAATTTCAAAAATATAAACTTTGTTTAGTATCCCTTTTTTTGTGTTTAGAAATAAATTCGAAATAATTCAAATATTGATGAAAATTGGTACAGGCGTAACTATGAAGAGTGCCCAAATATCCCAACCAAAGTTGTCCAAATATTCCTGACATTTTTAAAAATTTTAAATTTTGAGGCTCTAAAAATTATATTGGAATTTGTATTAACATGTATCAATATTGAATCAAATAAAATAAAATCATCAGTTTAAAGTCAACATGTTTCACAATTCGTGCACTTCCTTTTTGTTCAAAATCGTAAAATGTGAGTAGTGCATTTCATGTTGCGTTCTATGCAGTGATTCTAAATTCAATTTTTTGTTTTAATTTAAAGCCATTATCAATCTTTCAAAAACCATTAAGTACCAAAATTAAACATTTAAACGTCGAAAATTGGGCTTCGAACTAAAGGGCAAATAGTGGAAGGAAATAAGAAAAAAAATACTAAAAAGTCATTATTTGAAATGGCCATATTTTTTAATATGTGGATGGTACAAAGTAAAAATGATTTGCTTCTAAAAGGAAATTGTTAGTACTGTAATAATAAGGGGGTGGGGGTGGAATATCCCTTTTAAATATCGGGTGATTTTTTAAGAGCTTGAGAACTTTTTTAAAAAAAAAAACGCATACAATTTGCAAAATCTCATCGATTCTTTATTTGAAACGTTAGATTGGTCCATAACATTTACTTTTTGAAGATAATTTCATTAAAATGTTGACCGCGGCTGCGTCTTAGGTGGTCCATTCGGAAAGTCCAATTTTGGGTAACTTTTTCGAGCATTTCGGCCGGAATAGCCCGAATTTCTTCGGAAATGTTGTCTTCCAAAGCTGGAATAGTTGCTGGCTTATTTGTGTAGACTTTAGACTTGTCGTAGCCCCACAAAAAATAGTCTAAAGGCGTCAAATCGCATGATCTTGGTGGCCAACTTACCGGTCCATTCCTTGAGATGAATTGTTCTCCGAAGTTTTCCCTCAAAATGGCCATAGAATCGCGAGCTGTGTGGCATGTAGCGCCATCTTGTTGAAACCACATGTCAACCAAGTTCAGTTCTTCCATTTTTGGCAACAAAAAGTTTGTTAGCATTGAACGATAGCGATCGCCATTCACCGTAACGTTGCGTCCAACAGCATCTTTGAAAAAATACGGTCCAATGATTCCACCAGCGTACAAACCACACCAAACAGTGCATTTTTCGGGATGCATGGGCAGTTCTTGAACGGCTTCTGGTTGCTCTTCACTCCAAATGCGGCAATTTTGCTTATTTACGTAGCCATTCAACCAGAAATGAGCCTCATCGCTGAACAAAGTTTGTCGATTAAAAAGCGCGAAACACATTTCATTGGTAATAAAATTCAATGATTTGCAAGCGTTGCTCGTTAGTAAGTCTATTCATGATGAAATGTCAAAGCATACTGAGCATCTTTCTCTTTGACACCATGTCTGAAATCCCGCGTGATCTGTCAAATACTAATGCATGAAAATCCTAACCTCAAAAAAATCACCCATTAGCTTTAATAGAATTTTTGTGGCAATCCTAAGCTTTAGGATATTAAAAGAATGCCAGGCGGGCTTTCGAAGCAGTTACTCTACAAGCGAAGAAACTTTATGTCCTTTTTGTTTATTTCAAGGCTGCATTCGATATAATTGATAGAAAAGCTTTGTTTTAGAAACTCAATAGCAAAGGATTGTCAAAAAAGTATGGAAGGCTGATGATTGATCTGACTCGTTTAAAACAACAATGGATGTAAAACAGGGATGCCCCTTAAGTCCCAATTTGTTTTCTTTGTTTATTGATGATCTTATTTATTATTTATCAGGAGGAATAGAGTTTGCTGGAGTTTCAATTAGAGCCCTCCTATTTACAGACGATGTTGTTCTTTTTGCTTAAACTACAGAAATGCTCCAACTTATGATCAACCGTCTCGAATTATACTGCAAGTTGTGGAATTTAAAGGTCAATTTAAACAAATCGAAGGTAATGGTATTTAAAAACGGTTCTGGCGGATTAGCTAGAAACGAAAACTGGCTTTTCAACCATGAACCTATCGAAGTTGTGAAAACAAAACAACCAATTTATAGACAGGCCCTAGTTCACATAGGACTGTAGCACAATCTTAAATAAGTAAGTAAGTATTTTAAAGACAAATTGATTAAAGCGAAAAGTGTCATTGGTTCTTAATGGAAAAACTGTTTTGGTAACGGCTCTATTTCACATTTCTTAAAATACAAAGAGTGTACTACAGTACCAAAATCTGTAATGATGTATGCAGCACAAGTTTGGGGCTACAGAAAATATGAATCGGTAAAAAATCTATTAAGATATATCAAACTACATACAAATTATTGAAACCGGACTATCAATACTTTCATCAAAGCATTTGGGATGCACATCGATTTTCTTCCAAGAACTTTTAATATGGGTGATCACAGATAACCTAATGTGATTAAAAATAAATAAATTGGGTGGCGCAACAGTCCGTTGAGAACAAGGGCGTAGTGACTTACAACTCTACACCTACAGTTTTAAGCCGAATCCGAAAGCATTTTTCATGACAAGAATTACTCTTGGAGGATATGTCAACTCCTCGTAAGAGGCAGTACCCGTGAAAAAAAAACTTTAGATGGCATAGGCAGGGATCGAACCCAAGACCACTGGCATGACAGTCCAACGCACTAAGCATCATGCCACGGGTACTAAACCTAAAGTGATTGCGAAGGATATTATTCAGAAAAAAATTCTTTGGTTTCAAAAAGTTGAAAAATTAGCAGATTCCACTGTGAATGGATTTCATTCTTAACCTACAGGCATGCAAGGGATAGGAAGTCAAAGATTCCCTGTATAATCTTATCGCTAAAAATGATGAAAAATAATGTAGAGTCGAATGTATCGCACAGGCAACTTCTTCAGTACATTCTTGAACATAATCTTTGTGAAAAAAATTATTTTAAGATCGATTTCAATGAAAATATAAGTGAACTAGTACGATTGAACTTCATGCCCAAATCTGCCGACTATATGCTCAATATGTAATATGTCGGTAAGAAAAGATATAAAGCATTTCATATAGGAGAACGTCCAATATTAAAAGAGTTAAGAAGGACCTTTCTTGGCGGGAATGAGATCCATGATGATGATGTTAAAGTGCTTCTTAACTGCGAACGAGAAAAGCTATGGCTTACAGAGCCCAAATACATAATGAAATTTTTTAGAAATATTTTTTAAACGCAAAATTTTTAATGTAATTTATGTTTTTTGCTGTTTTAAAATTTAAAACAAAAATTTAGAATCTTGTTTAAAGATTATCAATCGGGCAGGAAGTAATGATATGCTTATTAGATTTGTTAAATTTCTTAAAAATTGTAATTAAAAATTAAGCAATAAAAATCAATTGAAATTGAAAACTACTGACAATGCAAAATCTTCGTCGAAGCAGGTACAAAATGTATTAATTTATAACCAAAATGTCAACGGACTTAGAACAAAAGGCAGCAAAGTTTATAAAAATATTAATACCATCCCCATGACGTCCTCGTGCTAACTGAAACATGGTTGAACTCATCTTGGCTCTTATACCGAAAACAATATTTGAGAAAATGTTCAAAGCTCGTACATGAAGATCGCCACAATCATGTTTTTAACTAACGCACAAATCATATCAAGTTTGACTTTAAAAAATGTAACTTTACTCAACATTACTCGAAATTAACTGGGATGCATTTTTGTAAAAATTTGTGTTAGGATGAAATGATAGCCCACCATGGTTTGATTCACATTTAAAAACTTTAAAAAGTAAATAAAATAAAGCATGTTTGAAGTTCAATCAATCGAAGGTTGAGACGCTTGTAGTTTACCAAGAACTGCAATACGATCTAAAAATGAACCCCCATATCTTTTGGAGATACGTTAATAGTAAACGTAAATTTGATGAATATCCAGCTAGTATGACTTTTCGAAATTCTTTGAGCCATATCCCAGACTCAATTTCGAAATGTTCGCAGATTATTTTAAGACTGCCTTTAAAGAATTTTCTTCTGAAAGCACATCTTCTCTAATTTTTCCTAACACACAAGAATACAGTCAGCTTACATCAATATTCATTTTTTGTTAAATAAATGTGTGCCTTAAGTTTCCCATCTCCAGACGCCATTCCGTAAAAAAAGGTTCTAAAAATATAGTTACGAATGTTCGTCCTATAGTGCAATTGTATGGTATTTCTAAATTGTCTGAAGCTTTTGTCCGTGACATAATTTCTTTTAATTGTTTTTCTGTAAAAATCAATATGGATTTGTGAAAAAAATCTGCAATCACTAATTTTTTACAATGCTCTAATTTTTGTTTGGATGCTCTTGAACAACACTTTCAAGTCGATTTTATTTTTGCAGACTTTAGGAAGGCATTTGACAAAATAAATCATGAAATTCTTCTTTATAAATTAAGTAAATTGAACTTGCGTTATGTGGATTTTGTCGTATCTTAAAGGAAGATATTATAGCGTCATGTTCAGTTTAAAGCCAATTTTGGTGTACCTCAAGGGAGTCACCTTGGTCCATTGCTGTTTATTTTATTTATTAATGATTTTCCTTCTGTTTTAAATATATCTATATCGCAGATGATGTTTAAATTTTTCGAATTATTAACTCCATCAAGGATTGTAAACAGCTTCAATAAGATTAAAATTAATTTTGGGAATGGTGCAATAAAAATATTGACAAATATAAGACAATGTGTTTTACACGGAAACGTAATATAATAAATCATGACTATTTTTTGAATTCGTCGCGTTTGAATTGAGAACCTAGTTTCTCTTATCTTGGTGTTGTACTAGACTCAAAATTAATGTTTACTGATCACTACAATTATATTTAAAAAAAAAGCTAACAAAACACTTGTTTTCGTCAAAAAATTTCCCCGAGAGTTCCGTGATCGATATGTTATTTAAATTCTGTATGTTTCATTTGTCAGGGCGCCAGGATTAGTACTCCGTTCATTCTTTTCCTATATCTATTTGTATTTGTATTTATTACATATTATTTAGTCTTGCACAGTTAGATACAATATCTTTTAAGGTAGTACAAGCTTCAGTTTTACAATTGGTTTACATGAAATCGGCCTTTATAAGAAATAATTCAGCCCTGAACACAAAACACGATGACGATGCTGATGAAAGTCACTTTTCCAAAGAGTAGATTCTACTACTCGTACAGTGTACAAAGTTTATAAATATTTTTTGGCAGCAATTACAAGTGAGTTGAACTGAAAACGATACGGAAAAATGTTTTCTTTAATTCAATAAAGGTCAACAGAGCGATTTCAACTTGTTGACTTGTCAAAAGTCTCCATAAATAGTTCTTAGACTTGTATGATGTGGTTTTCTTTTTGTTTGTGTTTATTTTCATTTTCCATAAAAAAAATCCATTAAAAGGGAAAATTTTATTCGTTAAATACAAACTCGTTAAATGTGATTTATTATGGCAGATCAATTTAATTTTCGCCACGTGAAAGAAGTTAGTAAAATTAGAACGCATTAAGAGCAAAACCAACAAAAAGAAGATTTGTGGTTTTTACTGGAACAAATGATGAAAGATGTCTTTTTTTTTTCAATTTATTGATTTCCTTAACGATGGATAAAATCATAAACAAGGGATTGATGAGTTGTTTTTTCACCTACTTTTTTGTTTATTATTATGCACATCTGGAGCTATGTTAAGTTTGGAATAAATTATTATTTAATTTCAAATTTGTGAATTTTTGAGGTCAAATTTAATATTGTTTTTGTTTTTGTGGAAATCGAAATCAAATAAACAAAAGCCTTATTTATATCTTTGAAGCAGTTATGTTTTAAATACAATTTTTATGGCACTAGTGCTTGAATATGATTTCATGAAAGTTAAAGATGTTGAAAGCGAAATCTGGGGACCTTATTTTCCCTAAAATGCGACTTACAAATTTAAAAAAAAAAGCAAATTGCAAGAAAAAAGTTGAGCCATTGAAACGTCACCTTTTCAATTCATTTTAAATTCTGGATTTAATTCCTAGATTTCGATATGAGTAAATTCATGAGGTGTCAAACATAACTTAAAAAAGACTGTCATATCAATTCAAAAGTAATTTGTTTTTACAATTCATTGTTGATTTTTAACCAACAACGACTGATTTTTATGATGTTCCGGTTAATATTCAAGAATGTGAAAAGAAATTTCACAATCGGTTGGAACGGAATTTTCTTAAAGATGAATTTGAAACTTGACTGTAAATCTTTTTAACTATAATATGCAGCTTGGAAAGCATTTCATGTATCCTTCCTCTTGGGATATGTATCCTTCCGAGTTGAATTTAATGCTTGAAAACCCCAATGCCGCTTTGTATTGTATAAGCTAGAAAAACCGCACTTTGTCAATACATCATCAATCACCTTTTGTGGAATGATCACATATAACGTAACCAAAAATGTCGTAAGATGTTTTAATTTTCTACCCGATGAAAGAAACTTGTCTCCCCTTCTGATCTGGATATCATCTACAAAACCTATGTCCATAAAAACATCCAAAGCTTCAGTATAACTCCCGTCTCTGAACTGGAGCTTCACCAACTTACCTTAACCTATTGGATGTATTATTTAAAAAAGAGCTTTTAGAATGATGGATGGCAATGAAATTATTGACTAATTTACGTCATTCAAACATCGTCGTAATATTTATTGATTCAATCTTTTTTACCAATATTGTAACAGTTTAACTGACACCTTATTTCAACCCTTCCATATTTTCGAATGCTTAAATTGAGAGAGTGAGAAAACTATGCACTTACTTTTAAAATAATAATTAAAAAAAGGAAAAGAACGTTGGGAGCCACTTTTAGTTGGTTCCCAAAAGAAAGTTGAACTTTTAAAAATTTAGAAATAGTCAGAGTAGAATTTACATATGTATGTATTTCTTTTAATTTAAATTTAAAAATATAGAAACAAAGATTTGCAATTATTAAATTTTTGACAATCACGCCAAACAGTCTATCTGCATAGAAACATAACTTCTTGGCCAGTATTTCTGGATTTTCATGTGCATGAGGTGCATTCAATATTCATCTATTTTATATTTTCACATTTGACGAATTTACTAAAAATAGAAAATTTTTAATATAAAAATTGTGTCGACAAGCACAGTTTTTTTTTCTCTAAGAGATGATCACATTTGGTCTTAGAGATCTTTTTGATTTCAATACCTTAAGACTTTTTTCTTTGAGGCCACGTTAAAGATATGGATGTATCTCAGTGCTCCATAATCAATTCAAGTCCTTAAAGATGGAATTCGATAAGTTATTTGAGTATATACAACCGCTAAAGTGCAAATTGTCCATGGAAAAAACACGGTTACGGTACCCAAAGTGAAGTGTACGAAATCTCCAAAAATAAAATCACCATTGGACAAAATCTCGTGAAAAAATAATCCACCTTGCCATAATCTCCAAAAAGAAAATCAACACGGAATAAATCTTGGAGAAATTTTTTTAAGGCGCGTGATATAACTTCCCAAGAAGTAAATTGGGGCTTTAATGTATTGATAGATTTAAATCCCCAACTATAAATGTTGCCTTAATATTTTATTTTTTCTCCAATGCGCTTTGCAGCTAGAGGGGCCTTTTTTCCGAGCCTAGTGAACAAGGTTTTTTTAAGTGGCAATCATATTAAAGTTATTTTTTTATTGATGGCATTTATTCAAATATTTTCCAAAATCACAGGAAGCGTACCTAACCCCTCCAAGTTTTTGCGGTGTTATTTCATATTTTATGGAAGGGAATTGGTGCAGTAAAATTAAGCCAAGTGAAATAAGGCTGGTTTTCAAGAATTGGGCTTATTTCAATTTTGTTAAGTGCAATAAAAACATTTTCCAACAGTTGGTTTTATTACACTTAAACAGAGTGAAATAAAGCCAAATTGGTTTTATTTCACTTTCAACAATACACTCAACCTCGAACATACCCCAAATCTTATTGTGTGTCCAAGCAGGGGGAGGGGGTTGCATACCTCACCGCAAAAACAAGTCTTAATTCTCAAAATAATTTAGCCCTATTTCACTTTGTCAAGGTTTAAAACTGCTGATAATTGGACTTATTTTACCTTTGTAAAGTGCAATAAGGCCAATTTTTTAAAGTTGGTTTTATTTCACTTGGCCTTATTTCATCACGGCAAAGAGCTATATATTTCATGGAGCTGCCTGCTTGGATTTTACACCGCTGCCCTTTTTTATAGGATTATGTGAAATCGTTTGTCTATGCAGTTAATCGCGAGACGTTTTTCGACTTGGAAGAGAATATTCGAAACGTTTTTACTGATATACTGCCTCAATTGCTACAAAAAGTTGGGCCGCTCGGGTGGAATTCATTTGTGCCAGCAGCGGCGGCCACTTGAGCGAAATCATTATTTAAACATAACGACAAACCCCTTGTATAGGATGTTTTTTTAGCTATTATCTTTTTGGCAACACTGGCAAAAACAGCTGACGCACGTTTCGTGTTTTGTTTCACTGTCAAACATCTTCAGTTTGGTCTAAATTTCAACCATGAATCGTCTTACAAACGAACAACGCTTGCAAATTATTGAATTTTATTATCAAAATGCGTGCTCTGTTAAGAAAGTTCTTCGCGCACTTCTTCCATTTTATGGTCAGCTTAATCGATCTACTTAAGCGGCTATTCGGGCTATTGTGACTAAATTTCGCACCAAAGTTACATTGTTGGACATTAAACCACCAACACGCTTACGTAGAGTAGAGTGCAAACTAAAGAAAATATCGCAGCTGTATCGGCCAGTGTTTATGATGACCATCAATTATCGATTCGTCGCCGTTCACAGCAATTGAGCCTCTGTTACTCAACAACCTGGAAAATTTTGCGGAAGTATTTAGGTGTGATGCATTTCAAAATACAGCTGGTGCAAAAATTGAAGCAGAACGACCTACTGCAACGTAAAATTTTTGGTGAATAGGCTCTTGGAAAGTTGGCCGAAGATCCACTTTTTTACTGAAAAATTGTGTTCAGCGACGAAGCTCATTTTTGTCTCAATGGGTACGTAAATAAGCAGAATTGTCGATTTCGGAGTGAATATCACCCAGAAGCATTGCAAGAGCTACCAATGCATACAGAAAAATCACAGTTTGGTGCGGTTTATGGGCTAGTGGTTTCATTGGACCATACTTCTTCAAAAATGATGCGAATCGTAACGTAACTACCGTGAAATGATATCCAACTTTTTTTTGCCCAAAATGCAAGAGCTTGACTTGCATGACAAGTGGTTTCGACAAGACGGTGCCACATGCCACATAGCACGCGCAACAATGGACTTATTGAGAGGCGAGTTGGGTGAACATTTTATTTCACGTTCGGGACCGCCAATTGGCCGCCTAGATCGTGCGATTTAACGCCTTTAGACTATTTTTTGTGGGGCTATGTTAAAGCTCATGTCTATACAGACAAGCCCGCTTCAATTGACGCATTGGAAGACAACATTGAAGCATTTATTCGTGCGATACCGGCCGAAATGTTGGAAAGAGTAGGCCAAAATAAAATTGTACTAAGCGGATGGACCATTTGAGGCGCAGTCAAGGTCAACATTTGCATGAAATAATCTTCAAACATTAAATAACATCGACCGTACTATCGATTCAAATGAAGATTTCATGCATTTTTCTGAATTGTATGTGTTTTTGTTTTGAAAAACTTTCCTATAAGCTTAAAAAATCACCCTTTATTTATAATGACGCTAAATTTTTTAACATAACCTTAAATTATTTGCGTTTTATTTCTTCTTGAAAACCACACGTCTTAAAAACAGCCTTTATTATAAATGAAGTATTTTTGTCATAATTTTTCAAATCTTCAATATTGAGATCAAATAATTTCAGTTCCTCATTCAATTTCAGAATAATTTTGTGTTGAAACCATTTGTTTTAACTTAAATTAACAATATCAAATAATATGCCCAAGAACAATTTGGTTTGAGGGGTTTTATCTTTGAGGACTTGGCCGCTTTGGTTTGGAGACTTTAGATGGGAGAGGACGTCACCAACCCATTCCTACTTAAAAGTATAGAAGTCTTAACGTATTTTTTTTCTTAAGCTTTGTGTTTAGTTAAATATTGCGGACGTAATTACTTTTAAAATCTTCCTTTCTTTATTCTCCGGAAAAATGTCATCCTTTCTAAATTACCCAAATTAATTTTTCAGTGGTTCATTAAAAAAGTATCCATAATCATCTCAAATCGTTTTTTGCATTCAGTCGGGTCAGTTCTTATTTTATTCCTTTTCAGAAATAATGTGCTAAGAAATTGTTCTTCCTTTAAATATTTTACATTGCACATTACCACCATTTCTTGTGACATATGAAGATTTTATAGTTCTTTTAAGTCTTTTTGTTTAACTCTTCTTGATAACTATTAAGAAGTATATAATATAAAAGAACATAAATTTAACTATTGGTGCCAGAGCTATTTCTATACATAATAAAGTTTATAGTCTCTTATTTGAACTTGCCTTTTGAATTGTACATTCGTTTTTTATTATGGTTGAATTTTTATCTTGATTGTTGTTTCATTGGAAATATCATAAACAAGCTACTTCTTAGTGTGAAAGGTCTAACTTATGTGTATAGAATTAAGGACTTTTCTTAGTTTTTACTACACGATATCCTAGTATCGTCATCGCCATCTCATAAAAATAATATTTCTCTCAAAAATATGGAAAATATCATAAAAATGGATACATTTTTGTGTTTTATATGTGTTTCTAAGCAAAAGAGAAAGTAAAATTTGTTTAAACCTTTTCTATAAGTCATAGAAATTGTAGGAACGTGATTTATATTCGTTTTATTGGATTGTGCTGTTCCCATGCAATTCACAAATGTTTATCGAGATCAATCTCTGAAAATTTATCGATTTGACCATAATTTAACCGAGGAATTGATTATTCATACATGTGAGTTCCCAGCAACAACAAGAAAAAAAAAACGAAGACAAATTTCTTCCACATACGAAGGTCAATAAATCGACTTCTTTTCGTTCTCCCACAGATTTATGCTTGGCAAAATTTCCACCAGAGATTTCATTTTCACTCGAATTTTTCCTTAACGACTTCAATTATTTCTCATCCTCGAGCAAACATTTTCCTCTCTCACACACGTCTTTTCTTCTGATTTTGTTCTAGAGGGCTACACACTCTAGCTGATGGTTTTCCCCCGAAGAAAAACTACGAATGTTTTTCTTTCTTTCTTTTGATTTTCTTTTATTTTTTTTTATTGTTAAAACTTACCCTTTACAAGAAGAAAAACAAATATCAACATTTTCTATCCTTAAAACATATTCAGAGAATAGAAAATGTGCCTTACGTTGGGCGCCATTTTGGCTACTCAAAGAAATCAGATCTAATTTATTCTAGCTACAACATAAACAAGTGAATGTATTGTTTTTCTTTTTTGTTTTAGTTATTTGTTGAATTATATAGGATGGGTAACTACAATAATTTAGCCGTAAGTAACGTGACTAATTTCTATTGAACTTCTTTGTCGTAGTTGAGTTAGGTTTAGAAAAGCAATCACGCAAAAGTCGCAACGTCAAAACGTCGCAACGTCGCGTCGTCGTCGTCTTCTTTCTCGTATTTATAACCTAATTAAATATTCATTAGGAAACCAAGAAAAATGCACACATCACGATAATAATTCTTCGTTTTATTCAAAGGATTTGGAAACTTCTTTTTATTTTGTATTTATTGCTTTTTGAAGTCAAAAGCGCAATTAGTAGATATTTTTATTTTTCTAATTTTTGTTTTCTTGTCAGAAAAGTTTATGCGTTAAATTGAGAGAAAAGGAAATAAAAAGTTATTTAATAAAAATTCCATTTCTTCTTACTTTCATAGAAATTGTTTTGAGACTTGTTTTTTTTTTTTGTTGCAAGAAGAGGTGCGATATTTTTAATGAGAATATTTTTTGATATTTAAATTAAAATTATGTAAAGTTCATTCGAGTTTTAAAGTATGCGTTTTTTTTTTAGTTGGTTCTAGTTTTTGTCTGGATTTGTTGTATATATTTATAATTTATTTGGCTTTGAGAACTTTTTTAATTGTGCAGTTGGTTATAGTAAATTAATTCTGGTCCAGATATTTGAATTCTGCATAATATGCATGGTAAATTTAAGAGTTGAGTGAAGCGCTGTAAGAACTTGTGTGTTAAATTTTGCATCTGTTTTGAAGATGGATTTTGTCAATTATAAACTAAGAGCAGGTGTCTCATTCATTGAATTTGATATTTTTTAATATTTTAAATATTTTTTTATATAAAGTAGAATTTGAAGCTGCTTTATATTATGTAAACGAGACATGTAGGCAGCTAAATACATTCTGATCAAAATCTGAACTTCCTAACTAGCAACACCTTCTTTTAGAGGCAGGTTTAAAGACCACACCCTTGAAATACCGTTGATATAATTCAGAAGGTGCTGCAAAACCAAACATATTCTTAAATGTGTACTGCATATTCCCAAGAATTGTATTTCAATGTTATCTAGTCAAAAAATAATACAATCTAAAACCACCACTAAGAAAACTGCTGTGCGTGTCTGTTTGGGATACCATGTCAAAAGTGTAGTATACAACAAACCCATCGCCAACTCTTTGTGAAAATGGGATCACAACAACGTTCACCTGCCCTTCTCCACACTCGTACTCGCTTATCATTACTTAAAAATTTGATTTTGCATTCGTTTGTAAAGAGTACAGACCTCCAGTACTCCAGTAATTTCTCACGGGCGTACCTTAATCGCGCTGCCCGATGGGCCAGTGTAAGTTTGGGCTGAATAGCACACGCCCTGAAACATTGAACATCTTAGTGGAGTCGATTGCGAATGGTTTGATCACTGACTTGAGTGCCAGTTGACTGCTGCAGTTGAGTTTGTAAAGCCCGGGCGGTTAGGGTACGCTTCCGACCGGCAGTTATTCGAATGTACTCAACTGGTCTTCTTGCTGAGTTGTAGGCCGAATTCTTCCTGATCCTGGTCTTTTTGCTACACTCACGGTTTCCGGAACGCTACGCGTTCCCACACGTTTCGGATAGCTCACCACGACACACCGATTCGATTTGCAACAGCCCTTTAAAACACTTCTTGGTCTAGCATATTTACCGCTCTATTTGCGTTTCTAGTATCCAAATGGCGTCTAAAACCGGGCATTGCAATCACGTTTAATCACGAAGAAATAAAGAACAACAATTAAATAAAGAAACACTTACCAACAACGCTAGAATCAGACTGAGTAAACATATGCAATAATTTTTGCATTGATTGTTTTTTCAAGAGATGGGCTTTTTTGCCTATTCACTTGGAGGTAACGAAAAAATTGTTATTCAAAGCATCGATATAGAATCACACACATGAAAACTTTTCAATAATTTCACCAATTAAGTATTTTTTAGGCAAAATACAAAATAAATCTTGGGTGGGCCCTATTTTGTTTTGAGTAGTTTACTATCGACCTTAACCTTTTTAAAAAAGTGTGTTTTCAAGAAGAAATGCAACCGATACAATGTATGAATATTTTAGTGCACAAATATGTCTCATTGTCATTCTAGAGGAGGAACTGATCCAACCCCTCATGAACCCGCAACCCTGACTCGTAAATGCTTACACGGGCCTCTGTCGCTGCCCAGCATTAATCTGTTGTCTGTCCCTAAACATGGGAAATCTGCAAATCCGGCTCGAAGGACCAAATGTGACGTCTAAGTTTTTTATTATAAAAAAAATAGCAAAAAAAGACAAAGAAATAAAAACGCAAACCACTTTGTAAGAAATCTTTTGAATTGTATTTTAGTCATAAAACTTGATGTATACTCGATCGTACAACAATTTCATTAATTATTTGACATGAAGATTTTGTAGCTTATTTGTGGACTGTATTTGATATTTGTAATAGGTAGTAGAGGACAATTCAACACTTGAAGGAAACAACCTTCAAGTGTTGAATTGTCCTCTCTCCGTAAATTCGATTCTATTGGTACTTGTACTTTCGTACAGGCCAAGAATTTAGCTTTTTTTATAAGGATAAGATAAACGTTATTTAGGAGCAATTCCATTCATGTCCAACCAAACAGCAGTCAAAAAGACTAACTCCAAAAATAGTATTGCCAAAATGAACAATAAATTTCTAAGAAAAACACCCGTTATAATAAATCCAAAAAAATAAGAAAAAATAATTTTCCCCTAGAATATTCTAAAAATAAAACAAAAAAGTATATTGGTTAGGTTAGGTTATAGTGGCTGTCCAAGATGGAAACGGACACACTTAGGCCAGTTTAATGGCCCATTGTGATACCACATAAATCTTGAGGTTTCTTCCTAAGCTCAATGGAACCAGTTTGAGTCTCTAACGAAACGTGAGAGGTTGATTATGCCGATATGATTTAGATCGCTTAGATCGTTAAAGAAAAATTCTCCTAGGTAATTCTTGCGTTTTCGAGCCAGAGCAGGGAATATGCAGAGAAGATGAAGAACTGTTTCTTCCTCGTCCATGCAGCTTCTGCAAAAATCATTTGAGAATACGCCTAATCTCGTGGCGTCCTTTCCTATTAGACAGTGTCCGGTTATGACACCTATTATCGAGCTTATATGCGATCTGCTTAGAGAGAGCAAGCACCTTGAACGTTTTAAATCCAGTGTTGGCCAGATGTTTTTAGTGACTTGACACGTGGTGATGTTGTTCCACCTGGTGCCTGCCCTCCTCACAGCGTCTAGCATTAGCAACAGTTTACAAGTAGCGATTGGTATGCCAGTACGTGACAAACGTGGTAGGATGGGCTGTACTGTACCGTTCCTGGCAAGTTCATCTGCCTTATAGTTATCTGGAATGTCTCTATGGACCGGCACCCAGCAAAGCTGAATATTAAACTGTTGTGCCATCTCCATTAGAGATGATCGACAGTTATGGACTGTTATAGAGTTTGTAGAGACAGAATCCAGAGATTTGATAGCGGCCTGACTATCTGAGAAAATACGGATATCAGATGTTGATATCACGTTTTCTTTAAGCCATGACAAGACTTCTTTTATCGCCAGAAGTTCCGCCTGGAATACGCTACAATGATTGGGAAGGCGGAACGAGAGACTTAATTTCAGTCGTTCAGAGTACACACCTCCACCAACACCTTCTTTTTTTGTTGACCCATCTGTATAGAAATGGATTGACTCATCTTCCAGGAATGTCCTATCCTCCCAAAAAGATCTGGGAGGTAAAGAAATCTGGAAATTTCTATCGAATTGCAGTTGGGGTATGGTGTAGTGTGTGTGCTTTGGAATTGATTCTAAATAAATAAGAATTACGGAGTGACCAATGTTGTTGTTAGTCCACTGCGACGAAGCTTTGAGGCGAATAGCAGAGCTTGCAGCTATTTGTTTGCTAAAAATGTCAAGAGGAAAAAAAAATGTATATAACCTTCAGAACAATTTCCAAGATCCAACTGACCCAGGAGCTCAAATTTCATGACCATAGACAACGCTGCCGTTTGTTCGCTGACTGGGCTTCGAATCTTTTGGAAGATTACCCCAATTTTGGCAGAATCTCATCATCTTTAGTGTAGAGGCGCATTTTTGGATGAATGGCTGTGTTAACAAGCAAAATTTCCGTATATGGAACGACACCAACCCACGCAAGGTTCACCAGGTCAAAATGCATCCTCAAAAAGTTACCGTTTGGTGTGGATTTTGGGCCGCCCGGCGGCGGCGTAATTAGTCCGTAATTTTTTGAAAACGACGTTAATGAGGCGGTCACCTTCAACAGCAAGCGCTACATAACGATGATAACTAATTTCTTATGGCCCGAATTGAACCATATGGACCTAGACAACATGTGGTTCCAGCAGCACGGCACTGCGCGCGGCGGCGCTACGTGTATCACGATTGACATTTTGTATTAACAATTTGAGGGTAAGGTTATCTCTCGCAGGGGTGATGTGAATTGGCCACCAAACCAAGGTCATGCGATTCGACCCCGCTAGACTTTTTCCTGTGGGGTTTCTTGAAGTCTCAGGTCGGTCTATGCAAATAAACCACAATTGACCGATTCCCTAAAGGTGAACATAACACAGGCCATCGCCCAAATTCAGCTAGATGTGTTTTATTAAGATAAAATATGCATTGAAAATTTGGTGAATCAATATCTATCATGGTACCGTCAACACATCCTGCCACGTAAGGAAATCCTCTTTGAGGACAAAATTATGAGGCTATGTATGAACAATTTTGTCCCCAACAAATGGTATTAAAGAGAAATTTATCAATGATAATGAAATGACACTGGATGTTGCTTTGCTCATTCCGTGCATAGATACAATACCGTGATATTGGGCTCCATTCCCAGCCCAATGTAGTGTACCCGAAAGTTATTACAAAGGACTTAAATTCATATTTCTTTGGCTATTGAATTATAGTTTAATTTCAATTTTAGATATCACAAATTTGATGGTACTTTTCGTAAATCGAAAATTCTCTTTTGTCGAAAAATCATTTCCGATGTAGAAGTTAATTCTACGCTTCACTACTCTGGTCACTGTAATTGCCATTAATTTCTACGTTTTCAAAACATTCTTCAAAACGATACATTTTTTTATAAATTCATTTACAACAGCTTTTCAAAAGACACATTTTTTTACTGTAAACTGGCAAGTTCTATTGAAAGATGACTACGATGTCAATGGATTAAAAAATCTCTTCAAAATCAGAGATTTTTGAAATTCAAATGAATTAACGCGTTTACCATAAAATTCAAAATTAATTTTCTTTGGTAATTTCGTCAAAATTACTTACTTTTATTTACTTCTTCATTTTCAAAGTGGTTCATATATTTTTTTTATTAGTTTTCGACAACTTTTCAAAATAAACTTTTTTATTTGCAAATCAAAATTTCTCTTTGCCAAGTACTGAAAAACTTTTCAAAAATTCTAAATATATTTTGCAAAGTTTATTGTTCGGTGAAACAAAAAGAACAAATACTTTGCAAAATAACAAAACTTTTCACTTTTTTAGAAACCACTTTACAAATTTGAGTTTAGTGAAACTTATTTTAAAAAGAGGAAAACTTTTCAATTCAATATTTTCCTCAGTGCAAATTTTATTTTGGTGAAACGTATTTTGCAAAGTAAAAGTGCAAAGTTGCAAGATAAAAAGTGAAAAATGTTTGGTGAAACAGGGCCTTGGTCTTTTTTTTTACCGAAAACTTATAAACTTATAAACAATTACTACAGAAAGGAATTTCTTTTAAAGACTTATGAAAACAACGACACGATTTTCAAGAATCTTAGAGCTAATTTTTTTAATCCTGTAATCAAATTTTAAATAATGCATTTGTTCATTATGTTCCAATATGTTAAAGAGACTAGTGATATTCAACCAACAATATAAAAACTTAATGAAGACACAACTATAACTGTGAATCACGAGTTCTTTTTAACTATGAAAGACGGAAAAGAATTAAACGAATTAACGGAAACAAAGTCTACGCGGTCATGTCCGATATGCAAAAGGACACAAAAGAACTTCAAATAATTTGAATCAATTGAGGACGGACATAATTACGAATATAGAATCTCTCCACCGCACGCTAGAATCAGATGCATGGAATTTATTTTAAAGCTTGTGTATACTCTTCGACAAGAAAGAGAAGGTACTGATAAATCGATTGGGACGTTTTGAATTGCAGAGAAGTAGTGAATGCAGTTAAATTTGGGCAGTATACTAAGAAAACGGCAGAGCTACTACTCACACCTACTCTACACAAAATATTGGTTCATAGTCAAAATATCATTTAATATCAATCGCTACCACTTGGAGAACTGTCAGAAGAAGCCCAGGAATGCAAAAATAAAGACTACAAGAAATATCGATATCAGAATACGTGTAAAGTTTCAAGGATTCGGCAGAATGAAGACCAATTTAAAATGCTTGCAATCTTTTCGGATCCATCTATTTCTTCCTTAAGGCATGTGAGAAGCCAAAAAGATCTGAAAGAACGATACTCTCCAGAAATGTTGAGTTTATTACACATTTCCCCGTACTTAGATGATAGTTTTCAAGAAATTTAGTGTTTATATATTAATTTGTTTTGTCTTTATTTCTTTTTCCACTGTTTGACTTTTGATATATCACCAAAATACATTATGTACTCTTGAATATTAGAAAATAAAAAAAATGCCTTGAAATAAAAAAAAAATATGGGAAGTTAAAAAAACTTTTTTTCCCCACTGTTTCACTCGAATTGGTTCTTTTTCTTTTTGATCTACTGTATCAATTCACTCAGATTACTTAAAAAATTGATTTTGACGATTGCATATTAAAATACCGCTATATTTATGACCTTTGTTAAAACTTCTTATTTTAACACAAATTTCTGAAACACCCTGTAAACAGTTTATTTTGAAAGTCACAATTTTTAAAGCCTTGGAAATTTCCTTCAAGATAAAAAAAATTAAAGCAATATCTTTATTCGTTTAAGAGATATGATTTCTGCAACCAAAAAAGTCAAAACGGGCCACTGTGCGACGGATCTAAATACCTCTTTTGAATTAAGTTGAGAGTAGAGTTAAGAATTCTATCTCGGTCTAAGGCCTGTCGACCTTTAAAATGGCCAAATTTAAAATGAGCACAATCTTCACAAAATGATTCATTCACTGACTTATTTCTTAAAATATCTATACTTCCATTGCAAATAAAAAAATATCTGGTATGTTTTTACACTATAATTACATAATTATGATAAATAAAATTTCACGAAAATTCGACCTCTGTTAGCTCATTTTCCAAGCATTATCTATTTTTGTTGCAAAAAAAAACAACAAAAACAAAAAACCATCAAGATAGAAAGGAAAGTGTATTAAAACTAAAACACTCAACCTCCTCTCCATCACAGACAATCTGATATCCTTTTTAAACGTCAATTCCCCATCTTTTTTTTGTTGCGTTATCTATCTCTTATATAGCCTAGAGGATATCGGATATCCCTTAAAATGTTCTCTATACAGTACTTGGCTGTAAGGGCTCTCAGACAAACACCAAGCCAGAAAATATATAGTCATATTGTTATCGTCGTCGTCGTTGTAGCCATAGTCGTCTCATAACTAGGCCAATTGCTATTTCACGTATCCCAAAAAACCAACCGTCATCGCTTTCCTCGAACAGGAAATATCAGACTGGCTAAATGAAGCGAAATAAAACCTATCGACGATAAAAAATAAATGAAAACTTGGCTCAGTTCCAATCGATTGGCAACAACAACAACAAAAATAATAATTCAACATTATTCTAGGTCTACGAACTTTTATATCGCCCGGCCCGCCAATTTATTAGCTCAGTCGTAGTAAGTTCTGTTCGATTCGAAAATCGCTTATCCATTCATGATTTTACTGTCAGCACTCAGCACCTTTTCCTTATACTCGTATGATGACACATGATACACAAAGATCAAAAGAACACTCAATCTTACAGGGATGATTTAATGGCTTCCTTTTCTTACTTTGTGACAACATTTTTTTAGGGACAGGAAGGTTTTTAGACACGGAGGTCGGAGGATGGCGATGGAAGGACTTTGACCAATTTATAGTCAAAGCAAACATAGAAATGATGTTTTATGACGTCATTTCATCATGACGGGTGTTCTGTTCTCTTCACATCATCTTGACAAGAGGGGGCTTATGTGGGTAATACTCCTGCTCCTAACGCTGCTGCTGGAAGGGCTATGGCTATAAGGCTCTGTGGTTAATGTATTTAGAGATTAATAATTTTAAGAGCCCATTAAAAGCTATAAGCTATAATGTTTCAGGAGACAGAGAGTGGGTATATAAAGACGACTTATGAATGTATTTATTCATAAAATAACCTCGGTCAAAATAAAACATTAAGGGTAGATTTACATAAAATGCAGGACATTTTAATGATAATTATGTTTATGTGGGATGTGTGTGTGGAAAGGCAGGTACTTAAAGAATAAAGGACTATGTGGCGCGCAATCCTGTAAATAAATAAAAAGATTGATATTTTCTTGTGGCAACACGAAGACAACAAAATTGAAAAAAATAAAGCCTTAAGCTTTTCTGTAATAGCCCTCATTCAGGTGCATGGAGTCATTAGGCCTTAGTGGTATTTTATTTCTAGAATTGAGTACCTAACTAATCTTTTCTGTTCCACGAATTGGCTTTGGTAAAAATGTCTTAAAAATTAATTAACGAAGTCACAGAAAAAGTTCTTAATTTTTTAACCAAGAACAAACTTTTGATGGCTTTCCGGTTGAAAACCATCAAAAGTTTGCTAAACTAAACTTCAGTTTATGATATTCATAGACAATTTAAACCCATTTTAAAACGAAAGCCTAGAGTCTAAAAATAAACATGACGGAACCTTTTAATCTGTTTTTGAATCTTTAAAACGCATTTTATTTTGTTCCCTCTACAAGCCGTTTTCTATAGGTTTAAGTGAAATTGTACTAGAATCGTAGTAGAATATACCTTAAACCTGTTTCTTACTAAACAGAGCTGCCAAATTCTTTATAAATAGCAGCTTTGTCTAACCTAGATGTTAAATTTAGATTTCAGTTTAAATAGACTCGGGTTTAAAATATGACTAAGAATATACCACATATTGTATATTTTTAAATTCAATTAAGATTAGATTCGATTAGGAAAGATTTATTTAAATTCCAAATACAGTGGGCCATATTTATAGTTCTATGATAAGTTCTGCTTTTGTCTTTGCTAAACTAAACTCCAGTTTATGTTATTCATAGAAAATTTAAACCCATTTCAAAGCGATAGCCTGGAGTCTAAAAATAAACACGACAGAACCTACGTTTGAGCTTTTTTGTTAAAGCTATAAAACGTCAAAAATAAACAAACTGATTGAGAAAATTACTTTGCGAAATTGAAAATATAAAAATAAAAATTAAAATGTCAAAAGACAATGTTTTGATATTTTGCTGGATGTTGCGATGCTACCACCCGACAGAAAACGAAAGCTACTTAACCCGAATCGACTCCTTTGAAATAGATGACGAAGATTTGTATGGAAGCTATCGAGTCGATAAAAAGAACTGGAAAGTTTATGATTGACCTTCTAAATATTGAAGATCGAAATTCAATTAAAGGTTTTCCAATATCTGTGTGTTTCCAAGTCTTGACAGCACCAGCGTGACTTACATTAAATTTCTCAACTAACAAAAATTTCAAAGACTTTGGCTTTCCAGCTAACGCATTTCATTTTGTATAGGTTTAAGTAAAATTGTACTAGAATTGTAGTAGAATATACCTTAAACCTATTTCTAACTAAACAAAGCTGCAAAGTTCTTTATGAATAGCAGCTGTTTTTAACGTATAAATGTTAAATTTAGACTTCAGTTCAAATAGACTAGGGTTTAAAATATGACTATATAGAGGGTTTTTCAACAGGGAAGCTACAAAAGTAGAGCGACGGAGACAGCAAACGACGCCATATTTCTTGCCGTTCTTTTGACATTTTTCTTCAGTAAGGTTTGCCATTTCATGATGGAAAGATATACGAGTGAATAACCAGTCGAAAATGTTTAAATTTACTACCGAAATTCGGAGTCAGTGGCCTCAACGTTAAGAGTCATAATCGTCCTAGTAGATCAACAATTGAGAGTCTAGTGGAAAATTTTGAATCCACAGGCACAGTACAAAATGTTCGCGTGAATTAAATAAAACTATTTACGTTTTATTATATAAAAAAATATTTTATGGAACTATGTCCTTTATTAATACAAATATTTTCTTTTGACTTACTACACTGCATTGACTTAATCTTATTAAATTTAAATATATTTCATTCGTCGCTTGTCACCGTAGAAGTGATCGTACATCGCTTCGTTCCTGGTATTTATGTTATTTTCTTCTGTGTTGATAGGCAGGTACAAAGAGAGTCCTTATCATGTACGTGAATATGTGTTGGTTGTTTGGTTTGAGTACCTTAATAATATAGACTTATATGATATATAGTTAAGAAATAAATGTAACCTTATATCTGTGTGAGTTTAGGTGTGTTAACAGATATAATGTTAGGAAAAATATGTTATCTTATATATAAGTATTATAGTAGGGTGTTAACTCCCCCCTCCCTTAAAAATATAAACCTCCTGGTTTATGACATATTTTTCAATCTTCTTAATTCTAATTCTTCCTGGTAAATTTTTTGAAATCTTTTTTCATTATTTAATTTCTTACAATTTTGAACAAATTTTACCAGTTTTATGAGTAAATATACAGATATTATGATTATTATTACAAACACTATAGTATAAAATGTGTGTTCTACAAAATTCTCTTCATACGGAATTATAAATTTAGATAGTTTATCGATATTATTAAATGAATAAGGAGAACTTGTTTCTAATATGTGTCTTATGCTTATACTCTGATTATGTTGCTTTATTATTGCTTCTTTTAGTTTGAAATTAAAATTGGTATAATTTTTATCGTTTATGGTTATTGATTCGGAAAATTCTACTATATTTTTACCTTCAATATTTTTATTATTTATAATAAATTTTCCATTAGTTAATAAAATGCCATTATCTATTTCATATACAGGTTTATCGTATTCTTGTGATATGTTACAGTTTGCTTTAGCATTATTTAATATAGGTATAGTACATTCATCTTTTTGTATTTCTTTACAAATGTTTTTATTTAGGTAGTTTTGACACTTTGTTATTCTTATAAATATATTAGTACAATTTGCAATGTTCTCATCTATAGTTAATTTTCCATATTTATTTGAAATAGGGGTTATTTTTAACATTTCACAATTTTTTATTAATAATGGGTATTTGTATGTTACTACAATCAAATCTTCAGTTCTAGTAACAATTATTGTAGAATATTCTAAAATGTTTATGATTGGAATATTAATAGTTTCCTTTGACATAATTTTTTCTATATCTTTAATATTTATACTTTCTGATAAAAATTCATTTTGTTTCCCTGCATTTATTGTTCTCAGAATTGTTAACATATTAACATAAGTATCCTCTATAACTAGATGCTGTAAATCATTTCTAATGCTATTTTTAAACATTCCATCAAATTGTTCGTTTATAATTTTCTGCTTATTATTATTATTTATTAAATTATTCAGATTTGTTTCGATAGCTATCAGATCGTCATGGTCTGGATTGCCATAGCAATATTTTATCATTTTGCCTATGAAATTGAATGCTCTTCGTTTTCTATAATTTGGATGTGGATTTATTTGTTTAATTAAATTTTCTATCCTATCTATCCATAATTGCTCTTCATTAGAAGGTTTATATTCCGAGTTCATTATGTTAATATAAGGTTCTAAGATCTGAGTTATATTGATTATATGAAATAGATAATCTTCTTGCGTATATAAACAAACGTCATCAGTTCTCGTCAGTATGAATCTTTCGTGATTCACGTTTCTTATTTTTATCATTCCGTGAATATGCATTATTACACTCACGAGTAATATTTGGTATAATAATGTCCTCATTTTTATCAAAACGGTATGATTTAATATTGTTTTTGTGCACTACAACTCCTTTAGTTGTTAATATTGTTTCACCTTGGTCTTCTTTAACTATATGTCGGATGTGTCTAGCATTTGATTTTTTCCTAAGACCTTTAATAATACACAATATTTGATCACCTTCGTTGTATTCAATATGTTTTGAATTTTTGTTAAGTCTTACTAACACTTTTTTTGATGCACACTCTAGTTTTTTAATTATATCACTGTTATTGTTAAATTTATTTTGATTAAAATATATATCTACTGGTCTGTAGCCAGTTACAGTATGAATAGTATTATTTAGTTCTTTCACTGTGTTGAATATTTCTTCAAGGAAATTGGTACAGTTTTGTATCATGAAAATACGGCTAAGTTCGGAAATTGAGTTGTGGGCACGCTCAACCTGACCGTTCGCAGTTGATCGGTAGACTGGTGTTGTTATTTTATTGATTCCATATCTTTCACACATGTTTTTGATCATGGGTGTATTGAAGCAGTTTTCATTGTCTGTCATAAGACGTTTGCAGTTGGGAAACATATTTACCAAAACTTCTTCTATTTTATTATACAAATGAATACGGTTATCTAAATAACGTACTACTATATATTTCGAATACTTATCTTTTACAGTAAGAAATGTATGGTTATCATTAAAATAGATATCCATATGTATGTGTGTTCCAGCTTGTGTTGGAATACTTGATTCGCTTAATGGTTCTTTAGGAGGGTTCCTGTCATACCTGCCGAAAAGACATGCTGTGCATCTTTTGTTATAAACCTTTGCATCTTTACTATTGTTTGGCCAGTAGTATTTTTCATTTATTTCAGTTATGTTATTTTTATAGCCTCGATGAGCTCTATTATGCGTTTCGGATATGATGTTTAGTTGTTGCTCACGATTTATTATATCTTCAAGTTTTACTGGAGTGTAAATAAACCGTGTGGTCATAAAAGATTTTTTTATGAGGCCACCATATTTAAAAATACATTCTGGTGTGGTGTGGATAGCAATAATTTTATTAGGTTTTATGATCTGTTTTAACAAGGATATGAGTTCATTGTTATTTTTGAACGTGACCACGTGTCGAATTCGTTTCTCAAAGATATTCTTTGTTTCTATGTTTGAATCGGTTTGTGATTCTTTTATTTCAATCTGTTCACCATATGAGTTAAAGGATCTGTTTACAGTTTTTATTACTTCTTCACTTGAACTTTCTTGTGAATGCATAGTGCTGACTGTACTTGAATTTATTTCTTGTCTGGAAAGGGCGTCGGCTACGACGTTTTCTTTACCTGGTTTGTATTGAATTTTGGCACCATAATCTTCAATTATTGCTTTCCATCTCTTTAATTTAGTGTTTGGATTCTTTTCTGAAATTGAATATGTCAGACTCTGATGATCTGTATATATAGTCAAATCGGCTATACCATAAATATAATTACGAAGTTTCTGTAAGGACCATATTATAGCTAGTAATTCCTTTTCGTTAGTGGAATATTTTTCTTCACTTTTGGTTAATGTTCGACTGAGAAAGAAAATAGGATTTCTATTTTGACTAAGTACAGCCCCTATTGCTATGTTTGAAGCATCTGTAGTTAGCTCGAATGGTTTATTGAAATTTGGTTGATATAATTCAACTCTTTCTTTCAGTGCATTTTTTAATTTGTTTATCGCTTCTATGGCGATTTCGTCCAAATTAATTAAAATGTTTTTACTTTTATTTTTGCTTGTTCCACCATTTTCTCCTCTAAGATAAATGGTTATAGGTTTTGCTATTAATGCATAGTTTTTAATAAATTTACGGTAATAACCCGTGAGCCCTAAAAATCCTCTAAGTTCCTTAATGTTTTTAGGTATAGGATAATTCTCTATAGCCTGGATTCTTTTTGGGTTTGTTGAAATTCTGTTATTTTTTATTATATGTCCGAGATATTCAACTTCGGATTGAAAAAATTTACTTTTTTCATTTGATACTTTAAGAGTAGCTTTATTTAGTACATCAAATACTTGTCGTATGTGTTGCATATGCTCTTCAGGCGTGGAAGAATATATCAATACATCGTCAATATAAACGTGTACGAATTTTCCTACAAATTCCCTCAGTATGTCATCTACACAGCGTTGAAATATGCTGGGAGCATTTTTCAATCCAAATGGCATACGTACAAATTCGTATTTTGCGCCATTTATAGCAAATGCAGTCTTCTCACGGTCTCCTTTACTGATGAGGATTTGGTGGAAGCCAGATTCTAGATCAAGTGTAGTGAAATAGCTTGCATTACCCAAATTTTGTATTGTCATATTGACATCTGGAATTGGGTATCTATCAGCAACGGTGTTTGTATTAAGTTTTTGAAAATCGACGACCATACGTCGTTTCGGTCTTCCATTATCATCTAAGCCCTTTTTTGGCACTGTCCATATAGGACTATTATGAGGAGAATTACTTCTCTGAATTATTCCTTCTCCTAATAATTTATTAATTTCTTTATTGACAAAATCGTTATCTGCAATTGGGTAAGGGTATTGTTTAACGTAAATTGGTTCGTCTGTCTTTGTTCGAATAGTACATTCAATAGTATTAGTGAAAGGCAGTGGGCCTACACCAGTATTAATTTTTACTAATTCACCAACTTCCTGTCTATATTCATCATCTACTTCTCCTATAACATAATTTAATTCTGGATCTACTGTCTCACTACACATGGTGATTAAGGTTAGATCTCTTAGGTTAATTTCAGCATTTAACTCCCTTAAACCCTGTATTCCCAAAATCATGTCAAAAGATTCTATTTTATCAAGTTCATAGAATGTGAGTTTTTTATTTATTACAATAATTCGTTTAATTTTATCTACTATCGAGAAACCGTGCATAGTTCTCATTTTAATAGGTTTGATTGCAGTACTTATGCTGGAATCGCAATTTTTAGAAATATAATTATGGGTTGCACCTGAATCGATCATTATTTTATAAGTTTTATTACTTAATTTACTAGTTAATGTAAGAATGGGCAACCCGCCTATTAGTTTAAATGATCTAAACGTAAATTATTATTTACCATATCTCCATTTTCTGCATATGTGCTCTCCTGGTCATCATACGGTTGGTGTTGTGAATTGTTCACCCTTAGCTGTTTCTGTTGATGAAAGTTCCCGCTGTTTTCGCGATCTCTCTTCCCCTGGTATTCATTGAAGTTTGGACGTTGTCCCTGTTGATTGTAGTTATTGTTGAAATGACGTGGTGCAATCGTTGTTTGTCTATTGTTGACTTCCATTGGTCTTGGACCTTGTTCTCTAAACAGATTCCTGTGTTGTTGGCTGTTATTTTGTTGACCGCCGCCGTTTCGTTGTTGAAAATTGTTATTTTGAGGTTGTTGTTGGTGTGGCCTCTGGTCATAATTTGATCGGCGTTCAGTTTTTAATTCTCTTGGGTCGCTGTGTATTCGATTTCTGTCTTGCAGGTGAAGTCCTCTGTGAGCATTGTCGTGTTCAATTTTTAATGCAATTGAGAATGCATGTTCTAGATCAGCAATTTTGGCTGTATATAAAGCTCCCCTTGTGAAACTATCACTTGTTCCATCAATAAAAATTCTCACCGCATCATCTCTAGCATTAGCTGTTAATCTTTCTGTCACTAATTTTGAATCTCCACTCATTGAGATCTTTGTTATAATTAGATTCAAAGCTTGGTTTATTTTGTCGTGATATTCACTCAATGATAATCTTCCTTGTTTGATTTGTCGGAGTTTATCCTGCAGCACGTAGAGAGGTTCCTGGTTGGAATATGTATAATCGAGTCGATTACGAATTGCCTCGTAATTAAAAATAGTATTATGATTTGTTAAGACTTCTGCCGCTGTTCCTTTAATTTTATTTTTCACAATTGTTAAGGCTGTGTAATATTTAGGATGTGTCTCGAATCCTTTAATACTGTTCATTATTCTTGTAGATTCTTCTCTCCATAATCTGTATTCTTTCCTATCACCACTAAATTCTGGCAATGCCTTAAATGCATCTAAATGGATATCATTACCATTCGAAATTATTGTTGTAATTTCTTTCAAGGTGGGTACATCAGGTACAATTTTGATTTCTTCTGTGAGCGATCTGACTCTTGATTGGAGCTCTTTATTAATATTGTCTTGTTGCCTCAAGACTATTTTTAAATTATTATTTTCTTGCAACAATGTTTGATTATTTATTTCTAAATTTTCAAGCCTTGCTAGAATACGAGCCATTTGGTCTTCGGTTGCCATTTCTGCTTGTAATGCGGGTCTACGACTATCGAAGACTTTAAATTTCTTCATACACTGAATTAATTTAGATTCGTAGATTTAACTTATTTTGTTCACTGAATTATTTTATGATATTATGTATCTATTGATTGTATAACACTATATGTCACTGGAATTCACTTTACTTACTCGTCTGCTATGCTAGATCTGTTGGTTTTCAAATGTTTCCTTTTGGTCCGCTCACTAGAGTAAAACAGTATGTTAAACTCCTGGCAGGATCGCCAATTAAATAAAACTATTTACGTTTTATTATATAAAAAAATATTTTATGGAACTATGTCCTTTATTAATACAAATATTTTCTTTTGACTTACTACACTGCATTGACTTAATCTTATTAAATTTAAATATATTTCATTCGTCGCTTGTCACCGTAGAAGTGATCGTACATCGCTTCGTTCCTGGTATTTATGTTATTTTCTTCTGTGTTGATAGGCAGGTACAAAGAGAGTCCTTATCATGTACGTGAATATGTGTTGGTTGTTTGGTTTGAGTACCTTAATAATATAGACTTATATGATATATAGTTAAGAAATAAATGTTACCTTATATCTGTGTGAGTTTAGGTGTGTTAACAGATATAATGTTAGGAAAAATATGTTATCTTATATATAAGTATTATAGTAGGGTGTTAACTCGTGCTAGTGAGACAAATAAGTGCAAGTAGTGTTGAGAATGAGGCATCGTCGTTGTGGCAAATTTTGCGAAAAGATCTTGGAATTTCCCCTGTTACAAAAATGTTGTGAAGCAGAATATGAACTTATTCTAGGAAACAGGATAGAACTCATAACTGATTCTATCCTTTTAAGTTTAGCTTTTTGCAGTACATGTGACAGTTCCCACATTTCAAAAGGTGATACATAAGGAAAGGTTGTATTGTCTCTTGCATGCCCCAAATAATTTTGCTCAGGGGTTAATAATAAAGTATTAAAATGAACAATTTGCAGCTTGCTGCTTATTATTCTAAATTTAATTTATAAAACAATTCAAATTCTGACCTTTGATATCCTTTGTAACTAAAGTAACATTGTCTCTAAATAATAAATGAATACAAAATTTAACCAAAAAATTGACACCTAAATTTGTGACCTCTGTTCAGCAATTTCCTTGTTTTTATTACATAACAAACAAAATAAATAATAAACTTTTAGTCATAGAATATTTATATTCCAATTAAAAACACGCTCATTTTCATTGCAAAGCTTTATCTATACCTATTCGTATCCTATGCATTTCATGTATGTATCTCTTGGATTCTATCAATAATAAATATTTACTATTTTATTTTTGATGTAAACAAAAAAAAAAAAAACAAAATTCAAACAGCTAATGGAAATGCATATTGTTGAATAATAATTTTTACAATGATATCAAACACAAAAATAATAATAAATTTATTCCTTTCACCACCCTGCCGCACTGACTCATATCATAGTTTTGTTGTTGTGTTTTGTGAATAAATAAAATAGGAATATTTTTTTTGAAAAGTTATGTAATTTATTCAGTGTTTACAAAAATAAATCGGCATTATAAATTATTTATCTGATTTTGTTATTGTTTACGTACATTTTTTTTTGCCAATAATAATAATTGATTAACTGTTGATTTTTTATAGTACAAAACATAGATTGTAGATAGTTCCATTAATTTGTTGTTAATTTGATTTTTAACCATTGAAAAATTGAACTTATAGAAAATATTGTACCTCTACATAATCTATACAGGTTAATAGTATAAGTTTAATGAGTATGAAATTATGTATAATTTCATAAAATTAAGATTAAGTGTAAAAATGTTTATAACTTTATTTCGATTTGCAAAACTAAAAACTAATTTCAACATCAATTATGTTCGAAAAAGTAAACAATTTATCTAACATAAAAACAAAATACCTCAGCTACATCGAGTATGATTGTTTATATATTTAAAGAGGTCAAAAACACACACAAAAATGTTGTTGTTTGTACAATTAAAACATCAAAAATCTTTTCAAATATTTTACTCTAGAAAAATGTCATAAATGATTGTGTGAATAAAATTGTTGAAGTAGTTTTTTAAACATTATATTATTTTTATTATTAATAAATACTTTTTGAAATTATGTTTCGGAGGCAAATGTTTAGTTTGTTAATTTTATTGGTCGAAAATATTCCACAGTTTTAATCTTCTTAAACTGAAATGTCACGTTTTAATACATTTAAGAAAATTGCTTCAAGGATATGTAAATTTTCTGATATCGTTCAAAAGTCGTTTAAAGCAATACTTTAAATTGGCGTTCTATATTTCTAATTATAAATCTTTAAACTTATTGTTTTAAGCTATGTTCATAATTTAGCACATTTTGATATCTTGGATTTCATTACTGAATAATGAAAAATAACGAACATTTTTTTTTTAAGCTATTTTACACTTCAGAATTTTCAGCAAGTACATAGTTAGCTTATAGCAAGCTTCAAACTACGATTAGAGGCTCATCATAAGTGCATGTGTTAGTTGTTAGTAAGATAATAATACAATTAAAGCCTAACACACGCACAAAATACAAAACATAATTAACATTTAACATGAATTTATTACAGAACAACAAAAAATAAAATAAAGATGTTTACGATAGTGGAGCACTGGTTCTAAACAATGATTTTAATCACACCTTATTTAAATTTAAATCTATCGATGAACATTTTAAGTTATATAAAATGCTCATTCGACTTAAAGCTTCATTCTTCCCATAGTTAGTTCTATGGAAGTCAATATGTATAAAATCAAATGAAATGAGTGATTTTTGAGATAATTACAAGTTTAAATAACTGAACATTTTAATTTTGACAAATACACTAGAATAGTCTTGACAAAAGGACAAAGGAGCTCAAAGATAAAAGAGGTCACAGCATGTAACCTAAATTAAAGGGCAAGTCATAACATTTGTTTTTTATTGGGATATTAGCTCAGCGTGAGTGTCTATGTTTTTCAAAGTTTATACATTAATCAATATAATTTTAACAAAGATTGTAAAAAAATGATGAAATTTAGACCAAGAGGCTAATTTTAAATATTTATTTTTAAATCCGATCAAATCCAAATGCATTGTTATTTCAAGAAAGTCGGTAGATACAACGTATTTTCCCAAAATATATATGAATCATACACCCATACAATTCGTTGACTCAGTGAAAAATCTAGGACTGATTTTTAATAAGACACTTACTTGGAATGACCACATAATTTCTACCGTGGGTAAAATGTATGGTTGCCTTCGTATGCTATGGTCAACACAAAGAATAACGCCTTTAATCACAAGACAAATTCTTGCAAAAACTCTACTCATGCCAATTTTATTATATGGCTGTAAAATTTTTTCGAATTGTGATTTTGAGCATATACGAATCTTAAATGTAGCTTACAACAGCATTGCTAGATATGTCTATGGACGAAGAAGGTTTGACCACATTTCTGCTCTCGCCAAATCAATATATGGCCTAACATTTGACAATATCCTGAAACAAAGAACGATTACATTGCTCTATGACGTTATGCAAACGCGTCAACCCTCGTAATAAAATAATTTTCCCGCGTTCCAATAGAAGCTGTGACCTTGTGCCCATTCGATACAAATATTTAATTTCCGAGCGTCAGTTCTTTATTAATGCGATTAGACTATGGAATTCCCTTCCACAATCGGTTAGAATGATAAGTTCCAGGACCCTGTTCAGGGTAAAGCTGAAGCAGTATTTCGAGACTTTTTCATGATGATGATGACTTGATTAATTGTATATTATTCTCTTTTAGAAATTGCTTTTTTTTCTTTTCTTTTGTAACTATTATTTGTGATTTAAATTAAAATTAAATTAATATTATTGAATTATATTTTTAACCGTATTTAAGCTTGGAGTTATACACCTAAATTATGTTGTTATTATTAAAATTATGCCATTGTTTACTATACATCTAACAATAATTGTAAACCATGAAACTTACACTAACTAAAAAGATTATATCTTACTGTGTAAAGTTAGTATATATGAATAAATGAAATGAAAAATGAAATGAAAATAAAATGGACAAATTTAAAAAGAATATAAAAAATAATTTAACGGGTTATCCATTTTGCGGTTTCAAAAGTATAGAGCTGGAATTCGAAATCTGTCCAATTAAGTTGTTAAACCAAATTTTTTTTGTCAATTGAAAGTCTGATATTTACGAAAATGGATCGCTTAGCTATCGCACAACGCATACAAATTAATAAAACCTACTACAGAAATGGTGATTCTGCCACAGCCACATATCGTGCTTTGAGAGGAGATAATGTTTACGAAATTTGAAGAGACCAGATTGGTTACAGCTTACAGATATCGTTTCGCTCGTACCACTAAAAATATCGCTGCTGAAAGTGAAAGTGTTGCCGAAGACCCGAATGTGTCGATTCCTCGTCGTTCTCAGGAATTAGGACTGTCTTACGGCACATTGTGGCGTATTTTGCATTTGGATCTACACCTACATCCATATAAAGTCCAGCTCACACAAGAACTGAAGCCAGCTGACGATTCACAACGTCGCGTCATAGATACGTCGAATGCGGATGCTTGAACAACAGGCGGTGGACTGCAATTTTTCGGACAAAATTTTCTTCAGCGACGAAGCACATTTCCAATTCGGTGGGTATGTTAATAAACAAAATTGTCGTATTTAGGGTTCTGAGAATCCTCAAGTAATTGAAGAGAGGCCATTACATCCACAAAAAGTCACTGCTTGGTGCGCTCTTTAGTCCGGAGCGGAGGTGTGATTGTACCTTACTTCTTCGAAAACGACGATGGAACGACTGTCACCGTCAATTCGGAGCGTTATGGTTATATGATAACCGACTTTTTTTTTGCCTGCTATTGAAGAATACGACTTGGAGAACATGTGTTTTCAACAAGACGGTGCCACATGCCACACAACTCGAGTGAATATGGCTTTATTGCAAGAGACATTTCCTGGCAGCGTAATTTCTCGCGTCATTTAACACCGTTGGACTTTTATGCAAATAAACCTTTAACTTTTGAACTCTTAAAAACCAACATTCATCAAATTATGGCTTAGATACCGCCTAATATGTGTCAAAAAGTGGTCGAACATTACCTCAAAAGAATCGATGCCTGCAAAAATTCGAGTGGTTATCATTTAAAAGATTTAATATTTCACACATAATGTCAACGTTAAAATTTTATAATAAAAAAGAATGAAAAAAAATATTTAGTAAGTGTTTTACGTTTACTTTTGAAACCATAACATGGATAAGCCTGTATATTCGATTTTATTTCCTTTCACGTTTTCCGTTTCGGAAATTGAATCAAATTGAAATAAAAAAAAAAATAAATAAAAGGGGTACGTTCATAGATGATGTCCTAAGGAAAATGTCTCCTCAAGTGCTGCAGATGGCGATAAGGATAAAAAAACTTGAATAGAGTTAATATTTAAAGTCACTACTTTATACTTCAAAAGAATTAATTTATAATCGTGGTTAGTGAAAAAATACTTTATTATTAAAAACAATAACAAAATATATTTCTAAGCAAAAAGTTTTGATCGTATTTGTTGAATCGTATTAATTGTTTGTCTGTTAAAATCGTTAAAATCAAATCATCTTTCAATCTACATGCGCGCTTCTGTGTCTCTCGCCAACAACACAATACTCTTTTATTTCTCACAGCTGATTTTTGTGTGATCAAACTCACTAAAAACTGTAATATTACATGTTCACACTAACTTTTTGCAAAATAATATTAAATAATACAACTTATGAATCTATTTTCTAAAAAAATATTAATATAATATATAAAAATCCAGTGTCATATGTATGTTTCCAGTGAACTCTTCACCAAGTCAACCGATTTCGATGAAAGTTGCCATTTTATGTGTAATTTGGTCTAACTTGAGATATAGGATAGTTTATATTTCGATTAATGGTCTTAATAATTAATAATTAACAGTAAACTGATTGTCAATGTTGATGTTTGTTATTAATCTTAAGTTTCATAAGTCTCGAACAGATGGCGCCTTAAATCAGATTTTTTACAGAAAACTGTTGGATCATCTTTTTTGATTAGAAAGCTACATTATCACTGAGTAGCATAGGCTATTTAGTACTAGATTACTATAGAAATCTTTAGAAATTCCTTTTAAAACCAACCGAAGGTAAAAAAAAATTAGCCATAAAATGTCTTTCATCACATACGCTGCGAAGAGTATTAATGATAGGACAAAAAATGTTTTCTAATTTAGTGATTCATGGTCGTTTTAATTAGCATTAACTTAAATATCTGTACCTATTTATGTCTACCCGTTACCGGTGCGAAGCCGGGACAGACCGCTAGTATTATTAAAAATATATTATTAAAAAAATATATGATGGCAACCACGGATCAAATAAATGTCAAAATTACGATGTAATGTTCCCTTAAGGACGCCGCTGCTTATTTGAATTAATTTGAGTAGATATGTTGCTCAGTATAAGTCTCTGGTCTCGAAAAAAATTAAAGAAAGCGAAGTTGACTGAAACTCATCTAAGCATAATATGTGTGTATTCGGTACAACTTCTGTCGATTTGTACATTATGTAAAATAGAGGCTTAAATTCAAACCACTCTGATAACTTTCCATCGGTGTGCTTCAAAATTTGAAAATGATGTATTTTGAAATCCAAATTGTCATATAAAGAACTTCAAATAGAATGCAATCATAAATTAAATTTAAATTCAAATTCTGTCCAGACAATCGAGAAATTAATTCAATTTAGATGAATTTTTTTTTGTTTTGTCCTTGTTTACTACCATTTTCTACTTCGAAGTTATAGAGGTCTAAGGTTTCTTCCGTAAAAGGTCTTAGAAATAAATTAAAACTAAGGAATACACACGTTAGAGTAAAAAGGTATGCTCGACACAGTGCCATTTTTGCTGTTTTTAAAAGAACCTATGGTTTGGTTTATCTGCATTCCTAAACAGAAAGGTATTTTTCAAAGTTTACAAACTCATAAAAAAAGATATGACGGGATGCTATTTAAAAAAAAAGTAAGGCCCATTGGCATTGGAAACATTTGTGCCAAACATTTTGATGTTTCAAATTTTCCAATGTCCATGACAGTTTTCAATGTCTTCAACTCTAAAAGAAAAAAAGAACTCGGATGCAGCGATCTTCAGCTTCATGTGAAAAGCACTGTCAATTGGATATTTCAAGAAACTGTACCAAATGTTAACAACATTATTTTGTATAGGATGGAATAACTTTGAAGAATTTTTTTAGATTTGAAAAACATATTCAAAACTTCATGGTTTTAGTTTTTTTTTTTTAATTTATAAAGAAATCGTTAATTAATATTTTTAATTTTTTGTATATTTTTTGTATATCATACTGCTTAAAATAAAGTTAAATTGCATTTTATAATCGTGAGCTATTTGGGACCAACTAAATTCTTGCTTCTTTAATAATATTTTGAAAAATTACGTGAAGGATCACTACAAAATATTAAATACTAGCGGCCCGTCCCGGCTTTGTATGGGTAAACATAAATAGGTACAGATATTTAAGTTATGAGCATGCTAATTAAAACGACCATGAATCACTAAATTAGAAAACTTTTTTTTGTCCTATCATTAATTTAGTAGTTGAAAAAAGAAATATTCAGAATTATATAGAGCACATGAAATTAAATGAGAAATAATCCAGAAAAAGCGATGTTACGTTATAGATCGATCAAAATATCACATGGCACCACGTGTTGTTGAAAAAGAAATTTCGAATTCCAACGTGGCGCCATCTATGAGAAGTTCACGATAGATGGTCCGACAGTTTTCTGTAAAAAATCTGATTTAATGCGCCATCTGTTCGAGACTTATGAAACTTACGATTAATAACAAACATCAACATTGACAATCAGTTTATTGTTAATTATAAATTATTAAGACCATTAATCGAAAAATAAACTATCCTATATCTCAAGTTAAACCAAATTACGCATAAAATGCCAACTTTCATCGAAATCGGTTGACTTGGTGAAGAGTTCACAGGGAACATACATATGACACTGGGGCCCTACTATGTAACTCGATTCTACAATGAAATTGCTCGAATTCGAAAAATTGGTACTATGTATCTAATTGACTACTTTCGAAAAAACGAGAATCGAATTGTTCTAGTAGTGCCAACTATATTCTTATGAACTTTCGAATAAACGAGGAACTACGTAACTCGAAAGTAGAATTCAAAACAAGGCAAAATCGAAAATAATCACTCTACATCAAATGTGTTTGCGAACGAAGTTTTAAAGTTTAAAGAAGTTTTAAATAAGAACATAAATCCGTCTTTAGAAAGACGATAGTTCTTAACAAAACTAAAACAAAAGTATATATTTTTCATTAAGAATGCGTTCAAATATTCTACCGTATATAGAATCGGAAACGAGTTTCAAATAGAATCAAAAGTAGAATCGAGTTACATAGTAGGGCCCCTGGACTTTTATATATTAAGATGGATTTTTATATATTAAGTAAGTAGTTTTAACAAAGTGCCCTTTCAAAAACATTTAGATTTTAATATAAGCTCTTACGTTGATATTATTTCTTATCACTAAACAAACTAATTATTTTATAAATAAATAAATAAATTAGGTGGCGTAACAGCTCGTCAAGAACCAGGGCCAAGTGACTTACAACTCTCAACTATTCCTTTGTGCGAGTAATGTCAAAGATGGAGGTGACCTACAGTTTATATGCCCAATCCGAACGGCTAATTTGAGAAAAAACTTTTGATGACAAGAATTAATATTGGAGGATTTGTCAATCCCCCGCAAGAAGCAGTACCCGTGGAAAAACTGTTGGTGGCATAGGCAGGTATTGAACCCAAAACGTTTGGCAGGGCCGTCCTATGCACTAACCACCACCGGGTACTACAAACTTTTTTATACTTAATATTAATAAAATGCACCAAAATGAATATAAAAAATTTTCAGTTGAATTATTCTAAAAAATTTAAAAATTACCAATAATATTTTGCATATGATAAAATAGTTTGATTTCAAAATCTATTTTTGATAACGAGATTTTTAGTCAAAAACCAAGTTTAGTAGCATTTACGTACTTTTTTTAGGTTTTAATTTTTTTATCAAAAAATTAACTGTTGGATTTTTATAAAAAATGTATTAAATGTTGAAAACAAAATTTTATGTGAGATGAAATTAGTTTGAAGCCAATATTTTTAATTTTTGAAAAGATATTTAAAACGAAAGTAAATTTTACAAAGTTTTAGAATTGTTTTTTTTTAGGATTTTATTTTTTTTTTTAAGTGTCAATTCGGTTTTTCTCAAAAATTTAACCGAATGTTGAAAATAAAATTTTTTATAAGATAAAATTAATTTTAAGCCAATATCTCAAATTTTTGAAAAGATATTTAAGTTGAAAATCAATTTTTACCAACTTTTAGTAATGTTTTTTTTAGATTTTTTATTTTTTATAAAAAAAAATGCCAAATCGATTTTTCTTAAAATTTGACCAGATGTCAAAAACTTTATTTTTCGTTGCAAACAAGTATTTTGGAGATAAAATCGTTGTTGATTCGTAATATATTCGAGGTGACAATTACTTTTTTTCAGTTTTTTTGATTTATAAAAAAAAAAACGTTAATTTGATTTTTTTTCCAAAAATATACTAGTTTGGTATTACGTTACAATATATAATATAAAATTTAATTCAAGTCTGTAGCGTTAGTGGTTTGAGATATTTTGGGTTAACCAACATTTTTAACTTTTTTTTAAATTGCTATGGTTAAAAAACCACCCCCTCAATGTTTTTAGAGTCATTTCTGCATCTTTCTGCTTTATCTGTATAACAACATTTATTTGAAGTCGATATCTCTACTTGAGCTATGGACGACGAAAAAACTGCCCGAACGTATGGATGCAGATACAGACGTACGAACGTATGTACGTACACAAGCACGTGCACACATCTTTCTAAAAACCTTGAAACATCGAGAAATGCAAAAAGTTTCAATTCGACAAATCCGACCGATTACAATAACTTCCTATGGGAAGTCTACAACAGGTTTCAACTTAAAAATAACTTTCATGTCGCTTATCTTTTTAACTCTCGATTGGAAGTTATTACAATAAGTCCAATTTGATATGAATTGCAATTTTTACAAGTTGTCGACGTTTAAAGGTCCCTAAATATATCGTCTGTACGATATGGATACCTTGAAAACCTAAGTCAAAAATTTAATAGATTTTAGATATTTCACAAGAAACAATGAAAAAGAACCACTGTTAGTTTGTTTTTTAATAAAAACAAAAACTGAAAATAATATTTTTCAGACCGAGCAAGAGCATTTTAAGAATACGCAATAATATTACATTCAGAAATTTTTAAAATCTGGAAATTTGTTTGAAAAAATTAAATTCAACTGACACTTTCATTTTACAAAAATACTTACTAAAATTCCAATGGAATGTTTGACGAAGAACAAATAAACTCACTTTTTCTAACTTTAAACGTTAAACGTCCGAATATCGTTCAGAAAATAATTTTAAAATTAAATTACGTATCACGTACGTACGAGTATTTATGTACTCTTCAAAGTCTTTAAAATTTTATAGGTTCGCGAAGAATACCTTAAATACAATCAGGACAAATAGGTCCAAATTATGAATTTGTTTAATCTAACTATTAACCCTGAGAATAGTGTTCAAAGTTCCACCGAAAGCCCACTTCTTGGTGCAAGTATAGACTATGGTCATACTAAACAGTAAGAAAATTCTAAAACAAATTAAATTCGAAATTTTGTTTAAATAACATTATAAGTTAATGAAACTTGAAATATGTGTAAAATTGGTTGTATAAAATAATCAAGCAATAAACCAGTCTTTAGAACAGACATTTTAATAATTATATATTTTTTTTTCAATAAATTTTGTAATCCTCCTATTGTCCAATCTGAATCTTAATTTTAAATTTTAAATTTAAGACACTTTCGATTTATTCTATATTTAAAAATTCTTTTTTTTTTACTACATCGACCAAATTAAAGTTCTTATTGAATTCTCGAAGAGTAAAGTACCTCCTACGAGTGCATGTCTCGTCTCTGATCCTTAAAGTTGTTAAATATATAATTTTTAACGGCCAACAAAGCCCCCGAAGACTTTTGGTTACTTTAACTGTTCAAAACATTCTTTTTACTTCCGGTGAAATCTCTTCCCACGCTGATTTCTTCAAGAGTTCCTTATTGATACATTTATAGGAATAGGCATACATATAAATTAAACTCCCGCCTTCGCAATCACAAATTTGCCACCATATCGTGCGTCGATTCGTCGCTCGTTAAATAAAATCTTATGTACAAAAATAAAATTCCCTTCACGTATTTTCAATCAAAATTCCTGCATTGGTTTGTCGAATATAAGAATGTGGTGTATGACTTTGGTATACGAGACGAGCAGAAGTTTATTTAGAGACTTTTTCTTTGCCCCGTTAAAACAAGAATCAACATTATAATTCGTCTGCCATAGCTTTTGAACAGTTGAACAAAAAAAAAATACAATACCAGGATTCTCTTGTTATTTGTCGCCCCCCCTTTCACCCATTCGCTCTCTTGTTTTGTCAACTTAATATGATTTTAGGTCGTTCTCTTAGCAGAAATTGGTTTTAACAGGATAATTGGATTATCCTGTGTTTAGATAAACCCCCGTATCCCTCCTTTATATCTCTTCGAGTAGATCTAGAGCTAGACTAATGAGACTTATGGCCTCGGATTTAATGAATAAATCTTTGTTCTTCTTTTGGTTTTTATTGTTTTCGATTAAAATTGTTTTGGGTTTTAGCCGACCTACATATAAACGGGACTGAATGAATGTTTTGTTTGTATTTATGTGTTTGAATGAAATGAAATAAAATAAGGATTAGAAATATTTATATGGATGGTGAAACCACACAACAACATTAACTCGCTATATTTATGTAAGCACACTAAAATATTTAATTAGATTTTGTTTCCTTTATATTACCACAATTCTTGTCATGATGAGAAGGTACTGTTGCTCAAAGGATGCTACTGCCAGGACGATGACACTTTATAACATTTTTGTGTGTTGCTGTTATAAACAAATTTTGACGTACGTATATACACTTTAAAATTATGCACAATATGGTAAGTGTAAGGATATATAAAAAGAACAATATTATGTATTTTTACGCGCTCTCTTTGGTTCCGTTTCCGTTTCTTTTTTTATAGGTCACTCACAAAATATTTCACTCTGTGTATATCACATGGAAAAATTATCCTGCAGCAGAAGCACTTAAATACAAACAAAAAAACAGGATATTCACCGACACAGAGATCCGAAAATATAAGACTTGACAGGGATTAAAAAATTGATCAATCTTTATTTGATTTTCTTTGGGATTATAACTAAATTTTCTTTCACAATTATTTTTACTCCTGATTTGCTCTGAGTATGAGAGAAGAAGAAAAACAAAACCGCATTAACTTATTTTTTCAGGGAATTCTTATTTATTCCTAGGTTATCGACCGTTATCGTGCGCGTCTCAGATGAAACTGATTCTCCGTGAAAATATTCCATACATAAAATACGTATGAATTTTTGCTCTGGTCCGGGAAATCATGGAGCACGATGATAGGAAAAAAAAGAAAACATCGAGTTCTGTAAACTGTTCTAAGGGAAAATGCGCAAAACACATTTTCTTTTTTTTCCAGTCGAAGAGGCTTTTCTATGTTTTTTGTTAGTAATTTCTCACTCATAGGTGAAATGCGATGTTTTCTCCCCATTAGCTGGTTTGGTTTTGGCTCTGGTGCTGGTGGTGTGTTGATGTTGACTTGTTGAAAATCGAACCCACCGACCTTACTCACTCTTTGCTAAAATGTGATAGGAACCACCGAACCGACCATTTCACCCAAATCCCCAATGGACGCAGCAGGAAGTAACTACTTTACTTTTAGAAACGAACGAAATAACGTGTTGATTTCGTTAGGGGAGCATTAATTGTTTCTCTGCCAAAGAGCATACCTACTCTTTCTAAGAGATATGAAAAAAAGAGAACATTCTCTTTTATTCAATTTTATATTATTTGACTGGATAAAGTAATCCCAGAATTTAATATATCTAAATCTAACGTACGAAGAACAGTGGGAGATTAGACATTTATTCAGGAAAATATTACAGATCTGAATGAACTTTGAGAGTATCTGAAATTCTACATAAGCTGTAGTCTAGTAAGTTTATAAATATGTACATCAGACCACGAGTGCAGTATTTCTGATATGTAGGTAACTTATTTATGATCCAAAATTTTGACCTGGAGCATTTCCAAAATTCAGAAAAACCTTGAAAATTACGCACTTTTTTCACGTGTTGTTTTTTTTAAATTGATTTTACGAGTCTAAGGCAAATAAATTAAGTTCAATTTTATTAAATTGATATTATATTGTAGAGAAAGGATTGGATTAAGTTAAAGCAAATGCAGATAGCTTGAAATCGTAAAAGACGAAAAAACTAGACCATCAGGGTTAAAATTAACTATACCTACAAAAAAACCAATGATCTTTACGGTTTTGTATATTTTTTGAAATGATTTTTTAGGACTCGATGTCGATTGTTGTTTTTTAAATAATAGAGGTCCGGAAAAAATACTACTTACCTGAGAAATACAGGGTCTAGAAGCGAGGTATGGAAGATTTAAACGGAGCATAAAGAGAGGTGGGGAGAAACCGTATTGTTATGAGTATGGGTAGTATCGACTCGTTGCCAGATGACATTTCAGTAACCAGAGAAGATTCCGAAATCATTTTAATATTGGCCGAAATGGTCTAGTTCTAAAGTTTGAAACGATTTTGAAGTGGGTGAATAGCTTTCACAGAACTGGGTCTTTGAGACCTAGAACTGAGCGAGAAGCTGATCGAACGGCAGGTACTTCAGAAAATATTGGAAGAGGGCCTTAAGTAGTTGAAGCCAGGACTCGTCGATCGGCCGCTCGGGCTTTACGGATGTGGGACTTAGTTCGGGGAATTTTGAACTTTGATTTGTATTTTCATCCATACAAGATGATGGTTGTCCAAGAATCAAGAGGAACAATGGGTTTTTATTTTGCGAGTACATGTGAATCACTAGATTTATCACCGTGTGACACAAATCACATGAATACACAAACAAATCACGGTATACTAGGAGACCCAAGTGAGACAATAACTAAAGACATTCAAGCAGTTCCACGTCAAATTCGTTTGAGGAATATGCAAAACGTCTCAGAGAAGTCTGTAGGAGTGTTTTGACAAAAATAAACAACACTTGACACATGTTTTCAATTTTTTGACTAGCTTTTGAAATGGCAATATATAAAGAATACATTCATAAATAAAATTTAAGTTTTGGTGACAAAATGAGTGTGTAACAATTTTTTCAAGTCTTCCATACCACGCTGTTGGACTTTTTAGTATAGTGCATTTTATTTCAACTAAATTAAGTTTTCAATTTTCTCAAACACTAAGACATATTTTTAAATTTGGCTTTTTTGAGTTTAATCAAATATTGACACTCAATAACAAAGGATTTTAAAACAACAAAATGTTTTTTTTCTTAAAAATTTCATCTGTTTTTTATAACTTTCAGATATAAAATTCTTTTTCTCTGAGACTATGGAAACTGCGAGAATGGGTTTCTGGTTTACAGTAAAATTATGGCACAATAATTATTTAAATGTTGATATTGTTTTCCACTCACTTTTATGTCAAAATAACCCTCCCGCGTAACATTGGGGATGTAGACCCCCCATTTTATATCATGGGATACCTAATGACAAATGGTCTATTTTTTTTATTTTAGTAGAAGTTTATTGATTTATTGTAAAAAAAAGTATTTTAGATAATTTTTACAAAACTGTATTTTTAAAAACCGCTAAATCGACAAACATAGTTGTACCTTTAAAGGTTAAATTGTAGAACAAACCTGTATTTTTCCATCTGGGTAAAAAACGCCAATAACTGACAAAAATTACACAGTTTTCGAATTTCGTATGAATTTTTACCAAGTTGACATCTGCGCTCGAAGTCAGATTTGTAAATTGAGCAAACATCATAAGCAAGTACCTAACCAAAGAATCAGAATTATCGAGTTTAAAGCAAGGTCTCGTTCTATTGTAATGACAACATTACGGGACTACAGTAATTAAGAGAAAAAAGTCTATTGTTCTGAATTTGAGGTACTCAAGGACAAAATTCAAATATTTCTCATTATTAATACATTTCTTTAAAAGTTTTACAAAATATAAATAATAATATTTTGTTTAAGATAAAAAAACTTTGAAGTTAATATCTTTCCTTACTTCAAGACACTTGATTCGGGCTCAAGGGTAAACTGATGGGCATTCCTAGAAGTGCGCGTATTACGGTTAATTTGTTTAAGGGGAAGAATGCAACTGGCTATTTCACTAGAGCATAGTCCGTTAAAATAACGGTAAAAAAGGGTGAGACAAGAAACCTTGTGTCGATGTTCGAGTGACGTAATCGAATTGATGATGTTAATGTCACCAATCATTTTAAAAGCTCTTCTTTAAATACTGTCCAAGAGGATTAAATAAGTTACTGGAGCACCAGCCCAGAGATGAGAATTATATTGAAGTTTCGGACGTGTATAGGTTTTGAAGATTGTAGCCAGATCAGACGGAGAGAACAATTTCTTGCAACGTCTCAAAAAACCTAGAAATCTTGCGTCATTTTTGGCAACACCGCGTATGTGATCGCTCCACAAAAGGTGGTTGCTGATGCACATTCCGAGGATGTCGAGATTTTCCGTTTCGTTGATGCAAGTGGCAAAGAGGGTATATCTCGCTTTAACGATGCAAGACAGCATTGCGTTTTCGAAGCATTAAATTCCACACGATTTTTCATTCCCCATTGTACAATGCTGAGAAGGCCGGAATTTAATGAGCTAATCATATTTTGCCGTTCCAGTTCCACATCCGAAGAGGAGGGTTGTGAGTCTGGAAACGAATATGAAAAGCTAAGAGTGCTATCGTCAGCGAAACAATGTATTAGATTAGAAGTAGCAGATCATTTATAAAAATGAGAAAGAGGGATGGAGACAAAACGGAGTCCTGGGGCACGCCAGCATTTATTTTATAGGTTTCAGACTTGAATCCGTCCAAAACAACTTGTATTGAACGGTTCGAAAGAAAATTTATAATCCAACGAAGAAGAGATTCGTCGATACCCAAAGCACGCATTTTCAATTACAGAGCAAGATGCCCAGACTTTATCAAATGCCTTTGAAATATCAAGTGCAATATTCTTCAATATTCAGTTTTCCAACTACTCAGAACGAGCCCAGAAGAATAGGATAGATGAAAAAGCTTACGCAGTGATTTTGCTAGCGTGGAAGAACACCTTTTCAGAATAATAGCGGGGATACCATCTGGGCCGGCGGATTTATGAATGTTGATATCTTTAAGAACTCTCGCCACAGTTCGAGTACGAAAAAAGATTGGTCCCATGAATCATTTACAAGACTTTATTTGAAAAGTGAAAAGTAAAAGTGTTTTACCAATTTAAAAAACAACTAATTTTTGCATTTTAAAAAGTTGCAAAGTAAATCTTAGATTGTGTTTATTAAGATTAAATATACATACATTGACAAAAAAAAACATTGACAGTTGTATGATGGTTTCGATGTCGATGGACTCAAAAACTTCTACAAAATGAGACATTTTTAAAATTGAGATAATTCAACGTGTCAACCCTAAAATTCAAAATTCATGTTCTTTAGTAAATAGATACTTTGAAATTATAAAAAAAATATCCAATGTTCATTGTCTTGTTCAATATTATTACTCCTTCATTTTCAAAACGGTTTATTTTTTTCGTTAGTTTTCGACAACTTTTCAAAACCATCTCTTATTTGCAAATAAACGTTTTTCTTTGAATATTACTGAAAGCTTTTCAAAATTCCTAAATTTGCAAAGTTTTTATTATTTGGTGAAACAAAAAGAACAAATACTGTGCAAATTTATAAAACAAGACACTTTTACTTTTCAGAAATGACTTTGCATTTTGCAAATCTGCGTTTGGTGAAACCTATTTGCAAAGTGAAAGATGCAAGTTTCAAAGTGAAAAATAAAAACCATTTGGTAAAATAGGCTGCAGACGTTATTTGCATAAACCTTTTTTGAAGCTGAAATACATTTTTTGGTCACAAAAAAGGAGGTACAAAATATTAGTTTTATTTTCCTTATTTAGTTTATAACTAACTAGCGAGAAGACATAAATAGGTACAGATAATGTAGCTTTCTAATGAAAAAAGAAGTATTAAAATCGGTCCAGTACTTTTTGAGTTTATTCGTTACATACAAAAATACAAAAATATGTACAAATCTTTCCTCTTTATAATATTCGTGTACCAATTTGGTATCACGTCAAAATGTTATTGTTTCGAAAGATGTTTGGGGTCGATACAATTTTTTTAAGAACTGAAGTAAAAAAACAACGAATCATTTTTTTTTTTTTGAAAGTGCTTTCTATGTACATCATTTGATGTTATTACCTGTAAAAACAAATTTATTTGAAATCGATATCTCTGCCTGTTCTTGATAAATGGCTGACGAAGAAAGGTATCTCGACATACTCGTATGAACGTACGTACACACGCACCGCACACACAGACATCTCTCTAGTAGTAATATTGACTTTATTTCATTATAAAAGTTACAAGCAATTTTAGTTTTCCAAGTCTATTTTGGTTTAGCCCAAGGCCTTCTACCAGACATCTCTCTAAAAGCCTTTGATTTGGATTTAATGGACCTTTAAACGTCGAAAAATGTCAAAATCCGATTGATTACAATGACTTCCTATGAAAAGTTCAAAAATCAAAAATGTATGGTTTTGGAATTTCTCTCTCAAAAAAGAAAGTTTAAAAAATATATTAGAGATTCTTCTATTACAATATACACGACTTAACAGATTAATTTTAAAGAAGTTCAACTTGTGAAATTTAATTGATTAATTAAATTAACATAGTCAGCACTAAAATTGTTCCTGTTATTAATAAACTTACATTAATTCACTTTAAATTTCATTGGAAATTTAAAGCCAATACATTTCACATTTGTTTCACTATAAATCACTCCCTGATTGAACAGTGAACCAGTTAAATATTGATAACCTGATTTCCAAGATAGAAGTTTTAAAATATACTCATCTACGGAAGTGATTTTTTTTTTTATTGAACGACTAAGTTAAACAACTTTAAAAAAATAAACTCGTTTTAAAATCTTGAAGAGATCTAGAAAAAGCATTATGTAAAAAATCCATAGTTTGCAAATTGTTTTTTCACTTGATAATAGTTTTTTAGACAAAAAAACTCTGCACAACCTTTTAATGAGACTTATTTAATAATTAAGAAAACAAATAAATTCCAAGGCTTTTTTTTCAGGAGATCTTTGTATATTATATTTGAATAGTACTATCATGAAACACAACATTTTATTACGGAAGGCGGACCATGAGGGCGCTGCCTGTACGAACATTTAGTGTGGAATCTAAGAGCGACTGGAAGTAACGGGTGCGGCAGAGAAACGGATCGTATTTTAAACGATTCTAGCGCCATCTGTTGTTAAGTTAGGAAAACGATTTTGGTTTCATTAAAAAGAGGAAGAAAGCCGAATTTTTTTCATGTATTTATTTATTTTGATAGTTTACCAGTTTTAAAAATAACGCCATTCAAATGACACCCCTTATTTTCGATACAATTGCGTAGACGCGAAACGAAATTATCGTACACATTTTTTAACATCGTCACCGGAATTGCCGCAGAATGTCGTTTAATTTCAGTTTTCAACTCTTCAAGGTCGTGTGGCTTCGTTTCATATACCTTTGCCTTCAAATATCCCCAAAGAAAATAATTGCACGCCGAAAGATCTGGCAAGCGCGAAGGCCAGGCGATTTCGCTGTATCTGGAAATTATGCGGTTACCAGTCTCCGTAAACAAACCATCGTTTCATTCGCTGTATGGCAAGTAGCACCGTCCTGTTGAAACCATGTGCGCGATAACTTCCTTCTCCTCGCCAGTTCGGGTCACACAAACTCGTTTAGGACCAATCACGCCCCATGCCGCAACTCCCATCTATACAGTCACTTTAGGCGAGTGAAGGGGTTTCTCGTGAATAATTCGAGGATTCTGCTCACACCAGTATCGAAGATTTTGTGCGTTGACGTCTCCGTTCAAATAAAAATGCGCCTCATCGGTGATCAATATCGTGTCTAATGGAATTTCATTCGACTCGATTTTCTCCAACATTATTCGACTGAACGCAATTCTTGAGGCACGATCGGCCGGAAGAAGTTGCTGGGCATACAATATTTTATATCGATGACAGTTGAGATCTTCATGAAGTATTCTTCTAACCGTTCGGTCCGAAACATTGAGATTTTTCGCGTGCATTCGTGCGGAACGACATGGACTTTTCTGAATAGCCTGGCGCACGCGTTCAATCATCGGCGGAGTCCGTACACTCTTCGGCAAGCCAGCAGGTTTTTTTTACCCACCGAGCCGGTCTCTCGAAAGTTTTTTACCCACATTCGTAAAGTTTTTTCAGTAAAAATAGGCTCTTTACCGGACAAGCCGTAACGTTTTCGAAACTCGCGTACTACCGAAACGTATGAGTCATTATAACGAAAAAACTGCTCAACAGCAAACGCGCATTTATCCATCGACCACTCAGCCATGATGAATTATTATAAAATAAATAAATACATGAAAAAAATTCGGCTTTATTCCTCTTTTCAATGAAACCAAAATCGTTTTCCTAACTTAACAACAGATGGCGCTAGAATCGTTTAAAATACGATCCGTTTCTCTGCCGCACCCTGTATAAAAATATTGAAATAAATAAATAAAATAAATTACTCAAATGTAAACAAAAATCAGTCGTTGCCAACGTTACCTGAGATTTTTTTTATTCATACCTATCAATGTATAGAAGGTATGCATATACAATACATTTAATTGTATGTGTTTTAGATTTGTTAGCAGAAAATTGTACGAGTATTCATTTGATTTTAGATTTTTATTTTTGTGAAATCTGAAAATTTAAAAGCAAGGTTTTCAAATTTAAGTTTTGATACAATGCTTCGTTGCCATATTTTGAATTTTTCCATAACAAATACATTCGACGAAGGTATTTTTTTAAATTTTTTATTTTTTATTCTAATGTGGGTAGGTATGTAGAAAAGTAAGTATTGAGGAGGGTAGGTTGGTGTGTATTAAGCAGAATTGTAAGGACTAAAGTCGTATTGTGATTGGAATTAAGCCATGACTCAAGCTAGAATTAAACAATCAACTTAAAGGGTCAACGCGTTGACTCTGTGACGTCATAAAAACATCTAAATTTTCTGTGTCAACGCACAAATGCTTAAGTTATTTTATTCAAAGGGTGTCCCAAAATTAACGCAAGATTTGAATTAAATAGAAAACGCCTTTTGATAGTTATATTTTTATTGACTCGTAAAGTACATAGGATAGGGTTATGTATGAAATAACACATCGTACAAATGGCCTCGACGGCTTTGCATGCACATGCGCACTCTTTTGTTGAAATTTTCCATGACCATTCTGCATAAATGTGGCTGAATTTCGTTGATGCAGCGTTGAATCTCCTCCTTTAATGCACGGGTGGTTGTGGGCTTGTTGACATAGACTTGTGATTTCAAATAACCCCATAAAAAGAAGTCTAATGGTGTTAAATCACATGTGGGTTCTCCGAACCCCAAATGCGGCAATTTTGGCGATTGACAAAGCCATCAAGATGAAAATTAGCTTCATCGCTTAGGATGATTTTGCTCGAAAAATCAGGGTCCATTTGTTGATGTTCAATAATCCATTCAACGAACTCTCTTCTCTGTCCATGGTCATTAGGCTTCAATTGTTGTGTTAATTGAATTTTGTAAGCATGAAGACACAGATCTTTGGTGAGTATACGCTGTAGAGAGGTTCTTGAAATTTGCAATTCTTGTCCACGACGTCGAATTGAGGTTCCTGGATTGTCAGCAACACTCTCACGCACTGCTTCGACATTCACATTTGAACGGCTTGTTTTTGGACGACCAGTGTGTTTGGCGTCTCCAACGGATCCAGTCTCCATGAATTTTTCAATTAATCTCTTCACAGTTGACGAAGTTAAAACACTATTCCGACCATATTTTGTATGAAATTTTCGAACTGCAGCCGCCAAACTTTCACTATTTTTGAAATATTCTTTAATAATGAAGACACGTTGTTCTCTCGTGTAACGCTCCATTTTTAATAACCCTATACTGTTAGCTGTCAAATTGCTTTTTTTTTCAGGGTTGCCAACACTTCACTGCACAAATGGCGGCAAATTCAAATCTTGCGTTAATTTTGGGACATCCTTTATAAGGGTGTGAAAGAATGTTAAAATTGGTACAATGTAAGCATATAACATAATTATTGTGTAGTTTTAAATTTTAGGTCTACAAATGACGTCATTTTTACGTCAAAGAGTCAACGAGTTGACCGTTTACGTTGACTTTCTAATAGTAGCTTCCGACTTTTTTTTTAATATTTTGCAGTGCGAAACAACTGTTTTAAAATTGAAGAAATGAGAATTTATGCATGTGTACCTATTTGGAAACATATTTTTCTGTATTTATCCTTTTGGAAGCAGATAGGTCCAGAGTTTAAATAGGTACATGAAGTATGATAGTATCTGTTTAGGTTGGCAGGTTGTAAGGCAGTTTCTAGGGAATAATTTTGTTAAATTAATGTATTAAACGAAAAATGTAACAGAATTAATTAAAGAACCTACAATCCTCCTCACCCTCATTTTGGTTGTTTCAAAAATCGGACAAATAGCTAAAGATAATGTAATAGTTTTTTGCATTCTTAGGAAAAAGGGCATAATACAAGAAATCCCTTTTAAGTAAAAAAAATTAAAATTATTATCTCCTTCTTTTCATTAACTTGATTTAATGAAAAAAATAATAGTTAAATTCAAAATTAAGATTTTCTCAAAAATTGAAATAAAATTTGCATCTATACATATTTCAATTTGTTCATTATTTTAAACTATTGATTTTCACGTGCATTTCAATGTTTGCTTGAAATAAAATGACACTTTTATGTACAAATATGTAAATTGAAATGAAATATTATCGTTTACACGGCTTTTTTAAATGGGTTTGTATGTCTGTCAGGTGTAATTGATTATTTAAGTTATCACGTTACGCCATTCTAATTGTAGGCAATTTAATTAAGATCAACAAACCTTAACATTGAAGAAATGCACTTCAAATTTCAAATTAAAATCAACTTAATTTATTTATATCTAACTAAATCTTTGTCAATTTTAATTTTCACCTCTATTATTATTGATTTATTTGTATGGTGCAAACATCACATCAACCAAATAGATTTTTTAAATAAGTGACCATAAAATCTGTTATTTGAACATGGAACATATTTTCAATATATATTAAAAAAAAGATGCTGGGATGCGACTCACACTGATAACTTCCCATTCCGATTAATTATTCTAAAAAGTTTAAACATTAAAACAAATATTTTGCATATGATTAAATAATTTTATTTCAAAATCTATTTCATATAAACGAGATTTCAGTCAAAAAACAATTTTTACCAATTTTAGTACTATTTGCGTACTTTTTTTTGGAGATTTTAATTTTTTATAAAAGAACTGACTTTTGGATTCTTATAAAAATTAGCTGAATGTCGAAAATAATATTTTTTGTAAGATAAAATTATTTTGAAGCCAATGTTTCTAATTTTTGAAAAGATATTTGAGTTGAAAGTAAATTTTTACCAAGTTTTAGTATTGTTTTTTTTAAGTTTTTTTTTTATTTTTTGTTCAAAAACTGTCAATTCGAGTTTTTCTCATAATTTTAACAGATGTTAAAAACGTTATCTTTCGTTGCATACAATTATTTTGGAAATAAAATCATTTTTTGTTCGTAAAATATTCGATGGGACAAATATTTGTTTTCAGTTTTTATTATTTACAAAAAACGTTTTTTGTTTCCAAAAATATACTAGTTTGGTATCACGTTACAATATATAATATAAAATTTAACTCAAGTCGCTAGCGTCATTGGTTCACCTTTTTTTTTAAATTGCTATGGTAAAAAATCACCAACTCAATTTGTTTGAGAGTCGTTTCTGCTTGATTTTGCATTATTATCTGTATAACAAAATTTATTTGAAGTCAATATCCCCATTGGTTCTTGAGCTATGGGCGACGAAAAAAGTCCCAGAACGTACGGACGCACGGACGCGACGTACGTACACACATGCTCCGACATCTCTCTAAAAATCTTTTATTTAGACTCTAAGGACCTTGAAACGTCGAGAAATGTCAAAATTTTTAATTCGACAAATCGGACCAATTACAATAACTTCCTATGGGAAGTTAATAACATTTGAATTTTCTCAAAAAAGTGTACCTTGTTTAAGTCATTATTTTTATATTATATATCCCTAAAAGAAAACTAAACCAAAAATGTTCGCACTATTATTAGCATGGTTTAAAAAAAATATTTGTCTAATTTGAAAATGATTTGAAAAAACTAGGTAAAACCTTAATTTTTCTAATTGGCAACCACAAAAAGTTTATATTCTAATTCTTTTTTTGTCTTGTTGTTTTTTTTTTTTTATATTCGATAAACCCGTGGAATTTCCAAATTTTTAATCCAAAACTGCATTTTTTGGACAATGACTATATTCTTAAACTAAAGTTTCAGCTTCAATATATCCCACTGTTAAAACGGAAAATAAAGAATGTCCTGCTGATACATACAGGTGGGATAAAAGGGATTTTCTCATACAAACATTTTGGCGGACTCGTTACCTGGTTATGATAGATGAGTTGGGTATATAGTGCGGTGGGCGATATGATGAGAGATGTACTATGCCGGTTGGGTTGAATTGTAGTCCTTTAGTTGTCCCACCGGATGGTTTATTTTTTGTTATTCAGTTGATTATGTATGTTTATTATTAATTCAATACACGAGTTTTAAGGACAACTTTTTTTCAAAACATAACCAACTGACATAATTCCAGTATTATATTTGTTATTTTTTATGTACATATGTATATAATTTTGAAAAATAAAAGAAATAACTGAACCAAAACAAAAAAAATAAGCACACACATCCTTTTTCCACAGAGACTTTCCTCAGCTAGGTACATCTACATATTTTAAAATCGGTCTTATTTCTAAAAAAAAAAGACTATAACGACGTATTTGGATGGACGATTCTGAGGATATTTGTTTGTATTTTTCTTGTGAAGTCATGAGGAAAAAATGGACCGACCGGAATTCAACACTTGTCCTTATGATAGTCTGCTCTTAAGCCCGATTACCAAAATAAATTATTTAAATATAAAACTTCTTCTTTATTTTTATTTTTACTTTGCAAAGCTAAAAATAAAATACCTACATACTAAAATATCCTACCCAATGGTTTTGGTGTTAATTTAAATTTTTCATTGGAATCGATTTGTTGACCCATATCTAGAAGCTCGAAATTGTTAGATAAATGCAATAGATTTGCAGGAAAAAGGAAAGAGAATGGAAGTAAGTAAGAAAGTAGTTCTTAAAAGGTCAATTGTTCAATTGCCAGTTCTCAAGGGTTATTTGTTCAATATAACACCAACATAGATATTTTTTTTTTAATAAAAATACACCCGGCAAATACTTTTAGGCTAATAAATTTAATTAGTTTTCGTGGGTTTTAAGATTCACAAATTCAAAAATAAAAACAACAACCGAAGGAGTGTGCGCTGAGTTGAACCACCTTACTCAGCTGGTCAACGATTGAACTCGAATATCGGAAGTGGAAGGTCAAGCAGAAAACACTTTGTACATTATTAGTATTCTATGTTCTCTAGGCAAATCTGACCATTTTCATTATATAGCTCATAAAATAACCGTTTGGTAATACGAGAAAGCCAACTGGGACGATCTCATTATATTTCAGGAACTATAATTGGGAACTATGCTTCTTCGATAGTGACGTTGACGCCAGCGCTGATATGATCACAAGTTTGATTCTCCTGGGAATGAGAAATTTTATCATCAGACCTAATGAAAACGCATTGTTTGATGCAGGCTGTTAAGAGGTAAGTTTCCGTTGCTATAAAGCCAACCCAACTGAAAAAAGCCCGAAAGGGTTCAAGCAATCCAGGAAGGCCTGCAACGTCCATATTCGACGGACCAAATTTATGCATGACCATAAATTACATCTAAAAAACAGTAAGGCAGTGCAAATGTTTGGTCATTTGTAAAAACGTGAGGAATTCCTCCTCTTCCTCGGCTCTTACGCTTGTTGTCAATGATGCTCCAATTGTTAGCTTTCTAGAGAAAGCTGATCTTCTTGCTAAGCAGTTCACCGCTAATTCAATGCAGCCAGTGAATATTATGGCTTTGCCTGTATTTGAGAGCATTCGTGATTTTATGGGACCAATTTTTTTTCGCACTAGTACTGTGGCAAGAATCTTAAGAGATCTTAACACACATGAATCTACTGGTCTTGATGGTATCTCCTCTATTGTTCTGAAGAGGTGTTCTTCAACGCTTTTTCATCTGTCCTACTCCTCAGGTCTCGTTCCGAGCGGATGGAAAACCGCATTTGTCCAGCCTATTCCCAAAAAAGGCGAATCTTCCTCACCGTCTAATTACCGACCGATTGCACTTATGTCCCTTCTTTCCAAGGTCATGGAAACGCTGATTAATTATCAGCTCAAGAAATATCTCGAAGATCGAAAGCTTCTTAATGACCGACAATACGGCTTTCGTAGCAATAGGTCCCCTGGTTCATCTCACCGAACAGTGGAACAAATCTTTACATCGTTTTGGAGAAAGTAAGATTATTGCACTTGATATTTCAAAAGCATTTGATAGGGTTTGACATCAGGCTCTCTTATCGAAAATGCGTGCTTTCGGTTTTCATGAATCCCTCCTTCATTGGATTAGTAATTACCTTTCGAATCGTTCAATACAAGTTGTATTGGATGGATTCAAGTCTGAAAACCACAAAATAAATGCTGGTGTGTCCCAGGGCTCTGTTCTATCTCCAACACTCTTTCTCATTTTTATTAATGATCTCCTGTCTGCAACTTCTAATCCAGTGCACAATTCGCTGACGATAGTACTCTTAGCTTCTCATATTCGTTTTCAGATTCACATCCCTCTCCTTCGGATGTGGAACTGCAACGGCAAAATATGATTAGCTCATTAAATTCCGGCCTACACAACATTGTGCAATGGGGTATAAAAAACCGTGTGGAATTTAATGCTTCAAAACCCCAATGCTGTCTTGTATCGTTAAAGCGAGATAAACCCGCCTTGCCACTATCCATGGATGGCTTTTGCATCAATGAGACTCTAATTCCCAATCGTTGCACCTCTTGTGGAACGATCACATACGCGATGTCGCCAAAAATTGCCCAAGGTATTTGGGTTTTCTAAGGCGATGCAAGAATTTTGTCCCCCCTTAAGCCTCTTAAACAGTATTGAACGTAGACCATTTAAATTGATAGGTGGATAATATCATAATTAGTTCATTTACTTTGCTTGAAAATTCGTCGTAAAGTTTCTTTTCTCACCTTTTTTAACTTTATTTTCACGGTTTATGCTCTAGAGAAAAAAAAATAATTTCGCATTACTTTTCATATGCAATACGTCAAAAGATGATAGCTGTTCAAAATGAAACCCCTTAGTGGAAAACCTTTCATATGGAAAGCAGCAATGAAAACTCTAGAAAATGAATATTTCAAAACAAAAATAGTTTTTAGGCAACTATTTTGCGTAACATTACATTACTTTAAGCTATTCAATATGAGAAGTTCTTATCCATTTAATAGAAGCTTAATATAACAAACAACCTATTAAACAACAATTAATAGGTAATTAATTAAATGGTAATTACCAAATTAAATGGTAATTACCAAATGATGAAACGATATAAAAAGTTTAAACTGACCCAAAAATATTAAACGACAAAATTAAACTGTCACAAAATAGATTAACGCTAAGTTGATCACTGTAACACGTTTTCGGTCAGTGAATTAACACCCAACTTAAGTCATATTGACCTATGCCTTTGAACCATGACATAGAGCAAGTTCATTCCTTTGTTGGATTATAAATTACCTTTCTGACCGTCCAAAACAAGTAGTATTGGATGGTTTCAAGTCCGAATTCCATAAAATAAATGCTGGTGTGCCCCAGGGCTCCATTTTGACACTCTTTCTCTTTATTAATGATCTCATGTCTGCAACTTCTAATCCAACCACCCCTTGTCGAACGCCTACGCGATGTTGCCAAAAATTCAACAAGGTGTTTGAGTTTCCTAAGGCGGTGCAAGAAATTTGTCTCCCCTTCTTTCCCTACGTCCAAAGCTTAAGTATAACTCCCATCTCTGGACTGTGCTCCTGCAATTTATTTAAGTCTCTTTAACTGTATTGAACGTAGAGCATTTAAATTTATTGGTTATAATATCATAATTTCATATCATCATCATTTTATATAAAAAGTTTCTTTTCTCACCTTTTTTTACGGTTATTTTCACGGTTTATGCTCTAGAGAAAAAAATTAATTTCGCTTTTCCTTGTCATATGTCAAAAGACGACAGCTGCTCAAATAGCGGACAATTCAAAATGAAACCTCTTAGTGGAAACCCTTTATATGGAGAGCAGCACACAAAGATTATGTTTAGGCAACTTATTCACGCCACATTACTTTACTTTAAACGATTAAATATGAGAAGATCTTATCCATTTTCAAGAAGCGAAATAGAACAAACAACCTATTAAACAACAATTTCACATCTAACTAAATTATAATTACCAAATGATGAAATGATATAAAAAGTTTAAATCGACCCAAAAATATTAAACGACGAAATTAAACTGTCACAAAGTAGATTAACGCTAAGTTGATCACTAACACCTTTTCGGTCAGTGAATTAACACCCAACTTAAGTCATATTGACCTATGCCTTTGAACCATGACATAGAGCAAGTTCATAAGATCCAATTCTATTATTTATATGTTTATTGAACAGGAACACGTTAAATAACATTTTTGTAAATATAAAATCTTCTTTATCCTCAAAATTTATACCTAAAAAAAGTAAATTGTACAAATTCATGTCAAACAACTTGCCACATCAAATTCATTTACATATATTATGTGCACAAATGTACATTACATACATACATACATATGTGTACGTATGTATGTGTGTATAAAATGTATGCATGTCAATCAAAATTCACTCTAATAAACAGAGCTTTTATTTATAAAACATATACATATATAACAGTAAATGACACAAAACTCTTAATGGATTACTCATGACACAGACTTAAATATAATACTTCTTAGAATTGATAGCACATGACACGACACGAGAAACGACTTTTACTAAGAAATCCTTTGATTTTATTCATACATAGTATATACACTCATAAAACATACAAAAAATCATACATATACAACATAAATATACATATGAATAAAAAGAAAAGTGTTTCGCTCACATTATGAATTAAAGTGATTTTACCTGTTTGCTTAAATTTTTTCTTCTCTTCAAATGCAAAGTACGAGTATATTCAGAAAAATGATTAATTTAAGTACTGTCCAAAAATGACAGAAAATTGATTTTAGTAATTTTATTTGTATCTGGAACACAGCTATTTAAAATTATTTTCAATTTTAAGTCCCAGTACCGAAACTTGTACTCAAATTCCAAATAATTACTTAAAACATTTTACTAAAAGTTCATTTTGTTTACTGATAGATGTGCACAAATGTTTCAAGTCTTTTTGTACAAAGTTGTACAAGTTCTTATAAAAGGTTTCAATTTGAATAGCCTAATGTCACTCTTAAAGCTGGGGCCCTACTATGTAACTCGATTCTACTTTTGATTCTATTCGAAATTCATTTCCGATTCTACTTTCAAATCGTACTACGTATGAAAGTAGAATCGAATGCCGGTTTTACCAATCGAGTATCGAGTTGTTTGACAGTTTAAAAAAAAAAAACTAAAATAAAACATCAAATTTTTGGACAAGAATAATTATAGCAAAAATGGGCACCGTTGGATTTTGGTTTAATTTGCAAGGCAATGAAGAACGGTACGAGCAAATTGAACGCAAAAGAATAAGAGATTATTCCAAAATAATGGAGCTGAGTGAGAAAAGATTTGCACATATAGGGTCCGCCATCGAACGTTTTTTTTTTTCAACTAGTGCTTATTTCGTGAATGGTTACACTTAACTCATGTCTGATTTCACAGATAACTAGTTTTATCTTTCCGCTGAACGAATATGGTTGTGTATACACTTCATCATCTTTTCAGATGAAGCTCATTTTAATCTTGTCAACAAGAAAAATTGTCGCATTTGGGGCACAGAAAACCCGTACGCATACATTGAATAGCCGATACACCCAAAACGAGTCACTGTTTGAAGCTACGCTCGATGTTTTTATAGCCAAAAAAAAAGTTATTTGGCGGACCCATTATCTATAAGGTAGAATACTTGAACGCATTCTTAATGAAAAATATATACTTTTGTTTTAGTTTTGTTAAGAACTATCATCTTTCTAAAGACGGATTTATGTTCTTACTTAACAACATATCATCCGACATGACTACTCGCAGAAGACAAAATGCTTTTCCGATTATCATTAAGTTATCAGCAGCATTTAAGCAACAAGAGGTTACCAAAACCAAATCGGTGGTGAAAAGAACGCTGGTCGTGCACAGCAAACCATGTCAAAAATACTTGCCGAAGTTTTGACTTCAATCGAAAGAGTCCATTTGTGCCCGGTGATTTTTTTTTATATTATACGCGCACTCAAGGGGATACGAATACCCTTATGATGATTAATCAAAGTGCGAGGAATTAGGAAGGGAGGATAGGATTAGAAAGGAGATACCGATGCACATTGGTTTTGAATGTCTGCACATTGTAATGAGTTGGAAACATTGAGTCTGGTAAAGCATTCCACATTCGTGTAGTGCGACTAAGAAAGAATCCCTGTACTTTACAGTACGTCCGAAATTGGGCTCAGGGGTAAACTGATGAGCATTCCTAGAAGAACGGGTATTACGGTTGAATTGTTTTAGGGGAGGAATGCAACTGGCTATTTCATTAGAGCATTGTTTATGAAAGTAGCGATAAAATAATGACAGGCATGAAACCTAACGACGGTGCTCGAGAGATACAAAAGTTTCAGTTAGACAACGATCACCTATCATTTTTAGAGCTCTCTTTTGAATTCTGCCTAGGAGACTCAAGTAAGTTATAAGAGCACCTGCCCATATATGGGAATTGTAATTTCTAACCCAACGATGAAGGGACTCATCAATACCAAATGCACGCATTTTCGATAAGAGAGCTTGGTGCCAAACTCTATCAAATGCCTTTGAAATATCAAGTGCAATAATCTTATTTTCTCCAAAACGATGTAAAGATTTGTTCCACTGTTCGGTGAGATAAACCATAAGATTTCCAGTGGATCTATTGCAACGAAAGCCATACTGCCGATCATTAAGAAGCTTCCGTTCTTCAAGATATTTCTTAAGCTGAAAATTGATCAGCGTTTCCATGACCTTGGAAAGAAGGGACGTAAGTGCAATTGGACGATAGGTTGATGGTGAGGAGGATTCGCCTTTTTTAGGGACAGGCTGGACAAATGAAGTTTTTCATCCACTCGGAAAGAGACCTGTAGAATAGGACAGATGGAAAAGCTTACGCAGTGGTTTTGCCACCGTTGAAGCACACCTCTTCAGAACAATAGCGGGGATACTATCCGGGCCAGCGGATTTGTGAATGTCAAGATTTTTAAGGACTCTAGTAACTGAACGAGTGCGAAAGAAGATTTGTCCCATAGAATCGTTTACGCTGATGATGAATTTTGAAATGAATGAGGAATGAAGAGAAACGAAAGTCCAAAAGCCCAAAAGCTATTTTTGGCAAAAATCACGAATTCCCGGTGTAATTGGGGTGGTAAAATAATAAAACACAAAAAGTTGAATGAAAAACTTTCAAATTCCAACTGCATATTAATAATTTATCAAAATTATTTACATCCTCAAATATATCAATCGCAGCAGAAAGCCCTGTATGCTAACGCTGTTAGTCTTAAGAATATTAATTTGTACATTTATGTATGATTAATAAAATAATAATAATAAATAATAACATTTTACTTACACTTTGACAAAAAAAAAACTTCGTTCGCAAACACATTTGATGTAGAGTTATTATTTTCGATTTTGCCTTGTTTTGAATTCTACTTTCGAGTTACGTAGTTCCTCGTTTATTCGAAAGTTCATAAGAATATAGTTGGCACTACTAGAACTATTCGATTCTCGTTTGTTCGAAAGTAGTCAAACATATATGTACATAGTACCAATTTTTCGAATTCGAGCAATTTCATTGTAGAATCGAGTTACATAGTAGGGCCCCTGTCATCTTTTGACAATTAAAAATGAAACGATACACACTTCAAGAACGCATTGACATTCACTTAAAAAACGGGGAAAATTTTGGGTCTTCGTGAATTACCTTCCCTTTCGACAGTAGTGAAATTGTTGGAAAAATCTGAGCTGTCGAGATAATATGTGGAAAATTAATGTCTTGTGCATTGTTCAAGAACAACTGAGAATAAAGCGACTGAAGACCGGAGTGTTGAAAAAACTCAAGTTTTCCAATTCCTTGTCTTCAGTGTGATTAGACATTATCCTTTTTTTTTTGGATTCAATAAAAGTAGTGTGTTTTGTTTATTTAAAAGTTGATACAACATTTGTTAACATAATTTAAAACTAAATTGTAAGAAGTTTAGCGAATTTCAGACCAGAACCAATTTTGATTTAATAAAACGGACAATTTTAAAGAGAAAATTAACCAAAAAATAAAGAAAATATTAAGATTAATTTGTATTTAATTTTGTTATTACCCGTGTTTTGTTGGGAAATCTATCCATAGTATAGTAGGATTTTACACGCAAAACAAAAACAATGTCCACAGTATGAATAACACCGACAAAAGTTAGAGTAGAATCTTACTATGGATGGGTTTTTGACATTTACGTATACGAGTCTCGAATGGATCTTACGTGATTTCGTTCTCAAATGTTGGTACGATTGATATTGCAATATTGCATTTTTATCTATATGGGTGTGTTCATTGAGTAGTTGTGCATTTGGAATCATGTGTGTTTTCCATTGGGGACAAATCAATCTATTACTGTTGATATTATTTAATTTTGTTAGTGAAAATGGACTAACTGGGCTTATTTTGCAAGAGAAAACACTAGAAAAGATAATTAGGTTTTGCTATGTTTCCACCAAAGGTTTATCTCAGTTTAGATTAGATAAATCTTTTTGGTGTTTCCACCGTACAAGAAGATTTAAAAATGATTAAGTTTGACACCACTTTCTAAAATGCAAAGGGTGTTTCGATGTTTCTTAAGAAGTGCAAGTGAGATAGCTTGATTCGTGTTAAACAATGAAACACTGAATATTTCAGCACCATATAAGAATATGCTACCTACTCCATGTGCATTTTTTTGTTTTAATTTGATTTAAAAAAAACTATATTTTTTGTACACAAACATGCAAATAAACACACCATAACGCATTATCTGTAAAACCAACTCCTCCACCAAGGTTTTTCTTCACAAATTTTGACTCGACTCCGATCCCCGACCGGAATCGAGGCGTATCAAGCTCATTTCAACTTGATTCAGGTATATAAAGAATTTAGGCGAGCTTCAAGCTCGCTTCAACACCACATGTTAATGTAGTAGCCTACGAACAAACCCCCTTCTTGAAGTTTTTATTTTATGTCAAATTGTTTGGTTAAAACTTTGAAATCGACTATCAAATTACGCAGACGTATTTTCTTGATTTTGATAGTCAACTATCAAAAATCAGCTTACACGATTTCACCCCTGCTGGTCTGAATTTCGCTATTTTTTTGGAATTTTTCGATAAATTATTCTGGCAAATATTCAGTTGTTTCAACTTATTGTTTTTAATTTTCAAATTTAATTTTGACTTGAAATCGATCAAAGATGGGTTTTATGCAAAACAACTTTGAAAACCAGAATAAGACGTACGGTTTTTGTTCATTCTGATAGTTAGTGGTGATACAGTCCAAACGGAATTGCTATAATATACTATGCATAATATAAACATGCATTGTTTAGATGACTTTTCCAGAAATAAAAGCAAAGTGAAATTTCCAATTTCAATATTAATATGTATTAATAAAAAATAATAAAATTTTTGTTTGGCAAGAGTACGATAACTCAAGCGAGAAAATATTATGCGTCGGAAGGGACGGGTTACAGACTTTGATCATTTCGAGAATGTCCTCGATACCAGCAGGTTCGATTGGAATCCAAATGCGGGCTCTAGGTCTGCTAGGAATGTCTTCCTTAGCGACAACCTCGAGCTTCGCACCTGGCCAAACTTCACCTAACCGACTGATAGCGAGCTTGTATAAGTCACAAGACCTCTGGTCGCCCAAACCATGAGTTTGACATGACCTTGATGCCAACCCCCATCGCTTATGGAAGGAAGTGGTCCTGGAAGCTCTCTCAAAATGCTTAAAAAGCCACCCGAGAGCTTAACCTTGACCAGTTGCCAACGATCAGCCGCTATTGTGCCATCATCATCGCTCCTTTCAATGACCGCAACTACGACTTTGCCCTTCGCGACGCGACGTCATTGAAACTGGCTTGTTTCTTGATGGGATTGAGGGGAGTGCTGGTGTTGTGCACCCGAGGCCGTTTTGGTGAAATAACCTCCAAAATAATTTTAAGTCACGATGCGCGGTGATAAGGAATAAATACAAAAAAAATAATTCATTAACCGTTAAAAATAATATACATACATAATGTACTCTACATCCCGCATTTTGATGATAAAAATGTCAATAAACACCCCTCCTTCCTGATATCATTTAATCAAATTAGGAAAATTTAAACTCCACCTGCTCTTTTGCATTTACTAATGTACATAAATATATAGGTCTGTATATTCTTAGGTTCCCAATTTATTCAAACAGGGTTACCCTTTTAACAAAACCTACATACAAAAAAGAACCCTTCGAAATAAACTAAAATAAGTGCAAAACCATAATATTTCTCTTTTATTAATTTAAAAAAAAAACATTTCTTATAAATTAATTTTATAAACTCCCTCTGTGTAAGAATACTTTGCTTGCATATGGATGCTTAGGATATTTAAGAAAGGACATACATTTGTACATGCATACATACATTCAAAAACATTTTTTTTTCTTAAATAAAAATATATTTTGTGTATCTATGTATGTATGTATGTAGAAGTACCTACCTATATAAACACAATAATAAGCTTAGCATAGAATTGCTTCTGACAGATGATTTTTATCCTGGCAATTGGTTGCTTTCACATGCTTTTGTATAAATATTGTGCGATATGCTTAACTTAATTTTTGGTTCTTGTTGTTGTTGCTCTCGTTTACCCAATTTTGAAATGAAAACACAGGAAAAAATTCCACATTATATTTCTCATACAATCAAACCGAAAAAAAAGGTTTTTCAAGACTGTCGTCGTCGAGAATTATAGGTATGAGTATATTTAATTTATTTATATGAAGGTATTTTTGCAAGGATGCGTGTTGTTAAGAAGGATATATGGACAAAAAGTAATGGGATTTTAATTTAAGTTATTTCAGTATTCAGTTCGTGTGTATGCTTTATTTGTCGAGTTGTGTTGTGTTGTTGTTTCTTTAGGTAATTATAACGTTGAATTCTACAGAAAATAAAACAGGACACACGTAGGTACCTATTATGTGAGTACATCGCTCCATCTGGTCCGATCCGGTGCCCTTGTAAAAAGTATAATTGCAATCTCTTGAGACTAAGGAAAGCAATGAAAATAAAAATGTAATGACTTTTGTAGCAAAGAACTAGAAAGTATAGTAGAAAGGTTTTTCTCATATCGCAATGAGAATAACAATGACACGAAATACAAACAAAAATATTACGTATACGCCACCGAGACCCTTAAAAGGAGGAAGAGTGGATACAAAATTTCCTGTGTAATGTACACAGAGAAAATGATTTGGTTTCCTGAATACAATTTTAAAGATTTGTATCTTCATCTCTATTTCAATTGTGGGTCAATTCTTTGTACACATTCAGAATTATGATATGATATGAATGATAAAATAGAAAGTTTTCTTTTCTCGATTTTGTACTTTTTTCAACTGATTTTCATTTACCTGATAGACAGACAATTTGTGATGATAAAAGAAGGTATCTATGTAGATTGAGAGGAAATCATTTAGGGAATATTTATGCTGATGGCAGAATAAATTAAAGTCACATGATGATTTCTTTTTTTAAGTAAAAATGCAGACAACAACTTCAACGGCCGCGGTGGTGGCGGCAACCCATTGGGAAATCATTTGTATTCTATTTTTAAAGTAACATACCACTGCATTCACAGAGAGAAGAAAAATATCAATCAAATATTTATTAGTTTTAGTATTTTCATGTTCATAAATACAGCTGAGACTTTAAATTTAAAAAGCCATTGCACAAACAGATGATATGATTTCAAAAAGATATTAACATGGAAAAATAAAAGAACTAAATGCTCGGGAAGACATTTTTTGTTTTGGTCTTGATAAAGGCTTTTAAATCATGTAGTATGTTGATGAACATTTTGTTGATGAATTAATTACTTTCCTAGTTGTAATGTTTTTTTTTTTGTTTTTTAACTTTTCAAGCCAAGTTTACATCCTTTCTGTTATATATTGTTACACATTAAGTGGCAACTTGGTTTTGCCCATATGCCAAGATATCATGATGACAGATAGAAAATGACATTTATTATTTCATACCCAATTACAAAACGTGTTAACGATTTTAACCTCGAATCGAGAATTAATAAAAATTGAATTATAATAAAAAGTATTTTATTAAAAATAGATTTACATTACTGGTGACGAAGTAAAATAAAAAATTACCGATAGCACAATGGCAAACGTTAATGCAGAAGATAATGGAACACCGGGTTTTGGCAAATTGGAACAATTCCAACCCTCTATGTCTTGAACAATTTTAAAGAGAGGATGCAGTTCTATTTCGAGGCAAATGGACTAAAAAATGAAATACAGCAAAAAGCAATATTCCTAGCTTGTGCCGGTGAGACCACTTACGAGATTATTCGCTCATTGCTTCCACCATTAGGCTCTAAAGATGTCACATTTCAAGAAATTCTGGATAAATTGGATGGGCACTTCCATCCAAAGCCTAAAGAAATTGTCCAAAGATTTGCGTTTCACAAAAGATGCCAAAAACCAGGAGAACTTCGTGAGACGGGTATGGAGCCGACTTCGTCAAAAATTTACGCAAATTGTCCGAACATAGCAATTTTGTAGAGTTGAATAATTTGTTGCATGATCAAATCGTATGTGGAGTAACTTTATGTGGAGTAGCCTTACAAAAACGATTGTTCAGTGAGACAAAACTCGATTTTCAACGAGCTTATGAGCTAGCTCTAGCACATGAAACAGCTTTTAAAAATTTATCGAGTGTGCGTGGTTCAAGTAATAACGAAGTTATGGCTGTGTCAAAACCTGCTCCAAACCAAAATGTTACACAATTTAGTAAATGTTTTCGTTGTGATGGGCATCATGAACAAGAAAAATGTTTTATTAAAGACAAAACCTGTGATTTTTGTCATAGAAAAGGTCATTCAAGCAGGGCTTGCTTTAAGAAGAATCAAAGAACACGGGTCACAAAGTTCACGTGTTACAAAAAGAGGCAGCTGAGCCATATAATTCACAAAACGGAGGCCTTTGGCCGTCACAAGACGTTGGCTATATCTACGAGATAAACAATGTCGACGAAGCACAAACTCGCAAGTGTATCACCAAATTAATTATAAATGGAGCTAGCGAAGAGTTTGAAGTTCACTCTGGAGCATTTTGTACAATTATATCAGATGTCAACTGGAACCGTATAAAAACACCAAATCAAGAATTGAACACATTATTTCTTATTCTTCAAACCTGGTCAAAAGAAAAACTTCAAGTTTTGGGATCATCTCGGGTAAATGTTAAATATAATTCAAAAGAATTTAATTTGCTCGTTGTCGTTGTTTCAGGTGGCGGAAGGAGTTTGTTGGGTCGGGATTGGTTTAAACCACTGAGAATATCAATCAAAGGAGTACATGTGATGGAAGCAGGTGGAAGTTGGAATGGGATTTTAAAAAAATATTCACAGGTGTTTCGAGACAACCTGTCAATATATTGAATTGTTGCCAGAGGTTAAACCAATATTCTTAAAACATTGTCAGGTTCCTTTTGCCTTAATAAATCAAGTCGAGGCTAAGATTGACAAGTTGGTGCATGAAAAATTTTTGGAGCCGGTGGAATTTTCACGTTGGGCAACACCTACCGTGCCAGTTCTTAAAAAAGATGGATCCATGCATTAAGTGTAGAGTTTATAGAAGTACAGTGAACGTGGTAATCAAGTCCAATGCATACCCACTACCATTGTATGGAGAAGTTATGGCTGCGATATCTACTGGAAAGGTATTTACGAAAATGGATCCTCAACAAGTCTCTTAACAGCTCATTGTAGATGACCTCAATACCCACCGAGGATTATTTAAGGTAAGAAGACTTCCCTTTGGGGTGGCTGATTCACCAAAATTAGAAGTCGTATTAAATAAATTAGCTAAAGCAATGCATTTTCAGTAAATCAGAAGTTGATTTTCTTGGTTATAATATATCGGGTGATAGCATACGACCAAATAAATCAAAAGTAGATGCTATTCAGAATGCACCACTCCCTCAGAATAAAGAAATGATGCAATCTTTTTTAGGAATGCTTAATTTTTACAATAAATTTTTACCAAACAAGGCTAATATGGCCGAAAAACTCCATCGATTGTTGGACAAAAACGTTTAATGGTGCTGGACCAAAGAGCACACGATGGTTTTCACCGAACTAAAAGACCTTTTGAAGTCCAACACAGTTCTAACGCACTACGATGAAAATAAACTTTTAATTCTGCCCCACCATATGGTGTGGGAGCAGTGTTGACACATCGAGACGTAGATAATAATGAACGTCCTATTGCATTTGCAATACGCGTACTTTGGGCTCAAGTGAACGCAACTATACCCAAATCGATAAAGAAGGCTTGGCAATTATCTTCGGTGTTAAACATTTTCACCAGTATATAGCGGGTAGACAAGTCCTGATTATAACCGATCACAAACCATTATTAGGTATTTTTAACAAACACAAATCTATTCCGGTTATGGCATCACCACGGATGTTGAGATGGTGTCTTCTTTTATCAGCTAACGATTATTACCTAGAACATCGACCGGTGAACGCAAATGCAGATTGCCTCAGTAGACTTCCTTTGGAGAGTTCTAAAGATGGCCCAAGTGAACTGTCTGATGTTTTCTTGCTAGAAAAATTGAAGGATGCATCAATTCGAGCTGAAGATGTGGCCCGCGATACTGCGATGGATACTTCTTGGGTGGCCATTAAAAATAGGAATTTAAAATTTAATTTTTTTTTCCAAAGAAGAACTCAATTTTCCACACATAAAGGTTGTATCTTGTGAGGTACTCGTGTGGTTATACCAGCCGCACACTACAAGCAAATATTTTAAATTTACTACATGCCAATCACCCGGGAATGAGTCTTATGAAGTCCTTGGCACGAAGCTAGCTACATTTGGTGGCCAAAATTAAATGAACATATTGAACAGTCGCGGTACGAATTTGTAGTCAATGCCAATTGAATCGACCAAATCCTTCAAGTGCTCCTCGATAGTTTATTCAAGCAGAAACAAATCCCTGATCAACTCTACATCTAGATTTTGCAGGACCTTATAAAGGCCACACATTTTTAATTGTGGTTGATGCGATGTCCAAGATAGTTGCGAATCAGTCCAGTATAGAAGTTATAAGGAAGCTGCGAGAAATTTTTGCGATCCACGGGCTCTCCAAGAATGTCATAACGGATAACGGCCGAACGAATGGTGCGTTATAAAAAGTCATCACTTGCAACATTATCAGAAGGAGACATTCATCTTAAAAGTACAGCGATTTTTGTTCAAACAACATACTACCCCGCACACAACAACCGGTAGAACCCCAGCAGAATTAATTATGGACAGAAAATTAAGAACATTGTTGGATATGTTACATCCAAACAACATCAATTTAAAGAACGAGACAAGAGACGAAAGTTTCGTAACAAAAAAGGGAAGAACTTTTTACGTAAGAGATGGAGTATTTTTATTTATTCGGCTGGCCCTAAGTGGTTGAAGGGTATTATTTCGGAAATTACTGGACCAGTGTCGTATATTGCAAGAACTTTGGATGATCGGATAGCCAGGTTAGGTTAAAGTTAGGTTAAAGTGGCTGTTGGTTGGGAAGTCCAACACACTTAGACCAAAGTATGGTCCGTTGTGATACCACATGGATCAGTTGATCAGCTTAACTCGTGGAACCAATTGGAGCTTCGAATGAAGCGTAGGAGACAAATAATGTCAGAATTTTTTAGATCGCTGGTATCGTTGAAGTAGTAGTCTCCAAGGTGGATTCTACGTCTTTGTGATAAGGCAGGGCATGTGCACAGAAGATGAGAGATTGTCTATTCTTCTTCTTCGTCCATGCAACTCCTACAAAAATCATTTGCAGGGGCTCCAAGTCGAATAGCATGCCTTCCTATTAAGCAGTGCCCAGTCAGGACACCTATAACGTAGCTAATGTGCAATCTACTCAGAGAGATTAATTGTTTTGAGCGCCTGGCGCTAAGATTAGGCCAAATAAGTTTTGTTGCTAAACAGGTGGTGGTGTTATTCCACCTGAAGTTTGTTTTCTCTAAGGTATCTTGCTTTAGCATGAGCTTACATGTAGCTAGGGGGATACCTATGCTAGCATTGTGAGCCAGCAGAGGTAAAGTTTTTCCGCTTTTTGCAAGTTCGTCAGCTTTGCAATTTCCTGGAATGTCTCTATGGCCCGGCACCCAGAAAAGGTGAATCTTGAACTGTGTAGCCATCTCCGTAAGAGATGATCGACAATTTAGGGCTGTTAGTGAGTTAGTGGAGACAGAGTCTAGGGACTTTAACGCAGCTTGGCTATCCGAGAAGATGCGTATATCATTAGCTGATATAACGTTTTCTCTAAGCCAGGATAGGACTTCTTTTATAGCCAGGATTTCAGCCTGGAAAACGCTAAAATGATCGGGTAGACGAAAGGAGAGACTTAAGTTTAGTCTATCTGAGTATACGGCTCCACCAACCCCATCCTCCGTTTTTGATCCTTCTGTATAAAAGTTTATAGGATCATCGTTCAAAAATGATTATCCCAAGAAGAACTGGGAGGTATAGTCACTTTGAAGCTATAGTTATTAAACTGAGGATGGAGTATGGTGGTAGTCAATATTACTGTTTATAGTTCTGAACGAGTTCAAAATAGTGGTGTGGCCAATTCCATTATTTATCCACAGAGAGGAGGTTTGAAGCCGTATGGCTGTATTGGCGGCCGTTTGCTTGCTGAAAATGTCCAGCGGTATTAGATGGAACAGAACATCAAGTGAGGCGGAGGGGGTAGAGCGAAGTGCTCCTCCCATACACAGGCGGGCTGTTCGTTGGACTTTGCTGAGTTTATCGCGATTTGTCGCTATATCTAGCGCCGTCCACCATACCACTACTCCATAAGTAAGGATCAGCCTTATGACTGAGATATATAGCTAGTGTGTAATTCGGGGCTGTAGGCCCCATTTATTACCAATGGCCTTTTTTACAGTAGAACAGGGCTACTGTGGCCTTGTTTATTCTCTCTTGAATGTTAGGTTTCCAACTTAATTTCTTATCCAAAATGAGACCCAAGTATTTTGCTTGTTCAAAGAATTTAAGTGGTACACCGTTTATGAGGGGAGGGTTAATCGGATAGCCAGACGTCATGTAGATCAAATTCGGCAAAGAGTCGAATCTCGAACTGAAAATGAACTTCCAGTCGTAGTTGAAAATGAACTTCCAGTCACTGATCAAACCGAGGATACCAATCATTCCGACCTGTTTCACCTAACGCAACAACAAGATCCCACACACACCATGAAGACTCACAAATTCCAACCAATGCCACTAACGACTCAACATCAGAAGCATCGTCGAAACCAGCTTTCCCAACTCACTTGGAATCCTCACTATCCATTTCCAGTAATCAACAAGCAACGAGATATGGTAGACTTATAAGGCCGCCGCGCCGTCTCGTTTAGGATTCTAAGCAACATCTAAAGAGGGAGGAGTGTTATATATTTTTACATATTAAAGTGGCAACTTGGTTAAATGCGGCTGAACACAACCTTTGCCCATATGTCAAGATATCATGATGACAGATGGAAAATGACATTTATTATTTCATACCCAATTACAAAACGTGTTAACGATTTTAACCTCGAATCGAGAATAATTAAAAATTGAATTATATTAAAAAGTATTTTATTAAAAATCGATTTACATAACTTTCATAGAAATTTTGAAAGACGAAATTAAAAAAAGAAGAAATATACTCCGAATTTAACATACTACCATTCCACAATAAATAGCGCGGAACTTTAATTTTTGTTTGTAAGTTTTCACTGCTGTCACTTGTAGTTGCACCAAATGACACATTAAATTATTCATTTGTATTTAAGACATATGTATGCTTTAGTAAACAGCTTAAGGTTCATTTTTTTACATTGTCTGATATTCGGGAACGCATCAACATCAAGTTCTGACAACCTAAGCGGGACATATGGTGCTAACAAATCTTTTTTATCCTCCACGAACTTAGTTCCATTTAATTTTGTGTGTGGAATAAAATTACGTCTGCTACCGAATCGTTAAAAATGTCGTACTATAGAAAACAATAGGGTATGAGTGGCACAAGTTATTCAAAGAGAATCAAATAACCATCAATATCTACTGATGAGCTGCACATCAATAAAATCTAGAAATTGGTGTTACAAAACCTTCTTTTGACAGTCTGACACCTTATTGAACTTGTTGGAATATTTAATTAATCAGTAAAAACCATTTTGACTGACCATTTGGGCCTCTGAAAAGCCAAAAACTCATATGGTTTGGAAACTGCGGAAATGTGACTCTTGAATATTGGGTATATTGAAGTTATCGTTTCATAAACGCAAAGAAGGAACTGAAAGCTATTGATCTCGCAATATGTTTAGAGAATTGAGAAAGTCTCAACTGTATTGCATCCGAAACAAGCACCACTCCTGCTATTCGTAAGTTCGTGCAAAAGTTCGTGAGACTTGAGAGTGGTATGCTATTAAGCTCAAAAGATTATGTGGCTCTTGTCGCCGAGAGTTTTTGCTCATTTCACTAAGCATATTCTTTTTCTTGATAGCATACCCGTTGGTGATTGTTAAGGCCCAACTATAATAGACATAAGCTAGCATATGCGCGCATAAGTAAACGTACGAATACAAAGAATCTAATACGAGTGACCATAATGGAGTCTAGCTCCGTTTCGTTCAATTTTTCTCAGTTTCGTTAACTTAAGCAAACTTAAGCAAGAGCGATCCCAGTCGCTCGCTGCATAAGTAAACCTGACAGTTTGGATCAAATACACACAGGCCAACTCCACTGCAGATAATTTCTCTCAGAATGTTTATCATAACCGGAAATCAGCCTCATAAACTTATTCAAAGTGTGCGTGTCATTTCTCTTCTAATTTATGAAATTTCCCCAAAAAACTCATTAGTTATTTCTATGTATGCGTGAAAACACGTCAATTTTTCTCTTTGAATTCTTTCACATTACAAATACAACTATGTAAACAAATGGGTTTTGGAGGGTAATACGTACGAAGGATTTATAGCTTCATATAGAGCTGCGAATATTATTTTGACATGTAGATAAGTGAGCAAAATTACATTATGGCTACCCGCAGTAATTTCACAAACTTAAGTGAATTTTCGTTGGGTTTTTGACATAAGCTTATGTTTGCTTATGCCTATTATAGTTGGGCCTTTAGTGCGTTGGACGGTCATGCTAGAAGTCTTAAGGTCTATTTCACGGGTACTGTCACTAGCGATGATTTGACAAATCCTCTAAGAGTAATTCTTGCCTTGAAAAGTTCTTTCTCAAAGTATCCTTTTGCATTCAGCATACAAATTGTAGTTCCCTCTCATCCTTGACATGAGTCGCACACTGGATTGGTTGAGAGTTTTAAGTCACTAGGCCCTAGTTCTCAAGAGACTGCTGCGTCACCACATTTACGCTCAATCTTGCTTTCTTGGCAGCTAATGCATGTTTGAGATTATTTACGAAAATCTTTCTTCAGGTCCAACCAAATAAATTGTTCTTTGAGCATCTGAGTAGTTTTCTTAATATTGAAATGTGACAAGTTATGAATTGTATTAAGAACTTGGTATTGAAAATTTGATGGAATATATGGCTGCACCTTGCTTGTCGAAATATCGCAAAAGATGTGATGTGTCGTATTTGGAAATATTATTTGTTTCAGTCATAGAGTTGAATTAGAAATTAGCATTTTCATTTCAGCCAAAGTATTAGTCTGTGTAAGGCATTTTGTAAGAGTTCCTTTAAGGTGTTAAGATGCTTTCCTGAAACCGCTATAGCAACGTCATTCGCATATGCAATCACTCTGAAACCCTCCGCATACAAACCAGTTAGGATTTCAATCACCACTAGGTTCCAGAGGAGAGGGGATAGAACACTATCTTGTGGTGTCCCTCTGCTAACGAATGGTTTGGCAGAAGAGTTGTCCAGTTTTGAGTTAATAATTCTGCTAGTTAGCATTAAATGAATTAACTCTCCAAGCGAACTCTTTACGTTTAGACATGTTAGTGCAGATGTGATTGCAGATGTTTCCACGTTATTAATAGCACCTTCGATGTCAAGGCAAGCAACCATAGTGAACTCTCTATGATGGAGGGAATCTTCGACGGTGCGTACTAAGGTGTGTAACGCTGTTTCCACCGATTTACCTTTACAGTAGGCATGTTGAGACGAAGACAGAAGTCTTGTATCAATACTTAACCTTAAATCTTTCTAAGGTCTTAAGAAGGAATGATGATAGACTTATAGGCGTAGATTTTTAGGATTGACTTGCGAGCATTTACCTGCTTTGGTTATAAAAACAACTTTAACTTCTCTCCATGCCGAGAGAATATGGACCAGATATAGACAGCTGGTAAAAATTGCTTCAATGATTGGTGCAATAATGTCTGAAGTTTTTTGTAGTTCGGCTGGTATTATCGCATTCCTGTAGATTTAAATGGTTCGCAGCTGTTGAGAGCCCATTGTAACTTGTCCCTTGTGATCAGACCTTGATGGATAGGTTATATTGAAACTTGAATTAATATGATTGTTGTAAGTTGCGGTTAGATAACTACCAGGAAAGTGAGTATCCAGTTGTAAGTTCCGCGATTCTTCACTTGAATTTGTCCAGGAGCCGTCTGCATTTTTCAGACAGCTTGGCATCGTTAGATTAGTTGAAAGAATTTTTCGTAGCCTGGAGACTACAGAAGTTTTTATGGAGTTAATAATTCGAAAAATTTTAATATCATCTGCATTCATTATAAAACAGAAGGCACATCATCAATGAATAAAATAAACAGCAACGGACCAAGGTGACTCTCTTGAGGTACACCAATTTACCTTTACAGTGGGAATAATAATGGACTGGGATATTTAACAATCATATTTTTTTAGTTCATATTTAACAACATGAATTACTCTTCACTTGTTTTTTGTTTTCATTTTTTATTGAAGCCACTTTTAAATATTAAAAAATCTATATTTATCATTTTCAACTGACATAGTAACAAATCAACACACAAAACAAACAAAAAAAAAAACAGAAATTATTCAAAACCCATGAGGCCCAATGAAAACCAACAACTTTGATTTATTATACCCAACAACATCAGTCCCATAGACCCATCATATTATTATCATTGAGTTCAAACAACACAAACACAAAACAAAATGAAACAAAACAAAACAAAACAAAAGTATCTTTTAAAAAGGATTCCCCTGATCCTCAATATAAAAATACAATAAAATGAAAAAAAGTTGAAAGCACCGCACAATTCATGATTTATGATTTCAATTCAAGCATTTGTATTACGAAAAATTATAACAAATAAAAAAAAGAACTAAAAATTAAGTAAAACGAGAAAGAGAGGCCATTAAATTTAAATACAAAATAAATTATGTTATTATCATAATTTTTGTATGTCAGTCGTCCTTATTCAACGTCTCGTCTTCGTCGTGAAAATGTAAAAAAACCATTCACCGTCTTGAAATTATTATTTTATGTGACTATAAAACGTCAGAGTATGAAACTCACACACACAAAGACACACGTTCAACAAACTATTCTATAGACGGAAATGAAAAAATTATTTCATGTCCTTTTGCATCATCTCATCTCATCATATTATTATTATTATCCTTTTGGATATTGTACAATTTTCTAATCGAAAAACTTTTTCTCGGTTTCCGTTTAAGCTACATTTCCGCATGTTTGATATTATGTACGATATAAGGTATTCTCGTGGTATAACGTTAAAGGACAGAGACAGAATATCCTTTTTTTTACCTAGGACCAAACATAAGTTGAATATTCGGATAGTACCGAGGACGAGGACGAGGACGAAAGCGAGTATCTAGGAATACGTGCCGTGTTGTATCATTAAAAGCTCATTACATGCGATAAAATTTGCCGCTTCATGTTACATTTAATGTATTTAAGGCGGACCTGGTCGTGGTAGTATAGCACACTCTTTTCTCTTGACCGCCTTGCAGTCCGAGTTCGACCAACAAACTGTGGAATGTGTTTGAAAAGCAGGACACACATTAACACAGTCTTTAAATAGTTATCCCCCTGCCATTTAGTAAACCAAAACCAACCATAACGTCGAGCGAGAGCTAGAAAAAGATTGTATATGTATGTATATACCAACCTATTATGCAATAATGAAATCGGAAAATCATTTATCTCAACATTAACCCATGTCCAGTAGTCAAGTTCAGTCTCCAAGTCCAGTCAGACACAGAGGGGATAGAAAATAAGTAAGGGAGGTCTTGAAGGGATTAACACTTTAGCTGTCCATTTTCATGTTGATTTTGGTTGTTTAATGGTTATACTAAGTAAATTCTCTATGGAAATTATTATAATATAAACGTGACGCCTAGGAAGAAAATTTGTATCTACATATTCATAGATAAGGTTATACAGTTAAAGTTTTTTTTGTTGCTATTAATAGTTACGGAAAGATATTATACACTAACGAACCACAAAATGCACAACTTAATGGATTTGTATTCCTTCGAGAGAATTAATGAACGCCAAGTGAAAGTTTTTCATATTTTATTTTTTGGGTAATTAGGTTTTCCAGGATGGCCGGATTTTTGGTTGGTTATTAATTATTCAGCAGTTTATTTTAATTATATAACTTTTGATTTAATATAAAGTTTTTTTGTTTTTTTGTGTTTGGGGAGTTAAAATAAATTATGTTTGTTTTTTCAGTATTTTCATAAAAATATATATATATTTTTTTTTAAGTTATTTTTGTTCGAGGACTTGGGGCAGTTGTAGCTTAACAGTCTTGCTTGACCTTTGCTTTATAATATTTTTAATTGCAATTTAAATTTAAACTTATTTACTTAAATTAATGGAATTTATAAATGAAAACCATTTAAATTGTAACTTACCTTTCTTTTTGGTCCCTACTCGGGCGCCATTATTTGTTCATGGCATGAATAGGTCATATTATTGAATATAGATGTTTTTTTCTTCATGTTTGGAGAGCTGAAAATGCATAATAATTCATTACAAGACTTTATTTGATTTAGGGTGAAATATTCGATAACAATTAAATTCTTGACTTATTTGTTTGAATTAACACGTTTTTCAATAAATAGTAACATACCTTTATTTATTTATTTACGATTAATTAATTAAAATAATAAATTAGGTGGCGCAACAGTCCTTTAAGAAATAAGACCTTGTGACTTACAACTCCTAACCATTCCTGTGTACGAGTAATGGAGGGACCTACAGTTTTAAGTCGAATTAAGTTATTATCAAAAAGCACTTAAGGCTAGAATTAAATCTAATTTTATTTTAGTTTTATGTAATGATTAGGCTTACGCCTGAAAGACAATACATTAGTTTTTAATAATCAAAGAACTAAGAACACTTTGAAGAGATTGTTTCTAAGCTAAGCGCATAATGCTTGTGATAGGTTAAAAAAAGCCATAATTTGTATGGTGATGAGAAAAGCGAAAGAGAGGGGCCTGTCTGACGTTCCTTGGATTGGTATGAATAGAAATATTTTCTAGAAGAAATGGTGAGTCTATAGTACCTGCTAAAAGCTGGTGTAGAAAGAGAATATCAGCGACTTCACGGCGTTTCTGAAGGATTTGCGCAGATTAATAAGTTCTAAACGATCTTTACAAGGTGGTAAAAATGCATTATCACCCCAAAGAAGACCGCGGAATGCAAATCGAAGAAATGTACGTTGTACAGATTCAATTCTTTGAGAGTAAGAGTTGCTTCCTGGACGTCGTAATGGCGTTTGACAGCGTTTGGATCGAAGCGCTCACACATAAATTAAACCTACTTGGTTTCCCATCCGGTCTAATTCAAATTTTGTTTTCATTTCTTTCTTCCAGGAACTTCTTTGTCCAGTTGGGAAAATGCAAATCTCCAGTGAAAACCATAAGAGCAGGAGTAGCTTAAGGCTCTAAACTTGGACCGTTCCTACATTTCATCGAAATCCCCCGTTATTGCAGCCAGGAAGATAGAGTCCCATCTTAGCAGACTGTTTCACTTCTATAAGAAATGGGGAATAAGAATCAACACCACGAAATCCGAACTAGTCTGTTTCCGAAGGTCCAGCAACGGTAGAGGTCGATCGGCGACAAGGTGCAGAAGCATTGCAATCTCACTCCCAGATGGATCACTGATACCAGCAAAGAGAAACGCCAAATATCTGGGTATTTACTTCAACGAGTTTTTAAAATTCAACCCCTACTCGAGAGCTGTCTTAAGAAAGGCTAATTTGGCACTGCACCTCCTTCACCCGCTCCTCAAAAGAAGAACGGGACTCAGCCAGCCAACCAAATTGCTAATTTACAAGCAATTGTTACGTCCCATCATCGCCAGCCATGAAGGAACTTTTCGTCTTTGAAAGGAAAATCCTACGGAGATGCACTGGACTTTGCTTCAACTACCAGAAGCAGAGACATTTCAGCAACAAAATAATCTACGTAGAAGCCAAAATAATTCCCTTGGACAAGTATCTGTTCCAAACAGCCAGGAAGATCAAGGGAGGATTGAACAACCACCAAAACGAGCTAATCAGAAGGATGAACTCGCAGCAACGTCACCCTGAACCCCGATATCTGTGTGCTATGGATATACTGAATGAGGAACTTGAGCCCAACGTCGAAGAAGGAGATCTTGAATTTCACGCTGACACGGAGTCAGCTTACCACCGCAGCTAACAGCCCATTCCAGAAGGATGATCTGATCGCTTAAGGGTGAATGTTCTGAATTGGCATTGGAAACATTAAATTATATAAGAAATTTTTGTCGCACCAAGTATGAAATGAGTTAAGACCATTTTGGAGTAAGACAGAATCAGATAGAGTACAAATAAACTTTGTTATTTCAATGTCATCAGCCTAAATAAATACAGTTACATTATCAATTAAATTAATAACGTCGTTGATAGTTAAGACAAATAACAAAGGAACAAGTTGGCTCCCTTGAGGAACTCTTGAGTTTGCATTCATGGGATCGGAAACTGAGAATCTGAACACATCTCTGTCATAGGCGGTTCTTTAGGTAAGATCTGAGATATGAAATAAAAAATGGTGGGAAATGTAGGGCTTCAAGTATAAGATAAATAATTTGGTGACTAATTTTATTCAAAGGCTTTACTAAAGTCTGTAGTAATAAAGTTCACCTCATTTCCTTTCTCTAATTCGTTTAGAGTTTTTGACACAAATTCAGAAAGATTGGTTGTAGTGGACCCTTCTTTAAGGAAGCCATGTTGTTGGGAAGGTCTACAATGAAAATAGAGAAAGTCGTAGACAATGCTTTCGAAAAGCTTAGAAGTTCAAGAAAGCTTGGCTATAGTTATGTATAGGTCTGTAATTCATAACATCACTTTTGTGTGCTTTTTTATGAACAGGAAAAATAAAGGAAAGACGCAATAATATTGAAAAAGGTTTACATAGGAAGGTAGCACTATTTTTTAATAAAGTTGCATGCAAACCATTCGGACCGGGAGAGAAATCATCTTTAAGACACATTTTTGTTGTCAAGAAGGGAGGTGCATGAGGTGTTTTTTTTAATAATCAAACAAAAACAGTATTAAAGTTGTTCAAGATGATTACTGTTCGATTGGCTGAAGACAATAAGGCTATCTTGTATTTTGTCAATGTATTCTAGGTATAAGAGTTCAAAAATTTTTCATCTTACTTTTGAGTTCGGATTTGAAGGATTTTATTTGGGTCTTAAATTTAGATGCATCACTTAACTGTACGTTGTCAAAAATCGATTTAAACAATTTTGATATATTAGAAACCATGGTGTGTAAGTCGTCGGCCAGTCTTACTAGGTCATCAATTTTTTCAAGTTCACTGAATATTTGGAGGCCCTTATCTTCGATTCACTAATTAATGATTTAATCGACAACGATATTTCCCTACATTCATCATAATAGAACACGAACCGGGAAGGTGATTTAGATTTCTTATGCTGATCCTAGTGCAATTAGTGTGGAAGAATTTGTCACAGAGACCGCCACACGTAACGTCGATATTACACACCCAGCACTTTAAGACGTTCGTTATTTGAGTTTAAAATTTGAGGTCGGTTTGAAAAAAAGTCACAACAAAAAAGGGGGTACAGGGCAAAAACAGTTCATTATTTAATCCGATGAGCAAAATAAGAACAAGAAGAAATATGCGTCATGTTCAGGAGTAACCCTTCATATCAATTTAAAGCCAATTCTGGTGTACCTCAAGCGAGTCAACTTGGTCCATTGCTGTTTATTGTATTTATTAATGATTTGACTTTTTTTTTAAATAATTCTAGATTGCTATTCTAAGCTATGAAGTAAAAATATTTCGAATTATTATAACTCCATCAAGGACTGCAAAAGCTGGAAGAAGTTTTAAATCAATTTTGGGAATGGTGCAATAAAAATTGTTTGATTTTAAATATTGACAAATGTTAGACAATGTGTTTTACACACAAAGAAAATAATAATGTTATTAAAAAAAAAGCTAACAAAGCACTTGGTATCGTCAAAAGACTGTCTCGAAAGTTCCATGATTAGTATGTTATTAAAATTCTGTATGTTTCTTTTGCTAGGCCAATTCTTGAATAAGTTTGTGTTTTATGGGCGCCATACTATTTCGTTCAAATTGATAGAATCGAAAGTATTCAACGTAGATTTTTAAGATTTTTTCTTAATTTTCCTCTGGATTGATACATTTTTATTTTTACAATTACTTAGTAGTAGCAGTTTAGAAATTGTTTTCGTTAGACATTTGCCTTAGGATATTTAATATTATTATTAAACTCTTGAATAGAGTTATTATGCACATTTAGTCCTTACCCGGGTGCCACTTAAGGTTTTTGCTTCAAGCAGACAAACAGAAAACTTTGACAATTAGAACTTCAAAGATAGTGTGCATCTGTATGTTTCTTTTCAAACCCCCTTTTAATTATCCTTAGGCTCTTTATGTGCCTTTTACTTAAGAAGTGTGAAATATAAAACAACCAAAAATTAACCAGGAAAACAGTGACAAATGAGTTTCCTAAACCCATTCATCATATAGTGGCATAAAATCAATACCTATACTCAAAACCGTCAACGAAAAGAATGAGCTTCTATCTTTTTTTTCGCCGAACGTTTATCACTAATATAATTTTCCAACGAAAGGGATTTCAGATAACCACATCATCTATTTGCCTTTTTCAAGTTCTTAAGTCATTTTTTTGTTTTTTGTTTCAACAAAAATGTTCATAAGTCAAGTGAAAACAATTTAAATTTCACTTAAATGAAACATACACACTGTTAGCATTAGGAAAACGATATGGACGGTATAATATTGTATAAGAGTGTCACAATCAAGAGGATATTTTCGAAAATTGTACTTCAAATGCCCAATCAAATTTATTACTACAATTCATCTTAAACAGCTTCAATACAAAGTTAAATCTACACTAGCATATCAACACATACAAATGTACACTCAGCGACAGAAAAAAAACCCTTGCATTAATCAATTTCTCATATGTTGGTTTTTTTAAGGTAAAATTTTACTGTTCAGTGTTCATCCAATTTTTTCATTTATTTTTTTAATATTTTGTCATATATATTTTGACAGCTTATCAACTGACTGAATTTTACAAATGAAAAAGAAGTTTTTTTTTCTATGCTTACTTCATTAAGGTGTGTCCACACCAAAGACAAATGTCAGACAAAATTGTTTAAAAAACATTTCTGAAAAGTTTCCTATTTGTTTAAAAAAACATTTCAGAGACTTTGCAGATATGTTTCTGATTTAATTTGTTGGTATGGACGCTTTGAGAAACATTTCTGAAATAAAACATATGTAAATATATCAGAAATGTTTCGCGAGCGTGCAGACCAAAAAACAACATTTAAGAAACATTTCGAAATATTAACTTCCCATAAAAAGTTATTGTAATCGGACCGATTTGTCGAATTGAAAATTTTGACATTTCTCGACGTTTCAAGGTTCCTAGAGTCGAAATAAAAGATTTTTAGAGAGATGTCTGTGCGTGCGTGTGTAGGTACGTTGCTTCGTACGTTCTCAAAAAATTGCGAGGGTGGTTTTTTTACCATAATTTTTATTTTTTTTACGTTTAAAAAAAGGTGAAAATTTTGGCTAACCCAAAATATCTCACGAGCCAATAACGCTAGAGACTTGAATTAACGTATTGTAACGCGATACACAAATATATTTTTAGAATAAATTCCAATAAATTTTTTTTTATAAATCGAAAAAACTGAAAAAACCATTTGATTTTATCTCGAAAATAATTGTATGCAACGATAAATAACGTTTTTGATATCAGGTAAGATTTTGAGAAAAATCGAATTGACAGTTTTTTTACAAAAAATAAAAAATCCACAAAAAAATTAAAAAAAGTTGGTAAAAATTGATATTCGACTCCAATATCTTTTTAAAACTTTGAGATTATGGCTTCACACTAACTTTATCTTATAAGAAATACTGTTTTTAACATTCGGTACAATTTTGAGAAAAATCGAATTGACAGTTTTTTTTACAAAAAATATAAACTTAAAAAACAATATTAACTCAGTAAAAATTTACTTTTGACTCATATATCTTTTCAAAAATTAAAAATATTGGCTTCAAACTAATTTTATCTCACAGAAAATATTGTTTTCGACATTCAGTAATTTTTTTTATAAAAATCCAACAGTCTGTTTTTTCATAAAAAATAAAAAAACTACAAAAAATAGTACGCAAAATTGTTAAAAATTCATGTTCGGTTCTCGATAGCTCGTGAACAATAGAAGATATTTACTTCAAATTAGTTTCATTCATCCAATTTGTATTTGTTTATATAAAAAATAAAAACTTTTAAGAAATGCTACTAAAATTGGTAAAATTTGGTTTTCGACTTAAAATCTCGTTAACAAAAATAGATTTTGAAATCAAATTATTTCATCATATGCAAAATATTGTTGGTAATTTTTAATTTTTTTAGAATAATTCAACTGACAACTTTTTTAACAAAAGACGAAAACCTACAAACCTTAGCAAGAAAAATAGAAGTTATCAGTGTGGGTGGCATCCCAGCTTCTTTTTTCAGAAATGTTTCTGTAACGTTTTCTTAATGTTTATACAATTTTTCAAAAATGTTTTTTTTTGGCATGGAAGTACTTTTAGACTATTGGAATTGTGAAACTGAATAAAAAAGTTTTGTATATAAAAGAATTTTTCTTTGTCGCTCGGTGTACGAATCGTATGTGAAGGAAGAAAAAACCTTTGGCTCATATTCTGGTTTCTTGCTTAACATTTATATTTCTCTCAAACAAAGATAAAAAGATAGATACGTTTATATGTAAGCGCCGCACACCGACTTCTCCCACTTTATACCGATAAATGTACATATGTATGTTGATATGTATATAGATACCCGTAGATGAACTTGTTTTTGAACTTGACCATTTTTGGTTTAAGGATAACAAGTTTGTGCAGCTTAGGAAGTCTTTTTAAGTTTGACCCCCTGCGAGGACGACCGACAAATAAAACCAGAAACCATCACCACCACAGAAAATCGACCGACGACCACCACCACGATGACTTAGCTTTAACAAACTTAGCTTGCTCTTGCTATAGATGATAAATCGTTGAGTAATCTATTTTTGTGTGTTCTATTGATATGTTAACTACAGTGGGGTAGAATAACATAGAAATTGGAATTAACATTCAAGATTAAGGGAACAAAACTATACAAAAAAACTCGTGAAAAGTTCAATACGTAGTCTCGTCTCGTTTTTAATGCTTAATTTTTTGAGGTGTTCAAATCGGACTCTTATGAGGTTACCCATTTTGACATTTCATAATTTTAATACTCCCTTTTATTTCTTTAAAGAAAATCCTATTCACTTCCCTTTTTATTTTTAATTATCAAGCAATACAATTTTTTAGACGTCAAAACGGGTGAGACCAGCTTAGATACCGTCCAACGCGTTTTGCAGTTAATAGTTTGGAAAACAAATCACATACTTTAGTGTTACAAATTTCACGCAAGCTCTTAAATCGCGTGTCTTTTTTACTATACCCCAAACGCGGATAAATTCATCAAAGTAACAACTTTTGAACATCCAAACTTTGCTAGTTTTTTCAACTTATTTCTTGGTCATATTTGAACTTATTTTGACATTCACGTAAAACATAGAAATGTTATCTTTGTGTTGGTAGCATTCAGGTAACTATTAGTTTTGTTCTGTCACAGATGTCTGTATCTTGGAATGGCAACTATAAAATAAATACCCAAATAAGAAAAAATAATTTTTTTGTTTCATATTGTGAGCTAATAGTGAACATAAATAGACTTAAATAATTGTAGCTAATTTTTAAATGTTTTTGTTGATTAGCAAAATGTCAAAATTTTAGAACAAAACAAGCTACGAAAAAATTAATTTTGAATTTAGGGGCTTAAGAGGACTCCTTCAGTCTAACTTAAAATGTATGAAAGCTGTTATTGGAATCATGCACAATCTGACAAACAACTTAAAATTTTAGTTACAGGCACATGATAATTAAGAAAGCAGGCTTTTTAATAACTGAAATGAACTAACACGATTTGAGGCTTTTAGAACCATACACATGAAATCTCGAAATCGAAAATCAAAAATCAAAAAAGCACAAATCTAGAAAACAAGAATTTCAAATTAAATTTGGTAACGTACATACATATAATTATTCAAGGTTAGAATAAAATTATGTGGTGCAATAGTCACCCTAGTCACTTACAACTTTTAATTATTCCTATATGTGCGAGTCATGTCAGGGATGGAGGAGACGTATAGTTTCCATGCCGGATCTAAACGGTTAATTTGAGAAATGACAAGAATTACTCTTGAAGAATAAGTCGATTCCTCGCAAGAGGCAGTACCCGTGGAAACGGTTTAAGGTGCCATAGTCAGGGATTGACGACAAGACCTATTGCTTGGCAGAAACTATCACACCAAGGGTACTACATAAATATTCGAGGTTTTTAAGTTCAAATAAATAATGGTTTTATATTTCTTTAAGTTTTACATTAACCATAGTAAATTACGCAAAAAAAAAAACACTTTCGAGCATGGCTTAAGCCCTATTCCAGTTGACAATCAAAACTTTAAGGTTATATTCAGGGCCGGACAAAGCATATGTGTAAGATGTGCAAATGCACAGGGCGCAAAATTCTGGGGGCGCATTACCAGGAGCAAGAAAATGTAATCTTATCTTGCGCAAACAAATATGTACTACCATTTGCCATTTTTTAACCACATACATTCTTAAAATAATCCCAAAATAACATCCATCACAACTGTCCTAAGTTATTTCTTGCGCACTAACTAACATCACTTTCATTGTTGCTTTCAATGAAAATTTAACTCAAGATATCGCAGAACTAAAAATCTTACCTATGTAACTAATTTCCAAATATTTCACCCTGTTCTACAAGAGAAAAAATCTCAACACAAAAAAGTTCCATGCCACCTCATATGTGCAAGATTTATTTCATGCACACTGAGTCCCAAAAATTAAAGAGGGATGAATCTATGTGGAGTCGAATCGTTCTTGCGCAGGCAGGCTACTTTTAATGTATATCTAGTCTGGTGCAGAAGGCAGATTGTTTCAACTGTTTTTTTCGCTTTGTTGGTTAATTAAGATTAAATAAATAGCTATTAGTTTTTAATAGAAGTGACGTATTTTGTGACAAGACAAGACCGGAATAAAACCGAATCAGTTGATTTTAGACAAGCTTGAATTGCATGGAATTTTAATAAGTATTAAAGGAAAAGGGGGTGTTTAGAATCGAATTCGAACCCTGAAACCAAGAGCATTTTTCGTTCCATGTTGCCCGCATTCATTAAACTTAGTGGTGAATGATGCTGCTCGGTGCTCATTATATGCAGTCAAATTTTTCGATACAACTTTTTTTACAATTTCCAGAACGAGGTAGGATATCCAAGTCTTACTTTGAAACCCCTTTCTGAGACTAGATGGGAGAGCAGGTTAGATGTATGAAATGAAGCCCTTATAGAAATATCTGAAATAAGAAATCTAGAGGCAAAAAACATTGCAGAATCGTTAGGAAATAAAATTTTTGATTTTACATTTATTTGCTGCCTGCTAATTTCGTTTGATATTTTAGAAAATATTAATAAAACTAGTAAATAATTGCAAAGTCCATCCGTTAATCTTTCAACTGGCATAAAAGTGTTAGACAATACAAAAAACAGTTTGATTTTAATGCATTCCGATGAAAAATTTAATGAGTATGTTCAATTAACCGAGCGTATTGATAGTTCTCTAGAAATACCAAATATGTTTCCTGAAGCTTCATCATTGCGATCTCAACGGAGAAAAAGAATTTATGCTGATGAATGTCCTGAAACTATATTAAACCCGAAACAAAGATTTAAAGTAGATTTTTTTCAAAATAGTTGATCAAGCCATTCAATAAATTACAGAAAGGTTTGAACAGTTTGATATACGTATAGTATCAATTTTCCATTTTTAAGTAACATAAGCGAATGTTTAAAAAATAAAAATGTACGGGCTTCATGCCTTAATTTGCAGAGTGTTTTAACATAGGGTAGTTTCAAAGAGGAGAAGAATTGTTTCAAAAGTTAACAGTAATATCCCCGCTTGTTACACCACAAAGCTCAAGTTTAGATGTGTTAAATTTTATTTTTGGTTCAAACCTTGAAGATTTTGCTGCGAAATCCTTAATACAATCCCGGCCACGGTAGTTTCAGGAGAACGTAGTTTTTCTAAACTTAAAATTATTAAAAATTATCTTAGGACAACCATGAATTGCAAAATGTAAGGGCATAAAAGTAAGTTTCCAAGTTTAAACGTTTCCCCTCTGCTCATTTCTTCGCTGCGTTTTAGTTTATGGTTTAGGCCTATTGGGGATACCTCAATAAAAAAAACGCATTGAAACTCTACCTCCTGGGTAATGTGAAAAAGGCTTATGCTTGTGTATCAGTTTATGTGTGAAAATACAAACAAGGGGTGCTTTCTACAAATCTTGCACAGGGCGCAGGTTTGGCTGGGACCGGCGCTGGTTATATTATAAGTTAAGTTCTTTTTCTTTAACAGTTCATCTATTATTTGATTTCTGTAGGAAAGCTCGAGCTCGATAAATTGAAACAAAACATTTCAATCCGTTCTATTGAGAAAACTAATCATCTTGCCTTCACTGAGTAAACTCTTCCCGAAAAGCTCTTCCAGGTTTTCATTAAAAATTTACATCTGCAAAGGAAGTGATAGTTTTGTTCCCTTTCTCTTTGATTGAACAAACTGCAGATGTCTGGGCGATCATCTCTGTGCGATATAAAGTTGAATGGCAACAACTCTCTAGTTTTTAGAACGAGTGGCATGAGGTCGGTTGAGTACTCTTCTTTGAAATAGGTTTTAAATGAAAGGTTTTAGTGAAGCAGTGTAAATACTTCTACTTGTTGAATTTCTGGCTTGTGTTACAAATTCTTCTCTTTTTTCATCTACTGCACTGATGAGATCATAGAGTTCAGTTTTTCATGGGTCTGGTCTATTTTCAGAGAGAGAGAGAGAGCAATCTGAAAAAGCTAAGCTATTCTAACTTTCAAACCAAGATGTTTCATTTCTTAAAATAACCATAGTTAGTTTCTTATTCATCATGTTCTCGTCCATGTTAAGCTTTTTTAATATTTAGTCGTCTTGCATTTTTAGTGTAGGGATGAGGGATGACCCGTCTGGGGCATGAGAATGTAATTTGGAGTGCTATTTGAGATCCTTAACGTTCTCTTGAGAAAACATCGCAGAATTTGTTCCACCTTACCGAATTCAATGTGACCCGATACTTGTGCGGCATAGCACATAACAGCCCTGGTTGTTGTTTCAAAAACGCGAAACTTTCAATTGAAGTTTACGTTCTTGTTAAGCATGCATAATTGACCTGCACGTTACATTAAGAGCGCTTTTTTTGTCCATTTTTTTAAATCATGGTTTTTCACATTAACATTTCTTGATATTTTGAATCCTAGGTAATTGTAATCACTTACTATTTTAATTTCAAGTCAAATCTTCACCTTTCACTGCAACAGTTACGCACACCGTTATGAAAGATCATAACATTTTATTTACTGAGGTTTACCTGAAGCCTCAATTTGAATCAGTATTCACCTATGCAGTATATCAGTTTATATCACGATATCGTCATTGAATTTCAAGGATTTCACTAGAAGATTTGCTGTTGTTGTTGTCTTACACCGATTATCACTTCGTAAGGCTCCGTTACATAAATGTTGAATGCGAGCGCAGAAGTTGTAATTTCAAACAATGTTTCCAAAATGCGTCCAATTGTTGTTGTAACAGCTATGTTGTAAAGTTTTAGCATCAGCGCTTTTCTAACTCTTGTGTCAGAGATTTTTACAATGCTAGTAAGTGTGTAGATTGGATCTACTCGTATTGTTAAATAATTTTTGTCATTTACCCAGAAGGTCGTTTGCATGAACCTAGTTGTAGAGTTTTTTTTTTATAGAGCAGCTTTCTTAAAATTTCCATTGATGTGTTCAGCAAGGATATACCCCTTTAATTTGCGGAATCAGTGCGTCACCTTTTTTGAATATCGGAGCGACGATGGACTCATTAAAATAACTTGGTAAGTACAGTAATCAAAGACCTGGTTTAGCGCTAGAGTCAAGTGTTTAATGTTCAACGAATGAAGGCGTGCTAAATGTGTAAAATTCCGGCTGTTCGTTCAGTTCGTTCATCACTATTTTACATGTAAGGTGCAGAAAGGGGCGTTCAAGGCATCATTTGTTTGAAAAGAGACGTAAAGGTTGAAAGGTCGCAACAAACTTGTCCTTTGTAAAGTTTTTGAAAGGTTTCCTCAAATCCTTCAAAAATCAGTACAATCGATCAGTGTGATTTACAAATATTGTTTTTTGTATAACGGACTTTATTCTAGAACTATGAAGCATTCCAGCTACTTGAAACATCCTTCGCTAGACTTTCGAAATAGGCTTAACTTTTAGTTTTAAGTGGGAATTTTAAAGAATTGTTTGAAGCCAGATATTACCGTTTAAGAAAGAGGTTATGTGGGTACTTCCTTAGCAGAATTAACCAAGCAAATGATTTTTTTCTAGAATCTTTCAAATTATTTTTCACCAGGAGAAACTCTTCTATTGTTCATCGTGCAAGAAGCTTTATGGTTGGATTTGACAAAAAAACTACATCGGTAACGCAAAACCTAGACCCCTGATATGAGAAACTTGATTAGAGTTGTGTATTTGATAGACTGAGAGGTATCGTGAATAAAATTTCTCTGGGAATTTCCCCATCGAAACAGATTTGAAAATATTTATACTTATGCACTGTTCCTTAAAAGCTCGAGATATGAGAGCCAAAATTCCCGAAATAGCAAAAATTATAAATTTCAAGGACACTTTAAATATTTTTTTCTTTTTGATATTGAAAAAAATGGGAAACATTAAACATGCACGATAGTCCCCGATTTTACTCAAAAACACATCCAAACTGTACAGTGTTAAAAAATGAATTTGTTGCATGAAGCCGAGAGTTCCCTTTTTTATTTTCGAAACGGAAATACGTTTTTTTCCGGAAATTCGTTTGCCATTTCTTCGAATTGAATGCATTTTTTATCTTCTTCCGGCTGATGACCCACTGTGCTTTACAAACAATACTTTTTCTCTACCAACCATCTGCTGCTATTCAAAGGTACTGATACTTTATGGAGGACGTAGTATTTTTATATGTGGCTTCTAGGACACAAGTCGAGCACCTACGAGTATATCCTCGAAAAATATTTTTATTTTCAGATTGTTGGCAATTTGGTTTTTACCCAATTTTCTTGTCAGTTTGTTGCTGTGTGGATTTTATTTTATATTTTTTAAGAACTTCTCTCTTGCATTCTTGGGTTGGTTGGGTTAAGGTTTTATTTTATTTAAGAACATTTCATTTGTCGGTATGTTCAACTCTATCAACCCCCTTCTTATTCTCTTTTTGTCCAAAACAATCATTTAAGTCGGTTCACAATTATAATTGCATCGTTTTTCATCGCCATCGCCAATCGGACATTGTTTTCCATTGCAACTGCTGTTTTTGATATTATATAGTTTTGCAGGTGCGGATTTGAACTTTTTATACCAAAGAGGGAAAAGGGTGGGAGGTTTAAAGTTTGTTATTAATTTTAACTTTGATTTATTTTAAGAAAAATTGTTATAGCGTGCTTTATGGAAAAACTGTTGTAAATACTTGTTATGGATATTAAAAAACCTTTAAATGTTATGGAAATAAAATTTTCAGTTTAAAGTATGTTTTATTCAAATGCAAAAGTCACGTAAGTAAGTAAAACATTTATTTTCGCTAAATTTTGTAAAACAAATATAGACGAGTTTAAAAAAAACATGATAAGAACTCTACCAAAGATACAGAGTTTAAAAAAATCAGATCATTATTATTATCATAGAGGCCTGTAAAGCTGGAAACACCACAATCAAAATTTCAAAACTCTTAAGATGCAGAAATTTGGGGCTCTTATTGCTGACCATTTGGTTGATTCAAAAATCACATGACGTCAAACACACACCACTTATTAGGGTTCAAAATCTAAAAGAAAAACAAATGATTTGTGAACCATTTTTTGGCTCACAAAAAGTGTATAAGTAATCCTTGTTTATAATAATTTACAAAATATTTTACTATTTTTAATAATTTGAAGTGAAATTTCGGGTGCAGCATTTTGTGGAAAAACGAATTTTTGGTTTTATGATCTGACTATAAAAATGTATGCCAAAACGTCATCGATCTTAACACTTAATTTACCTGAAATTCTTAAGAATCTATAGAAGGGGGATTGTTGCGATCAAAGTTTGACCAATTTTTAAATTTGTCAATTTAAAGTTTGACCTCGAAATTCAAAGCTCAACATATAATTTTAGTGACAAATTTCTATATACTCCCCCCCTCCTAGGGTACATGAAGGCTCATGGCAATTTTTTTCTCAGAACACACTTTTGCATGACCAAAAGAGGTTGGATTATGTTGTCATAAGTACCTCTCCAACATGAGATCCCATCACATTGTAGTTTTGAATGAAAGATATCTTAATGCTTTTTCATAACAAAGAGAAAAAGAGAATTGGCCCTAGAACAGATCCCTGTGGAACTCTTTAATCGGTTGACTTTAAATCACTTATTACCTCTTTGAATTTTAGTTTTTGTTTTCTTTTTTTTTTCAAACATGATGCAAACCAGCCAGCTGTCAGAAATACATCCTAGAAACCCTCAATTATCAATCTTACTAAGCAATATTTTGTGATCTACCATATCAAAGGCTTTTGAAACATCTTGGCATCAACTATTTTGTTATTTCTATTTTCAAAATTCAATCGTTGATCAAGTGAAGAGTTTCTTTTCTAAAAACAAAGCAGTTTACATTTGCATTGAAAATTTCACTAATCAAATCTAAATTTTTAAATATTGGACACAAAAAATAATTTTTAAATGTCCTGAAAAGATATAATATTGATACCTTTACCTGCTATACACAACAGAGTCGTTATTTTTAGGTTAGTAAGTACTCATGATTTTTCCTTATGGCCGATCTTCTAATGGGACTTTTTGAAAAAACGTAGAAATGAACTAAGCCAGGATTACATCACTACATTTCTGCATCATTATAGAATTTCGGAATTTGATGTCGTGTATGCATACGGACCTTTTAAAAAAGTATTTTCATCCCAGAGTAATCACAACTCTAAGCCTTTTATAACATCAAAAATGTATATACAAAAATCTCTGCCATTTTTAAAGATCGAGATATAATATTTGATGAATCAAACTTCAACAACATATATAACTTGAATACTCCAGTAAGCTACCAACACTGCAAGCTAAGGCAGAAAATCATCAGTAAAAAGTGGTAGTCTTTCCACACAAATTGCGAATGATCGTTTAAGTTTCCGATTACGATGGAATTCGTGATAGAGCTGAAATCTGTTATAGAACGAAGTGATCGGGGTATATTCAGATCATTTAAAGAGTACTTCAGAAACCTTCGAATATTAAACATAATTCGTAACAAAGAGAAATAAGATAAACCACACGTACCAGTATGCATTGAGTTTTTGTTGATGTACTTCCACTGATTTCCATAGCTTTGGAGAGGGATTCTATGAAAACTTTAAAAAACTGTTTTAAGCATGGTGGATTTTTCCCAAAAAAATATGATAATTCAATTCGAACAAACAAAATTGACCGTTGAGTCTCACTGGATTCAATTCAAAAAACTGTTTTGACTTGAAAAAATTGAATTTCAATCGACTATTTACCGATTTAAATGATTTGAAATAGGGTACAATATTTTCAAATTGGAAAATAAATGATTTTTTTCGAGAACATACCTATTCATAAAATTAAACATTGTAATAAAGAAGAAACAATTCAAAACTTAAAAGTGTTGTCCAATATGTTTGCTGAATTTTTTTAAAAGTTCCTATGAAGACTCTTTTCAAACTAGTGTTAGCTCGACCCTTATTACAAACACTGATCAATTTTCCTACTTAGTATAGAAAAACTGAATCTTCTATACTTGATAAAATTCTAAACCTGAAAGAAATCCTAAATCCTGGTCCTAGTAGCATACCATCATTCATGCTTAGAAAATGTACAAAACATCTTTCATATCCATTGACTATTAAATGTTTTCATTTTCCGGTTCTATGGAAATATGCGGTTTTCAAACCAATCTACAAAATGGGTCCAAAGCATCTTATCTGTAACTGTCGTCCTATAGTTAATTTGTGTGTTATCCCAAAACTGTTTGAATCCCTATTTGGTGATGATCTTTCCTTTAATTGTTCCCCTATTTTCTGTGACAAAAATTACCAATCTAATTCGTTTATTTTTAATTTTGGTGTACCTCAAAGTAGACAACTTGGTCCGTTGTTATTTGTTCTGTTTATAAATGTATTTTCCTCTATCTTAAAAAATTCGATGAGATTAATATTCGCAGATGACGTGAAAATATTTGAAACAATTTAATCCTTAACGAAGGGCGAATTATTACAAGATGATCTACTTTGACCATAAGAATGTTGCAATACAAATCGTTTAATGTTGAAAATTGAAAAGTGTAAAACAATGAATTTTGTGGGCAAACATAACGTACTTGACTATGAATACAAATTAAACTCTACGAACTTCAAAAACTCTCTAGCTACTCAAACCTTGGCATCACTTTGGAATCAAAAATAACTTTGGCAGATCATATTAACTAAATTTAAAAAACTTTAGGTTTTATAAAAAGAGATTCGGTAAATGTACGAAGAAATCATTGATTCTGTTCAAAAATGTAAGGAGAGTTTTTAGTCTGTTTTCTTTAAAATTATGAAAACATTTTAAAACATTTTCACTTACTTACCTTGAAATCTTTTGTTTTGTTGAATTTCATTTTAGATTAAAGATTTAGATGACGAATTTTTTATCAAATTGGAGATGAAAATAGAAGAAGAATTCATAAAACAAAAAAGTTTATCACCAATAAACAAAAAATTGAAAAACGATTCAAACCGAAACTTCAGATTAAACGAACAAATTCTTCAGGGGCCCTACTCTGTAATCCGTTTCGAAAGCCCATCCGATTCGAATCTGATATTCGATTTGTTTATGAATTCGTACTCTGTAAAATGTTCGAATCGAATAAAACAATCATCTAGTACTTTTTCTGTTTATCGAATAGATTTACCGAGTCTCGAAGTATTTCTTATGAGATTTGTCAAAGCAAAAATACAAACAAAAAATAAAACAAGTCACAAAGAGAAGGAAAAAATTAAAATTAAAATTCAGTCATTATTATCATTTGAAAATTATCGTAATGACTTTTTTTACACTTCACTGCTTTGCAATTGCCACATCTGTCTTTTTATTCAAGCTTAGAAAATTTAAGCTGATTTTTTCATAATCATTTCGTTTTTTTGTGTTGAAATTTGTCTTTTGCTAAAGTATACTTTTTTCCTCCAAGTCATACGAATTCCACCATAATTTCAAATTGCTTTTGTTTGGTATGCACATTTTTCGCTGATGATTCCCTGTAATGGGATTTATTTGCTTAAATTTTGGATAAAATTATTATTTCCTTACTTATATTTTATCTATTTCACACAACTCAACACAATTTTCCTTTAAAAACGACCTTCGAATTGCAATTCTTTACCTCTCTTGGTGTAGAAACAAAATTTCCGTTTTCGAACGCTAATGACATTCGGAAACGCATTGCCAGGTACGAAAAATCCGAATGCGGATTTGTCATTCCATAAGTACTAGATTTCTTATCCGCATTAGAAATAGAGAGTAAAAAATATTCGTTTTCGAAAATATTTGCTTTCGAAACGCATTACAGAGTAGGGCCCCATGAGCTCGTTACATCCGATTTTGAACTAGTTACACTTTACATCATGATATCCATTTAAAAATGTTTTTCCTTGCGAGAGTAATTGCAACTCCCACCCTTCAACATCCGCACCTGTTTTTAATTCGTTTCCTTGGGACTATATAAAAATGTGGGCTGTCAACATGAAAAGTAGAAGATGAAAAGCAGCGTCAGGACCTCCAAACAAAAAGAAATGGACTTTTGTTTTACAGAAAGAGAGAGAAAAAGAGAAACAATTTTAGCAGACCATCCGGAAGAAAGCAATTTGAAATATTATTTAATTAAAGGGTACTTATTCGTTTGTTATTATTCCCAGTATTATTGATGATGGTAATGCACAGGATGTGCAAAGGATAAGCGCCTCAGCAGGATGGGCGAAAAAACTAGGTACAAACATAAATAAACGTCACAAGAAAAAAGCACAACAGAACGGAACGAACATTCAAAAGGATATAGTTGTGTATTTCATCGCAAAACATCCTGCGCTTTTTCTGGTAATTTTTGTTGAAAGAAATGAAGTTGAGTGTGAGAGAAAGTTGCTCAAATGAAATTTACTTTGTCATTTTAATTGTGTCCTTTAAACTTGCATAGAATTTATGCAGGTTAGGTATCTATGTATTGTATACCTACAGGACACTCTGTGAACATAACATAAAAATATAAAAGCTTCATTGGCTCCTGCAGTCATTTGTACAAATTAAAAGGATAGCTTTTTAACGTTTTGTTGTCTTTGACAATTTTTTGTTTTCATTTAAGGACACAGTGTAATAGGTTTAATTTTGAAAAAATTGTAGTTAGATACTTTTTGATTCAAAGTTAACTTAGCTAAAGTTTTTTTTTTATAAAAGAGAATAAAAATTAACTAAAGTTTAAGTTCCTTCTCTGATCTGAATTTGCTGCATTTGTATTTTTAGTCTATAAGGCAGCGTTAAAGCAAGGGGACTTTCCGATTGTCGACCCGTTTGAAATGAGTCGACGGTCTTAGAGACGTCCAGTTGTGCCGTACTAATGAAGAACGATTGCTTGCAATAATTTTGTTTAAATTCTATGCTCGGTAATCTATATATATAAAAATCAATGCCACTTGTCGTTGTAATGTTATAACTCAACAATTCCTTTACCGATTTGGCTAATTTTGGTCTTGAATTATTCCTGGAAGTGCAGAGAAGGTTTGTATGTAGAAAAAATTAAAAAAAAAATCTTGAAAAAGTGTAAAATCAACATCTTTCTATACTTCCATATACAAACAATTTGTACTAATACTTAAAAGTCAATTTGAACCTTTGGCAAAACAATCGAAGGCAAAAAAAGTGAAGTTAGTTCTGTCAAACAAATTTTATGTCATCATATGTCATTTCATTTTATCAGCGATAATTATTGCTTTGTTGTGTTTATATTTTCCAAAATATTGTTGAGTTATTGGTTTGTGTTTATATTTTCCAAAATATTGTTGAGTTGTTGAGTGAAGGTAAAATGCCACGAGCAAGACGACCAAACATAGGCCGACGAACGCGTAATGCAAATCAAGTGGCATTATTAAGACGATCTCAGACTACAGATGAACGCGCACAAGCTAATGCATCGCAGCGTGATTGTACTGCACAGAATAGATCTGTTGACCCTGTACCTGTACTTAATCTTGCACGGCAATCACGAATACGTCGTGCTGTTTTGGATGAAATGCTGAGTGCTGCTTTTAATTACAATACTCAGATTGATTATAGTATGTATACATTGGAATGATGGACGAAATATGTCCACATTGTGATGCGGCTAACTTTCCAGGTGAAACGCCCGGAATGTGTTGTGCTATAATGGAAAAGTGAGATTGCCAACATTAGAAACTCCACCCGAACCATTGTATTCATTTATTTTTGGTACATCTCAAACGTGTCGAAGCAGTTTTTGAGTAATATTCAACAATACAATTCGGCATTTCAAATGATTTCTTTTGGTGCTACTAAAATTATAAGAGATAATTTTATGCCGACTTTTAAGGTAAATACCTCAACATCTCCCTAGTGGGGGATGTTTATTTGGTTTCAAGAAAATTCTAAAACATATATATTGTAAGTTAGAAGTATATGAAAGCGTTACGTATGTTAAACTACAAATGAATGGAAAGATTTATCGCATCCTTCCCACATATATCAATTGCAACCAATGGAACAATGATTTTGAAAAATTGGAAGGAATAATGTCTGAAAGTAATACTTCTAATGTGCTTGTTGTGGGTGACATGAATGCAAGAACTGGAAGCCAAGCTGGAAATGAGAACAGTGTACTGGGAATCGAGAGAAAATCGAAAGATTTAGTCTGCAACGCAAGAGGCTTAAAGCTTATTGACCTGTGTAACTCGTACGGGTTAAGAATACAAAATGGTACAAGCTTGTCAGATATGGAAGGTCAATTAACTTTTGCCAGTGGTCAGGGAAGCTCTGTGATAGAGTATAGTCTCGTAGGCAGCGAATGGAATGAGCATATGATTGACATGAAAATAGAGACTGTACCGTATTCAGACCACTTTCCAATGATCATAACGTTCGGACTGATTTCCAGAGAAGCTCAAGAGTCCAAGGTTATAAATTCCCTACCGAAACTGAAATGGAAACCGACAAACGAGATGAAATATCAAGCAAGGCTTGATATCTCACTGCTGAGTCAAAGAAATTGTGATCTATCCAAGCTGGATTAAATAATTAAGGAGTCGTATCCAACTGTAGCTGCCAACAAAAAACCCCGGGAGAACTTCATTGAGCCATGGGTTGATGTAGACTGTAAAAAGGCACGAGAATTATCGTTTAGCTGGCTTAGAGCATACAGATGTTCGAATGATGGCTGGTTTAAAAATCAATATTTGTTGGCTAATAGATCTTTTAAGGCAATATGTAAGCTAAAGAAGGCAGCATTCTTCGAAGCTGAATCCAAAAGATTAGCGTCTTGTAAAAGTAGAAAGGAGTTTTGGAACCTGGCAAAGCAGCTGAACGGAAAAAAGTTTTCAATCCATTTTAGTATAGGTTCTGATCAGCTGGCAGATCACTTTCAGAATTTGTTGAATCTAACAGAAGAGAAACTTGTCTTTCAATACGCTACTCCGGGTTTTAAAAATGAAACTCTTGATGCTGCAATAAGACCCCAAGAAGTGATTTCAGCTGTAACGGAACTTAAAGATGGGAAAGCATGTGGACCGAATGGCATACCAGCAGAATTTTATAAGTATGGCACAGCAGAGCTAATAAACCGACTGACAACTATATATAACAATGTCATGGAAACAGGAATGATACCACTAGAATTCAAGGAGTCCATCATTTTCCCGATTCATAAGAAAGGGAGCTTGGCCGAGGTGTCTAATTATAGAGGAATATCCTTTCTAAATGCTTCGTATAAAATATTCACGCTGGTTTTGCAAAAACGTTTTAATAAATGGATAGAAGACAACAAGCTCTTAAAGGAGTTTCAAGCAGGCTTTAGGACAGGTTATTCGACGGTTGACCACATTTTTACCCTTAAAAGTATCGCAGAAACGTTCCTGAATAAGGACAAGAAGCTATATACGTTTTTCGTTGATTTTAAATCTGCATTTGATATGATCGATAGACATGTGCTTATCTACAAGCTGTATAGTAACGGAATGTCATGGAAGTTCGGAAGAGTTATTCAGAATCTATATGCAGATACAATTGCTAAGGTATGGAATGGAGAAGAGTTGTCGAGAGAGTTTAAAACACAATCGGGAGTCAGACAAGGTTGTACATTGAGTCCGAGTCTGTTCGCCTTGTTTATTGAAGATCTTACAGACCTCTTACCAGGTGGCATAGACTTTGCCGGACAAATAATAAAAGCATTGCTGTTTGCGGACGACATTGTTCTTTTGGCAGCATCACCTGAATCATTACAGTTAATGATAAACCGCCTGTATCAATATTGTCAGCTTTGGAGTTTGATGGTGAATCTTAGTAAGTCCAAAATTTTGATTTTTAAACGAGGAGGAGGCCGCAATTCAGCGAAAGAAAAATGGTTCTATAATGGAGAGGTCATTGAAGTTGTCACGGAATTCAAATACCTTGGAGTTCACTTAACGAACAAAAACATGTACATATTGACGCAATCATGCAAGCCGTTTCCAATAATCCAGGTGCATTATATTTCTTGGATGCACCTGGTGGTACAGGCAAAACTTTCGTTGTATCATTGATTTTAGCGACTATTCGATCGGAACAGAAAATTGCATTGGCACTTGCATCTTCGGGAATTGCTGCTACATTATTAGAAGGTGGTCGAACCGCACACTCTGCATTAAAATTGCCTTTGAATGTACAGGTGATTGAAACTCCAACGTGCAATATTTCGAGAAATTCTGCTATAGCAAAAGTTCTGCGATTAATGTCAATTATTTTATGGGATGAGTGCACAATGGCGAATAAAAAATCAATAGAAGCATTTAATCGAACAATGCAAGATTTACGCGGTAATTCACAGCTTTTTGGTGGTGCTCTGGTATTGCTGTCAGGGGACTTTCGTTAAACATTGCCTGTCATTCCTCAATCAACGCCTGCTGATGAAATAAACGCCTGTTTAAAGTCATCAGTTCTTTGGAGATATGTAGGAAAATTGACACTGAACATTAATATGCGTATTCACCTACATAATGATGCAACTGCCCATGAGTTTTCAAAACAATTGTTAGAAATTGGTGATGGCAAAATACCAATCGACAGTACCAACGAATTGATCACTTTACCGAACAATTTTTGTACAATTGCGCAATCTATAGATGAGTTGATTGAATGTGTTTTTCTGAATACTCTTCAGAATTACAGAAATCATTGAGAGAACGCGCCATTTTAGCACCGAAGAACATTCATATCAATGCCATTAATTTTCAAATTCTAGCGAAACTGCCAGGTGTAGTCACGACACCGAAAAAAAAACCTTGGTGAAATCAACTAAAAAGCTTGGTTGTTTTTGCGTCAACGAATGGGCATTGTTGTTTCAACTAATGGAGCGTGATCAATTTTTGATAAAAATTTCTTTCAAAACTGATCACAAACGTTGTTGATTTCATTGTTGGCCAACCAATAAAACATTGTTGGCCAACCAAGGTTCGTTGTTTATGTATTATATACTTCTTATATACTTTGAAAATTATAAAAAACTGATCACAAACGTGATTTATTCACCAAGGTTTTACAACGAAATCAACCATGCTTTTACCACAAACGTGATTTATCAACCAAGGTCTTACAACGAAATCAACCAAGCATTTACCACAAACGTGATTTATTGACCAAGCTTCTACCACAAACGTGATTTATCAACCAAGGTTTTACAACGAAATCAACCAAGCATTTATCACAAACGTGATTTATTGACCATGCTTTTACCACAAACGTGATTTATCAACCAAGGTCTTACAACGAAATCAACCAAGCATTTACCACAAACGTGATTTATTGACCAAGCTTTTACCACAAACGTGATTTATCAACCAAGGTTTTACAACGAAATCAACCAAGCATTTACCACAAACGTGATTTATTGACCAAGCTTTTACCACAAACGTGATTTATCAACCAAGGTCTTACAACGAAATCAACCAAGCATTTACCACAAACGTGATTTATTGACCAAGCTTTTACCACAAACGTGATTTATCAACCAAGGTTTTACAACGAAATCAACCAAGCATTTACCACAAATGTGATTTATTGACCAAGCATTTACCACAAACGTGATTTATCAACCAAGGTTTTACAACGAAATCAACCAAGCATTTACCACAAACGTGATTTATTGACCAAGCTTTTACCACAAACGTGATTTATCAACCAAGGTCTTACAACGAAATCAACCAAGCATTTACCACAAACGTGATTTATTGACCAAGCTTTTACCACAAACGTGATTTATCAACCAAGGTTTTACAACGAAATCAACCAAGCATTTACCACAAACGTGATTTATTGACCAAGCTTTTACCACAAACGTGATTTATCAACCAAGGTCTTACAACGAAATCAACCAAGCATTTACCACAAACGTGATTTATTGACCAAGCTTTTACCACAAACGTGATTTATCAACCAAGGTTTTACAACGAAATCAACCAAGCATTTACCACAAATGTGATTTATTGACCAAGCATTTACCACAAACGTGATTTATCAACCAAGGTTTTACAACGAAATCAACCAAGCATTTACCACAAACGTGATTTATTGACCAAGCTTTTACCACAAACGTGATTTATCAACCAAGGTCTTACAACGAAATCAACCAAGCATTTACCACAAACGTGATTTATTGACCAAGCTTTTACCACAAACGTGATTTATCAACCAAGGTTTTACAACGAAATCAACCAAGCATTTACCACAAATGTGATTTATTGACCAAGCATTTACCACAAACGTGATTTATCAACCAAGGTTTTACAACGAAATCAACCAAGCATTTACCACAAACGTGATTTATTGACCAAGCTTTTACCACAAACGTGATTTATCAACCAAGGTTTTACAACGAAATCAACCAAGCATTTACCACAAACGTGATTTATTGACCAAGCTTTTACCACAAACGTGATTTATCAACCAAGGTTTTACAACGAAATCAACCAAGCATTTACCACAAACGTGATTTATTGACCAATCTTTTACCACAAACGTGATTTGTCAACCAAGGTTTTACAACGAAATCAACCAAGCATTTACCACAAACGTGATTTATCAACCAAGGTTTTACAACGAAATCAACCAAGCATTTACCACAAATGTGATTTATTGACCAAGCTTTTACCACAAACGTGATTTATCAACCAAGGTTTTACAACGAAATCAACCAAGCATTTACCACAAACGTGATTTATTGACCAAGCTTTTACCACAAACGTGATTTATCAACCAAGGTCTTACAACGAAATCAACCAAGCATTTACCACAAACGTGATTTATTGACCAAGCTTTTACCACAAACGTGATTTATCAACCAAGGTTTTACAACGAAATCAACCAAGCATTTACCACAAATGTGATTTATTGACCAAGCATTTACCACAAACGTGATTTATCAACCAAGGTTTTACAACGAAATCAACCAAGCATTTACCACAAACGTGATTTATCAACCAAGGTTTTACAACGAAATCAACCAAGCATTTACCACGAACATGATTTATTGACCATGCTTTTACCACGAACGTAGTCATTTTACTACGAACGTGGTCAATAAATCACGTTCGTGGTTAATTTATCACGAACGTAGTCAAATGATCTTCAAACCTGTAAATTCCAAAAAGATAAATAAATAGATAATTTCATTTCTGTTCACATTTTTATTTAAATAATAAAATAAATATTGATAATATAATAAAATATAAATGTATATACATGTTTTATGAATTTGTAAATTTGTAATTTTTTATTTCATTTAATTTTAACAATAATAACATAAATATTTTTGTTAGAAGTATTTTTAAGAACATATATTAATCAAATTAATAATAATCAATCTTTAATTCTTATTTTTTTCGCAAATCAGATTATGTATGGAACATTTTCGTTCGTTAGTAAAAGACATTTTTTTGATCAAAGGTTTATGGATAAAGAAAGATAGCTTCGAGTTATGCTTTTATAGTAGTTTTGATTCAAACCCAAAGATGAAAAGCAACAAATAAGAAAACGGGAGGGGGCACAGAGCACTCAGAGGCTCAGAGAACGTTCTGTATAGAACGTTGACTCAATCAAATAAAAATTTAAAAATAATTAAAACAGTGTGAGTGCACTTTTTAGAGGCTTTCAAAAAATACTAGTACATATGTACATCTTCAAAAAAAGTTTAAAAATATATAATTTTTACCATTGGGGTTCGAAAGTAAGGAAACAGGCGGGCCATCAAATTTATTAATAATGTAAATATAGTAATCATCAGTGTTTTTAAGGACTTCATAAGAATTAAAATGATCAATGTAATTGGAAACTATAATTTTTTCACAAATTACATATGGAATAGTTTTCAACAAGACCAAACATTCGATTCTAAAAATATTTTCAGAAAATCCAATGTAATCATTGATCTTATAGCAAAGTTTTTGGTAAGTAAGTGAATTATAACTCAACTCGTCATCAAAAAGAATTTTATAAGAAGAAATATTTCGTAATTTAGAATAAAAAAAACTTTGTTTTAACAAAGACTCATTAGTTTTAGAAATATTTGAAATTTCAGGAGAAATTTCTGAGATGCAAGTAACTCTTTTAGAAAACATCAATGAGCTTTTAATACCTAAGGACAATGGAAGATTTCTTCGAGAAGTTATGCTATTACAATAGTTTTTAAGCTCTTTATGTTTTGATTCGAATCGAAATGACCAAAAGTGTTTTAGGGGACCAAGCATACGCATAACATAAGGATAGTGAATCATAAAATGAAATTTGGGTTTTAATTTTTCATTGAATAGCTTGATGTATGTCGAGTGATGCTTTGAAATTAAAGTTTGTAAGTTATGAATGTCAACTTCCTTAAAATCTGATTTTAAAACAATATCTATGATTTTGTTGAGAAAAGTTAATAATTTCCAGTGATTATTTTTTTCTGGGACAAGATCACCAATAATAATTGGTAAAAATCGGCAAAACGTCCACATCTCTTTTGCTGACATGTTTAACTTTTGCCTTTGGATGTGTTCGGGTTTAATAATAGGGGCAATATTACCAATTTCGGATTTACTGTATTTGAAAAGCTGAGTTCTGTTGTTTAAAACGTCTAAAGAAAAAAATTTGTCAACCAATATAAACTGATTAATTAGCTTGCACAAATCGTAGTGGCATACACCCTCAAATATATCATGCATAATATCAACTGTAACATTATGCACTACATGAAATGATGGAATATTATTGAAAACTGATTCTTCCCTGATTCCAGTGTTTATCATTCTTTCTCTTGATTTTGAAAACTTTTCTGTATCATTTTTGTATCCAATAATTGTCCTGTGATAGCTACTTTTATCAGAACAAGTTACATGGTTCTGAGTTTTGGAACAAGTGCAAATACGACAGTAATATTGTGAATTGAAGCTTTTGGAGTAACCAAGAATTGTATTTAAGCCTAGATTATCACCTGTTATTAATCCTAATACAAAGTAAAAATGATCTGTCTCTCCAGATCTCAATGTAATTGACACTCCATTCTCTTCCAGTATTTTTATTTCCTCAACAAGGTGATAAAAGATCGAATTTTCTCCAAAGCACTTATATTTGGAATAAAACAACATTGCAACAAAAATGTTGTTTAATTCAGAATTAATGTGCTGCGGAAGACTTGGAAAATTATAGTATACAGCTCCAATGGAATGAGTTCCACCGTGAGAACCTAGAGGATTATTTGATTCAAAATCATCGAAATATAAATTAAAAGGTATTACTTTCGAACGTTTTTCTTCTGGGAATTTACTAATTCTTTCCCTCCAAATGTCAGTTGTTATCAAATGATTAATATTGTTAGTAATAAGGTATTTCATATTTTGTATAGTAGCTTTATAGATTTCAGGTAATTCAAAGAACTTCTTAAACTGAAATTTTAACGGTAGTATAATACCGTCGGATTCAACACTATCTAATGTAGGCATTGTTCCACTCTTAACGCAAACTTCCTTATTTATAATATAACTTGAAGGTTCATGATATAAATTGTTATTTTTTGTCGTTTGAATAAATTTGTAAAAAGTTTTGACTTTGTGAAAAGGATTCTGTAAAAAAGTGAGAGTGTGTTTAAATTTATCTTTCATATCAGTTTTAATATGTTCAGAAAACTCTTGGTTTAATTTTTTGAATATTACTGAAAAAAATTCTTCTGTTAAATCTGCAACTATATCTTCAACAATTTTACGACATAAATTAGAATTTCCGTACAAATTACAAAGAAATCTTGTTGCAGAAGTTTCAATGACTTCAAAAATATTATGTTGTTCAGGCGGTGTACTTTTGTTTTCAAGGTTACTATTTTGAATATTTTCTTCAAAAGAAAATGTATTTTCTACGAGTATAGGTGAAGAAGAAGATGGACTGGGATTTAAATTCTTACAAGATCTTTTAAAATGTCTTTTAAAACTTTTCAAATTATAGATTTGACTACAGTTAAAACATTCATAATCATTAGTTGCTTTAAAATAATGTTTTTGTTTATAATGGATAACAAGTGTTTTAACATCTACTAAGGATGTTAAGCATATATGGCATTTATACATTATTGGTTTTTAAGGATTCAATTAGAACTAGAACATCTGGAGAAGCCCTTTCTAAAGTGTCAATTTCAAAAAAATATTTTTGGATGAAAATCCAAACTGATTTACAAGGCATAGGATATTTTAGATTAAGAACAAAAAATATTTTGAAACAACTATCCAATGCAGGCAATATATCGTTAAATTTATATTTAATTTCATTGAAATAAACTACATACGAATCATCAAAATAGCAACGAATTATAAGAGGTTGTAAGTTTTGACCAAAAGCTCTCACCTTTGAAGCAAAGTGGTCAATTGTAGGATTAAAATTGTTGGCCTGCTGTACCTCTATAATAAGCGATTGCTGTGAGTCCTTTATAGTTGGTTTCAGGAACCTTTTCTTCGCTTGTGCGGAAGTTGATGTGTGTCGTAGTGGGAGAAGTATAGCGTGTAGCAGGGATATGGTGATAAAGTCTTCTGGATCTGAAAATAATTACATAAATACTCTTTTATTTTATTTTATTAATTAAAAAGTCTTATGAAAAGAATTATTTATTTATTATTTTACTTAATTTTATATAAATAAATATGTTTTTCGTAGGCTTTATGTAAAGAAAAAAAAGGTCACAAGAAATAGAAAACTTAATTTTATATGTTTATTTAATTTACAGATATGTTTACAAACCTTTTGTAAAGTTTTTATTATTAAGGTTGGAGAGTAGGTCTTGGGAATTTTTGTCCTTTATCTTTCCATTGAAAATTGGAAGGATGTTGGCTTTGAAACTGTCCCATTTATCTAAAAGGAAGTTTTGTTTTCCAGGATATAAGATTTCGAAATCAATATTGATCTAAAATTAGAAAGAAAATAATATATATTATCTCTTTCTTTTGCAAAACGAAAAAACAAAACAACAATAAATTGCTGTTACATAGTGTTTTGAAATATTATAAAATAAAAAAATAGTTTTTGAATCAAAAGTTTTGAAAATCCTTTTTTTTATTATAATGCAATTTGATGACAATAACTATACTTAAGATAATTGTAGATTTGTAGGCCCAAAAAAGGATAGGTTAGGTAGAGTATTCAATAGGTTGATGTATAATAATATAATTTACCAATGTCACTCCTGCTGAGTGCTTCAGTAGAGGCCAATTCAATAAAATGTCGGGGAAACTTTGGTTTGAAATATCTCGTTGTCTTGCCTTATAAGTTTTTTGCCATTTAGATTTGATTTCTTCCCAAGGCTCTTTATAAATTTGAAGCCATTTCACATCCGCCAAAGATTCATCTTTAACAAAAAATTATAATTGAATGAGAACTACATTAAAATTAAAACTTAAAGAAGCATACTATTTAAAAACATGATGTCTTCTTCGTCTGGAAAAGGATTTGCAAGCATAGAACCAGAAATAGATTCTGGTTCCTTTTTCTGTGTATCAAAACCAATTTTCCTATTACGACGCTTTATGTTATAATATCGACAGTATAATCTTCCTGAAGGATTCCCTTTTGATCCACGCTTAGGTGGTGAAAAGTATATGTTCTTTGATTGAATTGTTCGATTTAAGGCAAAAGATTTTTAAATTAATTTCATTGAAATAGATAAGTATGTTAGTCAATATATACATTCTTTTTAAAGTTCAATTTATTACAATATTTACGTTATCTACTTTAACAATTGCAGTATTTTCCACCTGATTGCACTTTTATTTGCTTAAATGACTGGCAAAATTATTTTTGAATGGCAATAACGAAGAGGAGAGAAGGGTACCCTTGAATAAGGGTCATCGTTTTCTTTCGTTTATATTAAAATTTGTTGTCTCATTTTTTTTCAAGAAATCTTTATGCTCATTTTTTTTTATTTTTTATTGCGTAACTTTAGTAAATTTGGGAGTCCTTTTTTGTTTAAGTTAAGTTTTTTTTGTCTCCTCTTATTTAAAAAATGAAACAAAATTAAATTACGATACCTATTCTACTATTAACTGAGAGAATTAAAATAAAACCAGTTATGGCTAAAAAACCAAATATATTCATATGTAGGTTTTATGCGAAATAAAAATTATGCAAGGGTGCCCTTTTTTCCCGATAACAAATACATTTTTTTCGAAAGAAGGTGTATTCAAAATTATAAACTTACGGGGTCTTCGTTAAATCGATCATGTATTAGTGTGGAAATAAATTGAAAATCTCGGCGTCCTATTGATTCTTTATTTGCTAAAAGCCAATTTGTCAAGCAATCTATTAAAATAGTTCGTGATGTATCACCAATTTTTGTATTCTTTTTAAATTCGTTGATGACGAACTTTCCCGAGGGGAACAAATCAAGTATTTTATCGATATCCTGAATGATAATGATTTAAAAAAAAAAATCAAATAGATTAAGCTTGAAAGTGGTGCAATATTATAAAGATATATTTTTGATCTCAAGGGCATAATATGTATTTCATTTAAGGAAATTAGTTTACAAAATGGCCAAAGCAAATTCTGGGTGATGAAGGATTTGAAATTGAAGCATTTGATGAGGGAGATGGTGGCATTGATTCTGCTGAAGACTCGCTGTGTAAATCAGAACAACTGGTTGTTCCGAGACGTTTTTTTACTTCCTCTTCTACTAACATCTTAATGCTATTAAATATTTCTATCGATGGATCAACATCAGTTTCTATTTCCTAAAAGAAATCAATTAAACGACAAAATAAATAAGATTTTATTAAGTGTATTACATTTTCCTTTCGCCACTTATGAAGTTTATGTTTAAATTCAACTCTTATTCCGAATGATTTATCTGCAAACACTTCTTTTAAGTCTTCATTGGATATGTACTTTAAGATTTCAACGTTTAGCTTAAGACTCATAAAATGATTATATAAATCAACAAATCCCCAAGAAGATAGTAAATTATACATTTCAATATCTACTACTTCTTTTGCTATTTCTAAACAGGGTGCGTTGGTTTCATCACTCTCGCTATCCTCATATTCATCAACAGTGATATCGAAAACAGATTTTGGGCTTTCATCATTATCACATTCATTAAGAGGAGAACAATAATTTGGTTCAAGTTGAATATTTTTAGTTTCAGGATGTAGATCCTCAGGGTCTTCAACAAAACATTGTGATAAATATTCCATTCTTTACGTACCTATATAACCAAATATATACTATAAGAGAATTTCAATATTAATTTACCTCATGTTAAGTTATATTATGAAGGATTTAAAACTAGAACATCCTATGAAACTTTTTTCAAGAAATAGTTTTTATCAAAATCCAGACAAATTACATGGCATTGTATATTTTAGGTTAAGAACAAAAACTATTTTGAAACAACTACCCAATGCAGGCAATATATCTTTAAGTTTATATTTAATTACATTGAAATAAACTACATACGAATCATCGAAATAACAACAAATTATAAGAGGTTGTAAGTTTTGACCAAAAGCTCTCACCTTTGAAGCAAAGTGGTCAATTGTAGGATTAAAATTGTTGGCCTGCTGTACCTCTATAATGAGCGATTGCTGTGAAGCCCTTATAGTTTCAGGAATTTTTTCTTTGCTTGTGTGAAAGTTTTTGGGTTTCGTAGTGGGAAAAGGAGTTTCGAAATTAAAAAAAAAAAACTAAAAGTAATTGTGTTTTCCACTGACGATATGGTGCATTTTGATAAAGAATGATATTTTATTTACAAAGGCATCATTTCGTATCAAAACCATATTCTGAGTTTTGCCAAAAATTGCAAATATGAACATAGTACCATTTTTTTTTTTCAAAACAATTTAAAAAATTGAAATTTTAATTTATGACTTTTATCAATGGTCCAAAATTAGTTTTCGTTTAAGCGATTCCACACCACATATTATACTAATAACTGTAGAATTGAAATCTCGAGATGGTTGTTAATTAAATAATAAAGAATACATATTTAGAAAAATAATAATTCAAATACAAACTGAAAGGTCCTTTAAGTGAAAATATTGACTGACTGAATTGAAAATCTTAAAAACCTTCCTAAACTGAATATCAGCATACCTATATGAAAACAAGAACTTCTAATATTAATCTCAAGATAATTTTAAATTAAAATACATTCTCGTTGTACACTTAATATATAAATGTAGCTTCAAATAGAGTAATATAATTTAATAGACAAAAAATTGCTTACCAAAAATGTTAAGTACTTTGGCTTTTTGCTTTATTAGTTGTAATAAAATCAGGAATAGTTATCGAATTAGAATTTTTCAAGATAGAGTCTTAGGAAAACGATACTTTGATGGACACATCCTCAATGGAAAGCAAGAAATGTTCTTAATAGTTACATTACGATTTGTAAAACACCTAAAACAATTTTCTTTTCCACCGAAGACGCCATGATATAATGTCCATTCATTGATGATATTATATATTTGACAAAGGGATAATTTCATACTTATAAAAGTATGAAATTTGTTTCAAAATAAATTTTAGTTTGTTGCTACTTATATATACATACATATATAATTTATATGTACCCACAAACAGAAAATTATGATTTGGTAGCCAAAAAATTACCTACCAAAAATGTTAAGTACTTTGCTTTTTGAGAGGTCCTTTAAGTGAAAATATTGACTAACTGCATTGAAAATCTTAAAAACCTTGAAACGATCTTAAATGAGTTCCTAAACTGAATCTCAGAATCCCTATATGAAAACAAGAACTTCGAATACTAATCTCAGGATAATGTTAAAATATAATAGCAACATAACTATCTTCCTTGTTAACTATTCTTCAAAGTCGAATAATATTAAATGAATTTCTATAGAAAAATCTCAAAGTTAATAGGATTTAACCTATCTTCCTTTTTTAGGTTTTAATCAAAACCAAACAAGAAAAGAACTAGTTTCGAATGAATATCTATTTTGAAAAATAATAATGCAAATACAAACTGAAAGCTCCTTTAAGTGAAAATATTGACTGAAACGATCTTAAATGAGTTCCTAACCTGAATCTCAGAATACCTATATGAAAACAAGAACTTCGAATACTAGTCTCAAGATAATGTTAAAATTTAATAGCAACATAACTATCATCCTTGTTATAAAACTATTCTTCAAAGTCGAATAATATTAAATGAATTTCTATAGAAAAATCTCAAAGTTAATAGGATTTAAACTATCTTCCTTTTGTAGGTTTTAATCAAAACAACACAAGAAAAGAACTAGTTTCGAATGAATATCTATTTTGAAAAATAATAATTCAAATACAAACTGAAAGCTTCTTTAAGTAAAAATATTGACTGACTGCATTGAAAATCTTAAAACCTTCCTAAACTGAATCTCAGCATACCTATATATGAAAACAAGAACTTCTAATATTAATCTCAAGATAATTTTAAATTAAAATACATTTTAGTTGTACACTTAACATATAAATGTAGCTTCAAATAGAGTAATATAATTTAATAGACAAAAAATTGCTTACCAACAATTTTAAGTACTTTGGCTTTTTGCTTTTTTTCCCCGCTGCTACAGTTCGTTGAAATTTTTGTGAAAATTTAGCTGAAAAAAAAATTTTAATTGAATGAGTAGATTGTTGTAATAAAATCAGGAATAGTTATCGAATTAGAATTTTACAAGATATAGTCTAAGGAAAACGACACTTTGATGGACTAATCGTCAATGGAAAGCAAGAAATGTTCTTAATAGTTACATTACGATTTACAAAACACCTAAAACAATTTTCTTTTCCACCGAAGACACCATGATATAATGTCCATTCTTTGATGATATTATATATTTTACAAAGGGATAAATTCATACTTATAAAAGTATGAAATTTGTTCAAAATAAATTTTTGTTTGTTGCTACATATATATGTACCCACAAACAGAAGAATATGATTTGGTAGCCAAAAAATTACTTACCAAAAATGTTAAATACTTTGCTTTTTGAAAGGTCCTTTAAGTGAAAATATTGACTGACTGCATTGAAAATCTTAAAAACCTTGAAACGATCTTAAATGAGTTCCTAAACTGAATCTCAGAATACCTATATGAAAACAAGAACTTCGAATACTAATCTCAGGATAATGTTAAAATATAATAGCATTCTTCAAAGTCGAATAATATTAAATGAATTTCTATAGAAAAATCTCAAAGTTAATAGGATTTAAACTATCTTCCTTTTTTAGGTTTTAATCAAAACCAAACAAGAAAAGAACTAGTTTCGAATGAATATCTATTTTGAAAAATAATAATTCAAATGCAAACTGAGAGCTAATTTAAGTGAAAATATTGACTGAAACGATCTTAAATGAGTTCCTAACCTGAATCTCAGAATACCTATATGAAAACAAGAACTTCGAATACTAGTCTCAAGATAATGTTAAAATTTAATAGCAACATAACTATCATCCTTGTTATAAAACTATTCTTCAAAGTCGAATAATATTAAATGAATTTCTATAGACAAATCTCAAAGTTAATAGGATTTAAACTATCTTCCTTTTGTAGGTTTTAATCAAAACAACACAAGAAAAGAACTAGTTTCGAATGAATATCTATTTTGAAAAATAATAATTCAAATGCAAACTGAGAGCTCCTTTAAGTGAAAATATTGACTGAAACGATTTTAAATGAGTTCCTAAACTGAATCTCAAAATACCTATATGAAAACAAGAACTTCAAATACTAATCTCAAGATAATGTTAAAATTTAATAGCAACATAACTATCATCCTTGTTATAAAACTATTCTTCAAAGTCGAATAATATTAAATGAATTTCTATAGAAAAATCTCAAAGTTAATAGAATTTAAACTATCTTCCTTTTTTAGGTTTTAATCAAAACAAAACAAGAAAAGAACTAGTTTCGAATGAATATCTATTTTGAAAAATAATAATTCAAATGCAAACTGAGAGCTCCTTTAAGTGAAAATATTGACTGAAACGATCTTAAATGAGTTCCTAACCTGAATCTCAGAATACCTATATGAAAGCAAGAACTTCGAATACTAATCTCAAGATAATGTTAAAATTTAATATCAACATAACTATCATCCTTGTTATAAAACTATTCTTCAAAGTCGAATAATATTAAATGAATTTCTATAGAAAAATCTCAAAGTTAATAGAATTTAAACTATCTTCCTTTTTTTGGTTTTAATCAAAACAAAACAAGAAAAGAACTAGTTTCGAATGAATATCTATTTTGAATAATAATAATTCAAATACAAACTGAAAGCTTCTTTAAGTAAAAATATTGACTGACTGCATTGAAAATCTTAAAACCTTCCTAAACTGAATCTCAGCATACCTATATGAAAACAAGAACTTCTAATATTAATCTCAAGATAATTTTAAATTAAAATACATTCTCGTTGTACACTTAATATATAAATGTAGCTTCAAATAGAGTAATATAATTTAATAGACAAAAAATTGCTTACCAAAAATTTTAATTACTTTGGCTTTTTGCTTTTTTCCCCCGCTGCTACAGTTCGTTGAAATTTTTGTGAAAATTTAGCTGAAAAAAAATTTTAATTGAATGAGTAGATTGTTGTAATAAAATCAGGAATAGTTATCGAATTAGAATTTTACAAGATATAGTCTAAGGAAAACGACACTTTGATGGACTAATCGTCAATGGAAAGCAAGAAATGTTCTTAATAGTTACATTACGATTTACAAAACACCTAAAACAATTTTCTTTTCCACCGAAGACACCATGATATAATGTCCATTCTTTGATGATATTATATATTTTACAAAGGGATAAATTCATACTTATAAAAGTATGAAATTTGTTCAAAATAAATTTTTGTTTGTTGCTACATATATATGTACCCACAAACAGAAGAATATGATTTGGTAGCCAAAAAATTACTTACCAAAAATGTTAAATACTTTGCTTTTTGAAAGGTCCTTTAAGTGAAAATATTGACTGACTGCATTGAAAATCTTAAAAACCTTGAAACGATCTTAAATGAGTTCCTAAACTGAATCTCAGAATACCTATATGAAAACAAGAACTTCGAATACTAATCTCAGGATAATGTTAAAATATAATAACATTCTTCAAAGTCGAATAATATTAAATGAATTTCTATAGAAAAATCTCAAAGTTAATAGGATTTAAACTATCTTCCTTTTTTAGGTTTTAATCAAAACCAAACAAGAAAAGAACTAGTTTCGAATGAATATCTAATTTGAAAAATAATAATTCAAATGCAAACTGAGAGCTCCTTTAAGTGAAAATATTGACTGAAACGATCTTAAATGAGTTCCTAACCTGAATCTCAGAATACCTATATGAAAACAAGAACTTCGAATACTAGTCTCAAGATAATGTTAAAATTTAATAGCAACATAACTATCATCCTTGTTATAAAACTATTCTTCAAAGTCGAATAATATTAAATGAATTTCTAAAGAAAAATCTCAAAGTTAATAGAATTTAAACTATCTTCCTTTTTTAGGTTTTAATCAAAACAAAACAAGAAAAGAACTAGTTTCGAATGAATATCTATTTTGAAAAATAATATTTCAAATGCAAACTGAAAGCTCCTTTAAGTGAAAATATTGACTGAAACGATCTTAAATGAGTTCCTAACCTGAATCTCAGAATACCTATATGAAAACAAGAACTTCGAATACTAGTCTCAAGATAATGTTAAAATTTAATAGCAACATAACTATCATCCTTGTTATAAAACTATTCTTCAAAGTCGAATAATATTAAATGAATTCCTATAGAAAAATCTCAAAGTTAATAGGATTTAAACTATCTTCCTTTTGTAGGTTTTAATCAAAACAACACAAGAAAAGAACTAGTTTCGAATGAATATCTATTTTGAAAAATAATAATTCAAATACAAACTGAAAGCTTCTTTAAGTAAAAATATTGACTGACTGCATTGAAAATCTTAAAACCTTCCTAAACTGAATCTCAGCATACCTATATATGAAAACAAGAACTTCTAATATTAATCTCAAGATAATTTTAAATTAAAATACATTCTCGTTGTACACTTAATATATAAATGTAGCTTCAAATAGAGTAATATAATTTAATAGACAAAAAATTGCTTACCAAAAATTTTAATTACTTTGGCTTTTTGCTTTTTTCCCCCGCTGCTACAGTTCGTTGAAATTTTTGTGAAAATTTAGCTGAAAAAAAATTTTAATTGAATGAGTAGATTGTTGTAATAAAATCAGGAATAGTTATCGAATTAGAATTTTACAAGATATAGTCTAAGGAAAACGACACTTTGATGGACAAATCGTCAATGGAAAGCAAAAAATGTTCTTATTAGTTACATTACAATTTACAAAACATTTAAAACAATTTTGTTTTCCACCGACGACGCCATTATATAATGTCCATTCCTTGATGATATTATATATTTTGCAAAGGGATAATTTCATACTTATAAAAGTATGAAATTTGTTTCAAAATAAATTTTTGTTTGTTGCTACATATATATATATACATATGTACCCACAAACAGAAAAATATGATTTAGTAGACAAAAAATTACTTACCAAAAATGTTAAGTACTTTGGCTTTTTGCTTTTGCCCCACCTGCCACAGCTCGTTGAAATTTTTGTGAAAATTTAGCTGAAAAAAAAATTAAATTGAATGAGTAGATTGTTGTAATAAAATCAGGAATAGTTATCGAATTAGAATTTTACAAGATATAGTCTTAGGAAAAGGATACTTTGATGGACACATCGTCAATGGAAAGCAAGAAATGTTCTTAATAGTTATATTACGATTTGCAAAACATTTAAAACAATTTTGTTTTCCACCGACGACGCCATGATATAATGTCCATTCTTTGATGATATTATACCTATATTTTACAAATGGATAATTTCATACTTATAAAAGTATGAAATTTGTTTCAAAATAAATTTTTGTTTGTTTCTACATATGTATATATATGTAGCCACAAACAGAAAAATATGATTTTAAAGACAAAAAAATTACTTACCAAAAATGTTGTGTGCTTTGGTTTTTAACGCGAACTAACGAGACACAGAACGACCGACCACTCGACACCACAGCAGAACAGCACAGAACAAACTAAAGTAAGTACGAAGATGGCGTCGCGTCCGTTTTCACTACGCACGCACACGTGGTTCGGCGGAAAAGAGAAATAAAATGGAATCAACCACGCTCATGATTTTTCATGATCACTGAATGCATGAGCTGAGTTTAAGGCCGTGTTCATACTTCATTAAATCAGAAATATATTCTTTTGCAAAAAATTAGAAATGATATAAATTATTTTGGATTCATAAATAACATAAAATATGTTTTATTTATGTAAGCATAAATAAGAGCGATCTCAGTAGATCGGCGCATAAATAAATCTGACAGGTTGTTCAATACACACGAATTAGTTGTCAATTATGGATATGGGCGTTACTTTTGCAAACATAAAGATTTTTCGTTAGATTTTTGACATTCGCTTGTGTTTTCTTAAGCTTGTTATGTTTGGGTCTTAAGTATGCACATGATATTTGGAAGAATGTTTCATGTAAAGATGCATACAGAATTCTGCATTTACGTTTTGGCCATTAAGAATTCGGTTTAATTAAACAAATAATATTGAAGTAGTAGTTTTTAACATATGTCATTAAAGGTAAAAACGTTCACTTAAGTAAAATAAATTAAAACAAAAGCATTTTTCCACACATGTGACACAAACACATTTGCAGAATTGAGCATGCTTTTGTAAGTTTTAAAAAGTTTTCCAGTCAGGGAAATAGATTTGAAAATGTTCAATTTTGACTTTTTTGTAAAAAGGAGCTTATGTAAACTTACGGGAATTATGACAAAAATGAACTAAGTTAAATGAAAAAAAAAAAGAATCTAAACATCTTTTTCCACAAAACGCGGGAAAAGAATTAGTATAAGTTTTCTTTATCAGACGAAAATTGTGAAATGTATTGAGCATGCTTTTGTAAGTTTTAATAAGTTTTCCAGTCAGGGAAATAGATTTGAAAATGTTCAATTTTGACTTTTTTGTAAAAAGGAGCTTATGTAAACTTACGTGAATTATGACAAAAATGAACTAAGCTAAATAAAAAAAAAGAATCTAAACATCTTTTTCCACAAAACGCGGGAAAAGAATTAGTATAAGTTTTCTTCATCAGACGAAAATTGTGAAATGTATTTATGAATAAGTTGTTACGTGGCCTTAAATTATCTTGTCGGCGGCAAAAATATAATAAAGCATAGAGCATGTTTATTCACGTTGTAATTTGGCGCGTCGGTTTCAACTACGAACGTGGGTTGGCCAACCAAGAAAAAACCACGTTCGTGGTTTTTTCTTGGTTCGTTTTTAACAATGTTCGTAATCACTGAATGCATTGGCTGAGTGTAAGGCCATGCTCATACTTCATTAAATCAGAAATATATTCTTTTGCAAAAAATTGGAAATGATATAAATTATTTTGGACTCATAAATAACATTAAATATGTTTATGTATTTATGTAAGCATAAATAAGAGCGATCTCAGTAGATCGGCGCATAAATAAATCTGACAGGTTGTTCAATACACAGGAATTAGTTGTCAATTATGGATATGGGCGTTACTTTTGCAAACATAAAGATTTTTTTCGTTAGATTTTTGTCATTAGCTTGTGTTTTCTTAAGCTTGTTATGTTTGGGTCTTAAGTATGCAAATGCTATTTGGAAGAATGTTTCATGTAAAGATGCATACAGAATTCTGCATTTAAGTTTTGGCCATTAAGGAGTCGGTTTAATTAAACAAATAATATTGAAGTAGTTTTTAACATTATGTCATTAAAGGAAAGAACGTTCACTTAAGTAAAATAAATTAAAACAAAAGCATTTTTCCACACATGTGACACAAACACATTTGCAGAATTGAGCATGCTTTTGTAAGTTTTAATAAGTTTTCCAGTCAGGGAAATAGATTTGAAAATGTTAAATTTTTACTTTTTCGTAAAAAGGAGCTTATGTAAACTTACGTGATTTATGACAAAAATTAACTAAGCTAAATGGAAAAAAAACAGAATCTAAACATCTTTTTCCACAAAACGCGGGAAAAGAATTAGTATAATTTTTTTCATCAGACGAAAATTGTGAAATGTATTTATGAATAAGTTGTTACGTAGCCTTAAATTATCTTGTTGGCGGCAAAAATATAATGAAGCACAGAGCACAGAGCATGTTTATTCACGTTGTAATTTGGCGCGTCGGTTTCAACTACGAACGTGGGTTGGCCAACCAAGAAAAAACCACGTTCGTGGTTTTTTCTTGGTTCGTTTTTAACAATGTTCGTAATCACTTAATGCATTGGCTGAGTGTAAGGCCGTGTTCATACTTCATTAAATCAGAAATATATTCTTTTGCAAAAAATTGGAAATGATATATATTATTTTGGATTCATAAATAACAAAATATGTTTTATTTATGTAAGCATAAATAAGAGCGATCTCAGTAGATCGGCGCATAAATAAATCTGACAGGTTGTTCAATACACACGAATTAGTTGTCAATTATGGATATGCGTGTTACTTTTGCAAACATAAAGATCTTTTTCGTTAGATTTTTGTCATTAGCTTGTGTTTTCTTAAACTTGTTATGTTTGGGTCTTAAGTATGCAAATGCTATTTGGAAGAATGTTTCATGTAAAGATGCATACAGAATTCTGCATTTAAGTTTTGGCCATTAAGGAGTCGGTTTAATTAAACAAATAATATTGAAGTAGTTTTTAACATTATGTCATTAAGGGTAAGAACGTTCACTTAAGTAAAATAAATTAAAACAAAAGCATTTTTCCACACATGTGACACAAACACATTTGCAGAATTGAGCATGCTTTTGTAAGTTTTAAAAAGTTTTCCAGTCAGGGAAATAGATTTGAAAATGTTCAATTTTGACTTTTTTGTAAAAAGGAGCTTATGTAAACTTACGGGAATTATGACAAAAATGAACTAAGTTAAATGAAAAAAAAAAAGAATCTAAACATCTTTTTCCACAAAACGCGGGAAAAGAATTAGTATAAGTTTTCTTTATCAGACGAAAATTGTGAAATGTATTGAGCATGCTTTTGTAAGTTTTAATAAGTTTTCCAGTCAGGGAAATAGATTTGAAAATGTTCAATTTTGACTTTTTTGTAAAAAGGAGCTTATGTAAACTTACGTGAATTATGACAAAAATGAACTAAGCTAAATAAAAAAAAAGAATCTAAACATCTTTTTCCACAAAACGCGGGAAAAGAATTAGTATAAGTTTTCTTCATCAGACGAAAATTGTGAAATGTATTTATGAATAAGTTGTTACGTGGCCTTAAATTATCTTGTTGGCGGCAAAAATATAATAAAGCATAGAGCATGTTTATTCACGTTGTAATTTGGCGCGTCGGTTTCAACTACGAACGTGGGTTGGCCAACCAAGAAAAAACCACGTTCGTGGTTTTTTCTTGGTTCGTTTTTAACAATGTTCGTAATCACTTAATGCATTGGCTGAGTGTAAGGCCGTGTTCATACTTCATTAAATCAGAAATATATTCTTTTGCAAAAAATTGGAAATGATATATATTATTTTGGATTCATAAATAACAAAATATGTTTTATTTATGTAAGCATAAATAAGAGCGATCTCAGTAGATCGGCGCATAAATAAATCTGACAGGTTGTTCAATACACACGAATTAGTTGTCAATTATGGATATGCGTGTTACTTTTGCAAACATAAAGATCTTTTTCGTTAGATTTTTGTCATTAGCTTGTGTTTTCTTAAACTTGTTATGTTTGGGTCTTAAGTATGCAAATGCTATTTGGAAGAATGTTTCATGTAAAGATGCATACAGAATTCTGCATTTAAGTTTTGGCCATTAAGGAGTCGGTTTAATTAAACAAATAATATTGAAGTAGTTTTTAACATTATGTCATTAAGGGTAAGAACGTTCACTTAAGTAAAATAAATTAAAACAAAAGCATTTTTCCACACATGTGACACAAACACATTTGCAGAATTGAGCATGCTTTTGTAAGTTTTAAAAAGTTTTCCAGTCAGGGAAATAGATTTGAAAATGTTCAATTTTGACTTTTTTGTAAAAAGGAGCTTATGTAAACTTACGGGAATTATGACAAAAATGAACTAAGTTAAATGAAAAAAAAAAAGAATCTAAACATCTTTTTCCACAAAACGCGGGAAAAGAATTAGTATAAGTTTTCTTTATCAGACGAAAATTGTGAAATGTATTGAGCATGCTTTTGTAAGTTTTAATAAGTTTTCCAGTCAGGGAAATAGATTTGAAAATGTTCAATTTTGACTTTTTTGTAAAAAGGAGCTTATGTAAACTTACGTGAATTATGACAAAAATGAACTAAGCTAAATAAAAAAAAAGAATCTAAACATCTTTTTCCACAAAACGCGGGAAAAGAATTAGTATAAGTTTTCTTCATCAGACGAAAATTGTGAAATGTATTTATGAATAAGTTGTTACGTGGCCTTAAATTATCTTGTTGGCGGCAAAAATATAATAAAGCATAGAGCATGTTTATTCACGTTGTAATTTGGCGCGTCGGTTTCAACTACGAACGTGGGTTGGCCAACCAAGAAAAAACCACGTTCGTGGTTTTTTCTTGGTTCGTTTTTAACAATGTTCGTAATCACTGAATGCATTGGCTGAGTGTAAGGCCATGCTCATACTTCATTAAATCAGAAATATATTCTTTTGCAAAAAATTGGAAATGATATAAATTATTTTGGACTCATAAATAACATTAAATATGTTTATGTATTTATGTAAGCATAAATAAGAGCGATCTCAGTAGATCGGCGCATAAATAAATCTGACAGGTTGTTCAATACACAGGAATTAGTTGTCAATTATGGATATGGGCGTTACTTTTGCAAACATAAAGATTTTTTTCGTTAGATTTTTGTCATTAGCTTGTGTTTTCTTAAGCTTGTTATGTTTGGGTCTTAAGTATGCAAATGCTATTTGGAAGAATGTTTCATGTAAAGATGCATACAGAATTCTGCATTTAAGTTTTGGCCATTAAGGAGTCGGTTTAATTAAACAAATAATATTGAAGTAGTTTTTAACATTATGTCATTAAAGGAAAGAACGTTCACTTAAGTAAAATAAATTAAAACAAAAGCATTTTTCCACACATGTGACACAAACACATTTGCAGAATTGAGCATGCTTTTGTAAGTTTTAATAAGTTTTCCAGTCAGGGAAATAGATTTGAAAATGTTAAATTTTTACTTTTTCGTAAAAAGGAGCTTATGTAAACTTACGTGATTTATGACAAAAATTAACTAAGCTAAATGGAAAAAAAAAGAATCTAAACATCTTTTTCCACAAAACGCGGGAAAAGAATTAGTATAAGTTTTTTTCATCAGACGAAAATTGTGAAATGTATTTATGAATAAGTTGTTACGTGGCCTTAAATTATCTTTTTGGCGGCAAAAATATAATAAAGCACAGAGCATGTTTATTCACGTTGTAATTTGGCGCGCCGGTTTCAACTACGAACGTGGGTTGGCCAACGTTTTTAACAATGTTCGTAATCACTTAATGCATTGGCTGAGTGTAAGGCCGTGTTCATACTTCATTAAATCAGAAATATATTCTTTTGCAAAAAATTGGAAATGATATAAATTATTTTGGATTCATAAATAACATAAAATATGTTTTATTTATGTAAGCATAAATAAGAGCGATCTCAGTAGATCGGCGCATAAATAAATCTGACAGGTTGTTCAATACACACGAATTAGTTGTCAATTATGGATATGCGTGTTACTTTTGCAAACATAAAGATTTTTTTCGTTAGATTTTTGTCATTAGCTTGTGTTTTCTTAAACTTGTTATGTTTGGGTCTTAAGTATGCAAATGCTATTTGGAAGAATGTTTCATGTAAAGATGCATACAGAATTCTGCATTTAAGTTTTGGCCATTAAGGAGTCGGTTTAATTAAACAAATAATATTGAAGTAGTTTTTAACATTATGTCATTAAGGGTAAGAACGTTCACTTAAGTAAAATAAATTAAAACAAAAGCATTTTTCCACACATGTGACACAAACACATTTGCAGAATTGAGCATGCTTTTGTAAGTTTTAAAAAGTTTTCCAGTCAGGGAAATAGATTTGAAAATGTTCAATTTTGACTTTTTTGTAAAAAGGAGCTTATGTAAACTTACGGGAATTATGACAAAAATGAACTAAGCTAAATGAAAAAAAAAAAGAATCTAAACATCTTTTTCCACAAAACGCGGGAAAAGAATTAGTATAAGTTTTCTTTATCAGACGAAAATTGTGAAATGTATTGAGCATGCTTTTGTAAGTTTTAATAAGTTTTCCAGTCAGGGAAATAGATTTGAAAATGTTCAATTTTGACTTTTTTGTAAAAAGGATCTTATGTAAACTTACCATTTTAATTTTCACAATTTTTTTTGTTGTATCTATTTCATCTAGCAACGCTTTTACAACGTTTATTGGTTGATTTTACAAATATTTTACCAAGAAACCTTGGTTGTTGAATCATGAACGTTGATTTTCATACTTTTTGTTTGTAAGTATGCATTTATTTAACAATGGTTTTACATCGTTTATTGGTTGATTGCACAAAGATTTTACCAAGAAACCTTGGTTGTTGAATCATGAACGTTGTGATTTTCAATTTTTTTTTTTTTTTGTAAGTATGCATTTATTTAACAATGGTTTTACAACGTTTATTGGTTGATTGCACAAAGATTTTACCAATGCAACCTTGGTTGTTGAATCATGAACGTTGTGATTTGCAATTTTTTTTTTTGTAAGTATGCATTTATTTAACAATGGTTTTACAACGTTGATTGGTTGATTGCACAAAGATTTTACCATTTTAATTTTCACAATTTTTTTTGTATCTATTTTATTTAGCAACTCTTTTACAACGTTTATTGGTTGATTTTACAAAGATTTTACCAAGAAACCTTGGTTGTTGAATCATGAACGTTGTGATTTTCATATTTTTTTTTGTAAACATACATTTTAACTAACAATGGTTTTACAACGTTTATTGGTTGATTTTACAAAGATTTTACCAAGCAACCTTGGTTGTTGAATCATGAACGTTGTGATTTTCATACTTTTTGTTTGTAAGTATGCATTTATTTAACAATGGTTTTACAACGTTTATTGGTTGATTGCACAAAGATTTTACCATTTTAATTTTCATAATTTTTTTTTGTATCTATTTTATTTAGCAACTCTTTTACAACGTTTATTGGTTGATTTTACAAAGATTTTACCAAGAAACCTTGGTTGTTGAATCATGAACGTTGTGATTTTCATATTTTTTTTGTAAATATACATTTTAACTAACAATGGTTTTACAACGTTTATTGGTTGATTTTACAAAGATTTTACCAAGAAACCTTGGTTGTTGAATCATGAACGTTGTGATTTTCATACTTTTTGTTTGTAAGTATGCATTTATTTAACAATGGTTTTACATCGTTTATTGGTTGATTGCACAAAGATTTTACCAAGAAACCTTGGTTGTTGAATCATGAACGTTGTGATTTTCAATTTTTTTTTTTTTTGTAAGTATGCATTTATTTAACAATGGTTTTACAACGTTTATTGGTTGATTGCACAAAGATTTTACCAATGCAACCTTGGTTGTTGAATCATGAACGTTGTGATTTGCAATTTTTTTTTTTGTAAGTATGCATTTATTTAACAATGGTTTTACAACGTTGATTGGTTGATTGCACAAAGATTTTACCATTTTAATTTTCACAATTTTTTTTGTATCTATTTTATTTAGCAACTCTTTTACAACGTTTATTGGTTGATTTTACAAAGATTTTACCAAGAAACCTTGGTTGTTGAATCATGAACGTTGTGATTTTCATATTTTTTTTGTAAACATACATTTTAACTAACAATGGTTTTACAACGTTTATTGGTTGATTTTACAAAGATTTTACCAAGCAACCTTGGTTGTTGAATCATGAACGTTGTGATTTTCAATTTTTTTTTTGTAAGTATGCATTTATTTAACAATGGTTTTACAACGTTTATTGGTTGATTGCACAAAGATTTTACCAAGAAACCTTGGTTGTTGAATCATGAACGTTGTGATTTTCAATTTTTTTTTTGTAAGTATGCATTTATTTAACAATGGTTTTACAACGTTTATTGGTTGATTTTACAAAGATTTTACCAAGAAACCTTGGTTGTTGAATCATGAACGTTGTGATTTTCATACTTTTTGTTTGTAAGTATGCATTTATTTAACAATGGTTTTACATCGTTTATTGGTTGATTGCACAAAGATTTTACCAAGAAACCTTGGTTGTTGAATCATGAACGTTGTGATTTTCAATTTTTTTTTTTTTGTAAGTATGCATTTATTTAACAATGGTTTTACAACGTTTATTGGTTGATTGCACAAAGATTTTACCAATGCAACCTTGGTTGTTGAATCATGAACGTTGTGATTTGCAATTTTTTTTTTTGTAAGTATGCATTTATTTAGCAATGGTTTTACAACGTTGATTGGTTGATTGCACAAAGATTTTACCATTTTAATTTTCACAATTTTTTTTGTATCTATTTTATTTAGCAACTCTTTTACAACGTTTATTGGTTGATTTTACAAAGATTTTACCAAGAAACCTTGGTTGTTGAATCATGAACGTTGTGATTTTCATATTTTTTTTGTAAACATACATTTTAACTAACAATGGTTTTACAACGTTTATTGGTTGATTTTACAAAGATTTTACCAAGCAACCTTGGTTGTTGAATCATGAACGTTGTGATTTTCAATTTTTTTTTTGTAAGTATGCATTTATTTAACAATGGTTTTACAACGTTTATTGGTTGATTGCACAAAGATTTTACCAAGAAACCTTGGTTGTTGAATCATGAACGTTGTGATTTTCAATTTTTTTTTTGTAAGTATGCATTTATTTAACAATGGTTTTACAACGTTTATTGGTTGATTGCACAAAGATTTTACTATTTTAATTTTCACAATTTTTTTTGTATCTATTTTATTTAGCAACTCTTTTACAACGTTTATTGGTTGATTTTACAAAGATTTTACCAAGAAACCTTGGTTGTTGAATCATGAATGTTGTGATTTTCATATTTTTTTTTTTGTAAATATACATTTTAACTAACAATGGTTTTACAACGTTTATTGGTTGATTGCACAAAGATTTTACCATTTTCATTTTCACAATTTTTTTTGTATCTATTTTATTTAGCAACACTTGACAACGTTTATTGGTTGATTTTACAAAGATTTTACCAAGAAACCTTGGTTGTTGAATCATGAACGTTGTGATTTTCATAATTATTTTTTTTTGTAAATATCAATTTTATTTAACAATGCTTTTACAACGTTTATGGGTTGATTTCACCAAGATTTTACCAAGAGACCTTGGTTGTTGAATCACGAACGTTATCATTTTCGCAATGATTTTTTTTAGTATATACTTATTATGTATTTAACAAAAAACCAAAAGTATATAACAAAGCTTTTACATCGTTTATTGGTTGATTTCACCATGGTTTCACCAAGAAACCTTGGTTGTTGGATCACAAACGTAGTCATTTTTTATTGATCACGGTTTTACTACGTTTGTGATTCATCAACAATGCAATCAACCAAGCCCCTTGGTACTTTCAACATACGTTTGTGATCAGTTTTTTCATTTTTTGGGTATTTTTTGCCAACAATCCTCCATTCGTTGAATCAACAATGCGGCCTTTGTTGATTTCACCACAAACCTTGGTAAAAATCACAATTTTCCTTGGTTGGCTGGCCAACAATGAAAAATTGTTGAATCAACCAAGCTTTTTTTTTTCGGTGGACAACACATAAATCAATTGACAGTGTTATGAACTAAGATGGGGCAATGAATTATCCAATTGAAATTATTAAATTCATTGGAACCGGCTGGTATACCACCGCATTGCTTGAATCTGAAAATTGGTTCTTTGATTATATTATTGCGAAATATTAATCCACCAAAACTGTGTAATGGCACCAGATTGGCAGTGAAAAAGTTATTGCCAAATTTGATTGAAGCTACAATCTTAACTGGTAAATCAAAAGGAGAAGTGTGTTTGATACCGCGTATCCCTATGATTCCAACTGATATGCCATTTGAATTCAAAAGATTACAGTATCCTGTGCGTTTATCATTTGCGATGTCCATAAATAAGGCCCAAGGGCAAACACTTCACGTTTGTGTGAAAAACAAAAAATATTGTTTATCCAACTGTTTTAGACTAACCCATATAGACCCACCATAGTAAAAGTATCCAATTCTTTTTCATTTTTTAGTTTTTACTCTTTGCTGATAAATATAATATAAACAATATATCATTTGGGTCATTTAGACTTTTAAATAGCTAGCAATTTAAAATTTTTTGTTTGAATAAATGAACTTAATAATCATTTTTTTCTATTACTATGCCTTATACGTAGCGAAGCACGTACCGGGCCGCTAGTATTTATTATATTTTAATTAATATATTAAATAAAATATACAAAATATTTACAAAAAATACCAAAATTAAATTCAAAAGGGTTTAAAAAAACAAAATTAGCAGACGATTCAATGAAGGACGATTGAATGTTAGTCCAAATTTAATGTTTAAGCTTAGTATTTTGTAATAGATCTTCCCTTATACCGCCTGAATTGAAGCATTTAGAGACTCCGTGAAATAACTCCCTCAGATAAATGAAATATGCCCCCAATCGGGGATTTATTGCATTGTGAAATTAATTGCAAAATCGAAAATGAAATAAATTCCCAAAAACTCAAAAAATAAGTCCCCATACAAAGATTGAAATAAGTCCCCAACTTTAAGAATTGTCATACCATTTTACTTCGACTCCAATGCTTTTTTCAGCTGGCGGGGGAGGAAACTATCAAAAATTGGCCTTATTATATTTTACAAAAGTGAAATAACGCCAATTTTCAAAAGTTAATTATATTTTTCTTTGACAAAGTGAAATAAGTCCACAATATTCTGAGAAATAAAACTAATTTACATTACCAAAGAGAAAGACCCCAACAGTTCGGTAAATAAAACACGAGAGGTATGTATGCAACCCCCCTGTTTGGGCACGTTATAGGATTTCGGTTAGATGCAAGTTTAGGTATATGCAAATTCTTTTGCATTCAAAAAATCTGGAGTCCTACTTCGTACTATGTAATGCAAACATTTTGAACACTATATAATTTTATTTAATTCCAGGTTCTTGAAATGTCAACGAAACTTTTTATACACCCAAACTCGCACCTAGCCCAAGTCATATTCCTATACATATCTCTGTTTTACTTACCGTAATGCTTGATGCTTTCTAACAAATACCCCAATGTTTATTCGCCGTAATCTGTGTATAAACCAAACCGTTGAAAGATATACTCGTATAAGAACAATTTGGTGAGATAACCTTGTTATAATAAAATAATACCAATTCCTAAAAATTGACCTTTTTGTACTTCCAAAATTTGATGGTTTATTTCACAGTTTAATTTGGGGAGATATTTCATGATGAAATCAAAAATGAAAATAGTCCCCAAAAAAAGCATGAATTTTATTACAATTTTTTGGCGGGTTATTTGGAGTTTCTTTTTTTTTTGGGTTATTTATTTTTTGGAGAGTTTTTTCACGGAGCCGTAATTAGGTCCTAACATTTTTGGTCGTTATGTTTTTCCAAGCTGCTTTGGCAATCTCATATAGGTACAATTCGTTGAAGTTACTTATTTTATGCTTGTTTACGATGACATCTACTAAATGCTGAAGCTAATTTTCATGTGAAAATTTCCATGCTACAGGCAATTTTCTATCTGCTAAGTACATAATTACATCTTTAAAAACAGTAATGTAGCTTTGGGCGTTTTTTGACATCCACCGGAATCGACTCTATTCATCTTTGTTTTACTACTCCACAATATTTGTTTCCACTGTGAAATGTTATAATTCTCAAGATCCATTACAAGAGCTAGCCTATAGCCTTTTGGATTTTTACTTGCGACATACATAGTTACTATGTATATGTAAGAACTAAATGTCAAGTATTTCATTCTCTGTATTCTTTTGCATTCATTGCATTGATTTTCGAAGATAGCATTCAATTGATAGCTGTACAATTGATGGGAATAAAAAATGATTGCAATCTTTTAGCTACAAGCGAATGGAGATTGCATAATTTGAAGTATAAAGTCTTTAAGTGAAGTCAATGAATGCAATCTTCTAATTGAATTCAATAAATAATTTTTAAATAATACAAAATTTACAAACCACTGATTTCTCTTACAAGCCTGAAACATGACATTACGCTGGTTAAGAATTCGATAAAGGTGGGTCTTCCGATTCCGTCCGTCAGTCTGTCTATCAGTCCTCACCCCTACAGCCCAAACCATTGGGTTCATTGAGGTCAAACCTGGAAGTTAAGGTTTTTTTTGGTCAAAATTTAGAATTTTTTAAGACTAAATTATTTTATTGGTAGATTTTATGTTTGTAAACAGCGTCTTGAAAAACACAGTGGTGAAGAACACATTAAAATCATTGAATTGGGAAATATTACCGTACCCGCCGTACTTTTCAGACATAATGCAGTGCTACTACCATCTTTTCGCATCGATAGTTTACTGAATGAGTCGACAAATAAATAATAGTTTGCCTCGAAAGACAATCTTTTTTTGAAATGGTATCCATGATTTTCCTGATAGATGGACAACATTTATAAAATCCAATGGTCAACACTTTGAATACAACATTTTTGACCTTCCTTTAATAATTAATTAAGTGTTTCCTTCTTCGAAAAATCCAGCAGATTTCAACTAACTCTCCTGGTAAATTTGCTATTGTTTTACAGCAATAGAACTTTCTTTACATATTTCAGTATTTCAAATATATGTTGTGGCTTCTCTTATGATGTTTTCTTCCCCATATCTCGCCCAAATATTCTTAAACAAAGTAAGAACTTATAATTCCGTTTACTTTCAAACAAATTATTATATGTTGAACAAATATTTATGTTTAAAACGAAACAAAAAGGTAACAAGCGTTTTTAATTATATCGCCAAATTAAAAAGGATGCATTTGACTTACAAATTTTTTAACCAATGTATACATTGCTCGATAAGTAGTATCCGTGGCGTAATGGTTAGTGCATATGACTCTCATACTAGAGGACTTGGCATAAAAACTGAAGGTCCCCTCTATCCCTGAATATAATAGATAGAATATAGAATAGATATTAAGAATAGAATAACGGTACTTTTCATTTATTTGTCATCTCTCATAACTGATGCAACGATGTTACCAGGATTAGCTTACCGCCCTTCTAAATAAGTTCGCCACAACTGCATATTTTAAAGCCTTTTTGTACCCTTATCATACTAAGGACACAGTGTCAAAGAAAGAATATAGTAAAGCATTCCTTCCACATTCGAGTAGTTCGATTGAAGAACGAATATTCGTACATTACGGCCGAAGTTGTGCTCAAGGGTAAAATCTATGCATTCTTAAAAGCGCGAGTATTATTATCGTTAAACTTCTTAAAGGGGGGTTTGTACTTGATAATTTCACTTCATTAACGGTAAGAAAGGGTGACGCAACAAAGATTACGAAGATGCTATTCAAGTGACATAAATGATTCAATCATATTGTTGTCACAAATCATTTAAAAGTCCTTTGAATTCAGATTTTTAATGCATTTAAAAATTTAACTCAAGCACTCAAAATTTTGAAAGTGTATTCCCAAATTGAAACATGTAAATTTTATTACAAAATAAAAATAAAAAACACACAAATAAAAACCTTGAGCTTCAATTTCTATCCTCTCAAGACTAAACCAGGATAACGCAACCATCGACCGAAGATATTGCTACAGTATATATTCAGCTACTATATTCATCAACATCCCACACCATACAATGGGAAAGATTTCATAATAAGGAGTCATGCCGTAGGTAAATGTATGCATGTATTATTGTTCATGTGTCCTGATTATTTAAATACAAATAAAAGAAAAATAAATTGCACCGCAAGGACATATTGTTCTTGCTTCTGGGATTAATGATGGCTATGATGATTATTATTATTGTTCTTATTCTCATTCTCATTTTAAATACATTTGTCATTAAACAAAAGAAAAGAATAAAAAGAATTGAAGAAGATTTTCATAAATAATATCTTGTTTTGCGTATGTATGTCATGGGATGTAAATCATTATCGTCATCAGATATAAATTAAAACAACTTACTCAGATTAAATAACCTGTCCTTTTTATATCTTATATATTTAATCTTCTATCTTATATCATTTTCGTAAATCATCGTAATCCCCCTAACGATTTACTATCAGACCACATCTTTACTCATAAATCAATAAGATTGTTTCTTTTTTCATTTTGAACCAATTTTAATGCCTGCTTGAAATCCCACGTATCCAAGAGATAACAACTTTATGACAAGGTCACCTGAAAGCTGAAACTATATTCCAAATAATGTTTTATTTTTTAGACCAGAAAAAAGAATATCGAACGGACTTTATCTTTTGCCGCAGGATGACATTGTCTGGTTTTACCTATCCTTTTATACACTAGTGCAGAAAAAACTTTATACACGAGGACATATAAAATTAAGGACATTTATTAAAAATCTGTTAAGCGTCAAATGATTCAGCGATTATAAAATGTGAATGATATACTTTTTCTTACGGTTATATAACTTATAATGCAAAGACAACAGAGTGAGCATTAGTTAAGGTGTCGGTGCACATTGGTTTTGAATTCCTGAATATTGCGCAATGACTGGGAAAGATACGAGTAGAGTCTGGTAAAGGATTCCACATTCGCGTAGTACGGTTAAAGAACGAATCTCTGTACTTGACAGTACGACCGAAGCACGTTGAAATCGAGGGTATACCGATGAGTAAAATAACGTTGAAATAACGTTAAAAAAGGGTGAGAAAAGAAACTTTACGATGATGTTCAGTTTTGGACGTATGTATATAAGTCTTGTAGATCTCGAATCAGAAGGGGAGACCAATTTCTTAAATCGCCAACCCAAACAGCTTGCTGAATTTTTGACGACATTGAGTATGTGATCGCTAAACAAGAGGTAGTTTATGGTACACATACCGAGAATATCGAGATGTTCAGTCTCATTGATGCAAGTGCCATCTTTGGATAATGGCAAGGGATATAACATAGTATTGATTTTCGAAGCATTGAATTCCACGCGGTTTTTTATTCCCCATAGTACAATGCTGTTTAGATCGGAATTTAACGAGCTTATCGTATTTTTCCCTTTCAGTTCCACATCCGAAGAAGAGAGCTGTGAGTCTGAAAATGAATATGAAAAGCTAAGATTACTGTCGTCAGCGAATAAATGTATTGGATTAGAAGTTGGAGACAAGATATCATTAAAAAAAATTAGAAAGAGTGTTGGAGATAGAACAAGGTCTTGGGTCACACCAGCATTTATTTTGTGGTTTTCACACTTAGAACCATCCAATGCTTCTTGTATTGAACGGTCCGAAAGGTAGTTTCGAAGCCAAAGAAGGAGGGATTAATGAAAACCGAAATCACGCATTTTCGATAAGAGGGCCTGATGCAAAACCCTATCAAATGTTTTTGATATATCGGGTGATTTTTTAAGAGCTTGAGAACTTTAACTTTAAAAAAAAACGCATACAATTTGCAAAATCTCATCGATTCTTTATTTGAAACGTTAGATTGGTCCATGACATTTACTTTTTGAAGATAATTTCATTTAAATGTTGACCGCGGCTGCGTCTTAGGTGGTCCATTCGGAAAGTCCAATTTTGGGTAACTTTTTCGAGCATTTCGGCCGGAATAGCCCGAATTTCTTCGGAAATGTTGTCTTCCAAAGCTGGAATAGTTGCTGGCTTATTTGTGTAGACTTTAGACTTGACGTAGCCCCACAAAAAATAGTCTAAAGGCGTCAAATCGCATGATCTTGGTGGCCAACTTACCGGTCCATTCCTTGAGATGAATTGTTCTCCGAAGTTTTCCCTCAAAATGGCCATAGAATCGCGAGCTGTGTGACATGTAGCGCCATCTTGTTGAAACCACATGTCAACCAAGTTCAGTTCTTCCATTTTTGGCAACAAAAAGTTTGTTAGCATTGAACGATAGCGATCGCCATTCACCGTAACGTTGCGTCCAACAGCATCTTTGAAAAAATACGGTCCAATGATTCCACCAGCGTACAAACCACACCAAACAGTGCATTTTTCGGGATGCATGGGCAGTTCTTGAACGGCTTCTGGTTTCTCTTCACTCCAAATGCGGCAATTTTGCTTATTTACGTAGCCATTCAACCAGAAATGAGCCTCATCGCTGAACAAAATTTGTCGATAAAAAAGCGGATTTTCTGACAACTTTTCTAGGGCAAAATTCAATGATTTGCAAGCGTTGCTCGTTAGTAAGTCTATTCATGATGAAATGTCAAAGCATACTGAGCATCTTTCTCTTTGACACCATGTCTGAAATCCCGCGTGATCTGTCAAATACTAATGCATGAAAATCCTAACCTCAAAAAAATCACCCGATCAATAATATTACTTTCTCCAAAACGATCCAAAGATTTGTTCCACTGTTCGGTGAGATAAACCATAAGATCACCAGCGGACCTATTGCTGCGAAAGCCATACTGTCGGTCATTAAGAAACTTTTGTTCTTCAAGATATTTCTTAAGCTGAAAATTGATCATAGTTTCCATTACCTTGGAAAGTAGGGACATAAGTGCAATTGGTCGGTCATTATAAATATACCTCTACAAAAAAAACACCTGTTTTAACCTATGACTTCAACCCTTACCACTTTTCGAATAATATACGGAATTTTAGAGCCATCTATCTTAAACGTGTGATTTGTCGAATAGACGAATTTGACAGTATGAAAATGGAAAGTGTGACTATGTGAATCGCAAATGACAAAAATATCAAAGGATAAAAGTTTTCACTTTAGGTTTCCAGGATGATTTCAGTTAATTTAGTAATGTTTCCAACTTGTAAAATGTACATACATACATTTAATCAATGTACGTTCAATGAAGAAAGAATGATTTTACTTTTGGAATACTTCAATTTAAAAAAAAGATAGAGATAATCTAAATTGGTCAATTAAGGAAATTTTATGTGCAAAATGTTTTTTTTTTTCGGGTATACGAGTATAAAATTTTCTACACTCTCTATACAAATTTTAAATGTTCGAAATCATTGGATTTTTGGAAATAAATAGGGTTAACAGATTTAAAAAGCAGAAAAAGGGATATTACAAAATTTTCTAGGGAAAAATGTTTGCAAAAAAATACTTTGTACAATAATAATTGTGTTTTTTGAAAATTTCCTAATGTTTAACAGTTCTCCGATTTTGTTCCGACTCTCTTCCTCGTATTTCTCAGAGATCTCTTGTCTACCACCTCCCATCCATTAAACTTTTTCGCTTAAGACGTGATACATGAGCGGCATTTGCGTCGACGAAACTAGTCAGGTTTTAGTACTCGTAATGGTATCACAAGTCATCTAATGAAATGATAACATATAAGGCATTAGCAAAAATTCTGCTAGGAGATTGGAATTTCTCCGACGACGCACGGTGCAAGAAATTGTGTACCCCTTATAAAAACGTCATTCTTGCACAACTTTAATATAACTCTCATATTTAAGAAGGTGCCCTTGAGCAAGTTTAAGTCTTTCGGAAAGTATCCAACAAACATTTCAAAATAATAGGCGATTGAACTATAACCAAAACCTTTACATCGCACGTATACCGCCGCCGCGCCGTCGTATAATATTTCATGCCTTTCGTTTTTTTACTGATATTTTTGCAAACAATGTTCTATCGAATTAAAAAATAAATAAAAGATGTTAGGATGCGACCCACACTGATAACTTCCCATCCCGTCTGCCGATTTGTCCTGCTTAAAAGGTTTGTAGATTTTCGTGTTTTGTTAAAAAAAAGTTGTCAGTTGAGTAATTCTAAAAAATTTTAAATTAACAACAAAATTTTGCATATAGTTTGATTTCAAAATCTATTTTGTTGACGAGATTTTTAGTCGTAAACTAATTTTTACTAACTTTAGTAGCATTTGGGTACTATTTTTTGTAGATTTTATTTTTTTATGAAAAAAAAGGCTGTTGGATTTATATAAAAAAAAAATATTAAAATTTAAAAAAAATATTTTCTGTGAAATAAAATTAGTTTGAAGCTAATATTTTTCATTCTTAAAAAGATATTTGAGTCGAACGTAAATTTTTATCAAATGTTAGCATTGTTTTTTTTTAAGGTTTTTATTTTTTGTAAAAAACTGCCAATTTGAATTTTCTCAAAATTTTATCGTATGTTGAAAACAATATTTCTTATAAAATAACATTTGTTTGAAGCCAAAATTTTAAATTTTTAAAAAGATATTTGAGTCGAAAATCAATTTTTACCAACTTTTAGTAATGTTTTTTTTCGGTTTTTTTTTTAAGAAAACTGTCAATTCGATTTTTCTCAAAATTTTACCAGATGTCAAAAACGTTTTTCTTCGTTGCATAAAATATTTTGGAGACAAAATCAATTTTTGTGCGTAAAATATTCGGGGTGACACTTATTTTTTTTCAGTTTTTTGTGATTTATACTTGGATTTTTTTCCAAAAAATTACTTGTTTGGAATCACTTTACAATACGAGTATATAATATAAAATTTAATCAAGTCGCTAGCGTTATTGGTCCGTGAGATATTTTGTGTTAACCAAAATGTTCGACTATTTTTAAATTGCTATGTGTAAAAAACCACCCACTCAATTTTTTTGAGAGTCCTTTCTGCATCTTTCTGCATTTTTATCTGTATAATACAATTTATTTGAAGTCGATATCTCTACTGGTTCTTGAGCTATGGTTGGCGAAAAAACTTCCCGAACATACGGACGTACGAACGTACGTACACAGACATCTCTCTACAAATCTTTTATTTAGACTCTAGGGACCTTGAAACGTCGAGAAATGTGAAAACAATAACTTCCCATGGGAAGTTAATAAAAACGGTGGCACAAACGTCCGTTGAGAACTATCGCCTAGTGACTTACAACACTCAACCAATTCTGTCAGCGAGTAATGTTGTCAGAGATGGAGGGGACCTACAGTTTCAAGCAAAATCCGACATGACAAGAATTACTTTAAAGCATTATTCACATGAGCACGATCAACGACCAACGAATGAACGAATATTCTTCGATTTTGACATTTCTTTCACATGAGAGTTTTTAATTCGTCGCACAGCCGAACACCATTCACCACCGAAACCAAAACAAGAATGATTTTTTTAGGTTAAGTACGCGCGATTATTTTTATTTGTTGCGAGTGTGGATAATGTGGAACGCGAATAAAGTTTGACAGTTCGTATTAACTACAATTTTGTTCGCGACGAATAAATTTATTTTCTTAAATTTATTAATAAAGGGTGTCCCAAAATTAACGCAAGATTTGAATTTGCCGCCATTTGTGCAGTGAAGTGTTGGCAACCCTGAAAAAAAAGCAATTTGACAGCTAACAGTATAGGGTTATTAAAAATGGAGCGTTACACGAGAGAACAACGTGTCTTCATTATTAAAAAATATTTCAAAAATAGTGAAAGCTTGGCGGCTGCAGTTCGAAAATTTCATACAAAATATGGTCGGAATAGTGTTTAAACTTCGTCAACTGTGAAGAGATTAATTGAAAAATTCATGGAGACTGGATCCGTTGGAGACGCCAAACACACTGGTCGTCCAAAAACAAGCCGTTCAAATGTGAATGTCGAAGCAGTGCGTGAGAGTGTTGCTGACAATCCAGGAACCTCAATTCGACGTCGTGGACAAGAATTGCAAATTTCAAGAGCCTCTCTACAGCGTATACTCACCAAAGATCTGTGTCTTCATGCTTACAAAATTCAATTAACACAACAATTGAAGCCTAATGACCATGGACAGAGAAGAGAGTTCGTTGAATGGATTATTGAACATCAACAAATGGACCCTGATTTTTCGAGCAAAATCATCCTAAGCGATGAAGCACATTTTCATCTTGATGGCTTTGTCAATCGCCAAAATTGCAGCATTTGGGGTTCGGAGAACCCACATGTGATTGTCGAAAAACAAATGCATCCACAAGGCGTGACTGTATGGTGTGGATTTTGGGCTGGAGGCATAATTGGGCCATATTTTTTTGAAAATGATGCTGGTCAAGCAGTGGCTGTTACTGGTGCTCGATATCGCGACATGATTACACAGTGTTCTTTCTGCCAAAATTGGATGATATTGATGTGTCCAATATGTGGTTTCAAAAAGATGGTGCCACATGTCATACAGCCCGTGAAACAATTCAATTACTGCATGAGACATTTCCAGGTCGTGTACTCTCTCGTTTCGGTGATCAAAATTGGCCTCCTAGAACGTGTGATTTAACACCATTAGACTTCTTTTTATGGGGTTATTTGAAATCACAAGTCTATGTCAACAAGCCCACAACCACCCGTGCATTAAAGGAGGAGATTCAACGCTGCATCAACGAAATTCAGCCACATTTATGCAGAATGGTCATGGAAAATTTCAACAAAAAAATGCGCATGTGCATGCAAAGCCGTGGAGGCCATTTGTCCGATGTGTTATTCCATACATAACCCTATCCTATGTACTTTACGAGTCAATAAAAATATAACTATCAAAAGACTAAAAACGGCGTTTTCTATTTAATTCAAATCTTGCGTTAATTTTGGGACACCCTTTATATGATATTAAAAAGTAAAAGTATGCATCATAAATCAAATAGAAACTATATTGCTATCGAATTTGTGTGGAAATATGTCTTCAAACGTATATAAACTCACATTTTGTAATTCATTCGTCGTTCGTTGGTCGCGCTCATGTGAATGCTGCTTAAGAGGATTTGTCAATTTCTCGCAAGAGGCAGTAAAGGTGAAAAAAAAACTTAAGATGGTACAGGCAGGGTTTGAACCCAAGACTTCTTGCATGACAATCGTATGCACTGACCATCACGCCACGAGTACTAAGTTCTATCGAATTATCCAGTAGCATTTCCCTGCCCTCGAGAAATTCAGCCGTAATACTCGCATTTCCAGGAATGCTTATCAATTTACCCTTAAGCTCAATTTCGAACGTAATGTCAAGTAATGTCACATCAAGAATGTGCGTTCACAATGCTGTTCCCATCTATGTTTTTCCCCTTACTTTGATATTCAAAACTTTAAAACTAATCTGCACCGGTATCTCCTCGTTCCCAAACGCTCACAAATTCCTTTCAACAACTTGACTAACTAAAACTAACTTTAAAAAAACATTTTGGAACCATAAATTAAAACACAATATTTAGTCGAACATTTCTATTAGCTAGTTAAAATTGTCCTAAAGTATGTTAACATTTCACTTCAACATTAAATCGTATCCTAAATGCAATTTTAACACCCTTAGGTGTTAGAAATGTTTGTACTACATTTTTTGTAAACTGCTATGTTCTCTTTTTGGACACAAAGCTTATATTGTAGAAAATACGAGTAGTCTGTTTTTTATTCGACTACTATATGAAAATACAAGCTTATAGCTGTGAGTATTATCCTTTAGCGTTCATACATGCACAAGCCTAGTTTAGGTATAGATTTTTCCTCAACCAAAATAAAATAGAAAAAAAATATTCAATATTTGTGCCGAGTGAAACTTCACTATTGTTTCATTTTGGAATTTCTTATGTTGTTTACTTACCACTTGACTCCTGTTTTTCTGGTTTTGTTTCGTTTCTTCGTCTCGTCTTTGTATTTTTTTTCTATTTCCATAAGCTCCAAGGATCAAGTGTGCAAAAAATCACTGACCGCATCCTTTACCCAGAGTAAAATTGAAATCTAAAAGAGAGAAATAATAATATAAAATCTAATATCCTTTGGAATAAATTTTTGGAAGAAATAGAAAGAGAAAATACAAAATAAATATAAATATATAAAACAAAACACATCGAATTGAGTGTTATATTTAAAGGATTTAATATTTAGGTAGATATTTTATATAAATTTTAACTACTTTTTATATGGATTCTTTTTTGTTTATATTTGATTCACGTATTTATCCTTCAAAAGATTTTCGTGTTCAGATACCATAAATATTTATACAATTCTAACATTATTTACCTATTTTTATATTTATTTATTTGCTGAGTTATATTGATATTGAATTTCGATTTGCTGACTTTATTATGGAAAGTTATTTTCTTAATGTTGTAATATACCCAGTGGATTGGAAAAAAAGCGAAAAAGAATATTAACTGAAGGGGAAAAATTTTGTTTTCTTATATTATTTAATAGGAAACATAACTCGATTGAATTTATTTCTTCAGAATTCACATACAATATGATGTTGATGATTTGGGTTTGGGTGGACTGACGTAGTAGAAATAGCAGGACAACGTCGAAGAAACTTTAATCAATGGTTCTTTTAGCAGCTGCCTTACTTTCATGTCACTTTATCCTTCTTGGACACTTTAACGAAAGAACTCGATCAAACGAATGCGGGCTTAAACCTCCAAAATTGAACGACTGTTGTTCAAGAGACTTCGTTATAAACAGAGAACGTAGGAAAATGATTGACATTTTCAACTAGTTTACACTTAGTATTTGCAATGGAAATACACAGGGAGACGCTGATGGTGATTACACTTTCATCAGTCCTCATAGGAACTCAGTAATTGATTATGCTATGGTGAATGTGAATTGGTAAAATCTTATGAATAATTTTGAAGTTTTATCAAAGATCTATTTTAATCATCTCCCTATCTAAGTCTCAATTCAGTGGCCAACGACCCAACAACGTCGCAGCATTAGATAGCAACTTCGCCATTCAACTTGCCCCACAATGCGACACAATTCTTAATATGTCCATACTCGATGACATTTTAGCAATCTCGATACTAACAATGGAGTGGCTATTGCTCCTCGTGAAAAATTATTTGAAAGAGATTGCCTAGAATCTAGAAAAAAAATACTACTTAAGAAGTATCTTTATAACCTCTTTCTCAAGCGGGACTTCAAAGAAATCTTTGAGAGTCCTACTCTAAATTAAACATAACGCCTATTTCGAAAATATAGCCGGGGGGCAGGGCTATTTCAAGTTGAGGGAATGCATCACAATTTTGGAGTAAAATGCGTTCTACAAACGATTGAATTGAAGGATTTAAGGGAATATTTCGAAAATCTTACAGATGACAATTTTGTTACGACCTTTCAATTTAGCATCAATTTTAAAACAAATGATGCCTTCGAGTAGGGAACAATCCTGCACCTTATATGTTAAAACAGTGATGGACGAACTGAAAACTAACAAAGCTCCAGGATCGAATGGAATACTGCCGGTTAGGTTACATAGGTTAGGTTAATGTGGCTGTGGATACAAAAACCACACACTTAGGCCAGAAGAAAGGTCCATTGTGATACCACATGAATCTAGAGAATTACTTCCCACTAGTCGAACCATTTTGAGCTTTTTATAATATCTGATATCCTTTTTAGCTAGTTCACTGGGATCATCAAAAGAGTATTCTCCCAGATGAAGTTTGCGTCTTCGTGAAAGAGCAGGGCAGGTGCAGAGGAGGTGAGAGATTGTTTCTTCTTCTTCCTCGTCCATGCAGCTCCTGCAGAAGTCATTTGAGGCTACACCAAGTAGTATTGCGTGTCTGCCTATAAGACAGTGTCCCGTAAGGACACCTATTAGGGAGCTAATATGAAGTCTGCTTTGGGATAACAAGTCTTCAGAGCGCTTTAGGTCCAATGAAGGCCATATTAGTTTTGTGGCTGCGCATGTTGGTAAATTGTACCACCTAGAGTTTGCTATCTCGAAAGCTTTTTCTTTTAGCAGAAGTTTAAATGTAGCTATCGGTATACCTATCTTCTCCCTTTCAGGTGAAATCGGCTCTACAATTTCCTGCGATGTCTCTGTGGCCCGGCACCCAGCATAGGTGAATGTTAAATTGCTGCGCCATCTCCATAAGAGACGATCGACAATCGAGGGCCGTTAGAGAGTTGGTTGAGACGCCGTCAAGAGACTTGATAGCAGCCTGACTGTCAGAGAGACCTTTGGTTTCAGGACTCTTCTGGAGAAATAATTCCCGAGAAACATTGACCTTACTCAGCTTCTACAACTCGACAAGTTCGACGCTCAGGTAGAAGAATACTGCCGGAATTTTACATATTTAGCACGCCTTCATTCGTCGAACACTTTACTCTAGCGCTAAACCAAGCTTATGATCACGGTTACTTACCGAACTATTTTAAGGAGTCCATTGTCAATCCGATATTCAAGCAAGGCTACTGCACTGATCCCGCCAAATAAAGAGTTATTACCTTGCTAAAAAGATTAATGAAAATTTTAACAAAGCTGCTCTATAAAAGACTCTGGAACTGGGTTCATGCAAACAAACTTCTGGCTGACTCACAGACTAATTTCGTAAAAACTATTCAACAATAGATCAAATCTACACACTTAATAGCATTGTGGATATTTCTATCAAATCCAAAAAGAAGGTGTTTCAACCCCTAAGAAGTATATTGTCACTCTGAATTCGGTGTGGTTGAGCAACTTCTGCGATATTTTCTCAAGAGAACGTTAAGGCTCTCAAATAGTACTCCAAATTACATTCTTCCAGACCTATGGAAAACTGAACTTTTTGATCTCATCCAGTGCAGTAGATCAAAAGAAAGGGAGTAGTTTGGAGTTTGTTACAAGAACCAGAGACATTGCTTGACTACAACGTTTCATATAAAAGTTACGTAAAAGAAAAGTAATTAACCGACCACATGTCTGCCGATTTAAAAAACAAGAGGAGAGTTGCTGCTGCTCAACTTTATATTTAATTATCTTCCAGAAATCTGCAGTTTGTAATCAAGGAGAAAGGAAAATAAAAACCACTTCACTTCACTACTAGATATCCAATTTCAATCGAAACCCGAAAGAGCGTTTTTGAAAAGAGTTAACACAGTGAAGACAAAATGATTAGTATTCTCAATGGAACGAAATGGAGAATTTTGTTTTAATTTTTAGCTTGCGCTTACCTACACAAATAAATTTACTGCAATCATTTTTGAAACAAAATTAAATCTAGATATTGTCAAAAATGATACAAACAGAACAAGAATCTCGGAACAGCCTAAAATAGCGTTATACTAAACCTTTTAGTGTAACTTTCAATAAATTTGTAAGATACATCTAGCTTTACATTCAAAACCATTTCATGTTTCCAGTTTTAATCTTCAAAACAAAACGCCATTTCTGAAATTAGAATTCAAAACGCAAACAAAACTGATGACTGGTCTTTATCATTACCACATTTCGGTAAATTACTTTCGTTAATTTAAGATTGAAGAATCTATCCGATTGTCTCCGCTTTTGTCATCTTCTACTTTTTGCCGAAGTTAGAGAAATTAAAAAACAAGCGCAATAAATAGAAAAGTTACCTCAATCAACTTGCCCCTCGAAATTGATTAAAGTAGGGATCAAGCGAACTAGAAAAGGATTGTTTGTGATGGATTTCGTCCAAAGTTTCGCTAATTGAAATAAAGTTCTAATTAAAATTGTTTGACTTTCTTAAAACATATCGTTCAGTTTTAATTCTTCTGAAAGTTTAAATCCTCACATTATTTATAAAATAAATAAATGGATAAATGGATAAATGCACTTTCCCGTTGAAGTTTTAAATGCCATCTAAAATAGAATTGCTACAGACATGTCACGCGGTTATTCATCTTTCAAGGCATCCTTAAAAGACAGCCCATAAGCCTGCCCCTTCTTTTTAAAGATTTTCCAGATTGTAAGATACAACCATTTCATTCCAAACTTGAACAAATTTCGAAAACAAATTCGACCAATAAGATAACGAATATTCAATTAATTCAACTATAGCACGAGGTTACTCATTCAATTAATCGAAAACAGATAACAAACATCTGATCAACTTTATCTATTTTTTGTATTATTTTGAATTGAATTATTGTTATACGCTAGGAGCATTAAATTCAATCATTTTGAATTTACTATTCCCTTTAGTTAGTTATAAAATGTTGTCTCCATCAGAAGTTGTCTTTCTCGTTAGTTTGGGTTTTTTAACAGTTGCCGCTATCAGTGCTCAAACGGAATCAGATCCTGTTGTATTAACAGAATTGGGAAAAGTTCGAGGATCAATAATTAAAACTGAAAAAGGTCAGGATATTTATACCTTTCGGGGAATACGTTATGCTGAGGCGCCAATTGGCGATAAGCGTTTTCGAGCTCCGAGTTATGTCTCAACTTGGGGCGATGGTGAATTAGACGCAACAAAGGATGGACTCAAGTGTCCACAAGTGCTACAACCTGGTCAACCTTTGGAATATTCCGAGGATTGTTTGTTTTTAAATGTTTACACACGCAACTTAAAAGGAAAAAAGAGTCCCGTTATAGTTTACATTCATGGCGGATCGAATGCATACGGAAGTGGTCATAGTTTAAGTGGTTTTGGTCCGCGTTACCTTTTGGATACGGATGTTGTTTTTGTTACATTCAACTATCGCTTGGGGCCATTTGGCTTTCTAAGTTTAGACTCTCCTGAAGCCCCTGGTAATTATGCTTATTTGGATCAAGTAATGGCTTTGCAATGGGTTCATCATCATATCGCTAATTTTGGAGGAAATCCTGACTTGATAACTTTTATTGGAACAAGTGCAGGTGGAATGGCGGTAACTCTTCATATGGCTTCCCCACTGTCCAGGGGTTTATTTCATAGAGCAATCGCTATGAGTGGTTCGGCAACTAGTGAAATAGTTCTGGATAGTGTAAAATGGTCTCGAAAATTAGCCCACGAAACATCATGTCCCATGTACAATCCTCCAGATGTTGTTAGTTGTCTGAGAAAGTTGCCATGGGAGACGATTTTGAAGGTTTGTGGTTCATGGGAAGTCTATGGATTTACGCACATGAAATGGGGTTATACAGTCGATGGAAAGTTCATGCCCGCCAAATTGACTGAACTTTTCGATCAGGGAAATTTCACAAAAATGCCAATACTCACAGGTCTAACTAAGGACGAATTTACCTACTCAGTGTACAGTAAGTTCCATAGTGTAATTATTTCTTTCTAAATTTTTTAATTGTTGTCTTGACTTTTCTAGGTGAAGAGAATAACCTAGGTCTGCTTAATGATATAAGTTTGAACTTTGAAAAATACGCATCTGAGTTTTTCATGCATGACTTGGAAGATAGCACGAAAATTGCGAAACTTAAGAAGTTCTATTTGGGCAATAAGCCCATAAATGATCAAAATTTGACACATTTCGGTGAAATCTTTTCGGACTCATTCATTGGACATGGCGTTCATAGATTAGTGGATTTAGCAAGAAAATATATAGACGTATATTATTATCGATTCGATTATCATGGAAGATTTGGGAATTACATCGATTCTGAGGGAAATCCAAGAGGTAGGTGAAGGTGTGAACTTAAATGCCTTAACCCATTGATAATGATGATTTTTTTCCTTTGAAGGTGTTGGTCATGGTGATGAATTATTGTATTTTGCTAGTGTCGAATTAAATCCGTTTAAATTCACTCAAAATGATCCAGAATGGTTTATGGTGGAACGTGTAGTTGAAATGATTGCTTCATTTGCTCATAATGGGTATGTTTCTTTTTATAACTTTCATAAGCGTTCCTACGAGTATTTACCAAAGCTAATGTTCTTAGAAGTCTTAGCACTCTTAAGAGATAGAATAAAAGTTTTGTTTAAGTCCTTAAAATTTCGGAATTTTTTGAATAATTTGTAGAGCCTAAATTTTTGGCTCCAGTTAATTCTCATTTTATTAATTCTTATTTCAATATAATTTATATTATATTTTTATTTACTTTTTGAAGGTTTCCACAAACTATGAACGAAACAAAATGGTTGCCAACAAATAAAACTCATTTAAACACAATGTACATCGATACAAATGCTGAACTTGGATATGCCCCATTTACAGAAAGATTTAGACTTTGGGATGAACTTTTTCCGGTTAATAGCGGCAGCAGTTCCCATTATGCGGCAACTTGTCTCATCGCATTGTTTTTAGTTCCATTGTTTTTAAGTTATTAAAACTTTTTAAGATACTTATTTTAAGATTAGAAAAGTTCAAATAAATACAATATGTTTGTTTGGCCTTAACCTACGCTCCAATATTAAAACTTCAATGTAATCTCTGACTTTTATCAAAGGTGGTTCAACAAGAAGAGATAAGAATATATCAATTGTTTTTTGTTAACCACTTAAATTTTTTAAACGAGACTTAGCAATCTCTTCTTTTTAATCAAATTAAAAACATTTATTTAAAAATAAATAAAAACATTCATAAACATACAGCTCGTATAGCTCATGATTATATCTTCTCCACCAGATGTTACTTTGCCTGTCGACACAAACCGGACCATAAATCGTGCGCAGAACCTTCCTTTTGAAGATACCAAGAGATCCTTTATCCGCCTGGGAGAGGGTCCATGCTTCTGCACCATACAGCAAGACTGGGATGATTAAGGTTTTGTACAATGTCCCTTTGGTACTTCGCTATAGGGCCTTATTCCTCAACTGCTTGCTTAGGCCAAAGAAGCAGCGATTAGCAAGGGTAATTCTACGTTTGATCTCCGCGCTGATGACATTTGCAGAATTAACAGCAGTGCCCAGAAAAGCAAATACGTTTACCATCTCGAAGTTAAACCTGTCAATTGTCACGTTTTGACCAAGTCTACGGTGTGAGTCGACTCTATTTGACGACAGTAAATACTTCGTTTTGTTCTCGTTAATGTCAAGACCCATTTTCTTCGCCTCTGACTCGATATTAGAGAAGGCACCCGTCACTGCTCGTTTGGTTCTTCCCATAATATCGATGTCATCTGCATATCCAAGATATTGTGTGGATTTTTGAAAGATGGGGCCACTTGTATTGGCGTTGGTGTTGCGCACGACTCTTTCAAGAACAATATTGGAGCAGCTACGTGACAGCGCATCGCCTTGTCGAAGTCCTCTGGTGGTTTCAAAGGTTTCGGTCGAGTATCTTACAATTTTGACGCAGCAACGAGCATTTTCCAACGTCATCCTGATAAGTCGTATCAGTTTGGTAGGGATACCAAAACTCAACATGGCACGGTATAGTTCGTTCCTGTCTACACTGTCATAAGCTGCTTTAAAATCGATGAAAAGATGGTGTGTTTCGATGTTATGTTCTTGGGTCTTTTCCAGGCTTCAGGCGTTCACATATACGCTGGACAAGATCTTGTATGCGATGTTTAAAAGGCTAAGGCCTCTGTAGTTGGCACAGAGAAGGGGGTCACCTTTTTTATGGATCGGGCAGATGGTGCTTAGGTTCCACTCGTCGGGCATGCTTTCTTACGACCAAATTTTAGTAACTAGCTGGTGCATGCTCCTTACCAGATCTGCTCAAACGTACTTAAAAAGCTCAGCCTGCAGACCGTCACCAACGCCCGTTTTGTTCGACTTCAGCCTGGTGATGGCTAGTTTGATTTCACTCTGGTCGGGTGGTTAGAACTCTAGATCGTCAACCAAATGGATTTGACGTGGCTGCTCGCTGGCGGAATTGTTAACTTCATCACCATTAAGCTGCTGGTTGAAATGATCTCTCCAGATTTTTAGCATTGAGTGCGTCTCAATTACGGTATTCCCCTCCTTATCTTTGCAGGCTCCAGGGCGGCTAGTAAAGCCCGTTGGTTTCTTTTTGACTTTTCTATAAAAGCTCCGCACCTGTTTCCTTTTAAAACAACCCTGGATCTTCTCGACTTCCATCATCTTTGCTCAGGTTACACAAAAATAGTACTTACCTTTGTGAAGAGCCTTTTTAAGGTTTCTTAAATAGAGATTTCAAAACTGATAGGTTTGTAAACATATACATACAAAAAATATAGGTTTGGGTTATCTTATTCAACTTAATGTTTGAATTCATTTATGACTCTTGACCTCCTATTTCACCAAATTTTAAGCCCTTCCACCATTTTCCCTCACCATTAACAACCCACAACGTAAATTCGAAGCTACAAGAAAGGTTGAAGAACTAACAACAAAATATGTCTAATTTTCATAAGAGTATAGAGTAGAATCTGAGGAAATCAAAACTTTAACTTTAACGGAACCAGGAGTTCAGAGTTAATAAAAAAGACAAAAAGCCATTTTCTTAACTTTTGAACTTGACTTAAACTTCACAGTTGACCAACTACAAAGTTGATATTAAATTTGAAGGTCAAGTAGAAGATTATTTTTCTTTATTTTGTTAGTGTTCAGCTCAAGAGTTATAATTTGGAAGTTGATGTGCTTGAAGTTTTTTAAAATATCCCCAGGAAAATTTATGAAACATTTAAATATTATTTACTTATTAAGTCTCCAATGCTAAGAACGTGTTTAGTTGAGTCCAAGGGAGGTCTTCAAACATCAATAGTCTGAAGATTCCAAGGGAGATCTTGAAATATTAAGAGAGGACTTTAAATATCAAGGGAGTCTGGAATATCCATACGAGGCCTCGATATATCAAGGTATTCCTGGAGATTTTAGGGTAGCTCTTTAAATATCAACGACGCCCAGATAGTGACAGGGAGGTCTGAATATTTTAGGGGAGGTCTTTAAATATCAAACGAGGTCTTGATATATCAAGCGAGGTTTTGAAATATCAAAGTCAAAGGAGGTTTTGACATATCAAGAGATGTCTGAAGAATACAGGGGAGGTGTTAAATATCGGCGGAAATCAGAAGTCTTGAGATTTCGATCGAAGTTTTGACATATTAAGGGAGGTCTGAAAACATCAAGAGAGGAAATTTCAAGGGTGTCCTGGAGTTTTAAGGAAGGTCATGAAATATCAAGCGGTCTTGTAATTCCAAGAGGAGTCTTGAGGCGTCAAAAAAGTCTGTAGATTTCATATGGAGGTCTTGAAATTTTTAGGAAGGTCTGGAGATTTTAGAGGAGGTCTGAAAATTTCAAGACAGATCTTGAAATATCAAGATATGTATGGAAATTTGAAAAGCAGTCTGTAGATTTCAGGGAAGGTCTTTAAATTTTAAGGAGGTCTGGCTTAGATGATTCTTCCGTATATTCTACCCGTTTTAACATATGTTTTACACTCGTCATTTTGACATAATGTTTTCCCTCGGTTTGGAAGTTCGTGAAAGTTATTCCCATTCTCAAAACGCCGGATACCAGACTTTCTGCACCTCAAAATAGACCTATTTCAATTTTGCCCTATTTTACAAAAGTCATGGAAAAACTTCTTTTTTTTCAACTTTCCGATTTTTTTTACTTCTCTAAAGCTTTTTGACATCGTTGAACGCATGCTCCTTTAATCATAACTGAAAACGTTTTATAATTTCACAGATAGTTCTGCTAGTTTAATACAATCGTATTTAAACGGAAGAAAGCAATTAGTTTTTCTGAATGAACATTCTAGATCACAGTTTAAAAATATATTCAGTGGAGTTCCTCAGGGACCTGTATCGGGTCCACTGTTTTTACGATATTTATAAATGATCTACCTTAAAGTATTAGAGAAGCTTTGCACGTGTTCGTTCATGAAATATTAAGGGAGGTATAAAGGTATTAAAGGAGGTCTTGAAATAAAAAGGCCGGTTTTCAAATTGATAGAAAATCTAAAAAAGTCAAATTTCTAATTTCTTGGAAGTTGAAAAAATTATACTCTAAAGTTGAAAATCTAAAGTGGAAAATGAAAACTTGGAGTAAAGGAATAATATAATATAAAAATAAATATAATACAATATAAAATTGAAAGTAAAGAAAAAAGTATAAGTTAGACTCAACTTCGAGGGAAGAAAATTCTTAACTTTCGATAAGTTGACAGTTAATCCCAGTTTCTATCGAAAAATGAGACCGTACGAGTTTGTCCCGATAGACTTCTGCTTGTAGTGTTTTCTCAATTCGGCACCATTATTATCAATACCATTCTTAAAATTCAACCAGAGCCATGGAGAAATGAAGGCTTCGTGTTCTTCAGTAAGCACGGTGAACATTTTATTCAAATTGGAAGATGAAAAACGGTTAAAGAAAAAACCTTTTCATTCTATTTATTTTTAGCATGAAATCGCAACATAAGGCTTTACAAAGCTTTTCAAAGCTTTCACTTTATTTTTACTTCGAAAACAAATTTTTATCAAAAAAAAGCGTTTTTTAAGATAAAGAATTTTCATTTCTTTATCTTAAAAAACGCAAAGTACAAAAACAAAGGTATTTTTCTAAAAATCAAGTTTCTAAAAATAAATTCGAAAGAGAACAATTTTTTATTGAGCTTTAAACTTTTCTCACAATATATTTGTGTACATCAAAATAATTGTTCTCTATTTCTTCTTTTTTTGTCTTTTATTATGTTTGCACAAAAATGAATCTCCCTACACTTAACTCTGATTGTCGATAACGATATAATCTCACTTGTTATGATGTTCATGGTATTTATGATACATATTTATGAATAAGGGGCTCCCAAAAACTTATCAATAAATAAACAAAATTACGAAAAATTAGATAAAGCAAAATTGTTTCATCGAATCAGATTCTGATTCTGATTAAAATCTTAATCGACCTTTGTTGTAGATAAAACTTAATTGCCTCTCAAAGAAATGTATACCATAGCTAATGGCATATTCCTTAAAGAACTCATAAATTAGCTTTGAGAAGTTCAGTTTTTATACAAATTTCAATAAGAAATGGTGTTGATAGTTGGTGCTAAGGTTACATTGGGGATTTTCATTTTCGCACTCGCACTTGTAAGTGCTCAAACTCAAACAAATCCGATTGTAAATACGTCTCTGGGTAAAATTAAGGGCACAATATTGAAGACGGAAAAAGGTGTTGACTTTTTTGCATTTCGTGGAATAAGATATGCCGAAGCTCCAATTGGTGAGAAACGTTTCAAGGCTCCTATAGCTATCAATAAGTCCTGGGATGGTGAGTTGGATGCCACGAAAGATGGTTTCATCTGTCCTCAAGTTGGCCCTGATGCTGAAGCTATGTCCGAGGATTGTTTAATTGTGAACGTATATTCACGTAATCTGAGTGAGAAAGCCAATAAACCAGTGATATTTTATATTCACGGTGGATCGGACAAAGATGGCGCGAGCCATAGTGAGAGAGAAGCTGGCCCACAGTATCTAATGGAATCGGATGGGATTGTATTGGTATCGCTGAATTATCGATTGGGAGCACTGGGATTTCTTAGTACTCGAACATCAGATGCTCCAGGAAACTTTGGTTATCTTGATCAAGTTATGGCACTTCAGTGGGTGCACAAAAATGTGAGGAACTTTGGTGGAAATCCAGATTCTGTGACACTGATGGGTTTCAGTGCTGGTGCAATGGCCGTCTCACTTCATGTGGCCTCACCCCTTTCGAGGGGATTGTTTCACAGAGCAATTGCCATGAGTGGATCAGCAACGAACGAACAAAATATTGACAATTTGCACTGGACTCGGAAATTGGCCCATGAGACTTCATGCCCGATGTTCAATCCTGAGGACCTGTTAAGTTGTTTGCGGAACGTTCCATGGAAAACTATTGTGGAAACTTGTAAGAAATGGGATGTGTATTTCCCTGACATGAAGTGGAACTACGAGGTGGATGGACACTTTTTGGACTTACGGCCGACACAATATTACGCCAGGGGAAACTTTTCACAAGTTCCAATCATCACTGGACTCTCGACAGATGAATTTAATGGAATGGCTAAGAGTAAAAAATGTCTTCTTTATATGATAGATTTTCTCTATATCTCTCTCTCTTTCTTTCTCACCAGTAATGGAGAACAAAACTGAATTGTTGAATGACATTGATTTGAATCTCGAAAAGTATGCACCAGAGTTTTTCATGCATGACTTTGGTGATCCTGCCGAAAAGAAAGTTGAAAAATTGAAAGAGTTTTATTTTAAAAACCAGACCATCAGCAAGGCGAATTTTATCAGATTGGGCGAAGCCTTTTCGGACTCTTTTATCAATCACGGGGTTCACAGATTAGTCGATCTAGCTCGAAAGTACGTTCAGGTGTATTATTACCGATTTGACTATAAGGGAAGTTTCGAACAAATAAGGACCAATGAATGTAAGGACCACATTATCAAAGTGGTGGTTATATATAAATAAATTGTATATTTTCTTATGTTTCAGATGTTAGCCATGGAGATGACCAGTTTTATGTTTTTAAAATGAATAAATTTGGTGGAAAACTACTGGGTCCTAATGATAAAGATTGGCTTATGGTTGAAAAAATGGTTAAAATAATATCAACTTTTGCACAAACGGGGTAAAAGTTTTAATATTGTTGTATAACATATGTTCCTTAATAATAGCATATTTTTGTATTATATTTCAGAATTCCACCAGCATTCGATGGTTTAAAATGGCAATCTTCAAACAAAACTCACATCAATACATTGTATATTGATGAAAAATTTAAAATGGAGGACCAACCTTATGCGGAAAGATTTCAACTTTGGGATAATTTATTTCCAGTAGAAAATATTGGAACGCGAAGTTCCATATGTGTAATGACAATTATGTTGACAGCAGTAGCAATGGTTTTTAGTGTTTTTATCTAAATTAAAAAAAAGAAAGAACATAAACATTATCGATACAATTTATCTTTACAATTTGAAAAAAAAACCAAGAGATGAATAAAACATAATTAAAAATTGTTATTTTTAAATTTTAATCAATTGATTATATATTGGGTGTTGTACAGTGTAAGTTAAGCTAAGTCAGAATTAATATTCTATTTAAGATAAGGTCTTTCATTAGCATTCCATTCATTCACAAATGTGTACTTAATGGTTAAGTGCAAGTACCAGCCTAATTCCTTGGTAAATAAAGTTTGTAAGTAGGTTTTTTGAAACTTTCAATTACAAAGAAATTATATTTCAACTGCTCAATATCTGCCTTATTTGTTGCCCTCATTATTGACAGAGAGTAAATTAATGCTGCACTCTGTTAATAAGACGTTCAAATCGCTGCATTTCAACGCAAGTCTTGTAATATCAAGTCAGGTCTTGAAATATGAAAGGTCTTAAAATGTCCAGGTAGATCTTGAAATAAAAAAGGGTACTATTGAAATATCTAGTAAGGTTTGAATATTTCAAGGGATATTTTGATATATAGGGTTTTCAATAAGGGCGAGTAGATATCTTGGCGTTAGCTGTGTGGCACGTAGCGCCCGCGCCGTCCTGCTGGAACCACATGATGTTTAGGTCCATATGGTTCAATTCGGGCCATAAGAAATTAGTTATCATCGTTATGTAGCGCTCGCTGTTGACGGTGACCGCCTCACTAACGTCGTTTTCAAAAAAGTACTGACCAATTACGCCGCCGCCGGCCCAGCATCCACACCAAACGGTAACTTTTTGAGGATGTATTATGACCTGGTGAACTTGTGTGGGTTGGTGTCGTCCCATATACGTCAATTTTGCTTGTTAACACAGCCATTCATCCAAAAACGTGCCTCATTACTGAAGATGATTTTTCGGCCAAAATTGGGGTCCTCTTCCAAACGATTTGAAGTCCAGTTAGCGAACAAACGGCGTTGTCTATGGTCGTGAACTTTGAGCTCCTGGGTCAGTTGGATCTTGTAGGGGGGTAGACCCAAGTCCCGACGCAAAATTTGCCAAGCTGAAGTCTGCGAAAGGCCGAGTTCTTGTGCACGGTGAGGAATAGACTGCCTCGGGTTTTGCTGTGTACTTTGAACGTACGGGTGTTGGCTGATTGTTTACTGAACCGGTCGTCTCAAATTTGGCCACTAAATGTTGAAGAGTCGACTGTGTGCCATGATGATTTGGCATAAACAACTGTATAATAAACAAAAGATTTGACAGATGTCACCAAAACAAAATGGCCGCCACGGGGCGCTAAAATCTATTCGCGTCAAAAAAAAAGCTATATTAGTTATTAGTCACGATTGTCGAACAATCCATCCAACCATTCCAAACAAACCGCTGGCAAAAGAACTGGAGGAACCATGGTTTGATGCAGAATTTGAAGAAGCTAGGAAAATATCGTTTAGGTTGCCTAAGCTAGTCAGAACAATCAATACAAACTCAGCCAAAATGATGTACCAAAAAGCAAAACGAGACAGCAGCTCTTTTTGGAGATAAGCGAGAGAACTAAATGAAATACCTTTCGCTAGGAAAACAGAAATTAGTACGGTACTATTAGCAGATCACTTTCAAAGGTTACTTAGTGTTCCAGTAAGACCTTTCCAAATACTGTTTGTATATCCTTCGTTGAAAAACGAAATTCTGGATCAAGCATCCACAATTCAAAGCTTCCGAAAGATCATAATTTTCCCAATTTTCAAGAAAGGCGAACTCTGTCATGAAAATCTTTCCTGGTGTGATTCTAGATAGACTTACGCTATAAGGTTAAGATAACAATCTGCTAAGCGGATATCAGGCTGGTTTCAAAAAATAACACTCAACCGTAGAACATATATATTTTTTTTTAATATGCGATTCATTATTCTACAAGCTTAGCTGATTAGGTAGATCCACAAACATGTTGAATACGCTGCACTGTTATATACAGATGATGTTATCATGTTAGCAGAGACCCCAAATATTTTGCAAATGGTGATTAACAAACTCGAATTATACTGTAGCCTATGGAATTGGACTGTTAATGGAAAAGGAATAGGGCGATACGCAAGAGATCTCGGGTGGTGAGGGAGTATAAATATTTGGCGAAGGCAAAGCTTATCGAAGCAAAAAAGCTATCAACTACAACTCGAAAGGAATCTCAGGCTAGAAGCATATTGCCCCAAGTACAAAGTTTAAACTGCTTGAGACCGATAATATGGGGATTTCAGCAGTATCAGGAGGTAGAAAAACTTTTAAGATACATCCATCCATATCCATTTTTCAAACAAGGTAGAAAGACCTGTACCGGACATATACGACGCATTAAATTTTTGCATGACCAGAAATTAGTAAAAATTTCTGGTCATTTGTAAAAAATGTTGGTAACACTACGTCTTCGTCGGTTCCGACGCTCGTTTCCAATGACACTCCCTATGTAAGCTCGATTGATAAAGCCAATTTGCTTGCAGCACAGTTTGCTGTTAATTCGATGCTGCCAGTGAGTGACATGACTCCGCCTGTACTTGAAAGCGTAAACGATTCTATGGGACGAATCTTCTTCTTCCCGAACTCACTCGTTCAGTTACTAGAGTACTTAAAAATCTTGACATTCACAAACCCGCTGGCCCGGATAGTATCCCCGCTATTGTTCTGAAGAGGTGTTCTTCAACACTAGCAAAACCACTGCGTAAGCTTTTCCATCTATCCTATTCTACAGGTATCTTTCCGAGTGGATGGAAAACTGCATTTGTCCAGGCTGTCCCTAAAAAAGGCGAATCCTCCTCACCATCTAACTATCGTCCAATTCTTTACAAGGTCATGGAAACGCTGATCAATTTTCAGCTTAAGAAATATCTTGAAGAACGGAAGCTTCTTAATGACCGGCAGTATGGCTTTCTCACCGAACTGTGGAACAAATCTTTACATCGTTTTGGTGAAAGTAAGATTATTGCACTTGATATTTCAAAAGCATTTGATAGAGTTTGGCATCAAGCTCTCTTATCGAAAATGCGTGCATTTGGTATTGATGAATCCCTTCTTCGTTGGGTTAGAAATTACCTTTCGGACCGTTCAATTCAAGTAGTATTGGACGGGTTCAAATCTGATATTCACAAAATAAACGCTGGTGTGCCTCAGGGTTCCGTTTTGTCTCCGACACTCTTCCTTATTTTTATAAATGATCTTTTGTCTGAAACTTCTAACCCTCTAAATTGTTTCGCGGATGACAGTACCCTCAGCTTTTCATATTCGTTCTTAGATTATCATCCTTGTTCTTCGGATGTGGACTACCAACGGCAGCGTATGATAAGCTCATTAAATTCTGATCTTGACAGCATTGTTCAATGGGGAATCAAAAACCGTGTAGAATTTAATGCTTCGAAAACTCAATGCTGTCTACGGTCGCAAAAGCGTAACCCTCCCCCAATGCCACTATCCATGAGTGGTACTTGCATCGAGGAGACTTAACAGCTATCAGTCCTAGGTATGTGCATTACAAACCACTTGTTGTGGAGTGATCACATATTTGACATCGCCAAAAATGCTGCTAAGTGTTTAGGTTTTCTCCGACGATGCAAGAAGTTTTTACCCCTTCTGATCTGGCTATAATTTATAAAGACTATATTCGTCCAAAACTTGAGTACAATTCCCATATTTGGGCAGGTCCTCCTATAACCCACTTGAGTCTCTTGGACAGAATTCAAAAGGGAGCTCTAAAAATGATAGGTGACCGTTGTCTAACTGAAACTTTTGCATCTCTCGAGCACCGTTGCAATGTTTCATGTCTCTCATTATGTTATCGCTACTTCCATAAGCAATGCTCTAATGAAATAGTCAGTCACATTCCTCCCCTAAAACAATTCAACCGTAATACTCGTTCTTTTAGGAATGCCCATCAGTTTACCCTTGACGTACTATAAAGTACACAGATTTTTTTTTTAGTCGCACTACACGAATGTGGAATGCTTTACCAGACTCAATATTTCCCACTCATTACAATGTGCAGGCATTCAAAACCAATGTGCATCGGTATCTCCTTCAAACCCTATCCTCCCTGCCTAATTACTCGCACTGTGTATAATCATTATAACGGTATGCATATCCCCTTGAGTGCGCGTACAAAATAAAGAAAACAAATTATAAAAAAAACTTTAACGTCCCTAATGTCAATTTCCACAGCAAAATCTGTTTGCTTTCTTTGCTCCTTCTAATCTTAATCTATGTATATTGCATACCTAAAGGCTAAAAAGCATCACTATCACCTTAAGGCAGATTTGGTTTCGTCGTCCACTAAGTGGAGAGGGAACTATAGTGAATCTATGTATATTTTGTATTAAGGAAAAAGCGTAGATAGTCTTTAATCAATGGTAAATGTTTTAATAAATCTTGAACACACCTGGCATCTCTGTCGTAGAATTGACATTGAAGAGGTTAAAATATGTATTTGAAATAGGAGTGAAGTAGTCTGGTGCTCGCTTTTACTTGTGAATAATTTTATATTTAATTTCTAATGTCATTAATTTCAAACTTTTAAGTCTGTTTCACAACATTTTATCTAATAGCGTAACTTATCTTTATTTCAATACTGATATCCAGTCTTTAAAATACGATTTTTTTCCCGTTTTAAAGTACTGTCTGAAAGCCATTAAGATTCTATTGAATATGGGCATCGCGTAATGGACACCATCATCTTTTTTCAAGGACTTTGATTATAATACTCAATTATGTATGTATATCAAGTTTGGTTGGCTACCTATCACTTTTTATTTTCTAAATAAATTTAAGTAAAAAATTCAATACCCTTTAGCATTTTTGCCTTATTGTTTTTCTTGGAGGGGCATTTGTACTATATTTATGTTGGTTGATGGTTTCTTGGTTTTAAATTACTATTTTAATATTTAATTTAAATGTCAAATTGATACCTACAGGGACGAGCGACTCAGATCGACCGGCTGGAATAGAGTGAAAGTTAGTTATGTTTCTATGGAAAGAACAACCCGAAGGACAAGAGGACATCGGATGCTTCACTTGGGAAAAAATAAGTGACTTTTTAGTATCTAATAAGAGTGAGCTGAAGGATAATTATATTCCCTAAGGCTTTTTGATGGGTAGTTTCAAGTTACTAATTTTATTTTAAAGAAAATATTATAAAGAGATATTCAGCCTTAAGAACCTAACCATTGTCAATTTTAATTTTAGTTTAACAAAATGTTTTTTTGATATTTTGTCAAAAAATAAGTTTAGGTGAAGGCAATTTATACCCTTATCCTAATAAATATCATATAACTTTAAAGAAGTGTTCTATCTCTAACCTTTGTTAACATTATTCCTTCTCAAATGCTTTCAAGTCAACTTACTGAAAAGATTCATTTTTTACTCTATTTTTAAAAAGGTATTGTTTCAGATAACTGACTTTTATTCTAACTTACGTAATTTCTTAAGCTTTTAGAAAATATTTTCACTATAATCTTACGAAAAACTGTTCTGAAAATGGAAAAAGGGAAATTTTAAAAGTGTTCATACAGATTTATTTAAACTTGTGATTTTTAATTAAATGGTAATTTTTTAGCTATTAACTTTTTGGCAACAATGGTTTGAACAGCTGACGCACATTTCGTATTTTGTTTCATTGTCAAACATCTTCAGTTTGGTCTATAATTTAACCATGAATCGTCTTACAAGCGAACAACGCTTGCAAATTATTGAATTTTTTTTATTAAAATTCGTGCTCTGTTAAGATCTCTGTTATGGTCAGTTTAATCGACCCACTGAAGCGGCTATTCGGGCTATTGTGACATTTTTGGACATTAAACCACCTACACGCTTACGTAGAGTGCGAACTGAAGAAAATATCGCAGCTGTATCGGCCAATGTTAATGATGACCCTCAATTATCGATTCGTCGGCGTTCGCAGCAATTGAGCAAGTGCAAGAATTGAAGCCGAACGACCTACTGCAAAGTAAAATTTTTGGTAAATGGGCTCTTGGAAAGTTGGCCAAAGATCTACTTTTTTACCGAAAAATTGTGTTCAGCGACGAAGCTTTTTTTGTCTCAATGGGTACGTAAATAAGCAGAATTGTCGATTTTGGAGTGAATATCAGCCAGAAGCATTGCAAGAGCTACCAATGCATCCAGAAAAAGTCACAGTTCGGTGCGGTTTATGGGCTGGTGACATCATTGGACCGCACTTTTTCGAAGATGATGCGAATCGTAACGTAACTGTGAATGGTGAGCGCTACCGTGAGATGATATCCAACTTTTTTTGCCCAAAATGCAAGAGCTTGACTTGTATGACATGTAGTTCCAACAAGACGGTGCCACATGCCACACAGCACACTCAACAATGGACTTATTGAGAGGCGAGTTCGGTGGACATTTTATTTCACGTTCGAGACCGGTCAATTGGCCGCCTAGATCGTGCGATTTAACGCCCTTAGACTATTTTTTGTGGGGCTATGTTAAAGCTCATGTCTATACAGACAAGCCCGCAATTGACGCATTGGAAGACAACATTGAAGCATTTATTCGTGAGATACCGGCCGAAATGTTGGATGAGTATGCCAAAATTGGACTAAGCGGATGGACCATTTGAGGCGCAGTCAAAGTCAACATTTGCATGAAATAATCTTCAAACATTAAATTATATGGACTGTACTATCGATTCAAAGAAATATTTCATGCTTTTTGTTTCATGTTTTTTTTTAAACTTTCCTATAGCCTTTAAAAAATCACTCTTTAGTTTCACTTTATTGCAAGTAAAACTAAATTATCGTCATCTTTCTCGTCTAATTTTACACTACTTTCTAACTTATTTAAAATTTTTCTCTTTGAACAAAGACAACAGAGCAAGAGGAATCTATAAATTCTAATTGAATGTCAAAGTTCAAAATTAAATAACAATACAAATTATTGTAGGCTTATAGGTAAGTATATATCATAGACTACTCGTTGAACTTTCAACAAAGTTTTCCATTAACCCAAATAACCTACTAAAAGCCTTTGTTTTAATTGTTTATATGGGAGACATTTTAACAAAAAAAAAAACTTATTTTACATTCTGGTACAATTATAAGACAAACAAGAGAAGGAAAATCTTAGGAAGAATGAAAATTGTCCATAAAGGAACATCTAAAGTCATTTTACCAACAAAGTTAGAGAAAATTTTAAATAGATTTAATAATAGTATTTTGTATATGTGCACATAAAGGGTGTGTTTTAGACGTGTGGTTTTCAAGAAGAAATAAAACTCATATAATTTATTGTTATGGCCAAGAATTAAGCTTTATTATAAAAATAAGGGTTTACCATTCTGCAGTGCTGGATTAACCACGTAGCAAGAATAGCAATTGCTACGGGCCCTGCGCTAAAAAGGGGCCCGCATATTCAAACCCACTCATATCTGCCTGAGCGTAATTTTTGGATTGAAACTTATTAAGATATGATATGTTGAATTTTGTTGATGTCACAAAAACGTGAAACGTTACAACTTTTCCTACTAAGACAATCCACATCAGACACTCGGTACCTTACTATTTCCTTGGCGTAAATAAAACACCGACTTTCATTCGGTAAACGCACAAGTTCTCCAAAAAGTTGCTCGTATAAACGTGTAGCATTTTAGTCGGCCTGATAATCAGCTCTACAAAAATTCTGACGTATGCAAGCACTCTTACCCCACACTTAGTGTGAATGTGTAGCAGAATCTAAATGGCTTGATTTAAATTGTTAAAATTATCTATTTATTTGTAAAATTAACAGTCTACATTATTTTTAGTACAATTTAATAACCATATACCAAAAATCTATTTTCTAGAATATTAGTATATTGAGTTATAGAAGTTATGAGTAAAATAAATATTTTATTACTGAGAGATTTCCCCCACTTGAATTTTTCATAACCATGTCGTAATCCTGATATCATCATAACATCAATGCCAAATGCATAAAAACAAAAAGCAATGCATTCAATAAACTGTTTCCAGAACCAAAGAAATTCATATTCTTGACACGATAGTCTCTCGCTTGTTTTTTTATTAACTAATGATCAAAGATTAACTAAGTAAGAAGATCGGAAACTGAGTTACGTTTCACTCCCTAGATCCCCCATTTTTCATTTTATTTCATTTTCTTTTTCTTTTCGTTTACATGAATAAATGTGAGTTACAAAAACAAAGAGAGGAGGTGAGATTTTTCTATTTTTACAGTTCTCTTTTGTTTGTTTTCGCATTTTCAAATTTAACGTAGATTGCTACATTGAATTTTGAAATTTCAAACACGTTTTTCTTACTCACCACGAAAATCCTAGAAGTTATGATTTTGGATGCGTTCCGGAACTTAAGACCGAAGACATATTTTTGCCTTACATTAAGGTATGTTTAAATGTAGAAACGCATTCAAATGTTTAAAAATTGAATTTAGGAGACATCAGGTAAGTTTCATTATCATTTTGATTATTGTTCTTGAAAAATAGGAAAAAAAAGGCAAACAGGGTTGCTGTTTTTGTTTTAAAATATTCTTGTCTCATAATTCAAGAAGTGAAAAAAGTTCACATAAATAATTTGTAGATTTCGTTTTTTTTTTTCTTTTTTTTTTTTAATTAACAGTTAAAACTAACATAAATGAACCAACAAATTTTGAATTTCATATTAATCTTTTATTTATAACGTGTCATAAGTGGCTGTGAGATCGTTTCCGGCACGAGTACGATAACTTTGGTGCCAAGATATAATAACGGTTTTTGGTAGAGGGTCTTAATACAAGCATTTTTTACTATGGGAGTGGGGGGGGTCTATCTCCCCCCGTTTAGGCGGGAGGGGCAATTTAAAAAAGTTATTATTTAAAATGGAAAAAAATAATTAAAAAATAACGGTGATACATACAATTAAGTTGTATACATTTTTTTAAAGCCAACATTCTGTTCTATTAGCCAGTTTTTAAATCAAGTCAAAATTTAATTTTAAACTCAAAATTTGAGTAAAAAAAGTTAAAAAAAGGTTTAAAGTGTAACTTTTTCAATACTTCAAGATTATCTACCATTGTTTTTATTTCAGAATTTATTGCTCTTATTTGTTTTTGATCAAAAACTAAAAACTAGATGATTTTATGTCTTTTAGTTTTTGAGAAAATTGAAAATAAAAATTTAATTTTAAACTCAAAATTTGAGTAAAAAAAATTAAAAAAAGGTTTAAAGTGTAACTTTTTCAACACTTCAAGATTTTCTACCATTGTTTTTATTTCAGAATTTATTGCTCTTATTTGTTTTCGATCAAAAACTGAAAACTAGATGATTTTATGTCTTTTAGTTTTTGAGAAAATTGAAAATAAAAATTTAATTTTAAACTCAAAATTTGAGTAAAAAAAGTTAAAAAAAGGTTTAAAGTGTAACTTTTTCAATACTTCAAGATTATCTACCATTGTTTTTATTTCAGAATTTATTGCTCTTATTTTTTTTTGATCAAAAACTGAAAACTAGATGATTTTATGTCTTTTAGTTTTTGAGAAAATTGAAAATAACCACAACTACTATTTTAATTTTTTTTGCTTGAGTGGTCTTATTTTGATAGTAATAATGGTATTTGCGTATGCGTAATGCGTGTTTGGGTGTATGCAACAGTGGCATCTGTAAAGGGGGGGCATGCTGCCCCCCTGCAACCCCCCTGCTTGGGCACACTATAGGATTTGGGGCGGGTGCAAGTTGGAGTGCGTGCAAGGTGGGGAGGGTGCAAGGTGCGGTGGGTGTAAGATGGGGTGATTGCAAAGTTTCTTTTGCATTTAAATAAGCTGGATTTAAGAAAAATTAATTTACCCTAGGTATATTTTAATCCATATTCGATTATTACTATCAAAATAAGACTAAGTTAATACTTAAGCAAGGAAAAAGTAATTTAATTAAAATATTTTGTTTTGGTAATTTTCAATTTTCTCAAGAACTAGAAGACATCAAGTCATCTAGTTTTCAGTTTTTGATCAAAAACAAATAAGAGTAATGAATTATAAAAAAAAAATAGTAGATAATCTGAAAGTTTTGAAAAATTACACTTCAAACCTTTTTTTTTACTTTTTTTTGCACAAATTTTGACTTTAAAACAATTTTTTTCAAAAACTATGCATAGTTTTGACTTGATTTAAAAACATGCTAATAGACAAAAGTGTTGGCTTTAAAAAAAGGTATAATACTTAATTATAAGTATTACCGTTATTTTTTAATTATTTTTTTTTCCATTTAATGTACATATTTTTTAAACTGCCCCTACCGCCTAAATGGGGGGAGTTAGACCCCCCCCTCCTATAGTAAAAAATGCTTGTTTTTAACTGTTCTATGCAAATCCGTCATTAAACTTTGTCGCCAAAGTTATCGTACTCTCCCCTCGTTTCCAAAAACAAGTAGAACAAGGTCATTTTTGTTTTTGATTTTTCATTTTTAAAAATATTTTTCTTACTTTACCAAAAAATACAGAAATTTGTTGTTCTGCTTGTAAGTTTCCTATCAAAATAATTCTAAATTGCTAGAAAATCTCATCTCAGTCTTTTTGTACTTGTCAGAGCCTAACAGCGCCTATAGTCATTTCCTTCACTATTAATTAACCACAAAATTGTAACCTATAGATAGCAAATAAACATATCAAGTATTGAATTTTTTTAGCACTTTATACTTCCGAACCCATAGCAGATCAAGGGCTCTTTGAAAGAATTGCTACGGGCCCGCGCTTGCTTAATCCGGCACTGCCTTTCTGTTTTAAACATGATTTTGCGAAATAAACTTTAGCCGAGAAGCCCAACTTTCTGAAACATTTTGTAGTAATTGAGCATCAATCGCCTTAGCGATTCAAATAACCCTAACCTATTTTTAATGAAATGACAAACGAGATTATTATTATTTCAAGCCTTATTCACTCATTCATACTTTAAATCACAATAAGGGTATTCATGCAAACACAGAAAACCCACAGAAACCTTAAAAACTGTAGAATTTTCTATCGATAGAAATCAACTGTCAAAATTTGTATGGGAAAAATATTCTGCAAAATATAGACTTTTATCTCTCAAATTTGAAGCAGAAATCGTGGAAAAAAAAACAGATAAATTTTGTTTGTTTCTAACGTTTCCGCAAATATTTTTAATGGGGTGTTCATGTAAACCCTTTAAGGAAATTTATATTTTTCTACAAAGTAGAAAATCATATCGTTACATGAATACCCTTATTATTTTTATAATAAAATTTAAACAATAAAGTATGTGTATAATTAATTAAATTACAAATAAAGATTATAAACTAATTTAAATATACTTTACTTGAAAAAAAAAGTAAAATTTTAAGTTATTTGAGCATAAGCCTCCCTCAAGCTTCTCCATCTTCTTCTATCTAATGCTTTTCGCCAATAAGGTGGACATGTTTTTCTGATATCATCCTTCGAGCGTTTATGTTGTCCAACTACGCTCATTATTCTTTTTCAAGGTATCCATTCGGTTACTAATTTTTTTTATCGATTATTATCAGCTGTACGTAAAGCCTGTACTTATTACATGTCTAGCCCATTCTTATTTAAGTTATTTAAGTCTGTGTCTAACGTCTTTAAAATTAGTTTGATATCTTATATTTTAATGGTTGATTCGTTGAGCAATTTTAACGTTCGAAATGGCTCTCTGCATTGCTTTCTGACATGATCGTAGTTTCGTTTCAGTATTTTTCGTGATTTGCCAAGTTTCCATAGGTAAGAACTATGGATGTTCAGTCAAACACATATTTTCTTGTTTTATTCGAAATATTTAAAGTAATAAGATGCTTAACACTCTATAACTGCCTGCAAGGTTTTCTCATTCGCTGTTCTATATCCTTTTTTTCTTTATCTTTGAACGAGATAGTTTGACCTAGGTATGTATGTGTATGACCTAGGTATGTATGTATTCTAATATTTAGTTATTCAGACTTACTGGATCAGAAACACCATCATTTGTCATAATTTTAGTTTTCTGTACATTTGTTGACAATACCCAATACCTTTGCATTCCGAGCACAGCTCATTCACCATCGTTTGAAGTTCTTCACTGCTATTTGAGATAAGCATAATTTCATTGGCGGATCGAAGGTTTGAAAGACATTTGTCATTTATCTTAAATCCTTTGTCTTCCCAGTCTAGTTTACTAAAGATTCCTTCTAGAGCTGCGGTAAAGAGTGCTGGTAAAAATGAATATTCTTGCCTAACACCATTTTTCTATTATTTAGTTAAAAGTTTGTAAATAATCTGCTGTCGAAAACCCTGATCCAAGACCGTCTTGTTCAAAAGATTGATTTAAATATGATCGGATTCGAATTCAAAGTTATTTAATACGGAGATTTCTTTAAGGATTGATCTTTTATTGTATAGAATAAAGTCTATTTGGTTTATGTACTTCTGGAATAGTGAGTTCCAGGTACATTGATTTTGTGTGTTTTTTTTTTAAATAATGAGTTTCCAACAATTAGTTTTTGTTGCACAAATACACTTCGTGCCACATGAATAGGCACAACCTTTTTTCGTTTTTTATTTGTCGATATTTTTCAAACCCTTAAGTTTTTTGGAAAAACCCAAATGTGGAATGAATGAGGATTTTGGATTAAGTTGATAAATACCAGTTTTTTGACGGTTTTTTCGAAGAAGGTCATAAAAAGTAGCTGTTTTTTTGTGTCACATGAATAGGGACAACATCTAAATTTACCTGTAAGACCCTTTAAAGTAAAGAAAATAAGAACAAATCTTATGGTTTCGGTAAATACTGGTTTTATTGAATAGATTAAAATACATTTTAGTAATGTGTGCTGCCTCCTGATTTCTGAATTACTTCAAGTAACCAGTGGTGTATGGATTCATAGAGTGCTGTCAGATAATTGAGCGAAATTTGGGCCCATGACCGTTTTATGGCTTCAATAAACTTTTCGGTTTTTTAGTATTGCCGTCCTCCTTTGTAGACTTTTCTTGAAAGACATTCCCACACGTTTTCCATGATGTTCAGGTCAGCGGAATATGGGGACCATGGTAATAGGTTCACATTTTGCTTCTGAATCCAGGCTTTTGTTATCCGTGCGGGATGTATTAGTGCATTATCTTGTTGAAAAATCCAGCGTTGTCCACCAAATAATTCAGAAAACAGCGAAAAAGCTCATTCCAGATTGCCGTCATTTTAGAGCTTTGAAAATCCAGCTCCATGGTTCTGTAATAGGTGATTGCTCCCATTGCCATTACATCGCCTCCTTTGCTGTGCCATTTTTTAAGATACATTTCTTCTGTTAATCTTAAATCATGGAAATAGCAGCTATATCCACAAGGTCCGTTCAAATAAAATGTTTTGTTCACCGGAAAACACGACGACGGTATGCCAAGCTTGCAAAATTGCAAAATTAATGAAAAGCCTTGAATTTGTAGCAGCTCTCACTATCGTCCGCCTTTCCTGAAATGATGTGTCTTTCTTGACTCTTCCTTTGTGGTTTTTTTCCATAACTCCCTAGGTTCTTTTGCCGAGATCCCGGTTAGCTAGAATTTGGCCTATTTCCTCCTTGGTTAGACCCTTACCTCTACTAATACTTCTTGATTCTATCAAATTAATACTTGTACTAAGCTCTCAAGCAATCAAAGTATCCTTTTATCTGATTTAAAACACTCTAATAGGTAAACATAGTAAATATAGATTGTGTCCTTATTCATGTGACACAAAAAAACAAGTACTTGATTTCTTTATCGTTTTTTTCTAAAACCTAATTTAGCTTTGAAATCATCGATTACCAATAGAATCTCTGTTTTAAAGTTATTTGAAGATATTTCCAGTGTCTTGTAGAAGCGATTCAATTCATCATCAGTTGCTTTCTCAGTTGGTGTGTAGACTTGTATGATGGGTATGTTACATTTCTGTACTTTGGCTTTCATTCCTATTATCCTATAGTTGAATACTTTAATGTCTGAAATGTTATTTTTAACTCTTTTATAAGGAAACCTTTTGTAGTAGGTACCCGTAGCGTGATGGTTAGTGTGTTGAACTGTCATGCAAGGGGTCTTGGGTTCAATCCCTGCCTGTGCCATCTAACTTTTTTTCACGGGTACTGCCTCTTGCGAGGAATTGACAAATCCTCTAAGAGTAATTCTTGTCATGAAAAGTGCTTTCTCAAATTAGCCGTTCGGATTCGGCATATAAACTGTAGGTCCCTTCCATCTCTGACAACATTACTCGCACACAGGGATGGTTGAGAGTTGTAAGTCACTAGGCCCTGGTCCTTCATGGACTGTTGCGCCACCTAATTTATTTATTTATTTATAAGGAAACCGACGCGCGAGTTATGAATCTTCATAAATATATATATATATATAATGTATCTAATATTATGTCAATGTAATCATAACCTTTTAATTAATATTCATTTCAAACAATATTGCATTTCATTTAAATTTGATTGTCAGCACATAATTGCTTTATTTGAATTGTAAATTAAAACCACTTAGACTCAGGTGTGAGAAGCCTTCTGCATTTCCGTTCTCACACCAAATAATAAATGTATCTATATTTTGTTATTCTCCAGGTTATGAATTTAAATCTTGTTGCATTTGATTTTCGGACTTGAACGAATAAAGTTGTATATTTTTTTGAAACCTTGCTTGGTTGCTTACTTAACTGGCGCAGTCGTACAGATCGGTGAACTTTTTCGTTTTTTTTTGACGTCGTGATCGAAAGAATATCGGTAAAGTGACAAAAAAAAAAAAAAAAAAAAAAAAAAACAGAAAAAAAAAAGGGATTCTAATCCTTAATCCCTAATCACCGAGAACCTACAATAAAAATTTTAGTGCCGCTATCGCAGTGAAATTTTACATAATTAACATACAAAACGACGGATAATCGTTTTAAATAAAAAAAAAATATACATAAATATAAACGACGGCTCATCGTTTAATACTCTTAGTGTACTTCAACAACGAATAAACTAATCCTGAAGCTGATAAAAAAAAAAAAAAAAAAAGAAGAACTGACCGAAATCCCGGATAAGAAACAATGTTCTACTGGATTGTTTTAATGTAAATATCGTTCATTTCCTTAAACAAATTGCCCTTTAATTAAGATAATAAAAAAAAAAAATTGATTTAAGCCTAGAGAAAAAAAATATTATAAAGTTGGTACAAAAAAAAAAAAAAAAAAAAAAAAAAAACAATATAAAAAATAAAAAAATTTCTTTTAACATATGCCTAAAGATAAACAAAGTCGTGTATCTAATACAGCTCCCTACGAATCCAAAATAATTTTGGAAGAAAATCTTATTAGTACAGAAACTGAAAACCTTCCAAATCTTTCTGTTAGTAACACAACAATGTCTAACCCAACAATCCCAACTGCTCCAGACGTGAACGCTATATTTCAAAGTCTCCGCATTCCGGACGCTATAAAGGACCTACCACTCTATGATGGTAACCCTAGGTCATTATACGACTTCATTAAAAACGTAGAGGAAATTTTAGTTTTATTACCACAAATAGATGGGACACCGTATGCGAATGTTATTTTACGAGCTGTCCGAAACAAAATTGTGGGAGATGCCAATGAAGTACTGAATATGTATGGCACCCCAACAAACTGGGATACTATAAAAGCTAATCTCATTCTACATTACGCAGACAAGAGAAATGAAACATCTCTGATAAGAGACCTTCACGGTCTTAGACAAACAACAGAAACTATTGAACAGTTTTACGCGAAAGTAATAGAATTACTGTCTACAATAGTAAACCATGTTCAAATTCATGAAAAATTACCATCAGTTGTTACAGCCAAAAAATCTCTCTTTACGGATATGTGTCTAAATACCTTCCTAATCGGATTGAAAGAACCATTAGGTTCAACAATTCGTGCAATGAAGCCTAAAACGCTTACAGAAGCCTTTAATTATTGTGTTCAAGAACAAAATATGTTTTATATGAAATATTCTACAACTCAAAATAAATTTCCTTCTCAAAATATGAACAACCAAAATGTTTCTCTGATTAAACCATCACCCAGTTCTAATTTGTTATTCTATAGACCTAATAAACCAATCCAACCTAATTTTAGTAATTCTTCCCCACAACATCTTTTTAAAAACCTTCAATACAACCAATCACCACAATATAGACCAATTCAACAGAGTGCTCCAAGATTACAATATCCAGCACAACAACAATTTAATAATAGATTTTTTGCACCATCAAATAATATGCTTACTTCCAAACCATTTAACCAATTGCACTATAATTCTACTCCTAGACCAAACTTCAATTTCAATAAACCACAAATTAATTCTACACCAATGGAAGTTGCAAGCGGCCAAGCTAGAACGCTTCCAACTCCTGTACAAAATCATCCCTATCAAAGAAATTTTTCTCAGCCAGTACCTAGATATTCAATAAAAGAAGTACATAACATTGATTATGAACCAGAAACAAATAATGAATACGATTATTACCAATATTCCAATGACTCTACCAATTATGAACCAAATTTAGATTATTATGTTGAACAATATGAGGATAATATTAGTCATCAATACGACCCCAATATATCAAATCAAGAAATTAAGTCAGAAAACAAAAATGAAATTGATGATTCAAATTTTCACATAAAAGCCTCGGAAAACAATACGGTTTCTTAGAATTAAATAATCATGGAAATAACCAATTACCATATATTAATATAGCTGCACCCTATGGTAAACATTTAAAATTCTTAATAGACACCGGTGCTTGTGCGAATTTTATTAACCCAGAATATACAAACCCTCAATATCATGAAAACATCGAAGACGTTACTATTAAGACAGTTTTAAATACTCATACACTAAACAAAAAGATTACCTTTGATGCATTCCCTGAATTCAATTCCAAAGAACCTATAACATTTCTCCTTTTTAAGTTTCATAACTATTTTGATGGATTGATAGGTTTAGAAACTCTCAAAAAACTTAATGCAACTATTGACTTACCTAATAAAAAACTTAAAACTAAATACGCAATTCTGCCCTTGTTATTCAAACCAAACTTAATGTCTAAAATATACAATATTCCAGCAAACTGTAGAATGATAGCAAAACTACCTGTAGATTACAAAGATGGTGATATATACATAAAACCAACTAAAATTAATAATTATTTAGAAATACCTGAAGGAATCTACCAGTCAAAAAACTGGTATAGTGATATTGAAGTACATAATATTTCAAACACTGAACAAAAGTTTTTTTTGGAACAACCTATTACAGTAGAAAATTTTCAACAGTTTATAGAAATCAACAATGTTAATATTTGCCCTTTTAACGAACAAATTCAAGATATATCATCTGAAATTGATATTACCAAACTAATTCGATCAGAACATCTCAATACTGAAGAACAAAAATCAATTTTTAGATTGTGTAGGAAATATGATGATGTTTTCTTTCTTGAAGGTGAAAAACTATCTTTCTCAAATACAATTAAACATCGTATTCAAACATCAGATGATATACCGATTTATACAAGATCGTATCGGTATCCAGAAGTGCACAAACAGGAGATAAAATCACAAATCGAAAAACTATTAAATCAAGGAATAATAAGGCCTAGCTTTTCTCCTTGGAGTAGTCCTATTTGGATTGTTCCAAAGAAACGTGATGCATCTGGCATACAGAAATGGCGGCTTGTAGTAGACTACCGTAAACTAAACGATAAAACAATTGGCAATCGTTACCCTTTACCGAACATAACAGAAATATTAGATAAACTTGGAAAGTCTATGTACTTTTCCACACTTGATCTTGCATCTGGGTTTCACCAGATTGAAGTAGATCCTAGGGATATAGAAAAGACCGCTTTTACTGTTGATCATGGACATTACGAGTATATTCGAATGCCCTTCGGGCTCAAAAATGCCCCATCAACATTTCAAAGAATAATGGATAATATTCTGCGTGAACTAATAGGCAAAGTGTGTCTTGTGTATATGGACGATATTATCGTTTATTCGACGTCCTTACAAGAACATATGGAAAACTTAGAAATGGTTTTTTCAAAATTACGATCGGCTAACCTTAAAATTCAATTGGACAAATCAGAATTCCTACGCAAAGAAGTAGAATTTCTTGGTCACTTAGTGACATCTGCAGGTGTGAAACCGAATCCTAACAAAATCCATGCAATTAAAAATTATCCAATCCCATCAACTCAAACTGAAATTAAATCCTTTTTGGGGTTGCTTGGATACTACCGCAAATTTATAAAAGATTTTGCAAATCTTACAAAACCTTTAACAGAATGCTTAAAAAAGGGAAATAAGATAGTTCTTAACGAACGATATATAAAATGTTTCAATCATTGCAAGGACATTCTAAGTAATGATCCCTTATTACAATATCCCGACTTTACTAAAGAATTTAATTTAACAACTGACGCTAGTAATGTCGCCATAGGAGGAGTACTTAGTCAAGGCCCAATAGGATCTGATAGACCAGTTTGCTACGCTTCAAGAACACTCACGAGTTCAGAACAAAATTACAGTACAATCGAAAAGGAGCTCTTAGCTATTGTCTGGTCAACAAAATATTTCCGACCCTATTTGTTTGGTCGTAAGTTTAAAATCATAACAGACCATAAGCCTCTTAATTGGTTGTTTTCCCTTAAAGAACCAAATTCCAAACTTGTAAGATGGCGTTTAAAATTAGAAGAATTCGACTATGAGATTATGTATAAAAAAGGTAAAGCAAACACAAATGCTGATGCCTTAAGTCGGATAGAAATTCATTTTAACGAATCTAATGGTTCGAACTCTATTTTACAAGCTTCAAATGTATCTGTTCAAAATAATGCAAGTTTATCAGAAAATAATTCTAATATATCAACTGTTCATTCTGCTTCTGAAAATCTAAACGATGGCATATACATCTCTGAAAGACCACTAAATGAGTTTACTGAACAATTAGTTTTGAACAAAACTAACTGTGTAGTGAAACCAAACATGGTTTATAATGTTCTCTTTGAGACCAAACATAGACGCATTTTTAGACAACCTGACCTAGACAAAGAATCAGTTATAATTTCAATCTTAAACGAATATCTCAACCCTAAAAGACTAACAGCTGTTTATACTGACAATGATACATTCAGACTAGTGCAACGTGTGTTTTCAAAATATTTTGCAAGTAATAAAATATTTAAACTTATTAGATGTACAGACAAATTAAACGATGTTACGAATTCCGACCAACAAGATGAAATCATAAATAAATACCATGAAGATAGTAATCATCGTGGCATCAATGAAACTTTTAACCATCTTCGGAGAACTTATTACTTTCCCAAAATGAAAGAAAAAATAACCAAAACAATTAATAACTGTGAAAAGTGTAAACTTCTTAAATACGACAGACATCCACCGAAAATTCAATACGAACATTCAGAAATACCTAATAAACCCATGGACATTTTACATATTGATGTATACAGCATTCATAACGTACAAATTTTAACCATTTTAGACAAATTTTCGAAATTTGCTTCTTCTTTTATTCTTACTGCACGTGACAGTATGTGTATATCAAGTTCATTAAGACAATTCTTTTCGCAACACGGTACACCAAAGAAAATAGTGTGCGACTCAGCTGCTGAATTTAAATCTAATCTATTCAAAGATTTCTGTACACAATACGATATAAACTTACACATAACGACACCTCAAAATTCTACTGGTAACTCACCGGTCGAACGTTTCCATTCAACTTTGACCGAAATATATCGAATTATTTACGATAAAAACAACAAACAGATTCCGACTGACATATTAAATGAAGCACTAATAACCTACAACAACTGCATACACACTGTGACAAACTTAACACCATTTGAACTAATGACGGGAATAACACATAAATTCAAGCAATTAACACGTGATAATTCAGAACATGATTATATTAACAAATTAAAAACTTATCAAGACCAATTGTATAGAGATATTAAAAACAAAATCCAAACTCACAATAAATTAAACATAGATAAAATTAATAAAAGTAGGGAAACTCCACCTTTATTCCATAAAGATGATATAATCTTCGAACGGAATAACAGAAGGAATAAAATGGCTCCTAGAGCGAAAAAACTTACAGTAACCAAAGACAATAAAATAACAGTACTAACAAAAAAAAATAGAAAAGCTCACAAAAATAAATTACTAAAAAAACGAAAATTTCAGGGTAACCCAAGTCATGAGTCAACGCATGGACATACAAGATCTATCCAAGAGTCAAGGCCTCCTTCCCATGAAATTAGGTCCGAGTCGAGTGATTGAATCTAACATAAAAATCATCCATATCGTAAATTTAACCGCCTATGAAGAAAATATTAACAACATTAAGAAATCTGTAGAGTTTATTAATAAAAATACAAATCTGGGACTAATGAAAGATGTCACTAATCTCAAATTTAAAGAACTACAAACAAAATTGTTGTCTTTACTTCCCCGATACCGGAAAAGGAGAGGATTAATAAACGGACTAGGTTCCTTGATCAAAACAATTACAGGCAACATGGACAATAATGACGCGGAACAAATAAATAAAGACATACAGAATTTCAAACTCAACGAACATGACATGAATAGGGAATTAAACAGACAAGTTCAAATCAATGACAAAATGATCCAAAGATTTGCAAACATAACCAATCACATTAATACACAGCAAAAAGATTTAGAAGAGTATTTGAGCAAGTATCAATTAGTAATCTCTCAAAAAATTCGAACCGATGAAGACAAATTTCAATATATGCAATATATATATCAGATTAATTATAACATTGAAATTCTTACAAGCCATTTGCAAGAAATAATTGAATCAATTAATTTGGCTAAAGTTAATATAATATCCAAACAAATATTGAATCCGGGTGAGCTTGATCTGATACATGAACATATGAATTTACAAAATATTAAAATTTCTTCTGACGAACAACTTTATGAGTTTTTATCTCTACAAGCTTATTATAATAATACAAACATAATTTTCAGTATAAAACTACCTATCCTTCTCCAACAACCTTTCAACCTATACCATTTGATAAAACTCCCTATAAACGAAACTCTTAGTATAAATTTAAATCAATCCTACGTAATTATGAATGAACATTTCATCCAATACATGAGCAAACCTTGTACATCCATTGAACATACGTTTTACTGCCCAAAAGAAGAGCTGAAGAACTTGACCTCCGAAACATGCATACCAAAAATCATTCAACACAAAGAAGCAGCCTGTGACGTCATCGAAACAACTATCAACAGTAATATCACCCAACCAGAAGAAGGATTCATACTATTAATTAATTCCCCGACCACGAAGATGACTTCAACATGTGGAATCGATGACAAATTTATCTCCGGAACCCTGCTTTTGCATTATGAAGAATGTGAAATAAAAATTAACAATATTATCTACAAAAACAAATTAACTATGTTTTGGGATCAAATTAAGATTATTCCATCAATTTTTATCAAAATTAATAACTCTCTTCATTTAGACAAATTTAATACCAGTACATTGGAAGCAACCAAAATAACCAACACCGAAGTTATCACTTTGACCAAAGATATGCCAGACCACCGACCAGAGTTTTTGATTTACATCATCATCATCTTTATCTTAATTGCAACCATACTATACCTTAAACGTCATAGAAACAATAATCCTGAAGAGGAAGCAATGGACCGAGAAGCTCCGAATGATAATGTAACATTATCATGGCCGTCACTTCATACTTAGGCGGGAGGAGTTATGAATCTTCATAAATATATATATATATATAATGTATCTAATATTATGTCAATGTAATCATAACCTTTTAATTAATATTCATTTCAAACAATATTGCATTTCATTTAAATTTGATTGTCAGCACATAATTGCTTTATTTGAATTGTAAATTAAAACCACTTAGACTCAGGTGTGAGAAGCCTTCTGCATTTCCGTTCTCACACCAAATAATAAATGTATCTATATTTTGTTATTCTCCAGGTTATGAATTTAAATCTTGTTGCATTTGATTTTCGGACTTGAACGAATAAAGTTGTATATTTTTTTGAAACCTTGCTTGGTTGCTTACTTAACTCGCGCCAAAGAGGCCTTGTTTAGTTCCAAAGTATCTAAATATATTTTCAATGTTGAGTTCTTGTATGCTTTCGCCTTATCGTCTTACTTCTGCTAAACCGATTATATTCCAATGTGTCTTATATACGGTTTTTAGTTCTACAAATAAAATTGAGCATAAATAAAGTGACAGCTGTCAAACTTCAAAAAAAGCATTGCCAGTTTGAAAACAACACGCCTAAAAAAAGACCCGTTGTTAATAAAAATTATTAATTTAAAAACACTGAGTTGTGCAATTAAACAGTTTACAATTTATTGATTAGGTTGGTAAAGCGGGAATCCTACATACCATTTGAAAAACTCTAACAAAAAAGCAATTAAATAGGAATTACTGTATTAAGATATTGACGAGAAGTCTCTGTTTCTTTTGTAAGTTTTTCTCTATTTTTTTATATTTACATAACTATGACTATGTGAACACAAAAGATTCTTATTACTAATGTGTGGCGTGTTTGTGTTAGTCATACATAATCTTACATGACTTTTATGTTTTTGGTCAAAAGTACCTCCTTTTTCAGGAAACAATAAACTTTTATTATGACATTTAACCCTTACTTAAAGTAAGGTAGGGTAAGGTATAAGTAAATTTATAACAAATTTTCAAGAAAATGGTGAAAATGACATCGTAAATTACGAACATTTATCATTTTTATTTCATTTGTGATAACCTTGTAAGAAATATGAAATATTTTATCAATTTTAATCATAAATAACTCAAATAATAATTAGTCGACAACACGTGAATTTTGCGCATACCCTAACAAAACCATAACAGCATAACATTAAAAAAAAAATGACCACAACTTTATTTATTTTCCTCCAAAAGTCATTAAAACAAATCATTCAGTCATTCAGTGAATTCGTTCACCACGGCCACTTTATAATCATTACGTCATTTTGTCACTACTTTGGTACCTAAATTACCAACAACAAACAAGAAAAAACCAGCAAACAAATAAAGTGAACCGCTACTGAACACAGCCTCTGTGAATAGGTATAAGTTATAACAATTAACTTTGAATGCTTTTCACTAGTTTCTCATTTAAATAAATTGTTTTAGTTGGCACTGAACGAAACCATATAAAAAGTAAGTGCACGAACAAAAATAAAAGTTTTCCTCTTCCTCCAACCAACGAATACTTAATCTGAGTCTCGTATTGAAGATTGTTCTTTGCCATATCGTGAATCGTGATATTGTAGCGAAATGCTGTTATTAAGCCGTGATCCTGCCTTTTATCCTGCGAAAGCACTATTCAAACGCGGATGTGGTAAACGAGTGGATTCAGTGCAAAAACTTTAGCCAACATCATTAGCTTCATAACCGCTACCGCGCGCCACCATAACGCCGCTCCGCTCTGCCACCACACCGCTGCTGCCCTCCCACCGTTATACACCACATCAAACACCGAACCGGAAGCAGCCCTGATACCATTTTACAATAACCGCATTTGAACATCAATGGCTGCCTATATTTTTCGTGTATATAGATGAGTAGGGTATGATGCCTTTGGAAAGGATTATTCAGATTCAAAAAGGATCATTATTGCACTTTTCGTTCATCTATATAGAGATAAAGGGAGAAATTGAGGTTAAGGTTGGGTTTATGGTTATTTGTCTGGCTGAATGCAGTTGGTTTCGCTCGAGAACGAGACGTGGATGTGTTCACAAGGCTACCTACAGCGAAAAAGACATTAAAATTTTGTTTGCTTAGATATTGAATGTCATCATTCTTCATGAGGCGGAAGTTTGTGGTGTTTTGATGGCAAATGGAGATTATGGGGAGTGAGAGGCAAAATAAATGGGATATTGGTTGCAAATTTGTGGTTATTATCAGACGATATCCTGTCAGAATGATGGGTATAAATGAATTTTACGACTTGTAAGATAATAGTCAACATCCAAGAGGTAGAGAGAGAGATAAAAAGAGATAGACAGACCGACAGACAGAATGAATGTGTTCAGCTTTAAAATTTATATTACATCGATTTATGAGTGGTAATTAAATGTCAAAAGAAAAATATGTACATCTAGAGTATAAAATTGTATTTAAAAATGAAAAACATACATATTTGTTTATGTTTGTTGTTTATGTTGTGTGAAGTCATTTCATAAAAATTAAATTGAAGTTGTTTCAAGAGAATACTAAGAAATCATATTTTTGTTGGAACTTTGGACTGGAGCAATCAATTGTTTCATAAAATGAACATCAGAAAATAAAGTTTCTCCTTTCCAGTTTATTGTTAAAAAACACAAAACTCAGCTATTGTTCAGGTGTGTAAATGTTTGAAATAAAAACCAAATATAATAAATTGCATGTAAATGGAACGAAAAGTATTTATTTTGTTTTTTATTCTCGTGATAAAAAATGAAAAAAGGTAAAACTTTCTGCTTTGATTGTTTTTCATATCTAAATTGGCAACTACATGTGTTATTTAATTATAGATATGCGAATTGAGATAAACAATTTTTGTTGGAGGGTGTATCTGTACCTATGTATATCAAAAAATGGGTTGTCAAATAATGTTTTTTTTTTTAATATTCGCAAATTTTAGTCAATTACAAAATAGGGTTTTTGTGAAAATTTACCTAAACACATTTGAAATCGTACAATATGGCTACTTTGTTTTCTTTTGTGCATAATTGTGCAATTTTGACACTTTGATCTTTAAAAGGTTCGTTTATAAATTGTTTAACGAGTGTTCGTTTGAAAAATTTCCGGTATGACACTAGCACAAAAACTGTCATAAAATGATAATATTTAAAAACTCAAGATTTTGCTTTAATTTTATTATATATATATTATGTTTTAGATACGAGTATACACAGATATAAATAGTAAGGGAGAAAATCCTGATGAGAGCTGTCAAAGAGGAAATCATTCAATTAAATTGGTAATCCCAAACACTTCAAACTGATCTTATTGGCTCTGAATTTGGTGCAAGTTTTGTTTCATTTCCCAATTGACATTTCAATTAACTTTGAAACTTTAATTTTTTATAATTTTGTTCAGCTATTATAATGACTCAATATTTTTATTTAGAATGTTTACTTGTTGTAAGTTTTTTCCACATATAGAGAAGGATGGTCGCACATTAAGAAATGTTTTTAATAAGAAGACTCCCGTACAAATTTTCGGTATATTATAAAGCTAGCTAATATGCTATATATTGCAACTAGCACTGGTTTTTGAAAGCTGCAAAAACTGATTTAAGCTATTTGCGTATTTGCTTTGTTTATTTTCACGAACTGTCACTTTTTAGACATGTTTGGACTTTTTTTTCGAAAAAATCTAATTAGCAATTTACTAGTCAGCAAAATGAAAAGAAAGGTTTAAAATTTTGGGCTTCCTATATTTGTCAAATTGCTAACTTGTAAATTGTTAAACCCTTAACAATAAGTTGTTTAAAATTTTGTGCCAGGCTGTCCATATAGCGTATGATGGGATCAATAGCCAAAAGTGGTCTAACTCTTAAAAAAATTGAATATAAGAATGATGATAACACAATGCATTTTTTTCAAAAATATTTCGAAGGGCAAATCTGAAATTTTGTTTGAAAATTTTCACTTCTCTTCTTATTTTCAGTTGTTGATCTCCAAACAACACCGTTTTGTTCAAGAATAGGACACACAAGTAGTATAAAGATTTAACTGTATAGGAGTCTTTAAACTCTGATGAGATGAATTTATTATGTAAATTGAACTACAATTTCGATTCAAATATGACACCCAAGTTCTTGAAGCATTCTATAATTTGTAAGATAATAATTTAATGAATAGTTTGGAATAGTATTTAGCAAAGTCAAATACAACCACACTTGTCATTATTTAACAACATATTATTTGACTTGCACCAATCTAGTAAAGAATTGATAATTCCGAAGCAATCGATCATTTAAATTACAAATCCGAGAAAAAATGTTTATCTTCATCATACATAAGACAACTAGAATTTTTAAGAACATTCGGAAGATCATTATTGAAAGTATGAATAAAAAGGGACCCCAATGACTACCTTCTGGAACACCAGAAGTTAAATTAATTTCCTTTGAAAAAGTCCCCAATCATTAGATATTGTTTTTGACAAAGTAAACATTAAGAAAACCATTTATGTAGCGGTCCATGGAATTATGGCTTCCAGTTTCTCATGTAAATTTAACCTACTAAAGGCTTAGTGCTCTGTAAGGACTCTAAGACATTTTGTAATAATGTGAGAGAATTAAGAGGGCGTAAACATACTCCTTCAAATAATAATGCTCTCGGAGCTGAGGTTTTGGCAGATTACTTCAAAGGATTGTTATCAGCAGATGAGTCTCTGTTATCGTTTAGTTACACCATGCCAAACAACCATATTCCTGAACTTGATGAAACGATATCCTTGATTGAACTAGAAAATGTTTTGAAAACAATGAAGAACAACAAAGCACCGGGTGCTGATGGAATCCCAACGGAATTTTAAAAATATTCTATAGCTTACTTCAAAAACTACTTAGTGGACTGGTTCAACCAACTTTATAATGATGCTTGCATACCCATTTGCTTTAACACAGCCATTATTTACGCTATTTTCAAGGGAGGTGAAAGGAGTCTGGCAGAAAACTATAGAGGCATATCTATTCTCAACTCTTTAAGGAAAATCTTAAACTCTATTCTTTACGAGAGGCTTACGAGATGGATAGAGACAAACAACCGCTTAAGTATCTTCCAAGCTGGGTTTCGATCCGGATTCTCATTGACTTCAAAGCTGCTTTTGATACGGTCAATCGACAAGCATTGATTTACAAACTATCTTCTCTTGGCCTTTCGAAAAAAATGTTTACTTTTTTATTCTAACTTTCTGAGTTCAACGAAAGCCTCAGTATGGGATGGCAACAACTTATCCGAAAGTTTTGAGACAGCGGCGGGAGTTCCCCAAGGATGTATTCTTTGCACTTCATATTGATGCGGTTTGTGAAATCCTACCGGGAGGTGTAATATTCGGCGAATCTTTGATTAAAGTTTTACTGTATGCAGATGATCTGGTACTTTTGGCGGATAACACATTTTCTTTACAACTGCAAATCAATAGACTTAAAGAATATTGCGAAACTTGGGGCCTACGAATCAATACTAGAAAGACCAAGGTTATGATATTTGAATCTAGGCGGCATGCACGACGTGCTAAAGAATTATGGAACGTCAACAACGAGCGTATTGAAATTGTGAGTGAGTTTAAATATCTAGGTGTATTGCTGACCTATAACCTAAACTGGAGCAATCATGCGAAAGAGAAAACCAGGGAGGCCAAACTGGCCCTAAACCTGATGTGGCCCAATTTTTTTAGCAACCAACTTAAATACTTGCGCTTATGCTACGGTGTCCAAGCCTTTGGAAACGCTCAAATAGAGGAATTTGAGACTTTACAAATATTTTTAAAAGACTTTTTTAAAAGACTTTTTAAACTGCCTAACGCTACACCTACGTACGCCATACATGTCGAATCGGGAATAGCACCGATATATATTCAGAATCTGGAACGGCATTCCGACTATTTAGCTAAGGTTATGAAAAGAGAAAATGAGCTTCATAAGGTGATCTTGATAAGACTGCTCCGTATGCATCTCCCTTCAGAGAATGGAACGCGCTTGCTGCAGGAGTTGATATAGTACTCTCCTTAAGGGAAAATAATGTAGAGGAATGTGCCAAATATGTTCGCGGTTTTGATAGCTAAAATTGATAAAAAAATTTATTTAGAACACCTGCAAAGTGCATCCGCATCGGCAAGCAGAAACATATTATTATTATTATTATTATTATTATTATTATTATTATTATTATTATTATTATTATTATTATTATTATTATTATTATTATTATTATTATTATTATTATTATTATTATTATTATTATTATTATTATTATTATTATTATTATTATTATTATTATTATTATTCATGATTTATTCACTCTTAAAAGTAGGTATACAATTTTTTTTTTTTTTTTTACATTTTTATTCAATAAGTTTGATGAGTATAAGCATCCCCCTTCGTCTTCCACAATTGTCGGTCTAAAGCTTCTCTCCAATAGTTTGGGCAAAAATGCTGTATTTCGTCCCTCCACCTTTTGAGTTGTCTTCCTACATTTCTTTTCTTGTCTCGCGGGGTCCACTCTGTTGTTATTTTGGTCCATCGATCATCTGAGGTTCGGAATATGTGTCCAGCCCAATCCCATTTAAGTCTTCTTGTTCTTTGAAGAACATCTTCAAATTTCGTTTGGTTTCTTATGTTTTCGTGGTTAATCCGTTGGAATAACCTCACTTTAAGAATCGATCTTTCCATCGCTCTTTGGCAAGATTGGAGCTTATTTTCGAGGGCTTTCGTATATTGCCATGTTTGGCAACCATATGTCAAGACTGGAAGAACCGTCGCGTCGAGTCGAAAACACATTTTCTTGTTTGGGTTGAGATATTAAGATCCAGCAGATTCTTCACATTCCAAAATTGTCTCCAAGCGCTTGCTATTCTATGGTTAACATTTTTAACGTCTTTATCGATGAATGATATAGTTTGACCCAAATAATTGTAGTCTTCTACGTAGTCTAAAGCGATATCATCAATTTTTATTATGGAATGGTTGCCATTTGACATTATTTTGGTTTTTTGACGATTAGTGGATAAACCGACTTTTTTGCATTCTATACAAAGCTCGTTTAGCATAGTTTGTAATTCATGTTTTGACGTGGCGATTAAAACAATATCATCTGCAAATCTAAGATTTGATACAAATCTACCGTTTATATTCAATCCCTTGTTTTCCCATTCCAAGTTACGAAAAATCTCTTCCAAAGTTGCGGAAAAAAGTGCTGGTGAAAGTGGATCACCTTGCCGTACTCCACGTGTAGTCTGCAATATTGGTCCAGTACTTTCCGTTTTAATGCGCGCAACATTATCCTTGTACATGTTTTGAAGAACACGAACAATTTTCGGTTCCACACCTTGTTTAATTAGCGCTTGCCAGATAAATATTTGCTCAACTGTATCGAACGCTTTAGCGAAATCAATAAATGCAATATATAGCGTTATATTATATTCCTTGCTCTTTTCTATGATTTGGCTCATTGTTTGAAGATGGTCCATTGTTGAGAATCCAGATCTGAACCCAGCTTGCTCAAAAGGTTGATTGAATTCTAGGCTTGTTTTCATTCTATTGAAAAGGCATTTCGCAAATACTTTATAAACGCAAGATATTATACTAATGAGCCTATAGTTGTTTATGTCGTCCGTCTTGCCTTTTTTGTGGATGAGGATTATTTCGGATTTCTTCCATTGTTCTGGGATTTTCTCGGTGACCAAAACCTGATTGAAAATATCTTTCAACCAGTTGGCCAATGAACATTTTGCGTATTTTAAATACTCTGCAGCAATTCCATCACTTCCATTGCATTTCTCGTTTTTTAAGCTTTGAATCGCATTCTCGACTTCGCTTTTAAGTAAAATTGGAAACTGTTGCTCTTCTTGCCAATCAGTGCTTGTGTCAGCATTTAAAAGTGAATGAGAGTCAGAATTGTTTAGTTGAGTTTTGTATAAATTGCTGTAGAAGTTTGTTGCTATGTTGTTGATATCTTTTCTGTTATGAGTCTTGCTAGCATTTTTGGATAAGGCAACGATCCATTCTTTATTAGTTTTTAATGAAGCATTTGCTTTTTTAATTGATTTTGTTTTTTCATTTATATTTTGTAAAAAGTTGTCGTTAAAAGTTTGGATGTCTTCTTGTGATTTTTTCTTAATTTTTTTCCTAAGATTTGCAAGATTATGTTTTTCGGATCGATTAAGACTGACCTTTAGGCGTATACTCTCACGTTCTTCAATAAGCTTTAATGTTTCGTTTGAGAGTTTTTGCGGTTTCATTTCTGATGCTGTCAGAATGTGTCTATCTGCAGATTGCTTGATTGTTCGTTCTAAGATGTTATATTGGTTTTGAAATGGCTCATGTCTAGATGCAAGTATTTGGTATCTTTGTTGTAGATCAATATTGTAATTCCTTATGGCTTCATCGGTGAGGGTCTTTGATACATTCTTCTTTGTTGTTCTGTGGAGTTGTCTGTTGTTGTGACTAATTCTCAGTTTGACTCGTACTAGTCGGTGATCCGAATCAAACTCGAAATTATTCAAAACGCTTACATCTTCTAAAACAGATCGTTTATTTGATAGGATATAATCGTATTGGTTTTTGTAGTTCCTGTCTGGCGATATCCAAGTCCACTGGTTTTGTGGTTTCTTTTTAAATAAGGAGTTGCCCACCACTAGCTTGTTTTGCCAAATATGCTGGATGAGGCGGCTTCCTCTTGCGTTTCTTTCTCCATATCCAAATTCACCCATAATTGGTTCTTCTCCTCTCTCCCTTAATCCAATTTTTGCATTAAAGTCGCCAATTGTTAAGAGAATTTCAGATTTGAGATGTATTGTTGCTCTTTCAAGTGTATCATAAAAAGAATGTTCGTTTTTAGTTTTTTGTTTATCATGATTCCAACGCCAAAGGATCCTTTTTTGGTACCGAAATATGCAAAAATGTTGCCGTTGTCTAGTTCTCTAATGCTTTCTCCATGTCTTCTTACTTCAGCTAGACCTATAACATCCCAGTTTATCTTTAAGAGGGCATTTTTGAGTTCTATAAATTTTTCTTCGGATAGTAAAGTTCTAGTGTTAAGCGTTGCACTATGTAATTGCTTGATTCTGTTTGAGTTTAAATTATTGTTTATATTATTTTTGATATAATGTGGTTGAAACATATACAAGCGCTTAAACCATCAATTGTCATCAACTTCAAACTATTTTTGTAAAGAAATGACTCCGGAAACTATCGGCATCATTTTTAAAGCTAGAGTCGAGATCCTTAATCTCAATTTTGTCCCCCATAGATCGGACCTCTCATAAATTTGCACTCTCTGCAATAGAAGAGATGTGGAGGATATAAATCATTTCATAGCAGTTTGTCCAATATTACAAGAAATACGACGGTTATATTTCCAAGTGAATTTTTTGTTTATGGACCAACTTATTCACATTCTTAACGGACTGAGTGGTTAGACGAATATGTTTAAATTTTGCAAACATGCTTTAGCTTATAGAAGTAGCTTGTCATGTATCCAGTTTTGGCGATTGAGAATTTAATATTTTTTGTGTTCTCATCTACTAAAATTGTTTTTAAAAACGGGAAAATTTATTTTAAAGATTTTGTGTTCCAATTCACGTCAAAATTGATGTTTTAAGTCTCGAATCACTGAGAATGTAAAAAAATCATATTTTTTTTGTTTCAAATCATATCAAAATTGTATACATATCTTTAAAGATTATAAAATCATTCAAAATTGTTTTATTTATCTTCTTTTTTATAAATATTTAAGTTAATAAATTATTATTCATCTGCTATATTTGAAAATTGTTAAGAAAAACCACTAAAAAATACAGTTTTTATTTTCTTATACTAAAAACAAATCAAAATAAGAAAAAAAACGTTCATAATGTTAAACTATTTTTAAATTAAATGCTATCAGGCAGACGGCAACAACGCTATGTCCTTATATTCTTAGCTTTAAAATAATGTAATTTTATTATCGAAATAAAGAATTTAATTTAATTTAATTTTAAAGGCTTTTAAAAAAGTTTGTGTAGATCACATGAATTAGTTTACGATTTATTTGTGATTTCTACTAGATTACAATTGGTAGACCTACCTTTCTAAAAACCATGTTGATATTTACTTACATCTAAAAGTTTTGGTCGTAACCAGAATTTTTTGATCCAGATTGAAAAATCATAACAATAATAAATATTTTAAGAGAAAGTTAAAAATGGATTTAATAAATATCTGTAATAGCGGAACAGAGCGTGAAGTTGCACAATGACAAAAAACAATAGGGAAAAATCCTAATATACATATATGTATCTACAGTCTTTTTAGGTTTATGTAAGTTTAACCAAAGCATCTTCAATATCACTTAAGTCAAAGTGATGCATTAGAACAATCGAAAACAGGAGGCAAGGAATTAATGCATTGTATTGTATAAGTTGCTGACAATCGTAGAAGAGTTATAAATACTTTTAAAAAACTGTTAAAAAAAATCCACAATCATTTTCGGAGCACTAGTTTTTTATTACAATAAAACAAAGATGTTGAAAATCCAATACTTTTTCGTTTAGTATTTATAAATTTTCAAAAAGATGCTGGTAATTGCTTGAGATTACTTTTAACAGAATGATATTTTTCAGAATACTATAATACAGAAATTTCGAAAGACAAATTATTTCCTGAGGCGTGAAAATAGTGCATAAGAATTATCAGAAGGTTTTACGTTATATTTTGTAAAAGCTGCATTTTTAGCATTTTTGCAAATTAAGTATTATTTTATTATACCATTTTATATTATAAATTTCAATCGCTATCCAATTGGAAAATGTAAGAAACTTTAAATTTTACATCTAAACCAAATATGTTAACAAACTTTGGATTTTTCACTTCAAATGAGATCGGTTTTTCAAATGATTTTGCTGAAACTCAAAACGACTACATTTAAGGTTTTATTTAAACGCATGGTTTTTGACAAGTAATACATCTCCGAAAACCACTTTTGAAAAGATTCCTTATAGTCCATGCTGTTATTTTATGGCCTAATTGATATTATATGGCAGCACGAATTGGTGACCTTAGTCTATCGGACTGTAAGATGATCTTCCCTTTAAGTTGTTTTTTCTTAAAAGACTTCCAGACTCTGTGTTAATCTTTACACCATTACCATCTTCTTTCTGTCATTAAAAAATCCAAAATTGTATTGAATTTTAATATAGTCAAAATTAAGGAAAGAAAATAATAAGTCTTTGCCTTTCATTGTATCTTATTATTGAACCACTGTATCAAAAATGCAGAACTACATCACACATTTTAGACGCTTATCATCAACTCGAATTTTGTAATCTTAAAAAACGGTTTCAGAATCTGCATTAACGAAAACATCACTTTTGCATACAAATTACTTATAGAACTTTTTAGTCAAGTGGCGTTTTTTGAATTGGCCGAATGGTCTATGCTTAAATAAATTGATTCTAAACAAAATTCTTGAATATACGGCAACTCTTTTTTAAATTTATTATTTATCTTTTAAACAAAACAATCCAAATCCATATTTAAAAAAAAACAATCGCTTATCATAAAACGACTCATAATCCACCTTTGTATTCCCATACAAAATGCATGATTAAGGTCTAGTGCACATATATAAGGTGACACACAAATGTTCACCCAGCTAAACAAAAAAAATATCTCGTGGCAAAAGTGATAAAATATTTCCTATAAATAAATGTCAATTATATAACTTTGACACAAAAATGTCATCATCTTTTCTGCGAGAGTTCGATGCTATAGTTTGTAAATCACGGTACATGTCAATTCTACTTTGAAATTCGTTACGCCATTATCTTATCAATAAACAGAGTACAAATTTACAAATCATCATCACCCTTTAAAAATATGTTGTAATTTTTGGAGCTGTCATACTTTGACATTTGTAGACATATTTTTCTTTTTTGCAGACACATTTCTTTTTTGCAGACGTAATCCATAAGAAGTAACAACTTTTGTGTCACCTTGTAATCTTGTACACAAATCGAAGTGACTAATTATAGCTATCAAGCATCATGCTGATAAAAAAGCAAACAACCCAAACATACGAGTACAAAAAAAGATACGTACAGTACACATCGTACACTATTATTATCTTTAGATATCTCTGGTATAACGATGGCAATCGGCTAGACCTTTGCAAGCCGTAGATAGCTTTAATTTTAATCTTCTCAGTATATCTTAAGATCGCATTCGAGAATGGAGTCTTCTCTGCTAGTGAATTTATTATTTATTCTGTCCTGCTGCGGTTTCGGTCTTATTTCTGGCCAAAATCGACCAAATTGGCCGCCAATTGTCGAAACCAATTTGGGAAAAATCCGGGGATTTATAATGAGAACTGATAAGGGATCTCCGTTTATAGCATTTCGAGGTATTCGATATGCTGAGGCTCCAATTGGAGAGAAACGATTCAAGGCTCCGATTGCCATAAAATCGTGGTCTGGTGAACTTGACGCAACACAAGACGGCTTTATGTGTCCTCAAACAGGAAAACCTGCTCATCTAATTTCTGAAGATTGTCTCTTTTTGAATGTCTATTCGAAGAATACAACAGCAACTGTCAAACGACCTGTAATTGTGTATTTACATGGTGGGGCTAATATATACGGTGGGAGTCATAGTCTAGAAGCAGGACCTGAATATCTCATGGAAAGCGAAATTGTTTTGGTCACGATGAATTTCCGTTTGGGAGCCTTCGGATATCTAAGCACACGCACCAAAGAAGCCCCTGGAAACTTTGGTTATTTGGATCAGTTGATGGCATTGCAGTGGGTTCATGATCATATCTCAAGATTCGGAGGCAATCCCCAATCTGTTACGATAATTGGAATGAGTGCAGGAGCAATGGCTGTCACTCTGCATATGGCTTCACCACTCTCCCAAGGTCTCTTTCACAGAGCTGTTGCAATGAGTGGATCAGCAACAAGTGAACATCTTATAGACAACTTATACTGGGCGCAAAAACTAGCCCATCAGACTTCATGCCCTCGATTCAATGCTGTCGATATGCTAGAATGCCTTAGGAAGCTGCCATGGGAACAAATTGTTAGTGTTTGTGACTCTTGGCAATTCTATAATTTGTTAGACATGAAGTGGAACTATGAAGTCGATGGATATTTTTTGAAAAAAAGACCAGCTGAATTATTTGCTGAGGGAAACTTTAGCAAGATTCCCATTTTAACGGGTATAACAAAGGATGAATTCACTTTTATGATTTCTAGTAAGTTTTGTTTAACTGTTTTTCTCTTCTGTAGGACATTTCGATTTTCTGAAAATATTTCTTTTTATAGGTCAAGAAAATAATACTGGATTTTTGAACGATGTGAGTTTGAATTTTGAAAAATATGCCCAGGAATTCTTTATGCACAACTTCACTGACAACAATCCAAAAGCTAAGAAAGCTGAAAAGGTTAGGAATTACTATTTGGGAAACAAAACTATTGCCGAGCAAAATTTATCAAATTTTGGTGAAATCTTTTCCGATACATTGATAAGTCATGGTGTACATCGATTGGTTGAATTGGCACGGAAATGGGTTGATGTTTACTATTATCGTTTCGACTTCCAGGGGAACACTGGAGCATATACAAATTGGCAAGGAAAACCTCGAGGTATAGGGATTTGTAATTAGTTAAAGATTTAATACAATGCATATATTTTGTATTCCAAAAGGTGTGAACCACGGTGATGATCTCCAATATTTCATGAAAAGGCAAAATTTGAAAAGGCATATAAATCAAAATGACTCTGAATGGTTTATGGTGGAAAGGATGGTTGGACTTGTGTCTTCTTTTGCAGAAAATGGGTAAGTCATTCTCATAAAGTGAAAAATATAAGTCCTTATTTCCAGAACCCTCACACAAGAGATATCTATAAGAATTTACATAGACAGTCTGTTAGAGTGAGATAAGATATCTGTTTGAATCAAAACTCTGTGTTCCTAGTGTAAACGGTGAGTAAAAATGTCAAATTAATACAACAAAATTCTTTATTTGATAGATCACCTCAAAGCATCGATGAAGTTAAATGGTTGCCTTCAAATAAATTTGCAGTGAATACAATGTATATTGATGAAAAAGTGAAAATAGGCAGTGAACCATATGCAGACAGGTTTCATCTATGGGATACCCTTTATCCTTTAGGTAAAAGTGGAAGTAGTGCTTTAAGTTCTGGAATTGGTTTGATGGTAGCTTTAATTTTCCTATGTCAAAATTTTTAGGTGAAATGTTTTAATAATAAAAGCTTTTATATTGTTTTTACTGAATTATTATTTTTGTATGTGTTTACATACATGTATCTATGTAAGTTAGCGTGGAAATTGTAATAGTTTAAATGACATATAATTTTGACGCTTCTTTCGCTTTCACTTGACAGCAAGTGGAATTGGAATTTTTCAGAAAATTAATGTAAGATACATATCTAGAAAAACTGTTAAGTATTTTGTTCAAACGTTCAGACAAAAGACAAACATTTCATTTTATGGGGAGCAACAAAATAAAATTTTGTTCAAACGTTCAGACAAAAGGCAAGAACTTTCTTTTAATCGGAGCAAGAAATAAAATTTTGTTCTTAATTAATCAACTCGAAACATTTTTACTTTTAATGACATTTATCCAGTTTCTTGGCCCGTATTGACAAAAATTCAAACCGAGCTGAATATGGTCAATAATTGAAATTTTTTGCAGGAAAACTGTTAAAATAAACCTGTTGTTTATTTTACTTTAGAATTAGATTTTCATCAGTTTATCAGTTTATCATTTTGCTTAATTGTTTGTTTAATTTTTAATTATAAAAATAAATTACTTATTCTTTTCTGAATCATCAAAATGTTGAAGCGTATATTCTATTATTTAAATATAAAGCAACTTTTAACAGGTTATGGGTCCAGTCCATGCTTAATAAAGTTAATTAAATAAAGGAAATTGAAGACCCATTGAAATTTTATTGGAAGAAGCTGAATATTTTCGCAAGATTTTTGTCACAGAACGTATAGCCCTCTATCGAAAAACTTAAAGGTCGAGAAAATTGGGATTCCTGGAAGTTTGCGGTCAAGACATACATACCTCGAACTGGAAGATCTTTGGGACTGCGTCGAATATAATAATGGTACAACACCGGATTCGAAGAAAGTGACGAAAGCCAGAGCGAAAATAATTCTGCTGATCGAGCCAATAAACTTCGTCCATGTTCAGTCTGCGAAGACTGCGAAAGAAGCATGGAACAATCTGGAACGAGCTTTTGAGGATTCAGGACTGACGCGCAGAGTTGGACTTTTGCGGACTTTAATCACTACATGATTGGATGATAGTGATTCTGTGGAGTCATACGTAACCAAAATCGTAAGTACTGCCCACAAATTGAGATCGGTGCCCATGGAAGTGAGTGACGAATGGGTTAGTACTTTGCTGCTTGCTGGATTATCTGACGACTATCGCCCGATGATAATGGGCCTTGAGAATTCAGGTACTCCCATAACCGCAGATGCTATCAAGACGAAACTTCTTCAAGATGTTAAAACTAGTAAGTCCGAATCTACAGTGTTCTTTGGAAAACGAAAGCCAACGAAAAAGTCACGTGGACCAAGGTGCTACGAATGTCGAGATTTTGGCCATGTTTATCGGAACTGCCCAACGAAAAATAAAATCAACAGTGATTCTAAACCAAAATCACATTCGAAGACGCATAGTTTGTATTCTGCTTTTACGGCTAACGCAGGAAACAATGATTGGTTTATTGACTCAGGGACATCGGCTCACATGTCTATGAAGCGTGACTGTCTCACAGATTTCGCAGAACCAGATAAGGGAGAGATAATATGTGCCAACAACTCTCGCCTGTCTGTTAAAGGGATAGGAAATTCGAACCTACAAGTTGCTGTTCAGAAGAATGTCCGAGATGTTTCTGTAAAGGTCGTCCGTAAATTTACTGTCTGTAAGCCAGATGGTTAAAAAAGGAAACTCCGTTGTCTTCGATTTAAAAGGCTGCACAATTTTCAGTAGCGATAAACAGCGAGTTGCTACCACTTCGCATGTCGGTGATATGTTTAAGTTGAATGGATCGAATATTAACGTGAGTATGATGGCAAATGGTAACGTCAAAGAAGCAAAAGTAGAGGATAGTGAGTTGTGGCATGGCCGCATGGGCCACCTTAACTTTGATAGTTTGCTAAAGCTGAAGAATTGTGTCTCTGGGGTTAACTTTAACAAAGTCAACAAGAAAAACTGTGAAGTCTGTGTGAAGGGCAAGCAAACTCGAATGCCTTTCAAGGAAAAGGGGACTCGCGCTACAGAAATTTTGGAATTAATCCATTCTGGCCTTAGCGGTCCTATTGATGTTGCTTCTCGTGGTGGTGCACGTTATATCATGGTACTAGTCGATGATTTTAGTAAAAAAATCTTTGTTTATTTTTTGAAACAAAGTCTGAAGCTTTTCAAAGATTTGTAGAATTCAAAACTTTTGTTAAAAGACAGAGCAACAAGAAAATCAAGATTTTACGCACCGAAAACGGCACTGAGTTTTGCAACCGTTCATTTAGCAAGCTGATGAAAGAAAATGGAATTCAACACCAGACGACAACACCGTATACGCCAGAGCAGAACGGTTTAGCAGAGAGAACCAATCGATCGATTATCGAGAAGGCACGCTGCATGTTATTTGACGCTGGACTTGACATTAAGTTTTGGGCTGAGGCAGTCTCTACTGCTGTTTTCATCATCAACAGATCTACTAGCAAATCAACAACTGGTGTTACACTTGAGGAGACTTTTTCTGGACGAGTTCCAAATCTCAGTCATGTTCGAGTGTTTGGGTGTAAGGCAATGGTACATGTGCCGAAACATTGCCGAAAGAAGTTTGATTCAAAGTCACAAAGGTTATCGATTACACTAGGCCGAGAAAAATAAAATCATAACTAGTCGAGAAGTTGTGTTTTTCGAGAATTGTCAACTAGATAAGTAAGCTATTAGACCCAAAAAATGCTAAATATTTGTATATATTCTCAGATGAGGCGAATTTAGTGGGGGGATGTTGGTGACTGTAAAGATAATAGCACCATTAAAGAATCACACGATAACACTTAAACGTTTTACTAAGAAGAGGAAGAAGTTGGCGAAAACCGAGAGAATGATATGAGTTGCTCGCCAGCACAAACAGTTAATGAAATCACTGAACCACGTCTCAGTCAACGTGCATCAAAACCTGTCCGAATGGATGATTATGTTTGTCAAGCTAAATCCGTTGAGCTTTACGATCCATTAACAGTTGATGAGGCATTAAACAGAAGCGATTCTAAGTTATGGGAAGATGCAATGAAAGAAGAGTACAACTCTTTAATTGAAAATTAAACTTGGGTGTTGACCAATATTCCATCTAATAAGAGACCAATTGATTTTAAGTGGATCTTTAAAACGAAGAAAGATACAAAAGGTAATATATGCATATCACTACAAAGCCCGTTCAGTTATTAAATGGTGTGCGCAAAAAAAGGGGATCGATTACGAAGAAACTTACTCCCCGGTAGTTCGATATACGAGTACCTCTATTCGATTCTTACTAGCAACGGCCGCCAAGTACAACCTCGATATCTATCAAATGGACGCAGTGAGCGCGTTCTTACAAGGCGATCTGAACGAAGGGATTTTTATGGTACAGCCAGAAGGCTTTAATGACAAAAGCCTATGAGCATGTAAATTGAAAAATCCCTTTATGGTCTGAAGCAAGCTAGCATTACAGAGTTTCGGCCTTACAGGATCTAAAGTCGATCCCTGTATTTATTACAGATTATCTAATGGGAAAATGTTGTATGTAGCAGTTTATGTAGATGATCTTCTCATATTTACTAACGATAAATACCAGAAGTTGGAATTGATAAAGAACTTTCAAAACGCTTTCAAAATGAAAGACATAGGAGGCCCATTTTTTCTTGGGCATTCAAATTAACAGGGATCGAAAAAGAGGTTTAATTTTATTGGATCGAGTTATACATCAATGAAATTCTTAATCGATTCCATATGTTGGATTGTAACTTAGCGAAAACACCTTTAGATGCTAACCAAAAGTTGACAAAGGAGATGTGCCCACAAAACGAAAAGGAGTGTGCTGAAATGAAAGATGTACCCTATCAAGAAGCTGTGGGAAGTCTTATGTTTGCAGCTCAAGTTTCACGTCCTGATATTAGTTTTACTGTAAGTACAGTCAGTCGATACAACCATAACCCGAGAAAAGCCCACTGGACAGCAGTAAAACACATTTTTCGCTATCTAAAACGAACAGCTCATATGAAACTAGTTTACACCGCTGGGGAAGGTCATGTTTGCGGATTTTGCGACGCCGATTGGGATAGTGACTCAGATGAGAGACGATCCCTTACCGGTTATACTTTCTTGCTTCATAATGGTTCAGTCTCATGGAATTCGAAAAAACAGCCATCTTGACGACAGAAGCAGAATATATGGCACTAACAGCAGCGACTCAAGAAGCAACCTGGTTGATAGGCTTACAAAGAGAGCTAATTCCAAATTCACCAGATTCAACTATCATTCGTTGTGATAACAAAAGTGCTAGAAGCTTGGCTCTAACCAGCACATATCATGGAAGACCCAAACACATTGATGTTAAACATCACTTTATACGAGAAAAAAATTGACGAAGGAAAAATTAATCTGAAATACGTCAGCACTGAAGAAATGACAGCTGATTTGTTGAATAAGGCTCTTCCTGGCCCGAAGCATATTACTTGTTCTTCTGCTCTTGGACTAAGCTTTGGTGTTATATAATTCAGTGAAGGTGTTAAAATAAACCTGTTGTTTATTTTACTTTAGAATTAGACTTTCATCAGCTTATCATTTTGCTTATTTGTTTGTTTTATTTTTAATTATACAATAAATTACTTATTCTTTTCTGAATCTTCAAACTGTTGAAGCGTATATTCTTTTATTTAAATATAAAGCAACTTTTAACAAAAACTTATTTTAAAGGATTTGCAGTTTTAAGTCCCTCATAAACTTGGTTAAATGTCAATGAAATAATTACGATTGACACATAAATCAAAAATTTAAAATAACTAAATCTAAACAACATGGACATTAAAACAATAATATGAAATTTGGTTTTCAATTTATTTTTGTTTTCAACCTGTCAAAGCAACAATTTATTTTCCATCGGATAAAAAAAATTGATTTACTTTTTATCCTAAATTGAAAAATTAAAATTTTTGGAAGATCATACTTGAACCAACACCTAAATTATATCTTTGCCAGTCTGATAAATGTGATTTTACTGACAAAAGTCAACACCAACACAATGAACAGAAATACTCATTTTTTAATCTATTCATCCAAAAAGTCAAATCAATTTGCGTATCAGATATTTCTAGACTTTTACTTTTTAACGCTCAATTGTGTCCGAAACCCAATTATGCAAAGCAAACGAGGTACTGAATAAAAAGCCATAAATTCTTTATGAAAGCAAAAGTCCAAAATATCGAATCTAAATTTAAACTGACTTTATAATAAAAATCCAGTTTAAGAAACGTCAGAAAGCATTGTATATGTTCTTGATATCATAACCTTTCTGTTTATAGGTGATAGAAATGTTAATTTTAAATCAAATAATTTTTAATAATGACCCAAAAGCTCAATAATAAATGCAAAAAAGATCAAGTGTATTCAACTTTGTTACCAATACGTGTTACTCAGATTAATTTGTGTTCTAATTTTAATATACAAAATTATACGGTATTGATTATACCTTTAGAGAATATTGTAGGTATATTTAAATATAGTGTTTGTTTTTATGTTTACGTTTTAAAATAAAGGGTATACACTTTACAGTTTTTGTTTGCTCTCTTATAAAATTTTTCAAGGAAAGAGGGACATTCGTATTTGGCATCGAAATCAGCCACAATCTGTTAAATCCAATAAATAAATTTTATCAATTTCATTAAAAATTTTAACATCTATCAGACATTCATTTTTTCAAGAGATTTATATCCCTTTTCGAACTAAAAAAAAGATAAATTTCTCTGTCAGTTTGACAGTTTGCAGTTTGCCAAATGTCACTCCATAAATAATAATGTGGTAATTTTTGATAAATGACTGTCAAGATCAACCAATTCGATAGTTGATAACTAAGGGGTCGGTTATAGCTATCAGTAAAATCTATCAGTAAGAAATGAAAAAGAAGGAATCCGAAATAAATACCTATTTGCAACTTTTTGTTCGATTTGAATTGAGTTGAATCACCTTACACAAGTGGATTTTGATATTGTGACAGTTAATCGATTTCACATCTGATCGAAAAACACCCTTTATTTTTTTGTGTTGTCTGACTTCTGTTAAAAACAAAATCTAAATTATATATTCTTTTATAGATAATAGAAATCTTTAGTTTTAAATATTTCTATAGACTTGTCCGGTCCGGGAATGAGATATAAGTGTTTTGTTGTGTGGATATTATTTAATTGCTAAAGTTGAAACCAGTGTTTATAAAATAACAGCGCGAGTCGCAGTAATTCGGAAAAAAATGATTAATTTGTTAAAAATATTTGTCCTGTTATTATTTTTTGAACTTTCACCTGCACAAATTTCAACACTGGTGGAAACTCATTTGGGCAAAATTCGTGGTTCTCTAATGAAAACGGAAAAAGGTTCCGAGTTCATTGGATTTCGAGGAATAAAATATGCTGAAGCTCCAATTGGTGAAAAACGTTTCAAACCCCCCATTGCTATAAAACCGTGGTCTGGTGAACTAAATGCCACTACTGATGGCTTTATGTGCCCCCAAGTGGGAAAACCTATGCATCTTCTCTCAGAAGATTGCCTCGTTATCAATGTTTATACGAAACACTCCAATAAAAATAAATCAGTTGTAGTTTTCATACATGGTGGAGCTAATATGTATGGAAATAGTCATAGTGAACATGGAGCTGGACCTGAGTTCCTCATGGAAAATGATATTGTATTTGTCACAATGAATTACCGCTTGGGACCTTTTGGTTTTCTAACCACTCGAACAAAAGAAGCCCCCGGAAACTATGGCTATTTGGATCAAGTAATGGCATTGGAATGGATTCACAATCATATATTGAAATTTGGAGGGAATCCAAGATCGGTTACAATACTCGGAATAAGTTCAGGATCAATTTCTGTAAGTCTCCATTTGGTGTCGCCACTCTCGCAGGGTTTATTTCATAAGGCAATTGTTATGAGTGGATCAGCAACGGCGGATTATGAGTTTGATAATTTACATTGGGCCCGAAAGCTAGCTCGAGAGTTGGTATGCCCAATATACAATCCCCCAGATGTCTTAGATTGCTTGAGAAAATTACCATGGACAACGATTGTCAGTGTTGCTAGTTCATGGGATTTCTTTAATATGACAGATATGAAATGGAGCTATGAAGTTGATGGACATTTTTTGACAAAGCCACCAACTTTAACATATGCCGAGGGAAATTTCAGCAAAATCCCGATTTTAACAGGGATAACCAAAGATGAGTACACTTTTATGTTTAATAGTGAGTTTTAAACCAAACATTCCAAAATGAAAAAGAAGTTTTTAAACAGTCTCAATCTTTTTGTTTTCAGTTCACGAAAATAACTCGGGGCTATTGAATGATATAACTTTGAATTTTGCAAAATATGCTCCAAAGTTTTTTGTTCATAATTTCAATGATCCAAAAATTAATAAAACTGAAATCGTTCAATCGTTTTATTTAGGAAATCAATCTATTGCGAAGCAAAAATTATCGAACTTTGGTCAAATTTTTTCTGACTCATTTGTCAATTACAGTATTCATAGGTTGGTTCAGCTGGCCCGAAAATTTGTCGATGTTTATTATTATCGTTTCGACTATTTAGGTAGATTTGGTGTTTTTGAAAACTGGGAAGATAAACCAAGAGGTAAGGAGTTCATGTGTTATTTGTTTACTTAACAAGAGTTTTCAAACTATAGTACAAATAATAAATTGGGATTTTCTTACAGGAGTAAATCATGCTGATGATCTTCAATATATTATCAAGAGAAATATGTTAAGAAAAACCATTAACCCAAACGATCCCGAGTGGTTTATGGTAAACCGTATGGTGAAAGTTGTAACAACATTTGCAGAAACTGGGTAAATATGATTTCTTTTGTTTTCTTGTTTTTCAATAACAAAAATATTTCCAGTTCACCGGAGTTAGAAGGAGTCAAATGGCTGCCTTCTAATAAGACTGACGTAAATACCATGTATATTGGCAGGAAGGTAAAGTTAGGTTTTGAACCTTTGAAGGAAAGCTTACAACTTTGGGACAGACTATTTCCAGTGGAAATAAGTGGAGCACCAGCTTTAGGGACAAACAATTTAACATTTTTATTTTGTTTACTTTATCTCATATATTATATGCTTTACATATAAAAATCAATATGATCGTAACACATTTTTGAAGGAAAAAGATAAGAATTAGCCATTTCATTGGCACATTTTTTTCATGACGTTGGAAATATCGCGAAAACTATTTGGCAACCAAATTCAAAACAACAAATTGAACTTGAAAACAGTTTAAAGCCTCAAATAAATTTATTGAGTTATACACTTTAAGATGATGTAAGCAAGGGGAAGTAATTAAAATATGTAAAATATAAAGATTAGTACCTTATAAAATGACTGCAATCATTTTTACTTGCGACATAAAGAAACAATGTGGCAAGTATTGCATTCGTAAAAAATTTGGAACTTGAGATTTTAATCAAATATGACATAACGATGGTAGAAAAGTCGAAAAAAGTTGGTCCTCCGATTCTGTCGGTTTGTTTGTCCTCGCCCCTTCAGCCCAAGCGAAATCGGGTCGATTAAGTTCAAACTTTGTTCGTTTTTTAATTTTTCTTTTTAGATCAAAAATAACAGTAGTCCACCTACAAATTTTTTGGTCAAAAATCAAAAATTCGAATTTTCTCAAAAACGAACCGATAGATTTTTATTAAATTTTCTGAACTCTTTTTTTCTTAACTTAGATTCTTTAGAATAGAGGTAGAGAGTACCCCCCACCCCCCAAAGAACCGTTATTTTGGTTTTTCTCATGAACTCATAAACCGAGTTCAATATTTTGTATTGTCTAAATAATATTTTATGATCAAAAATTGTCAACATTTTTGTTTTGGATTTTTAAAAAAATATTATTTTTTTTTTAATTCGGTATCTCGAAAATGGGTCAAATTTTTTTTACAAAAATCAAATATAAAATGAATATTATTGTATTGTAAATAACTCCATACCTAAAATATTTTTGAACAAAAATTGAAAAATTTTATAAAAACGTTAACGTTTAAAAACGTTATAACGATTTTTAAAAAGGTTTTTTTTTTCGAAAAAAAACAAATGTCATTAAAATTATGGAAGGCAAACTTATTTTGCAGGTATGTATATTTTTAAATTTCAAATTAAAGTTATAATTTTTGACAGACTCTTTGGATATCGGAGTAAGTTTGTGCGATCAAGTCGTACATTTTATTTTTCCAATCATGTGCATAAAGCTTTATTTTTATTTACTTGAAATCTACATTCTTTTAAAGTCTTTCCATTCTTTTGAAGTCTTTGCATTCACTTTCCACTTTCTTTTAATTACTTTATTTTATTTTATTTTATTTTATTTTATTTAACCTTTCCAAATTTGTTTTATATGCATTTAAAAATTCAAGTGACTTCAATTGAGTGTAAAGACTTTAACTGAATGCAAAAACTTCACAAAAATGCAGACTTCAAAGACAAAGCATCAAAAGATTCCACAAGAATGCAAAGACTTGAAAGTAAATATAAATGACTGCAAGACTTTAAGAGAATACAAAAAATGCATCTAAGATCTGAAATAATTGCATTCAATTGATTGCAATTAAATGATAAGAGAAAAAAATTATTATCTTTTCAAGATTAAATGATTGGCGGCTTTAAAATTTTAAAACCCAACTTCTAGATAAATTCAATGAATGCAATCTTTATATTGAAGTCATAAAATATTGCATTCCTAAAAGATTCGTACATTTTCGGCTAATTTCTCCGATTTCATATTAAAGCTTTTAAGAGTCTGAGATAACAGACATCACTTAACAGCTTTGAAAAATACTTTTAAATTACACTCTGAACTAGGACCTATTTCACTTTTCACTTTGCAGCTTTGCCAATAAATGATATCCTGCAAAGTAAAGTTCAAAGTGTTTCACAAAATTTGCAAAGTGAAAAGGCTTTTCACTATTCGATTTTTTTTCAGATTTTATAGTGAAAAGAAAAAGTGTTTCACCAAATTAAAATAAAATGTTTAGTGAATAGATGCAACACCGTGATATTTGGCTTCATTCCCAGCTAAATGTGGTGTACAGAAAGGTTATTGCAAGAGACTTAAACACGTATTCCTTGACTATTGAATTGTAGTTTATTTTCAATTTAAGACAAAACAATTGCGATGGTATTTTCCATTATTAAAAAACTCTCTTTTGTCGAAAAATCATTTCCGATATCAAAGTTAATTCTTAGTTTTACTACTCTTTGGTCACAATCAGCTTTTCAGAAGAAACGTTTTTTTTTTTAACTATAAACTGTCAAGTTCCATAAAAGGATGGCTCTGATGTCGATTCATATACTTTTTTATTAGTTTTCGACATCTTTTCAAAAAAGCTTTTCAAAATTCTTAATATAATTTGCAAAGTTTATTGTTTGGTGAAACAAAAAGAACAAATACTTTGCAAAATAACAAAGCTTTTCACTTTTCAGAAGACACTGCACTTTGCAAATTTTATTTTTGGTGAAACATAATTTGAAATGTAAAAGTGCAAAGCTACAAAGTGAAAAGTGTTTGGTGTATTATAACAAACATACATTTTTTTCATTAATTTATTTTAATTTCACGAAATTATTTTTTCTTCTGTGAAACATTTCCAATATTTCATCAATTACATACAAAATAAATAAATATTAAGCTTTATAATTTTGAAATGTTGTATTTGATCGAAGATAACGTGGAAATCGTGGGTCGTAGGGGTCATGACCCAGCCTGGGAGATAATTTTTTTTTACTTTCGTAGGAAGTCCTTGAAGTCAAAACTATCGTATTGCGGTAATGTATTTGACTCTAATTACTTATTTTTTATGTATGAAAACAAAATTTGTATTTGACTTCCTTAAAATTTGTTTGCTTAAAGTACTACTTTTAACTGAGGACTGGACCGAGAACATAATATGAATTGGAAATTCAGCCTTTTTCCAATAACGCAGTACAAATTCATCAACTTCTGACCAATGGACGATCCAGGGGGGCGGGGTCATATGAGCCATAAACCTTAAAAGTGGTTTACTGTCAAAAACTACTCAAATTTTTGTTTCACGCAATTTAGAATTTGGAAAAAATTTAGTAACGCTAAAAAATTATTTTCATAAAATTTGTTTCTAAGAAAAAGAGCAAATATTTAGGTTCTTAAAAAGAAACATTGTATAAGAGATCGTCAAATTAATATTAGGTTACGTCTAAGAAATTCGTAAAAAAATTCGAACTCAAGCTATTAATCCAACATGACATTACGATGGTAGAAAAGTCGAAAAAAGTGGGTCAGACTGTCTGTCTGCCCTGCCCCCTACATCTCAAAGCCTTGTGTCAATTGAATTCAAACTGGGAAATTAAGGTTTTAGCGTAAGGCGTTTTTTTTTTCATTTTTTTAAAACGAAAAATAACAGCAGTCCACATCCGAATTTGTTTAGTTAAAAATCAAAAATTCGATTTTTTTCAAAAATTAACCGTTACATTTTTTTAAAACTTTCTAATTTTGTTTTCTTAATTTGGCTTCTTTCTACAAGAAAAACATATTTCGGTATTGATCTAGAAGAGTACCCTTCATAAAACAGTTATCTTTGTTTTTTTTTTTATTTTTAAAAATATATTGATATTTGTTTACAAAACTCGATATCTCAGAAAGGGGTCACCATGTAAAATGTATAATTATAAGCACTAAACAGCTGCATACCAAGAATATTGTTAAGACAAAATTTAAAAATTGTATATGTAAAAAAGTCAATTTAAAAAAAAAAACGCTATTTTTGATTTTCCAAAAAAAATAAGTTAATCTAGGTTTTTTTGAGAAATAAAATAATATTTAAATGTTTGAGAAAAGTCTATTTTCCAGATACATTTTTAAATCTTAAGATTTAATAAATATTTTTAAACAGCCTTTTGGAAGACATTACCAAGTTCTAGCGAGCCTGTTGTGCATTTTATTTCTTTCAAAATTGATTTTCTGTTGAATGCAAAAAATTTCAAGATCTTAAAAAATTAAATTAATCTACTTTTTAATGTGATTTTTTTTTGATGCTCTAGAACTAAGATTTAAACACGAATTTCAATAATATAAATGTCCCAAAAACAGCAAAAGTGACACTTCTGTTAAACTAATGCCTATTTGGAAAACATAATGAACGTTTCAATTTTTTTTAAGTTTTAGAGAAATTTTGTACTTGAATACACAACTTTATCCTCTCCACAACTTTTAAGTTTTGTTGACTCCTTTAGGATCAAAATATTTACTGGCATTTACGGGTAAGCAGACTGACAGTGATAGTAATAATAGACTAAAGAAAATTGAATTTGAAAAAACTACGTCAAAAAATCCCGAAAATTCTTCATATCAGATCGTCTCTCATTTTCTGGGTTTTTGTAACGTTCTTCGCATTAATAAAAATGGAAACAAGAAAAGTATATATTATTTTTGAAAAAAAGCTACGTTTCAAAACAATTTCTTACATTTCTGAAATGCACCAAACACCCTTTAAACTATTGTGTTTTAGCTATTAAATATTCCATATTTAGAAAACTGTTGAAATCTTGGAATGCTTTCATATGTGGGGAGTCGTCCAAATTAAAAAGTTAGACCATACCTTGCTGGAAAACAGTGTTCTACAATACTTTTTTTAAAACTCAAGATGTCACTTTAGCCCTTCAAATGTGTAAATGTAAGGTTAAGATGCACATTATGTTATTAAAATTTGGTCAGCCTCCTTTCCAGAACATTAGGGAACATTTTTAAGCGGTGAGTAAAAACTTGTCTATATGTTAAGTGGGTGACCCCCCCCCCCCTTTTTAAAAGTCTGGATCCACCCTTGCTAACGTCAAAATTCAGTCTCCCCGTTAGTTATTGTTTTGGTTTGATTCGAAAGTTAATATCTGTTGGTTTGTTACATTAAAGTAAACTTGATGGGAATTTTTTTCCAAAATAGAAAAAATTATTTTAAGGGGTTTGCAACGAATTAATCCCACACAACTTTTCCATAAGGAAAGTTCACACGTTCACATATGGACATGGATAATGATATCTTAATGGCTTAAGATAAGTTTAACTGACGAAACCAACTGACACTTGGAAACACTAAATAAGATGAAAGGGGTACGTGACTTCTCATTAACCGAGGATTCTTGATATCAACATTAAACATTAGAACGATTTGTGCCACCAGGATGAGGTGAGAACAACCCTCGCGCTTCTCCGACTCCATAGATTATATTAAACATTAAGAAGTATCTATGCAACAACTTTTGGAAAAAAAATATATTTTTAAAAACAAATATTGACAATTGTTAACTCAACGCAAAGATTATATTTACTAGATGGCCCAAATCTATAAACACAATCCAACACTGTTTTCAGAAGTTGTAAAATAGAAACGTTTTGGAGACACATTTATTATCCAATGAAGAATGTGTTCTACACATTTACGTTGTTAACACATAGAAACAAGAACTTTTGTATTTCTCGTTACTTTTACAAATCAGAAGATTCAGTTTATCCATAAAAATTATATTTGAATAAATCTTTTATCAATTTAAAAAAATTCAGGAGAGCAATTATTATAATGACTCAAAAATTAATTCCAGATTTGTATTCGAAAAAGCTTTCCTTGGTTTTAAAATGAAGATTTTTAGAAAAATTTATATTCAGCTTTTTGTTTAAACTTTCTAGATTTTTGAAAAATACAAAACCTTAAAATATGCTTCATACACAAAAGCACATCAGAACCCACAAAATAATTTGACATTTGCGTAAACTGAGTTGAAGTTAGTTTAAATTGAAAAATTCAAAAACTCTCACTACGATTAATATAAAGATTTTTGTGCAACTAACAAAAATTTAAGTATCACATAGAATTTATATAGAACATTTGTATTCGTAAGATTATATGTTCCGAATCAGAAAATGGGGCTTAGTTTTTCTTTTATGAGATTTTGTATGCATGTTTTCACCCAAAAACGTCACTTAATATTTTCTCTAAAATTTTGTTTAAGTGGATTTGTTTAAGTAGAAAGTTTAATTGCACAATAACTTGATGGTACTGACAATATGGAAAGTGCCTCACTACATCATCGAAGGACGACCATTTTAAGGTTGAAGAATATTTACATCATTGAAGTTGTCTTCCTACCGCAATCTAACCATTATAGCATTGCATCACTGCCATCACATCTTTGTACCGGGAAGCGAAACGGAAGTATGTAATGGTTTTATGGAAATTGACAAAGTTTTTCAAGTGATAATTATTATTATTATGTGATGCACAGAGAATTGCAGAGAATGTACATATAATGTAACGGGTGTTTTTTTTAGAGGTATAGTATTTTAAGTTACTTACTTACTTAAGGTGGCGCTACAGTCCGGGGCGGACCTGGGCCTCAACCAACATGCGTCTCCAGCCAGCTCGGTCCCTAGCCAGCTGTCTCCAGTTTCACACGCCAAGTTGGTTGAGGTCTTCACCCACCTGCGTGCGTCACCTGAATCGCGGTCTTCCTCTTCTGCGCCGCCGGCCGTCCCTCGGGATTGGATTCGAAGACTTTAAGTTGGCAACACTATTTTAACTGGCTGCCATTTTGTCAGCTGTCAAGTTATTTACTTGTTGCTTGCTTTGAAATTTTAACATGATGTGCCGGAGCTGAGGTTTTAACAAGACGGCGGCGGCGGCGCAAGATGTCACACAGCTCGTGTCACAATTGTAATTATTGAAAGAAACATTCACGTTACGGACCTAGGAATTGACCTCCAAGATAGTGCTATTAAACTCGGATTGAATATTTTCTGTGTGGATATGTGAAGTCGCTAGTTTGCGTTGATAAGCGCGAAACGGTTGACTACTTGTAGGATAACTACAACCTACGAACTTGCCGAACCTTCAAATAAGACTACGTCCCAGCCAGCCTTAGCGGTCATACTCAGCGTTGCCACAATGTTACAAGTGTAACAAAAGTGTTACACTTTTCTTAATTTTTTTGTATTTGTTACTATGTTACTTTTTTTTTCTTTTTGTTACACTTTTTTCTCCAAACTTTTTTTTTCTTTAAAAATATACTTTATGATTTTTTTAATCAGTGTGAAGTGCGCTTAAACAACAATTCCACCTATTTGTACATCTACGTCCTAAATTGAGTTGAAATCACCTTCATTCGGCTCGATCGAACTCGTTCAGTTACAGTTTAGTCGAAATCTTGCTATCTTTCACTTTAAATTCAAACTCGATCTCTCGATCCAGCATATAAACATGGTTAGAAATCCATTCCTCAAAGTATTCCAGTTTCCACATTCCATAGGTATCACTTGAATACCATTGAATCAATAATGTTTGCAAAACAAATAAAAGATCAATTCTCTTAATTTACCTAAACATGTTTTATGTAAAACTTAAAATGGGTCTTAATTATAATAATTTATTAACTTATTATTTAATGCATAGTTTTGTACTGAATTTAAAAACTGTGATGAAGAAAACTTATTAACTTATTAAAAATAAAAAATTGAGTTCAAGAGCATTCTTTGATTTAAATCATTTTTTTCAATTTGTTACATTTTTTTCGCTTTTGTTACGTTTTTTAAATAAAAGTGTTACACTTTCGTGAAGCCCAGCGGCAACGCTCTCCAGAAATTCTATTTAAATTATATTACGCCAGAAAATTATATTACGAATAGAGTAAATTTCATGTCAATTTGAAATAAAATAATCTTTGTTTTATCCTATTTCAAAGTTATAAACCTCTAAAAAAACACCCTTTACAAATGTAGGCATATATAGGAGATATAGAGCAAGGAAGGTATGAATTGCTAGAAACAAAATCTTAGGATAAAGTTTTCTAATATGCGAGAAACAAAATTTTAGGAGACGATGATGTGCTTGAGTTGTTCTAAAATTGGTGAAATGAGTAATAAAGCGTGTAAACCTATGATGATAGGTGGAAATTTTGGGGATAAATTGTATACGCAAACTTAAACTCAAAAATGAATGGAAAAGAAGAATGAAATAAAAACAAATTGCTTATGCTGTGTTTTGATTAAACTTTATCCAGCTTTTGAAAGGGTGCAACTCTACAGTATTGTTATAGTTTGTGTTTTTTTTTTTTCGAAGAGAACAAAATGGCGCTAAGGGCGTATAGTCAGGATTTTGAATAATTTTAAAATAATATAGAATTTGATAGTTGAGGGAAAATGTTAAATATGATGTCTGTAATTGTAATGACGCCTTCTATTCCTGTAATCTATGTAGTGACATTTACCATTTTCGAACTGTACGATTAAATCTTTTATCTCACACTGTTATTTAATGACATCTTCCAAAACAGGCTGTTAATTAGTAACACCAGTCACACCAGGACCATGTTTCACCAAACACTTTTCACTTTGCAACTTTGCACTTTTACTTTGCAAAATATGTTTTACAAAACTCAAATTTACTAAGCCCAAAGTTTTTTCTGAAAAGTGAAAAGTTTTGTCATTTTGCAAAAAATTTGTTCTTTCTATTTTCACCAAACAATAAACTTTTCAAATTTTATTATGAATTTTAAAAAGTTTTTCAGTAATATGCAAAAAGAAATTTTCAATTAATTTCAAATAAGAGATTGTTTTAAAAAGTTGTCGAAAACTAATAATGAAATATATGAAGCATTTTGAAAATAAAGAATTAAATAATAGCTAACAGGACAAAATGTTCATAAGCTATTTTCTTTTATTTTGACGATTTTCCCAAAGAACATGAATTTTGAATTTTTGGGTTAACTCGTTGATTTATCTCAATTTGAAAAATTTCTGATTTTGTAAAGTTTTTTTATCCATCGGCATCAGAGCCATCCTTCAATGAAATTTGACAGTTTATAGTTTATAACAATACAAACGTTTCTTTTGAAAAGCTGATGTGACCAAAGAGTAGTAAAACTAAAAATTAACTTCGATATAGGACAAAAGAGAGTTTTCGATTAACGAAAAATACCATCAAACTTGTGTTGTCTAACCTTAAAAATAAATAAATAAAAATAAAAAGAAATAAACTACAAATCAAATAGCCAAAGGAATATGTGTTTAAGTCTCTTGCAGTAATTTTTGTGTACACTACATTGAGCTGGGAATGGAGCCCAATATCACGGTGTTGCATCTATGCACTGAATAAGTACTGTATTTTAAATTGGTGAAACACGTTTCCTTTTCACTATTCAAATAAAGTCTGAAAACTTGAAAAACTAAGTCTTTTCACTTTGCAAATTTTGTGAAAAACTTTGCAGGATTTTATTTTCTTGCAAAGTTGCAAAGTGAAAAGTGTTTGGTGAAACAGGCCGCAGGTATCAATTTTCCTTAAATAAACACAACAAAATCATCGTTGAGCAAAATAATTCGAAGTTCAACTCTGCTCTTAACGACAAATATTATAATTTAAATATTATAATCCAAGCTACTTAATTTTCTTGATCTGATCTGGATTGGATCATTGGACAATAAAACGCGGCTATTATCGCTTTACCCAGTCCTTGACAGATAAATCAAACACAATACTAAATAAAATGCACAACTGGGTCGCACGCACTTGCTCCTGTATGCAAAGAGTCTTTTTTAAAAAGTACCTACTTATATCTATAAGATTTAAAAATGTACCTGTAAAATAAGTTTGTCTTCAAAGATATAAGTGCCATTTAATTTGTCAAAAAAACCTCCATTTTTCAATTTTTTTGTTTGAAAATCGCTAGACCAGTTTTATTTCAATTAATTTTCTTATACGAGTATAAACAAAATTCAATTCTTTCATACAAATATTTTTGCTATGCAGTTCTTTAGTGATTGTTGATATACATTAGATTTAAATTTTGTAAAAAAATGTGGACCCTTTTTCGAGATATCGGATTTTGAAAAAAAAATTTAATATTTTTTCAAAAATCCAAAAAAATATATACACTTTTAATCATCAAATATTGAAATCGGTTCATTAGTTCCTGAGAATTAAAAAAACAAAATTACGGTTCTATGAGCAGTACTATATTTCGTTAGCATGTCTCCCTTTTTTGGGTCTCATACGGAACTAATTTTAACAAATAAGGTGTCAAAACAAAGAGAATTTTTTGTAGACTATGCGAATAGTATTTTATTGAATATTAATTTATAATTTGTTAAAAAAAACTTAACTTTTTATTATAATAAAAATATGAAATACTCGGAAATACACACACACACCGGTAAGCTAGTTTCCAATTATTTCCTTTGTATATAGAAAGGCACGATTCATCCCAAGACACAACTCATCCTAGGACAACTCATCCCGGAAATGAAAAATACTTGTAAGCATACTTAACGAAAACAATTGTTTGTGTATTCAACTAGTTCGTTCAAAGCTTTTTCCTTTGGATAGCTTTATTTTAATTTCATATTAGAAGAACCAGGATGAAAAATAAATTATCTGAAGATAAGAAAGAGGAAGAACATAAATGCTTAAATTTTAAAGCGATCGCCTATTGGTTGTGTAGTTAGGTAGGTGTCTAAAACGAATGAAGAATAGTTCATTGGCGTACAGATAGATAGATAAAGACATGTTTATGAAGATAATGAAGGAATGTTATTGGTAGGTAGAAGGTACTTACTACAATCCAATCACATTCCTTCTTTCCTACAAGTTTTCAGCGCAAACCAAAAATACTCCATTTACCAAGATCGGAATCTTTCGTACGTTTCACTCTCCAAAATCCGTTTGTTTACATTAAATATGAAATACTCGGAAATACACACACACACCGGTAAGCTAGTTTCCAAGTATTTCCTTTGTATATACAAAGGCACGATTCATCCCAAGACACAACTCATCCTAGGACAACGCATCCCGGAAATGAAAAATACTTGTAAGCATACTTAACGAAAACAATTGTTTGTGTATTCAACTAGTTCGTTCAAAGCTTTTTCCTTTGGATAGCTTTATTTTAATTTCATATTAGAAGAACCAGGATGAAAAATAAATTATCTGAAGATAAGAAAGAGGAAGAACATAAATGCTTAAATTTTAAAGCGATCGCCTATTGGTTGTGTAGTTAGGTAGGTGTCTAAAACGAATGAAGAATAGTTCATTGGCGTACAGATAGATAGATAAAGACATGTTTATGAAGATAATGAAGGAATGTTATTGGTAGGTAGAAGGTACTTACTACAATCCAATCACATTCCTTCTTTCCTACAAGTTTTCAGCGCAAACCAAAAATACTCCATTTACCAAGTTCGGAATCTTTCGTACGTTTCACTCTCCAAAATCCGTTTGTTTACATTGTTGTATTTGTAATTTTGACAATTAATCCATGAATAGATGTGAAAACAAACAAAAAAAAACGATGCCGTGGGCTAGCGGCACTTTGCAAAGCAGATTTTTCTTTTTACTTTTTTCGATGAACAACTCAGTTTTAAGTTTTAGTTTTGCAATCATTTTGTTGATAGCAAACCAATGTACATTTTTGTCTTGAAAAAAGCATGTTCAACATCAGTTTAATATAATTAATTCACTCATTTACAACAATCACTACGAAAATCTTTAAATTTCATAATTAACTTCGGATTATTGTATCAAAGATGCGTTCGAAGAACCATCAAGTTAAGGGTGCGAGCGCAATTTATTGAATTCAAATATTTTTTTTGCAAGTAATTAAAATCTGTATCAATTTAATTAATTCAATTATATTTATAGTTTGTTTTTAATGATTTAAGCTTGCAACTATTTTTCAATTCCATTTTGATTAATAAATATTAAATTTTAAAAAAAGGTTATAATCGAAAAATACCTCATTCTTGATTGATGGAAGCATACATGTATTTGCTATCAAAAAAAATTATGCTTCAAAGGAACACCAATATTTAAAAAAAAATAATCAGAACGATTATAGCGAACTTGTTGAATAAATGCAGAGCAAATAAAATGCAAATTTTGACGTTTATCACAAAATGAAAACGTCAAAAAATCGTTCTGAATTCATGCACAACTCATTCAATAGATCATGTAATCGACATGAATGTTTATTGTTGAAGTACAGAAGTTATTTTAGTGAATTCCCACAGTTTAACGCAAAATACAATTTTCATTCATTCCTTAAAAATGTTTAGTTACCAAAGTTCAAGTTTACTTGTTATTGTTTGAAGGGTATGTTTAGTAAAAATGCTGCTAAAAATGAAAACAAATTAATAAGTTTTACGTATATGTTTTTGTTCTTCTTAATATAATAAATACTACCGTAGATTACATTTTATAAATGCACAACATAGAAAAAAATATACATAAACAATAGTTTTCAGATATAAAGCAGAGGTTAGCAAAGAAAAATATTTTTGAGAAAGCCAATAATATTATTATTAGGTATGTTCATTAAAGAAATTTCCGCTTCGGCTAACCTTCATCAACTTTTTAGAAAAAAATTAAGCATTAATAGCAGCCAATTATTTCATAGCATATTTAATTATTCACATTGTAAAATGTATAGAAATGTTCATATGCTACAAAATTCGTAATTTTATGCGTAAGAATATAACATTATTTAGTCAAGAAGTATGGATTTTGGCGCGTTTACCGGTTTTTTTCTATTGGCTGTTCGGTTTCCCCAAGTTACTTAAATCTATTTATTGCACTCATTTAGTAGTATTGTGTGTAACCATATTGCTTCTTTCTATTCTTTAAAGATGCTTTACACAAAGCAACTTATTTTCAAAACATGGTTCCCTCAAATTTTTATTCCAAAATCTAACTACAAAAAACTCTAACATTGTCCCTCAAAAAGAAACTTTCAGGAATATTTCTGCAACAAACAAAACTAAAATTTGGTCTTGCAATTATCGAACTGCTTAAATGATGAAAATACTAATCTAATTGAGGAATCTGAACTAGCTAAATTTTGCTTCTCGTAGCATTGTCTGTACAAAAAAAATACGGCGACACCCGCCTATTGTTTCCACCTGAACTTCTAACACAGCTGAAAAAATTGTCTGTTTTGTTGTTTAAATATGTATTTGGTCAATTTTATTTTATTTAATATACATAACAATAATAAAAAGCTATACAAATCTTCCAATTTAAGACCATGTCAGCACTTCAGATTTTGTTGGTTAGGATTGTTTAGTTTTTGAACGAGGCCATGAAACATTCAAAATGAAGCATTTAGATGGGGCTGATTACTATAATGAAGCATTTTGATGGGCCGAAACACTAAATGTGAGAATGTGTTTGGTTTTTTGCATCATTTCACGCACACTTTCTCACATTTAGTCCTCAGTAGCTTGTAGGCAAACCGAAATGTCAGTCTGAGATTCCGATCTTGGTAATGGAGTATTTTTGGCGCAAACATGGAGTTATTGCGTTCAGTTTATTTTTTTCGTCAAAGTTTACGAACAGGTACAAGAAATTGATATTCATGTGTTGTTTACAGTCAGGCTCTTGTGCGTTTTGGATATTAGTTATAAAGTGACACGTAAGCAGTAGTTGTAGAGGTTGTACGTAATACCTATATAGGTATAATGTGTATATGTTGAACAAGTGATTCTAATAGAAAATACATACCTAAACTCTTTCTGGCCCGTTTCTTTAACTTGTACTAAGTATTTATTCTTTTATATAGGTGAAGGCAAGTAAAATATGTGTGAAACAACCTTATTCTTAAAGAATAATATTTTAAAATCATATATACAAAAGTAAAATAGATTGTTGATAAAATATGTATATCCTATTCGTTAATCCGATGCAGTGGCGCTACACGGCCATCGTTGGTATTTACAATAGTTATAGTTATAAAATTACATAAATATGTACCAAATGCATTAATTTGGATAAAAGATAAAAAATAAATTGGGAGTTGTAAGTCACTAGGCCCTAGTTCTCAAACGGACTGTTGGCGCAACAGTCCGTTTGAGACTAGTGACTTACAACTCTCAACCATTTCTGTGTGCGAGTTTTGTTCTCAGAAATGGAAGGGACCTACAGTTTTAAGCCGAATCCGAACGGCAAATTTGAGAAAGCACTTTTCATGACAAGAATTACTCTTGGAGATTTTGTCAATTCCTCGCAAGAAGCAGTACTTTAGGTGGCATAGGCAGGGATCGAACCCAAGACCTCTCGCATGAAAGTCCAACGCACTAAACATCATACCACGGGTACTACTTGGATAAAAGATAGGAATGTAATTAAAATTTTGTCAAAATAATGCGCTCTTTCGGGCTCATGCATATTATTTGATCTGGTGAGATGGGAGGAGGTTACATTTAATACAGTTAAAATAATTTAAAAAAAAAACTATTTTATTTAAAATTTTACCTGAAAAATAAGTTTGTCTTAAAAAATTTAGATGCTATTTTATAAATCATAACACCCTTGATTTTTGTTTTTTTTTTTTTAAATCGTTAGAGCGTTTTTTTTTAATTAATTTTTATATATATACAATTTTACAATTTTGTTCTAAAAATATTTTTGGTATGCAGTTGTTTAGCGATTGTAAATATACGCTCAATATTTAAATTTCGTAAAAAAATGTTGACTCGTTTTTGAGATATAGAATTTAAAAAAAATCAATATTTTTTTAAAAATCCAAACAAAAAAAAAATTGCACTTTTAATAATCAAATATTGTTAAGGCAATAGGTATAAGAGCTCGTTCAAAAAAAAAAATGCTGAGGAAGTTAAAAAACAAAATAACGGTTCTATGAGCGGTACCTTTCCAAAGCAATACAAAAATATGTTGTTCTTACTAAAAGAAGCCAAGTTAAAAAATAAAATTTTAGAGAAAATTTAAAAAAATCTATCGGTTTGTTTTTGAGAAATTTCGAATTTTCGTTTTTTGACCAAAACAATTGTTTGGAGACCACTGTTAGTTTTGATCTTATAAAAAAAATGAAAAAAACGCCTTACGCGAATCTGCTTCTTCTTAACTTCCAAGTTTGAACTCAATCGACCCAATGGTTTAGGCTGTGGGAGCGTGGACAGACAGACAGGACAGACGGACGGAATCGCGGGACCCATTCTTTTCGACTTCTCTACCATCGTAATATCATGTTTGATTAAAATTTCGAGTTCGAATTTTTTTACGAATGCAAAACTTCCCATATAGTTCCTATATGTCACAAGTAAAATGAGCCTGGCATGCGACCCACACTGATAATGATTATTCTAAAAAGTTTAAAAATGACCAACCATATTTTACATATGATGAAATACTCGTAGTTTGATTTCAAAATCTATTTTTGTAAAAGAGATTTTTAATCGAAAACCAATTTTTACCAATTTTAGTAGCATTTCTTAAAAGCTTTTATCTACACTAATATTATAAAGAGGAAAGATTTGTATTTTTGAATGTAACGAATAAACTCAAAAAGTACTGGACCGATTTTAATAATTTTTCATTAGAAAGCTACATTATCTGTACCTACCTATTTATGTCTACCCGTGCGACGCCGGGACGGGTGCTAGTTTCTTATATAAACAAATATAAATTGAATGAATGAAACTAATTTAAAGTCAATATCTTCTATTGTTCACGAGATACCGAGAACCGAACATCAATGTTTAACAATTTTGCGTGTAGATTTTAATTTTGTGTAAAAAAAAAACGGACTGTTGCATTTTTATAAAAAAAAATTACTGAATTGCGAAAACAATATTTTTTGTGAGATAAAATTAGTTTGAAGCCAATATTTTTAATTTTTGAAAATATATTTGAGTCGAAAGTAAATTTTTACTAAGTTTTAGTATTGTTTTTTTTATGTTTTCATTTTTTATAAAAAAAAATCGTCAATTCGATTTTCCTCAAAATTTTAGCGAATGTTGAAAACAATATTTCTTATAAGATAAAATTAGCTTGAAGCCATAATCTCAAATTTTTAAAAAGACATTTGAGTCGAAATCAATTTTTACCAACTTTAAGTAATTTTTGTTTAGGTTTTTATTTTTTGTAAGAAAGCTGTCGAGCTCGAACTCTTAATGGCCCGAATTGAAAAATATGGATGTGGACGATATGTGGTTTCAAGAGGACGGTGAAACTTGCCACCTGCCACACAACTAACGAAACAAATTCAATGGCCGTGTTATCTCTCTTGGTGGTGATGTCAATTTTTCCTTTGTGGTTATTTAAAAGAAAAAGTACGCGTCAATAAGCCAGCAACAATTCAAAAGCAAAGTAATAAGATTATTCTGCATATTAAGGGCATTAAACTTAAATTATGCCTCAGCGTCATCGATATTTTGGGCCATCGCATGGAGGTTTGCCGCCGAGGTCATTTATCCGATATTTTATTTCATACATAATTGAACCATACCAATATTATCTTAATAAAAAGAAATGACAATAATTTCCTAAATAATTTGTGTTTTATTCAAAATCAACATTAGCCCTTTAAATTTAACCAACCTTTACTTGTGGTTGAAGATACACCTGACTTGAAATTTTTGACAAGATACTCATTTTACTCCATGAGCTGAAAAAATCTTTTCATCTGTCATTGACTTGTTACTTTAACCCTAATAAGAATTTTTAAAATTATAAACTAGCGAAAAACTCATACATTTTGTCGTATTTTCGTTATAGTTAGCAAATTTCTCGACGACAGAAATTGGCGTAATTGCAAAGTTTATAATACAATAGAAAAATAAATTAATGCAAAAGACGAGAGACACGAAAAATTAGCGTTTAACGCGTATCGTTTTTCGATGTGGTGGTCAACGCCTTCTGTTTTGACATCTGTTAATGTTACGTTTGCGTTTTTGACATCACTTTTAAGCAACATGTTCGGAGAATTTAAGTTTGCTTAAATTGACTCAATCTTCGATATTCGTGTTCTTCCAACAATGATTTCGTTCTTTGTTTTAAAATGAATGTACAGTGCCGTTCGAACAATTTTGGTCAAACTTTTTTTTTCGATTTTTTTTCGAATTTTGTCAAATGTGTTGAAATAACAACATATTTTTTAATGAGGTTTTGTTTTATTATGCGGTTCAAATTGTGTGCTCCAATACGTTTTCCAGGACTCGAAGGTAAACTTTTGCATTGACTTTCGATTCTTGAATGCTCATTCTACCTTTTTTATCTCCAGAGAAGCATTCCGACACCATCACTCCTACAGTTTTGCGGGGCATCCGCAAAATGCAATCAGAGATTAGTCTTTCTTTCGAATCTCTTCGCTCAAGGATCCTCCCATCTCCAACATGGGATTTTGATTCGTCCGAAAAGATGACATTTTTCCACATGTCTTGAGTCCAATTAAGGTGCTCCTGAGCCCAGAGCAATTGTTTTTCTTTGACTCTTTTTGAAAAATCCGACTTCAGTGCCGGCTTGAGTGCTCTAAGTCCTGCTTCCACTAGCCTTTTTCTCACTGAGCTTGACGAAATTACTTTGCCTGTAGCTCCACACAGATCGTTTTTAAGGTCCACCGAAGTCCTGAACCGATGCCGACGACTGTACAATACAAAAAACGATCTTCCACTGGGGTCGTCTTTTTTGGCCTCCCTGAGTCTTTCTTCCTGCTAGTAGTGCCGGCCTCACGATATTTTTTTCAAATTCCATGCCACAGTTTGTTGAGCAATATTCAGTCTCTTAGAAATTTCACGTGTTGTCAAATTGAGACGTGACAGACAAAAAATATTGGCTTTATGTTCCGATCTGATTTTTCCCATTTTTTTCCACAATATCACATCGGTTGGTATTGGCCTACTATCAGGAGCCAAATGCAGCTCTTATTGATAATAACATCAACTTTTATACAGTGTTTGAATGACATGTTGCTACCTAGTACAAAAAAAAACCCGTAGCGTTCCTAAATTCCAATGATGAATGACTGATCTCGAAAAGGGTGATAAAATGTTTGACCAACATTTTTCGAACACCACTGTATATATACAAATTTCATTAAACTTAGTGTATTTATTTAAATTACTTTACTTTATTTTTCTCAGTGCATTGCAACTTTATATCGCAATAGAATTACCTCCACATCAGTTATTGTTCCCCAGATGTCACAACGAACACGAAACCATAATCAATTCTTTAGTCTCTATCTCAACTACTCTGCTCTGCTATCTCTCTCTCTCTTTTCCTCTTGCACTCGTCGTGGCTCGTTAGCTGCCGGCTGATGGTCCTAAAGGACTCCCTCTAACAAATCCATATATGAAAATTATGTTATTGTCTGAACGGATACTAGATACAAATAGGATACTCGTATTTTATTTCACCCCTTCTCCACCAAGAACCTACATAGTACACATTTGCATGTCCTCGAGAAATGCATGTTACAATGTTTTGGATTAAAAAACCGCAATAATACCCATAGCCAGAGCCAGACCCACCTACAATATGGTGGTGTAGCAATACAGTTATTTCCCATGGCCTGATCGTATATCCTATTTTCACGACTGAGTGACATTAAGTGCGGATAGCGTGGTTAAGAATCGTGCGGTTGGATCGGAATCGGAACTAAAGCATTGGGTCAATGGATGTAATCAGTTGGTCGTTTTGTTGTATATACATACATACATACACATACTTTTTAAGTTTGCATTTCAACTAACCGGGGCGCGGCGGGCCGGATATAGCACCCGTATTTCCGTTCTAGGATAGTTGTGTTGTGCGGTGGTCTTGGGGATGACCATGGCCGTGGATAGTGGTGGTGGTAGTAACTTGTTGTAAAAACACCATCTATCCAGCGAGTTTAAGGCTTTTTTGTATAACGAACTGATGATACTTCTCCGGTGGTGGTGGTACACCAAAGCGAATTTTAAGCTTGCAGCTCTTAATCATGTAAAATGATAGATAACGCTCTTGGGTTTTCATTTGTTCGCAAAATAATTGTGTTTTCGTTTTCATTTTCATTTTGAATGAACTTATTTATACCACATACCCATGTAAAAAAGGGATAACATATAGCCTGCAGGTTTAATGTACTCGTATAAATGAAAGTCCCTAGGTTATTCGTCATCATCATCTTTGATATTTTAATAAAGAATAATCGTCATTCCGAACTTAAGAATATAATATTACTTAAATTCATCACTCTTTTCAGCCAAAAAAGGAATTCGAGTAAATATATAATAGTTTGTGTATCAACAAATAAAAACAACATGGAAAATTCAGTTGACGCCATCTCTGTCATCGTTTAAATAAATAAAATAACATTGTTTATTTTTAGTTAAAGTAAAAAAAAAATGGACTTTTAAAACAAAATTGGTAACAATTCATTGAGGTACACGAGTATGGAAAATATATTATGGAATGTTCAATACTCCATTGTGTCGCAATGGTTTGCTGGTTACTGCATGAATCGATAATAACTATAAATTCATTATATTCATTCGCTGTGGCAAAGACTGAACTGAAGACAGTCTTACGGAAAAGAATTCGACCGGAAGTACAATAGTTGAACGATAAACGTAAAAACTATTTTTGTTTTTAATTTATAGGTACAATTCTGGCCACTTTATATTGTTGAATTTTGAATTTATAAGAAAACAACTCTAGTTACTCCCTGTTATTAGCAGTAAGCTGAAACCAGAGAGAAAAAACTAATCGAGAGAGTCAAATTCGACAGTTGCTCTCTTTTTGCCTACAAACTGTGATTTGCACACCAACTTGCATATGTATTAACTCCATATAAAAAAATGTGAGGACAAATCCTTATGCAAGAAGATGTACATACTCACCACCTTTGAAAAATGGCGGATGTAGTCAGCTGTTCAGAGGTGTTCAAAGAAAATATGGCGTTTTTCTTTTTTAGTTCAGAGTAGAGTAAAGTAGAGTAGAGTAGAGTATGTTCAGAGCTCTCTGATTTAATTGTGAAACAACTTGAGCACTAAACTGTCATGATTTGAAATGTCGTCTGTTTGAAGGCGTTCAAAATTTTCTTTAATCAAATTAATTGAAAAAAACAGTCATAGCGTTGGTCCATTTGACGCCTGAAATAAATTTGATTCATAAAAATGCTATATGCAATTAGTTTTTTTCTAAATTATCTTTCCTTCTGGACTAGAGCGACCAGCCTCTTCCGCCATTTTTATTGTTTTGACGATGTTTTTTTTAATTTCCCGGCTTTTAGATATCAAATTGTTTGTGTTCAGTATTTTACTCCGTTTACTCTGTTATTTTATTCTGAGCACACAGAACGCGCTCTGAACATGTTCAGAACTAAAAAAGAAACACGAATTTGAAGCTCTGAACGATCAGAGCTCAAAAAGAAACAATTATTTTTTTGACAGTTCGAGCTCTGCTCTGAACTAAAAAAGAAAAACGCCAATAGATCGTGGATGATCAACTTTTTGGTACTCTCATTGTGTTCGATTGAGAGTAATATCATTCGATTCGAATATAAAGTGAAATTAATTACTCTTGTTAGGTGCGATAACAATGAAGATTTAGAAACATTTCTAAATTACGCATTTAGAGAAATATTAGTTAGTTATTTGAAGTCAGTTTTAATTGTTAAGTAAGTAAAATAAATTAGGTGGCGAAACAGTCCAATTAGAACTAGGACCTAGAAACGTACATAAAATTCTCAAAGCACTTTTCATCACTACTACCATTACTATTTGAATTATTAGCTGCGTTTAATTTTCGTTTAGACCGTTGAAAAATTCAACAAAACTCATGTATGATTTGTTTCAATTGTCATTGTTTATCGACTTAATTTTGTCGACGCGAGAGTTACAGAATCTAAACAAGGATCATGAAAATAAAACAATACAGGAACATTGAAAACATTTGTACGAGTATATACCCATCTCTTTTTCCATTCCTGTTTTATTTGTGTGTACTCGTTGTCTTTTTTCTTTACATTACTCACCAGATTTCCAAATTGCTGAAGCTAAGTGGTTTAAGTAGAGACTAAATAGACCGTCAACTTGCTACTTCTGTTGCCAATTCTCATTGCATAAGATTTGTGAATAGGTGATAAGCTACGAGTATTCTTACCTCTTTCAACCCAGCTAGTGTGTTGCTTTTAAAGGCTTATCTACATAAGCCAAAAAGTACTCTTGTACAAAA